>CM053788.1:288819339-289469339 GCA_028749045.1 Cupressus sempervirens | reverse complement strand
ATGCCCAAGAATTGAACCATCTGCTGAAAGAGATTTTAATGTCTTTGCATAGACTTAAAATCACATAACATGAACAAGAAAGAATTTATGCAAACTGAAGATTGAACCACTGCTAAAATAATATTAGTTCTCAAACTAATAAAATCAAATATATCGCAATGAATTCCAAAGGCCAAACCTTAAGGGAATGACATCTAGAATGTCACAAGAGAGGATATATGTCCTCTAATGCCAAGAACAATTCTGTAACTCACACCTCCAAGCTCTTATCAAATGCAATTCACAATAATCCAATCCTAAACAATGAAGCTCCCACCTCTATTTATACTATCACATCCTAATCTGGGTCGATATACTTTTTGTCAAACACTTTTCCCTCTATTCGGCTATCCCAAATTTCCTATAAGACCTCAATAGGATGGCAAGACTTATAGCTTTGATACCACTATAATGATCACTTTGGAAATGCCCAAGAACTGAACCATCTGCTGAAAGAGATTTTAATGTCTTTGCATATATTTAAAACCACACAACATGAACAAGAAGAAATTTATGCAAACTGAAGATTGAACCACTGCTGAAATAATATTAGTTCTCAAACTAATAAAATCAAATATATCACAATGAATTCCAAAGGCCAAACCCCAAGGGAATGGCATCTAGAATGTCACAAGAGAGGATATATGTCCTCTAATGCCAAGAACAATTCTCTAACTCACACCTCCAAGCTCTTATCAAATGCAATTCACAATAATCCAATCCTAAACAATAAAGCTCCCACCTCTATTTATACTTTTTCTTCACCCTTCTAGAAGGAAATAAAATATTAATCAATTGCATTTACTAGAAGCTTCCCCCTTCCTATAATTAATACACTATTTAGAAACTCCTCCCTTGCAGCAATACAATAATTAATTGTGCTTCTAGAAAATTAAATTACTAGAGGCTTCCCCTTTTCCAATAATTAATGCACTATCTAGAAGCTTCTCCTTGCAATACAATAATTAATTGTGCTTCTAGAAAATTAAATTAATTAAATATAAAGTCACCTTTTAATTTTAATTTATTTAATAACTTTATAAGAAATTAATTTAATCAATTTCTTATTTCTTCACTTAGCCTTTGGAGAACGTAAAAGGCTAATAACTCCACTGAGTTGCTAAAAAGATGGGGACATTACACTCTACGTGGCATGAGCCACATAGGGGTCATGCCCCTACATGGACATGTTTTAATGCGTGTCTATATATATATATGTCATAAGTTCGATCTACTATATTCCTTCAACCTAGTTGACAAGAAAATCTGCACACATCAAAACATAGTTATTGTTACTAGTACAAGAGATATATAGCAAGAAAATAAATCAGAAACAGAGTTGAACATTGCTTTGATCATTATATTATTCTGAAAATATAGTTTAGTTAGTCTCCACCAATAACGATCTATAAATATTTAACAATTGCAAGGTATGATTTTGGATCCGACTACTAACAAGATAACAAGACCATTGTTAAGCTTGTTGCAAGTTCGATTTGCATATTTACTGTTTGTTCTGATAGTGTATATACTTGTCCTACATGGCGTTGACAACTTCATTGAAACATGTGACTCATGTTTCACCACCTTCTCCGTCTATTATGTTGAAGTTGGAAACTTGGCTAGGACCTTGTTGCCATTTTATCGATAGATTCCTCTCTTTGTCATTACTCAAACCTTGATGGTCCAACTTGTTTAGAGGAAAAAAATCCTCAAAAAATTAATAATACATCTCAACATATATTTATAAACACAACTTTATTATCCTCAAACAAACAATTCGAAAAATAATAATTTTTAATTACATTAAAAAATAATAGTTTTCTATTTAATTAAAAAAAAATTTCAGTTCCATTAATTAAAAAAAAAAATGATTCTTTTTAATTTCATTATTTTAAAATTTTTTTTCCAACTTCATTCAAAAAAAATTGAAGA
Organism: Cupressus sempervirens; assembly: GCA_028749045.1. Lineage (NCBI taxonomy): Eukaryota > Viridiplantae > Streptophyta > Pinopsida > Cupressales > Cupressaceae > Cupressus > Cupressus sempervirens. Next base: position 289,467,365 of record CM053788.1, on the reverse strand, counting down.
GCTTCATCCACCCTAAAAAAAAAAAACAATAAACATGACATGGTGATGCTCTACTAAAACATAAAATAATGTGTAAAGGTGATAGCACATGAATCAGTGAATGCCCAATATCTTAATTAAGCGAGCGTGAAAAATGGCCAAGAGATCTCTTTCTACTACCTAATGGGGTGCTTCGTGCCACTGCATCACCTCTGGTCAATCCAAAAGAGGACAAAACGTCGATTTACGAGGGTCACAAATCAGGAAAAAGAATTCATAATTCATAGTGAGATACGGATGACTAGCAATTGAAATCATTCCAAGAAAGCGGATTGCTTGATGGAGTTAAAATCTGTTTTTGGAAGTAGGCTAGGTAATGCTTGAACATGACCGGGCCTAGAAGCTGTGGCAGTAAAGAGCAGACGAAACGCGCATTGCTGGTAGAACCTGAAGCATTCATCTGTCCGTAGGCTGCTTGGCTATGGCCTCAGCTCTCACAAGAGCCGGGCGCCGCTTGTGCCGACATTACAAGGCATTGGCGTTCACATTCCAAAACCACAACATTGCAGCTGTTTCAGCGCCAAAGGGGGTTTTGTTAGGGCGTCCATTTTGCTCAGTGGCGAGAGAAAGGGCAGAGCTTTCGGAGTGGAAAAAGTATGCAGGTTATGTGGTGCTGCTGGTGGGGTGCGGAGCTGCCACATACTACACATTCCCATATCCTGAAGAAAGAGGGGGGCGAGCCGTTGAAGAGAGTGAGCCGCAGAGTGTTTCTGTGAGTAATTGGAGCGGAACTCATGAAGTGGAAGTGCAGAGCGAGAATTATTTGCAGCCCGAGAGTTTGGAAGAGCTGGAGAGGATGGTGAGGGAAGCCGATCGCCAGGGAAGGAAGCTGCGGCCCTTGGGCTCGGGGCTGTCGCCCAACGGAATAGGGTTGAATGCTCAGGGGATGGTGAATTTGGCACTCATGGATAAGGTGCTCCATGTTGACACCCAAAACAACACAGTACGCCTGCAGCCCGGTGTCACCGTCTCCAACCTCGTCGATTACCTGCGCCCCTACGGCCTCACCTTGCAGAACTTTGCTTCCATTAGGGAGCAGCAGATTGGTGGCTTCACTCAGGTATGCTTCATTCATTCTCTCTGTTGACAATGGCAAGAGGTCAAAAAGAAAGATCAGATTAAATTATTGTCATACATAAATACAATGTTTTGTTTTATTGATTTTGTTTAGGAATGATGATTTAAAAAAGAATTTGTATATGATTGGAAAACTATTTCTGAGAACCACTGTCATATCAAGTGTCGAACCCAATTGTGCATATAAAATTCTGAAAGCTAGCACTTGTTTTATTTGTTTGTCCGTTATCGTAATCTACATTATGTACATTAAATATTTAATATAATTTCCCACTTTTCTCTTTATTACATTAGGTTGAATAAAGGATGGAACATGGCATGGACTGACCACTAGAGTGTTATTCTTTGATTCATTCTATGCACTTCTTAATTGACTGTATCAGAGGATGTCACGACTCTACAGATTCTTTGTATCACATGAAGGAACACATCTCAACCTGAACTTCCATAGCTATGTCGTGAGGTTGGAGTATTCATGGTCCACAACACAACACTAGAACTCAGATGAAAATTAAAAAAAATTAAAAAAATTCAATTAAATTTACCTTTAAAAAAAAATCTAAAAAATATAAGTAATAAATCTTAAGAAGCAAAATTATTCTATATTAAATTCAAATATATTACAAGAAATTAAAAATATTATAATATAATTTTTTTTGTTTTTTTTTTTGATGGATGAGAGGCAGAAGCCAAGATTAATTATTATGTTTATTATTATTTGTTAAGTATGAGTAGATTCGAACCCAAACCTCTTCAATAAGAAGCTCACAATTTACCGATGTGTTGTAGGCTTTTACCTATAATATAAATATTTTTAATATATAAATAATACATAAATTAAATTTCATATATTAAATAATAAACATATGAAAATCCATTATTTTTAAACAATAAAATATAAAGATATTAAATAATATTTATAATTTTTTTTCAAAAATATTAAAAGAGTAGGGACTAGACTGGGGAAGAGCTTCTCAGCCTAATCATGCTTTTAAAATTACATGGAAAAGTTATTTAGTTGAATGGCAGAGGTATCTCTACTTGATTGGGGTTTGTTCCTTGATTTATCCAATTATCTGTGGCAAAGTTGGCTGGGCTATCCGTTTGCAGGTACCATTTCTAAAGTAGGGTTGATGACCTCTCTTTTTGAAGCAGATGGGAATTCAGATACTTTAGCATATGTTTCTTTATATTGATTAATCACATTCAAAATACTATTTTTTGTATAAAACGTTTTCAAACTTTTGTTGCATATACTATGGAAACATAATGGAGCTCCGTCAATAAAAAATCTAATCCAAAATGTGCACAAATGATGAGCCCTTATTCGTATGAATATTAGGCCAAATGAGAATGAATTTTCAGATTTCATTACAAATGGCACTCCCATTCCCTACCATCCCACAAATATTTTTCTTGTCCTTGTCTACTATTGTCCAAATTGGAGGAGAAGTTTCTTGGGGTTGAATGGGCCTTTTGCAAACTTTTTGAGGGCTTGGTAAGGGCACAAATGGGCTAAAAGTTGCCGCCTCTCTCACATTTTCATTCACATCAGTTAAAGACCCCCCTATAGCTGCCCTAGTACTAGGTCTTTTTCTTTGTGATGTTTGTGTTTCTTGCATTGCAATATCTATGCTATGACATTCACTACTTCCCTCACTCTCATTGCTGCTCATATGTTGAAAATTGAAATGTTAAATAGTGCTGCAAGTTGAAAAGAAAAGAAAAATGATCTGAAAACCCGCTCCCTATATGTTGCACAATGCAAAAACAAATGAAAAATGAAAAAATTGGACATAAGTAAATGGAAGATGAAAAACATACTTGGAATGAAGAAGTTTTTATGGGAAACCCTCCTCTTGTAACTCCAAAAATCTCCTTTCTATTTGCTGCTCCACACTTCTACCTGCCAAATGATGAAATGAATAAAATAACTTACCTTTCAATGTCTTATCTCTCTATTTAGGGCGCAAAATATTTTATTAATCTTTTTATCCTTGGCAGGGCCTACACAAAGCCAAAATAAAAAATAAAAAATTAACCTTTCAATGTTCGGCAGCCACATAATATGGCTAGGTTGTAGGGATGGGATTATGTCCTAGGGACATATGAGGGATGACAATGCCATCCCCTATACAAAGTTTTTCACCCCCCATATATTCCATCTTAGTTGCAAATGACCATTTTGGGGACAGTACCTGAATTTGACATATTGGGTACGCTTCAAGGTACGGCAATTTTTTCCCCCACCTCCTTGGTTTGGACTTGGGACAGGGTGGGTCCAAAAAGCCAGGGTATACATCCCCATGTAGCATAGAGTTTAAGATCTCCTAAAGACACAGATCCTAAAGCAAGTGAGGCTCCATCAAGCTGTCTCTTGACCCTTATTAAGGTCTAGATTTGAGTTGTGTTTGACAACTCTCTTAACTCTTCAATCACAAAGTCTTGAATTATTCAACAATCCCCAAGTGGTACAATAGAGCACTGTCATTTGATGACCATGAAAGGGTATAATTATTGATCATATGCTTTGAAACTCGCTAGACAACAATTCATATTGAGCTTAAACAACAAATCATGAACTTGTCTCCAAAATCAATCTTCACAATGCATGCATTCTTCAAAAGCTGTCAGCATCAGAAAGGAAATTTGAAATAAAGCGAAAAACTTAACCCAATATTTCTTCTCATGAAAAGCACCATCTAAAAATAAGAAGGTAGCTTGAGATGGTGAAAATTATTTTATTCTCTGATGCCATCAACCTCCAAAGTGACCCAGTTACACTTTACCCATATAATGTTTCATTAATCTCTCTGATAGCACAACCATGTGCGTTTTTGAAGGCCTCATCACGTGTAACAAAGATAGCTCTAAAAGTCCAAACAAAAATATTTGAAAGTCCATTGAGAACATGATAAACCCATCCACAAGGTACTCAACAATTATATTATTATTTTGAACTACAGTTTCCCAAGCATAGCATAGAGTTTAAGATCACCTAAAGACACAGATCCTAAAGCAAGTGAGGCTCCATCAAGCTGTCTCTTGACCCTTGGAAAGGTACAGATTTGAGTTGCGTTCTACAACTCTCTTAAGTTTTAACTCTTCAATCACAAAGTCTTGAATTGTTCAACAACAATCCCTAAGAGCTACATTAGAGCACTGCCATTAGTTGATGACCATGAAAGGGTATAATTATTGATCATATGCTTTGAAACTCGCTAGACAACAATTCATATTGAGCTCAACAACAAATCATGAACTTGTCTCCAAAATCAATCTTCACAATGCATGCATTCTTCAAAAACTATCAGCATCAGAAAGGAAATTTGAAATAAAGTGAGAAACTTGACCCAAAATTACTTCACATGAAAAGCACCATCTAAAAATGAGATGGTGAAAATTATTTTATTCTCTGATGCCATCAACCTTCAAAGTGACCCAGTTACACTTTATCCATTCAATGTCTCATTAATCTCTTTGATAGCACAACCATGTGCGTTTTTGAAGGCCTCAATCACGTGTAACAAAGATGGCTCTAAAAGTCCAAACACAAATATTTGGAAGTCCATTGAGAACATGATAAACCCATCCACAAGATACTCAACAATTATATTAATATTTTGAAGTGCAGTTTCCCAAGCATAGCATAGAGTTTAAGATCTCCTAAAGACACAGATCCTAAAGCAAGTGAGGCTCCATCAAGCTGTCTCTTGACCCTTGGAAAGGTATACATTTGAATTGCATTCTACAACTCTCTTAAGTTTTAGCTCTTCAATCACAAAGTCTTGAATTATTCAACAACAATCCCTAAGAGCTACATTAGAGCACTCTCATTATTTGATGACCATGAAGGGGTATAATTATTGATCATATGCTTCGAAACTCACTAAACAACAATTCATATTGAGCTCAACGACAAATCATGAACTTGTCTCCAAAATCAATCTTCACAATGCATGCATTCTTTCAAAACTGTCAGCATCAGAAAGGAAATTTGAAATAAATTGAGAAACTTAACCTAAAATTACTTCTCATGAAAAGCACCATCTAAAAATGAGAAGGTAGCTTGAGATGGTGAAAATTATTTTATTCTCTGATGCCATCAACCTCCAAAGTGACCCAGTTACACTTTACCCATTCAATGTCTTATTAATCTCTCTGATAGCACAACCATGTGCGTTTTCAAAGGCCTCATCACGTGTAACAAAGATGGCTCTAAAAGTCCAAACAAAAATATTTGAAAGTCCATTGAGAACATGATAAACCCATCCACAAGATACTCAACAATTATATTAATATTTTGAACTGCAGTTTCCCAAGCACCAATAGTAAGAATATAAATTACTGAATTGACACATCTGAGAAAAAATATATATTTTTTGGTATTTTCTGAAATTCATAAAACTAATTCGAATTGCATTGAATCGCTAGATCATGATGCTAAGAGGGTTTTTTGGGCTCGCAACCTCTTGTATAAATTTTGGAACTACTAAACATTTAACAACGCTCGAAATTATTGCACTTCTTTAAATCGTTGACTCTTTTCATCGTATTGCATGAATCATCTAATACTAGATAATTGAAAGAAGGATTGATCTATGATTTGGAGCTTTTGACAATGGCCTAAGGGAATGAGATATGATTTGGAGTTTTTGATGATTGTCCAATGGCTTCAAGTTCAACAAAACAGCTAATGGAAAACTATCCTAGGAAAGAAAATTTAGCAATCCAAGAGAAGTTTAACTTACATCATTTCAGCATGGTTGGATGCTGGGAAGAACTCTTTACTAAATACAGATTTTGCACTGTGGTCATATATTATGGTAAATCGATGATGTATTAAATAGAGGAAATGAAAAAATTATGAAAACCCATTAGAGAAACTCTCATGCAGCAAAACACGAGATTTCGTGTGGTAAAATAACACATGCTAGCAAAATGCAAGCACTCGCGACTCACAAAATGCACTGCAAGAAAATGCAGCCTTTGTAAATCTGAGACTTTTGCTGAAACTATGAAATTGCATGATCAAAAGCCTCGACCAGGCTCATGATTTTCAGCCAAAAACTTAAAAGATAAAGCACAAAATTTTCAGATTATACCGAGAACAATTGTTTATTTTAAAAAATCTAAAACAAATTTCTAAAAAAATTTTCCGATAAAAAGAGGCTCAAATATTTTCTTATATATTCACCAAATTTTATATGAAATCCCATCGACCCGCTCTGATACCATGTTATGGTAGATCCATGTTGTATCAAATAGAAAAGATGAAAAGTTCTTATATAGGATTTTAAAGATAATGTTTCTATTACGAAACAAATCTGAGGTGTAGTCCCCTCCGTTATCAATTCTAAGGGTTTTAATTTTATGTCCTGATAAATTTTCAGTTAATGTTTTGAATTCTTTAAATCTCTTTAGAATTTCTTCTGATTCTTCACATTAAAAAAAATAAATCCATGTTTTCCTAGAGAAGTCATCTATGAACAAAATATAATACTAGAATCCTCCAAGAGAAGGAATATACATAGGTCGACATAGATCTGAATGAATTAATTCCAAAACATTATTTGTTTTTCTAGTGCTATCATGAAATGGACTTTTTGTGTTCATACCCAAAGCACACCCTTTGCATATGCTTGAGTGGTCTTTGTTTAGTTTAGGTAACCTAGTAACCATCTTCTCCATAGTTGATAAAGTTTTGAAATTTAGATGCCCCAATTTTTTGTGCCATATTTCATTGATGTCTGCAGCTTCATGAATTAAGGCTTGAATAGGTCGACTAGGTTCTGTATTCAATTCATACAAATATCCTTTTCTCTGACCAATCAACTTCACTTTTTTGATTGAGGAGTTCTTTGCCCAAGTTACTACTTGGCCATCCACGAATGCAACATTATGCCCATCATCTTCTAGTGCTGTAGTTGAGATTAGATTTCTTTTAATTTTTGGTACATAGAGTACACCTTTGAGAAGAAGAGAATTTCTAGATTTTAGCTTCAAGGTGCAATTTCCAATTCTTTTGACGAAATGTGCTGAATTATTACCAATGGTAACTTCGCCATTAACCTTTTCTGATAAAGAGTCTAGTGCTTCTTTGTATCCCGTTATATGTCTAGAAGATCCACTATCAATTACCTATGCTTTATTTGAGATTTCATTTGATAGTGATGAATACAATACACGATTCTCAGGGTCATAGGTATCTTTCCCTAGTAACATTTGTACAGTTTGCTTGTTGTTTAGCATTTTGAGGACAATTAGATCTTAGTGTCCAAACTTTTCACATCTCAAATATTTTATCTTAGATAGACCTTTCTTGGGTTTCCCATTCTTTTGATTTCCCTTTTTCTTCTTGAAATGCTTCTTCTTGCCCTTATAGGAGTTTGTATTAAGGACATGTAGTTCTTCATCTTCTGTTTTCAGTTTCCCTCATTTCTTTAGTTTTTCAGATTCTTCTTGAAGACAATTGATCTTAAGTCTGTTGAAGTCAGGAAGATTATCTTTGGCACTTATTCCTTGTGCAAAAGTCTCCCATGAATCTGGTAATCCAGCTATAGCCATTGGTGTTAATTCCGTGTCACTAATAATGATTCCCATACTTGACAGTTCATCTCTAATACCGACAACCCTTAGGAAGTAAGAATTCATTGATTCTCCTTTCTTTATCTAAATGTGATTTAGTTGTCTTTTTAGTGCGAGAATCCTAGTTGCATTGTTGACCTCATATGCATTTCATAATGCTTTCATCATATCAAATGCAGTTTGATGTTTTGTAAGCATGGGTACGATATCATTTTTTACTCCATCTAATATCATTTGAATGGCTTTTCTATTTCCTCTGCTCCAAATAGATTTATGAGGTTCAATTGGAGGTTATTTGGATGCTCTATCAATAAATTGTTTTACATCATTCTCTTCAAGAATCATCATGATTTTGAATTTCTAAGTGTCAAAAGTTTTTTTCCCATCAAACCTGTCCTCGGGTTTAATTGTGTATGCCATTGAAGATAGGAGATAGTTGCTAGATATATATAAAATCTGATTACTGAATTTTGCAGAGCCTAGGTTCGACTACCAGAGCTCTGATACCATGTAAAGTTTCTACAAATTCTGTGCCTTTGATCAGACTTGTAAATCTATCCTTTATTGCTGAAGAATGAACTTCATAAATTTTGAAGAATGAAGTAGTTGTCAACCTTAATTCTGATCTTAAAGTAGTTTTATCTCTGCAATAAATTGATTGGATATTGTTGCTTGAGGAAGCAGACTTAAATGTATTTGTGTGTCCTCAAAACTACAACAATAACCTCCCTAAATATCATGACTAAAGGGCATGTCCCTCAAAGGGACATGTCCCTTCCTAAGTTGGCACATATAACCTCTCCTAGAAATCGGCAATCTGCAAGATAATTAATATTAATTACTAACTAAAACAATGTGTTAGATTAGTATTGAATATAAAATAACCCTTTAAGAAGTCACCTCTTCACAAGAGGAGTATAGGAATATACTTAATGCCATTCATATGATATTTAAGATGGAGAAGATCAAGTGCGGTCTGCACATTTAGACTTGTAGATTATCTGGTTACAAACTTAACAAATTTAAGTTTTTTAATATTCATAATAATAAATATATGCAAATCATCTGAGTCACTATCTCCATTTGGCAAAAATGGATCATCCAATGAATGTTTATATTTTAAATTCAATGGTCTTAAAGTTTATATATATATATATATAAAATTAAACAATATTACTTGTACTTGAATTGTCTTTAGTTCTCTAATAATAAAATATTTAAAAGCTATCAAAGTAAATTTTGAATTAGAATATGTTTTTAGTTAATTGATTTTTTTAACATATGTTTATTATGATGAATATTACAGATCTAAAATTAAATATTAGATTTATAATTTTCAACATATTTAATCACGAATTTTATTGTCCACAAGCACAAATTTGAATTTTTTGGGCCCCCACCTTATCGATTTGGCAATTTTTTATAAAAAAAGCATTCTTATTTGATCTTTAATGCTAAAAATCAATATTTCGGGGACGCTTTTTTGTTTTAAGGGACAGATCGAGGATGTTTCGGGTGTCCCCTAGGTGTTTTGGGGATGGGTTGCCATCCCCAAATGTTAGGGGACATTTCCTATGGTTTCCAGTTTTTCTTTGAAATTGGGGATGTTTCCTTTTCATCCCACTACCCTCAAAATGTGTTGCGGATGGAAACGAGTCCCTTAGGGATAAGAAACGTACTTTTGTATACATAGCTGAATAACAGTGTACAAAATGTAATACACCATATCTATGCCAAAAAAATGTTCTAAAGAGTAGATGCGCAACAACATATAATGCTTGTACAACTCCTCAAGTTTGAGCAAACCCTCCTTGATGTTGGTACACAATATAGAAAGATGACAAAATGGCTGTTATGGTCTCTAAAGGCTGTATGGATAATGCAATATAACCCACAAGATGGTATAATGGTGATTTGGAATAAATTGTAGGAAAAAAGGTACCAATGTGCATGCAAACTCTAGAAAACAATTTTTGAATCTTTTTGATTTGAGATAAGTCTAAAATTAATGCCAAAACCTAGCTCAGAACATGATTTTCAACCTTGAAGTTTGAAATTTGGCTAGTGTCAAGGGTTTGTTAATATATCCAAGGCCCTAGATCACTAAGAGGGAGAGGAGGGCCCCCAGGGTGGGGCGTGAGTTAGTACTCACCAACTTCAAACTCAAATAACAACTTATCAGATTGGTTAACCAAAATTGAACCTAGCATCTATTCATTCATGCATCCATTCATGTTAACTTGTGAAACTTAATCATAAAACAACTTATAAAAAACATCCACACAAGTAACACAATAATACCCAGATTTTTATCATGGAAACCCTTGATTAGAGGGAAAAACCATGACGGGAAATGATACTGACATGTATTTTGCACTCTTTTGAAATGTGTCTAGTTAAGAGCTTAGTCCTGTTAAGAGATTGGAATAATGTCCTATTAAGAACAAACCCTGTTAGGAGTCACCTGGTCAAGGGATTTACCTCTAGCCATATTAGGAGCTTTACCCTACTAGGAGTAAACTTATGAAATGATATTCTAACTCAAATTAATGAGCCGCCCAGTTAAAAGAATTGACTTCACATCCTATTAAAGATCTTGCTCACCTTGTTAGAGGCTTTTAACTTGTCAACCTGTTAGGATTAACCAAGCAGAAACGATATGGAATTAACACTTCACATTTGCTTGTACGAATCCTTTTTAACTCACCATCTACATTTCCTCTCAAACATTTAGCTACCAAGTTGATTGCAAAAGCCTTGTGGATCACAACTCTTCACTACTCTTGCAAAATAACTCTCTGCCATAAATATATACACTTTTCATCATTAGGTAACCCTAACCCTAAATGTGTTGCCTATGGAAATCCAACTACGTTTGACCAAAACGTGTTACACAACTCTAATCCATCATTATCTAGTTACCATACAACCAACATCGTCCATTGCGCATTGATCTAACATCACACATTTGTCCTTTTCACTTTTTCCAATGAACAAACACAGTTCCAAGAAATTCCATCATAATCTTCAATGTATAACCGGTCGTTCAAATTTCTTTTCTTCCATGTCATTGCCATATCGTCAACCAACTCAAAAGATCTACCAAAAACGACCTACATGTTTGCACCACTGAGTTTGATCCAGATGCTTTGGGCTTGCAGCATGTTTCAAAGGACAACCAAGGACCCCTTACTAGATACAAACATCATCTGTTGCATTTGTGTGAGTCTTTGGTCTTGGTGCTCTTGAACGAGCTTTCTAGCTTCCTGGGCTCCAATCTTTTCACCTACTGGCCCCACTGTGGTGACACAAGTGTTGTGGATTACATCATATTCTATGCCTCCCTCATCCCCTTAGTTAGCTGCTTCACCATCTCCACCTCCCATTGGCTAATCACAGCCTCCTCAGCCTCACCCTCCAGGACTCATCCCACCCCCCTCTTCCATCTGCCTCCCCTGCCCATTCGCCCGATGCTCCTCCCCCGACCTTCTTCCCCACCCGTACCTCCTTTCACTTCAATAAGGGTGATTGTGACCTCTTCCACCATCACCTTAGATAACTCCTCCCTAGGATTCCTTCACTGAATGTAGGGATGCCCCCCGCATGTTTGATGTCGCTTGCTGTTGCGTTACGAGAGTCTGCCCTGCTTTCCATCCCCTACTACACCTTCCCTCTCCCTCGTAGCCCTTTGCATAGGCTCTCGTGTCCCATGAATCAGTAGTTTGACGAGGAATGCAAGTCCCATCGCTTGGTTCACTCTGCCTTCTCCACTTGTTCCCCCTTTTTTGCTCAACTGAGACTTGATTACCTTAAGAAAATGTTTACCTTGTTGTAGTATAGATCCCTTTGCACCTCTCTTTTGCAGTCCACTGAGCTCTTTTGGCATACCATTTTTCCTGGCCATCCCCCCACTTTCCACCCTTGACTATAGCTCCCTTGTCTCTCACATCTCCACTCTTAATGAGATCGTTGGCTAGCTCCCCCTCCATCTCAATCCCTTGACTCCCTGTCACCTTTTCACGTTCACTAACATCTGTGAGATAGTTTGATGTATGAACAATAGCAGTACCATGAATGAGGAGGGGTACCAAGCAGAGCTCTTCAAGCTTGCAATTAGTGTCTTAGAGTCCTATCTCACAGTGCTCTTTAACGTAATGGTTTGTACTGGATTTTTTGACTCTTGGTCACGACACATCATCTACGCAATAATAAGACCGGGTCAGTCTTGGACCTCGACAAGTACAAGCCATCATAATTGGGCATATGTTTGCCAAGTTGCACGCCTCAATTCTAAACACTATCTTATCCAGGGAGCTTGACCATCGACATTGTCCGACCAAGGGCAGGATGGTTTTTGGATTGATTAGCAAACCATGGATCATATACTCACTTTGTGGACTTTCATTGAGGAGGCTCGACCTCGCTCAATGAAAGTCTACCACTGCTTTGTAGACTTTTGCAAAGCTTTTGATAATCTTGTTCCTAGGATGAGCTTCTTCCAAAGGCTTAGGAATATTGGGATTTCAAAGGTCCTCTTGACGGCTATCATGAGATCATATGATGTGTGGTGGGTAGGTTCATAACCCCTCAGTGGTTTTAGACAACATTCATAGCACCACTGAGGTGAGGCAGAGTTCTCCTCTCTCTCCTACTCTCTTTGGTATTTGCATTGATGAGTTGGAGATCTTCCTCTGTGACTTCTTGCTCCTTGGTGATGATTGCTTTTTGCACCATGTTCTGATCTCCATCTTGCTCTTTGTGGATGATGTGGTTCTCTTGGCTTCCTCCCCTGAGGGACTCGAACGACTCCTTGATGGGTTGGCCTCCTTTTGTGCCTTGCGACAGTTAATTGCGAACCCAAGCAAGACTCGGGTGATGGTCTTCAAGTGCTTGTAGACCTTACACCTACATTTTTACTTTCAATGTGAGGAGATTGAGATCACTTCCTCCTCTACATACTTAGGGGTTCAGTTCTTGGGCCAATGATCTTCACTTGCTTGAAGACCTCACACTTGCATTTTTACTTTCAGGGTGAGGAGATTGAGATCACTTCCTCCTGTACATACTTGGGGGTTAAGCTCTTGGGGCCTTGATTGAGTCAGACTTGCTATGCAGGCTTGTGTGAACAAGGGGCTCGACACCCTTGCTATGCTTGAGAGATAGTGCTTCAAACATCACTTTTAGAATACCACAACCAAGATGTCCCTTTTGAACTCTTTGGTTAGATTGATTGTCTTTTACAGTTCCATTATGTGGGGTCCTTTCTCCTTGAGTTGGATTGGACTTATGTGGAGCAGGTTCAGACCCTCCTTCGGCATATTATCAGATGTCACTAGACCATCCCTCTCAATATTATCTTGGCTGAGTTTGGTTCTCATCCTTTTTGGCTTGGGACCATCTTCAATCTGGTTTGGTTTCTCCATTGACTTCGGGGCTTCGTAGACTCTTCTAAAGGTCGTTACAGATACTCCTACTTGGCCTACTTCTCTTCTGAGAGAGTTGCTAGGTCTGACCCTGTTGGCAAGGTCCGTTGCTAGTTCGCCTAGGCTTTTGCTCTTCTTGGCTCGATTGGGATCTCGATGGACCATCTTCCCCCCTTTCAGTTTTCTCTAGATGCGCCCACTCACCTCTTCTCCTCTTAGCAAGAGTTGAATGAACACATCAAGATTGACATCTACAGACAATATATTATTAGGACTTGGAGCAACCCTCCAGGGGGTCTTCGGCTGAGGATGGCTTTCTATATTGAGCACTTTATGGATATCTAGGATGGGATTATTGTGTGTTCTTGGTACGCCACTCATCGTTGGACACATACTTACTGCATCTCTTTAGGCTCTTTCAGAGTGGGTTCTCATTGGCTAAAAATCCAAACTGATCATCAGATTGATAGACAGGAGAGGATTTGTTGTCTCTGCTAGCTTGGGGAGGTGGAGACTGAGACCCACTTTATTTTTCACTGCCTTGTTTTCTATGAGATCAGAAGGAGGTTTCACTGCATGTTCAGAGAGTGCATATCCCTCTTGTCATTCTTTAGGTACATAGATTAGCGGTGTTTGACACTTTATCTTTAGGAGGCCTTGTGGCTTCGCAATGATGTCCTGTAGCCTCAGTTATCTTTAGTGCAGTCTACTCACTCAAGTTTATACGTTCAAAGTTGAAAGTTCATGCATCCCTTTGGTGGAATCTTTTCTTAACCGCTAGACAACGAAAATAAAAAGATAAAAAAAATTGTGGGATATAATGGTAACAAAGTTGAAGGCAAAATTTCTGCCAGTAGGCTACCATATAAGTCTATTTTGAAAATTGTAGAATTTGAAACAAAGGAAAGAAGTGGCAAGGAGTACACAAAAGAATTCTATCAATTGAGAATATGAGTATGTCACGCTGAAGATGATGTAGGGCAAGTTACAAGTTATTTGAATGGTTTGCGTATGTCAATGCAAGATGAAATAAGTCTATTAAAGCTGCATAATATTGGAGAGGCCTATCAATATGCTTTGAAGGCTGAAGAAAAATTGAATAAAAAACAACAAAATAATAATAGAGGAAGAGGCATAAATGTACATGGTAGAGGTCAGAATAGTGGTGGAAGAGGAAATTCTACTAAACAAGATAAAGTTGGTGCCTTTTAGGCGATTTCATACACTCAAGAAATGAGAGGTAGAGGAAATTTCAGAGAAGAGGGGGGAGTCCTTCAAAGGACATGGAAATTTTGGAAGAGGAAGAAACATCAGTGGTACATGCTACCACTGGGAAAATTGGAATTAGATCTTTTGAATGCCCATATATAAAAGGTGGAGGTAAAGGAAAAGAGGCAAGAGTTCATGTGGCCCACACAAAGGATGAAATTGTAGAAACTTCAAGACATGGAGAGAATATGGAGGATGGAGAATCTTTAATGATGAGATGGATTTTGTTTAATCTATAGAAGGTAGAAGATGAAACAGTTCAAAGGAGAATTCGTTTACGACAAGATGTAAGTCTAGTGGAAAATGCTAGAGTGGTATCCCGGACAATATAGCATCCAAAGAGATGGTAAGGAAGTTGAAGCTGAAAAAATTGAAACATACCAGCCCATACAAAGTTTCTAGGGTGCAAAAGGAGCATAAATTGCTTGTAGAGAACAATGTTTGATTAAATTTCAGATTGTTAACTATAAATGAAATATAATGTGATATGATGCCCATAGATGCATGTCATGTCTTGTTGGGTATGCTATGACAATATGACAGGTAGACGATTCATGATGGAAAAAATAATACATATACTATCAAGAAAGATGGACAATTTATTTTTAAAACCCCTTGAAGAATAAAGAAGACGTTGAAGGAAGTTCAAGAGTTCATTTGGTTTCCAGGAAAAAATTTCTTGAAGAATTTGAAGAAAGAGGGAGTTTGTTTTGCTTTCATTTCCCAACTAATGCAAAATGGGACAAGCAGCGAAGAGGAAAATTTGCTCATAGAAATTCAAGTGCTGATTGATGATTATGCAGAGATAATGATGAAAGAATTATTAGATGGATTTCCACTAGTAAGAGAAATAAGTCATTATGTGGATTTAATTCTAGGCTCAAGTTTGCCAAACAAGGCACCATAGAGAAGGACGCCTCAGGAAAACGAAGAGATAAATAGACAAGTATAAGAGTTGTTGGTCAAAGGTCTAATTAGAGAGAGTCTTAGTCCATGCAGTGTACTAGCAGTATTGGTGCCAAAGAAAGGAGGTGAATGGAGGACATGCACTAATTCCAAAGCAATTAATAAGATCACCATTAAATATTGATTTTCAGTGCCCAAAATGGATGAATTAATGGATTGTTTGAGTGAGTCAAGGTATTTTACAAAAATTGATTTTCAAGGTGGATACCATCAAATTAGAACTCTGAAGGAGATGAATGAAAAACTACATTCAAGGCAAAAGATGGATTGTATGAGTGGTTGGTCATGGCATTCAAATCCACAAATGCACCCAGCACATTCATGGGATTGATGAATCACGTGTTGAAACCTTATCTTGGTAAGTTTGTTATTGTATTCTTGATGATATTTTAATTTTCAACAAAATCAAGGAAGAACAATTGGAGCATATTAGGATGGTATTGCAAAAATTTAAAGGTGATAAACTAATGTTAACTCTGAACAAGTGTACTTTCATGAGAAAGAAATTAGTTCATTTGGGGTTTGTAGTTATTGAAGAAAAGGCTAAAAGTGGATCTGGAAAAAGTGAAGGCCATCTCCAAAAAGTTTGTTTGAAGCTTGAATTTTTCATGGGTTGGTGAGCTTCTACAGGAAGTTCATAGGAAATTTCAGTGGGACATGTGCTCCCATTATAGAAACAATGGAGTGAGGAAAAATTCAAGTGGACAGCAGCAACAGAGAAGAGTTCTCAGTTGCTGAAGAACAAAGTGGCAGAGCAGTTAGTGTTGGCACTACCAGACTTGGAAAAGTATTCCAAATTGATTGTGATGCAAGTGGGACAACAATAGGATCTCTCAAGCAGAGGACAGACCAATAAAATATTTCACT
The DNA here is from genome assembly GCA_028749045.1 of Cupressus sempervirens. Taxonomy (NCBI): domain Eukaryota; kingdom Viridiplantae; phylum Streptophyta; class Pinopsida; order Cupressales; family Cupressaceae; genus Cupressus; species Cupressus sempervirens. Next base: position 289,451,136 of record CM053788.1, on the reverse strand, counting down.
AAGAAGTTGAATGAAGCAAAAAAAATAAAAAATTTATACAATCAAGAATTTTATGCAATTGTGCAAGCATTCAAAAAGTGGAGATGTTATCTGTAGGGTTCATGCTATACACAAATCATTAGACATTGCAATTCATTAGCAACCAAGTTAAGATAAACCGAAGGCAAATGAAATGGGTTGAATTTCTTCAAAGCTGTTTTTTGGTTGTAAAACATAAAAGTGGTAAATCCAATAGATGGGGCTTAAGGGGCTTTCTAATGAATGGTTCATAAGGCACAACACTTGGTGAAGGTTTTGCAAATGAGGTTGCAAGCTTTGGGTTTAACAATGGGGGAAACTCCATAGTTAAGTGCGCTCAGGCTGGAGTAGTACTGGGATGGGTGTCCTCCTGGAAGTCCTGGTGCTTCACCCCTGTGAGCATCACCTAGATCGAATGAGTGCTAAGTGTTCCATTTATTCTCATGAGAGATGGATTCATGTTGAATCACTACTCATGAAACATGGGTCAATGAGTTTGATTCAAAATCACACAATTGAATCCTGATAGCAGTATCACAATTTGACTTGCTATGGAAATTATCTCCTACTTATCAATTGATGAGCTTAAGGGGCTTTCTAATGAATGGTTCATAAGGCACAACACTTGGTGAAGGTTTTGCAAATGGGGTTGCAAGCTTTGGGTTTAACAATGGAGGAAACTCCATAGTTAAGTGCGCTCAGGCTGGAGTAGTACTGGGATGGGTGACCTCCCGGGAAGTCTGGATGCTTCACCCCTGTGAGCATCACCTAGATCCAATGAGTGCTAAGTGTTCCATTTATTCTCATGAGAGATGGATTCATGTTGAATCACTACTCATGAAACATGGGTCAATGAGTTTTACTTAAAATCACACAGCTAAATCCTGTTAACAATATCGCAAATCCAATAGAGTTGTTGATGCGCTAAGTAGGAGATTGTCGTTAAATGAGCTGAAAGTTAATGTTTGGATTTGATTCTTTGAGTGAGTTGTATGAACAAGATCAACATTTTAAAGAAGCATGGGTAACGCGTAAGAATCCCATTGAAGTGGATCAAAGTCCATGGTTGGAATATTTTTTTTCAAGATAATTTTCTGTTCAAAGGAAAGAGATTGTGCATGCCTCAAGGTTTCATGAGGGATAATTTGATAAGAGAGACACAATGATAGATTGGGAGGACACTTCGGCATGGATAAAACCATAGCTCTGTTGATTGATTGTTATTACTGTCCTCTGATGAACACTGACCCGAAGAAGATGGTTCAAGGATGGACAATATGCCAGCATGCAAAAGGGGTGAAACAAAACACTAGGTATTATCAATCACTACCACTGCTAGAGATGCCACAAGAACATATTAGTATGTATTTTGTTTTGGGTTGTTGAACACAGAGATTTAATGGTTATTTTTGTTTGGTTGCATGGTTTTCCTAAAAGCATTGTTTTATATCAGGATGCAAAGTTTGTTTTCCACTTTTGGCATACAATGTGGAAGAAGTTAGGCACACAGTTGGGTTTTAGTTCAGCATACCATCCACAAGCGGAAGGCCAGATTAAAGTTGTAACAAAAGTTTGGGAAATTTACTCTGATGTTTAGTTGGCAAAAAACCAAATCAGTGGGATTTAACATTGGCATATGCTGAGTTTTCTTATAATAATTCAGTTAATAGAAGTGTGGGAAAGAGTCCATTCAGTGTTTTTATGGATACAACCCATGGGGCATATATGAACTTAGAGATAGTGCAGATCTAGTGAGGAAAACTGCTGTAGATGAGAATTTTGCAAAATATATTTAGAGATTTGCACAAAGAAGTGAAGGAGAAATTGGAGAAGATTACTGCCAAGTACAAAAACTATGCTGATATGCATAGAAGAGAGCAGGAATTTAATGTTGGTGAGTTGGTATGTGTTCATTTGAGTAAGAGAAAGGTTTTGACAGGGAACCTAGAATAAATTAAAATGGAAGAAGATGGGTCCATGTTGGATCTTGTGGAAGTTTTGAGCTAGTGCCTATGAAGTTGACCTTCCGGAGGACATTGATATCTCACCTATATTCAATATTAGTGTTTTGTATAAACATTATAAGGGAGAGAGTAGTACAATAACACATCTACCAGCATAAACAGATCATAAACCAACATGGATTGATTAGTTGCCTAAAAAGTAAGCTGAGAATGTGGATGTTATTGTTGATTCTAGAGTTGCAAAGAAAACTCGAGGAAAGGAATACATGGAGTATCTGGTTAAATGGAAGGATAAACCAGCTAAGGAGGCATCATGGTTGAATGCAAATGGGTTGGCTAAGTATGGAATTCCAATTCCAAATCAGCCCAAATGATCACTACTCAATTCTCATGAATTATTTTTCTATATGGGGTTTTTGACGCTGGAGCATCCAGGTGTATGGGCATTCCTTATCATAAAAATAAAGTTTAGAGTTGGTTATAGTTTTGGTTTTGTTTGGATTCAGTCATCAGGAGCAATGAGGAGCTGTCTAGAGTAATCAGAAGGTATCAGGTGCAGTAAAGAGTCACCAAGCTGGTTACAGTTTTGGTTTTGTTTGGATTCAGTCTTCAAGAGCAATAAGGAGCCATCAAGACTTTCAGGAGTTGTCAGGAGTCATTAGGAGCAATGATCCAGATACAATTTGGAGCATTTTCATAGTTATATTCTCTGGAGTTGTTGGGAGCCATCAAGAGTGATCCAAAGCAATCAAGAGCTGTTGCAAGTTGTCCAACATAGCCAATGCATTGAAATCGAAAATAAAAAAATAGAAATTAAATTAGAATTTTTTGTGGTTGTTGGATTTCTTTCGAACTCCTCAATGTAACTTTGAAAAACATTCACTTTCTTCATCTTGGCTATTCACGTATATATATGTGTTCAAATTCCATTGAAAAGGTTGTTGTTTTGGAGGCAAAACATTGAGTTATTTTCAGAGGTAAAACATTTCTTCATGTTTCATAGGTTGTGATTTAAGTTTCAGTGTGTTGTCGTATTCAAATAATTGTTGATATGCTTGTGAGTTGTGTGAGATTTCTTGCTGCATGTTTTTGGCATATCCCCCCACACAACTTCTCCATCTTCCAAAAGGAATGGATAAAGCAAGCATAATCTGAATGAGCCTCTCATTTTTCTCTTATATCTCACTGTAGAGATTTTTGATTTTCCCTTTGGTCGCCTCTTCATTTTCCTTTCTTTTGTCTTTTTATCTCTCCTCTTTTAATTCATTTTGAACTTAGGAAAATAATAGTAAAGTGACTCCAAAAAAAACTCATTTAATACACCATTGAAGTCACTGCAATACTTATTAAATTGTTATTTAAAAAAAAATTAATGCCTGGTAAACTTGACACGCTCTCTGGCTCAATGTGAAACATTTTTGACCCAGAGCTATAAACTGTTGAGGCCACGCATAGGGGACCTCTTCCTCACACTTCACTTATTCAAACCCGCAAGCTCAACGACCTAGCAAAGGCACAAGGCATGTGAGCACAATGACCTAGCAAGGATTTGAACCTTGGTGGTTGCTTCAACAACGAAGTGTTTAAACCACAACACTACATGTCCAAAGACAATTTATTGAATTGATTATATAATATTTACCCTTATATTGATTATGACAAATATTTAATAATAAAAATAAATACTTTCATGACCTTATTAAATATTCATATTCCAAGGTCTTCTTAGAAGGGGGCATTACAATAACACATGGGGTGGCTCATAATGCGTCAAAGTACCTATGGGGCCCTTCGAGATATTGTTTATGTACAAATGGACATGGTTGATGATATATGGGGTATGATTTCAAAAATGCTTGGTCCTGTGAAGATGATACAATGGACATGGGCAGCTTGTATATCCATTGAACACTTTGTCTTTCTTGCTTGGCTTGCAAGATGGAATGTAATGCTATATATGCAAAGGCACAAGGCATGTGAGCACAATGACCTAGCAAGGATTTGAACCTTGGTGGTTGCTTCAACAACGAAGTGTTTAAACCACAACACTACATGTCCAAAGACAATTTATTGAATTGATTATATAATATTTACCCTTATATTGATTATGACAAATATTTAATAATAAAAATAAATACTTTCATGACCTTATTAAATATTCATATTCCAAGGTTTTCTTAGAAGGGGCATTACAATAACACATGGGGTGGCTCATAATGCGTCAAAGTACCTATGGGGCCCTTCGAGATATTGTTTATGTACAAATGGACATGGTTGATGATATATGGGGTATGATTTCAAAAATGCTTGGTCCTGTGAAGATGATACAATGGACATGGGCAACTTGTATATCCATTGAACACTTTGTCTTTCTTGCTTGGCTTGCAAGATGGAATGTAATGCTATATATGCATGTTTGTAAGATGTCATGTTTGTTGGTCATTGAGCCAATGTTTTTGTTTGTGTTGTAGGAAAGTGTAGTTGGGCTGGGTAGTTGTGTTATCATTTGTCCCGATGGTACTATGTAATATTTCAAGGGAGCCTTTAAACTTAGTTGTTGGTTCTCTTTTGCCAAATTTTCTTTGCTTGATGTAAGGAATTGATTATTGTCACAACTTTATACTACAATGCAAACCCTTTTTGTAATGGTGTCGTTATTGCATGTGGGTATTGTTGATTTCACATGGATTGCTATGTTGATATGATGTGCAATATTTTGTTGTGTTTTTGATTCCATTGCAGTCCCATATGGCTCTCTTCCATTCTTGTATGTTATGTCTTTGTTTGCCAATGGATCTGACACCATTCATCAAGTTGTTTGTCAATTGATCTCTTTAAAAATTGGTTTTCTTTTATGCTATAGTTTGTCTTCCTATTCTACTTACATGCACAAACTAGCATTATTATTCTTGCCATACCTAAGGGATTTAGACTCGAATGAGATGCATGGAAATTTGGAATTTCATACATTTAGAATTTCTTGTATAAGCTCATTGTTTCAAGAATGATTATCTTGAGCAAGCTTGTGCTAGATAAACACGTAGGGGCCATAATGGTGAGCATACAAGGTGTAAGCATGTATGAAACTTAAGATCAACTCATATTTAGTGATTGGAATTTGTTAATCACATGATAATTGTGCAGACAAAGAACTGCATGATAATCACATGAAACTACTTATTAATTGTTCTTATGAGTAGTTTGAATGCCTTTAACACTTCCAAAAGGAACAAAATGAGCCCACAGATTGCCTTTGTTATTTGACACTAATGTCAAGAATTTGCCCTTTAGAGCTGATGGTTCTTTGAAAGGTCTCAAACCGTCCTCGGTTAACTTGACCTGTTCACATCAACAATTTGTGGACGATATTATTATGATGGTGAGTTCTACTATAGGAGAAGCCAAGGCTATCAAGTATGTTTAAACGTTTATGAGAGTGCCTCTGGTCAGATGGTGAATAGGACTAAAAGCTCTCTGTTTTTTCTCAACACTCCTAAGGCCAAACAAAAAGCATGCAGATATTTTTGGGATGTTCCATTGAGTCTCTCCCTTTCTCTATGTGGGCCTTCCTCTTTGAATTAAACCTCCAGATTTTTTTTGGATCTGGCTGATTGAGAGGTTCAATAGAAAATTAGCTGGTTGGAAAGGAGCCTTGCTTTGTCAGGCTGGTAAGGCTCAACTTCTAAATTCCTCCCTTCAGAATCTGCCTGTCTATGATTTTGAGCTTATTTAAAATTCGTTATAAATTTTCCTAGATTATTGAGAATATCCATAAGTGTTTTCTTTGTTCTGCAGCAGAGGAAAGAAAAAGAATTCCTTTAGTGGTCTGGGAGACTATTTGCAAACTGAAGAAAGATGGCAGGCTTGGTTGAGGAGCTTTAAGACTTTTAACAATACCCATTTTTTGTTCTTCTTGTCCTCTTGCATCCTGCTGATGGATCATGTAGTATGATCCGAAATGTTGATGATAAAAAGACTTTACACAATCAAATCCAGAAATTATAATTCTCAATACCCTCTTGGCCAAGCAGGTTCACAGAACTTATGGTAGGAGTGAATAGAACTCTATATGGCATAAAGAATATCTTCGCAACACTCAAACCCTCAAGGATTTTCTTCTTTCCCCTAATCTACCAACAGGATCGGCTCTCTGTAATGGTGTCATTAAAGCTAGAGAGGTCGCTCTTAAGGGGCCTTGCTGGAAAGTTGGAAATGACAGGATTGCCCTTTTTTGGGATGTTGGTTTCACAAGGATTCCTTAGCCAATGACAATGTTTTTGGACCCTTTAAGAATGATTACATTAGTAGATTTGGATGTTCTGTCTCTAATTACTAGGTAAATGGTAAATGGGCCAACATGATCCTTGTTAATCCTTTTCTTATTCCTTTGCAGATTTCAGATTTCTTGAAATTCCTTTTCTCTGGATCATAGTAGAGCTGATGATGAGTTAGTTTGGAGAGGTTCTTCGTCTAGCCTTTTTTGTGGCTTCTGTTGTTTTGTCTAGATTAGAAACTTTATCCCTAAAGTTAACATCTTTCTCTGGCTTTTTGCTTTAAAACAAAATTATCACCAGTGACAATCATGCCAGAGGCACTTTTCTATTTCCAACAGATGTTACCTCTGTCTTGTTGATCGGAACTTGTTGCTTATCTTTTCCTTCATTGCCCTTTTGTTTCAGATATTTGGAGTCATGTTTTTCAATTATGGAACCTGAGCTGGGCTTGCCCTGGGTCAGTTTTGGAGTTTTTCTTGCAGTAGAGATCGCCTTTTGATCTTGTTTTAAAGTTGCCGTTGTCATATATCTTCCTGCATATGGCATGGGGGATATGGAAAGGACACAATAAGCGAGTTTTCAGAGAAAAGTATCTTTCATTTGATATTCTCTCCTAGAAAATTTCAGAGCTATAAAGGAAAATATCAATATTATCAATGTTCTTGTGGGGGCCAAGGGAAAGGTGAATGTAAAGATTATGATCACAGGTTGGTTGAAGCTTGGCAGGTTAAATTGGATATTACTATAGCTCTGAACACAATAAAGAAGTGTAGAAATAGTAGCGTTCGGATCTGATTGCCTGCTGGTTGGGTGAAAATTAACTTTGATGGGGCGACTAAGGGTAATCCTAGGCCAGCTGGGTGTGGGGGAGTAATAAGGGATGAAATAATGGCGTGTTAATTTCAATGGTGGCACTCCCCTTGGGTAGCTGGACTAACCTTGTGACCAAAGCCATAGGAGCTTTCTAGGGTCTAAACTTAGCCTGCCAACTATATTTAAAATATTTGATGCTTGAAAGGGATTCAAAGAATATAATTCAATACCTAAATGGAAGCTACAAGCCCTCTTGGACCAAAATTGGATGAATAGGTCAAAGGATATTATTGCCACGTTTGAGAAATGCACAATTTCCCATGCTTACTGTGAAGCGAATATGGTTACTGATTACTTTGCAAATAAAGGGGTTTGCGGTAAGGAGTGTCTTACGCGGAGTAGGTGGGTTAGGTTGGATGCTGACATCATCAGCTTCCTTCATTATGACAGAACCCAAGAGAGAGGTACTTGTGATTTTAACAAATAATGATGAGTCTTCGTATTATTAGTAGGCATTGTGGATTTTTCTTTACGAAGGATTCCTTTGCCAATACTTCTGTACATAATGATGGATTTAAGGTTGGATCAAGTCATTATGCCTCACATGCTTTGTTGACATTTTGGGACTTTTCCTTGCTTTTCATCTACTCCTAGCTTTTTCAAACATTTATGCTTTGAGCAAGCCCTATGTTTTGGAAGAGTTGAATATGGACAAAGATGGGTGTTGTGTTGAGCCTATGGATTGTGAAAAGTGGAAGAATAAGCTGACAATTTGGCAGATTTTGAAGAAGGGAGGGCTTGTTCCCTACTTGGAGAGATTTCATGGGTGGAACAAGAATGTAGTTGAGTATTTTGCTGATCATTGGAAAGATGACTGCATTACCTTGCATGGTAGGAAGGTTCCCATTGATGAGAATCGGATTGCGAAGGTGATGAGGTTATCTATAGAGGGTATGAAATTCTATAGGGATAGGAGATATTTTGAGTTGACTGTGCAAAGGTTCCCAAAGTTTGAGAAGTAATAGGAGGCGCATGAGCATAATTTGAAATGTATTTATATTGTGGTCATCAAGCCAATTTGGGGAAAGGTTTTAAAGGTAATCATGGAATACATTACCCTAGATAGCCAGTCTACTAGGGCGATTAACCACCATTTTGTTTTGTTGAATCATTTTAAGCATCACACTAGGGTTTCTTTTCCATACTACTAGTTGTTCTCTCTTAGTGCTAGTATTAATAATCATGGGGAGAATCTAGACAAGTATCCGGTGTTGCATGAGGGCTTTCTTGTGTTGACTTTTGATCACTTTAGAGCTTTCCTCACCCCTTCTAATTTAGGACACCAATGTAGGAGGGTCTAGTGGTGAGTCTAAGGATGGAGAGCATTCTATTTCAGAGAAAGAAGAGTTTACCCCCTCGAATAAATCTAAAAGGATTGTCAGAACATAACCTAAGCTCGTAGCCAAGGGGAAGGCAAAGAAAGAGATTGTGGTCTCTTCTAGTTCTAGTTCTCCTAACACAGAGGGAGTAGGTAAGTTTGATTCTCTCCTTGTAGGTTTTTTAGAAACCTGGGAAGGATAACAATAAAAATGTTATGAAGGGCTTGGAAGTGGTTTAACATCCCTCTCCAAGCCTTGGTAATCCGACCATCTACAGATTCAGTTCACTTTTCTATTGCAGCAGTTGGTGATGTTCGTGTGACAACATATTTTGATGTGGCAACACCTATTGTTGATACAATTGGCATGAGTGCATATGGTTCTCTTGTAGCTATGTCTTTTTCAGGGATTGTTGGTGATGATCAGGATTCTAGTCCAATATATATTATGTGGGTGGAAATAGGGAAGAAGAGAATGCATAGATCTTCTATGGAGTTGCCTTCTGGTGACATTTTGACTTCTACCTCATTAGCACAAGTTTTAGGTGCTATGCTGCAAGACATGTGGTTGGTCTTGATGATGCTAGTTTGCAGTTGGTTCAGTGTTGACAGGGATGTCACACACTTCATTTGGGATCTAGGTGGAGGTTGGAGTTCACTATGTTGCGGATTGCTTAAGGACGAGCAATCTCGGGGAGGAAGGACCGTAATGTCCCCATTTCTGTTAGTATCAAAGTTTCATGGATTAGCCTATTAATATTATCCTCATAGGCTAATTATTGTGGATAGAGGGTCTTTTGAGGTAGTGGCTTGACTTGGGAGGGTCTTATCTTCTCCACAGTTCAGTAAGCTATAGGTTGGTCTTCGTTTGGCTTAGATTTGACTTCATTGGGCTTAGTTTTGTGTACTTACTATTTCTGGTAAGTTGGTGTTGATCGAGATGGACCCTTTGTATTTTTGGAAAGTGCGTTTGGTCACATGGCGAAATAATCGGTATGACTCCTATTTCTGACGACATATTTAAATAATGAGTAATTTGAGAGTTATTATATTTTTAGTGGCCAAATTATTATTAAAGAATTAAATGGCTTATTATAAAGTTATAATTTAACTTTATAATTTCACTTAAGTTGAAGGTTGAGTTATTAGCGGAAAGTGTCATTTATTAATTAGTTAAGCCAAGTCAAATGAGAGAATCTAATGAAAGCTTCTAATTAATGTTGTGCGGTGAAGCTTCCTAAGTGAAGTTACATTTTGGCAACAAAAGGGAATTTGGAGGTTATAAATACAAGTCCATTTGTTGAGAAAAACATGCTTGATTATTTATTTACTTTTGTTGCCTTTGTGGCTTTTTCTGAGTTTTGATTTTCATGCCCTTGCTGAAGTATAAGGGTCTGAATTCTGAGTTGTTTCATTGGATCTACAGCTAAAGTATTGTAGACTTGAAACTGAGATTTAATTCTGGGATTGCTTTGCAAATAGTTGTTGAGGTAAAATTATATGCTAATTTCTCCTACTGTTCTAACTGTATCTAAGGAGATCTGCATTGCTGAAGGTTATTGTTTGCATTTGTGAGAAGATCCATTAGAGTCTTCTACACCAGCTTGCATCTGCATATTGGAGGATCAATCTGGGCATATTTCAGCTTGTCATTTTTCATCTAGAGGCCACGTTTGGGTATTGCTAACGTCTACAACCGTTGCCAAAGCTGAGATATCAATCTTGGGGGAGGGGTGTTATTTCTTTAGTGCCTGCGATTCATATTCAGGAGGCTGCTAATTATTAAGGGCTGGAAATGCACAGCACAAGGCTTGCGTGCCATATTTCTTTGCATTGCGAACTGTTATGACAGGTCTGCATTTTCAGTCTGAGGGTCTTGGTCTACATTATAAGCTTGTGATCTGATGTTTTGGAGCCAGCGGTTTGCCAAAGGCTGCCATTACCATAGAATTGAGCAGCGATCAGTGAAAGAGAAGAGTGCATATGCTATAAAAATCAGGTGCCATTAGTTGCAGTTGTAAATTTCAGTTTTTCTAGAAGTTCAATAAAATTGCATGGTGGAATTTCAGTATCAATTGTCCAATTTGATATTTCCTTCAATTGTATTTTCACATTTCATCAAATAAATGTGAAATTCAGTATTTCTTTGGTGCATCATATATATTTTCAAAATAACTATCTTTGCAAGGAATTGGTGTTAAATGGTATATTGAAATTACTAGCAACAAGAACGCAAGGGGCACATATAAATCTGAATATTCATAACATTGACAAGGAATTAGCAGAAACAAAGATAAGATTTCATTCATATTGCTAGTTTGATAGTTGAGTTAGGTGAGGGACATTACAGGAGACGATGAATATCATGGTAGAAATTCTTAACGCAAAAAGAGAAGACAATTGTGGACATTGATGCCAAAAAAGACAAAGGTCAAGGAGATTCTTGGCACAAAAAAAGAATCAGGGCTAATGTCATAACTAGGCCCTAAACCCCTCTCTTCATCCATAGGAATTGAGGAAGGTGAATTTGAATATGAGCCATCTGGAAGCAGAGGTTGCTGAGACCTTAAGAACTTGGCGTAGCTTGTGTTCCCCTTCTTTGATTTTTTTCTGTGTTCTGTGATTTCTTGCTATCTTTTGGCTGCCACTTTTCCCAGGTATCTGTCTTGCAGCTTCTTGTGTTTTATTTTGGTTGTTGGAGCCTTACTGATATATTTGATTTCCTTTAATAATATGTTAGGGTTTCATGTCCCTTCAAAACCTATTTTTTCCAAAATTGAAAACAAAGTGACTTTATTTATTTGTTGCAATACGATTTAAAAGAGTAGGGTAATCAAGTTTTGCCTTATTTACTACAGAGAAGACAAAAACCCCGAATAATCATTATAAATATATTTAGGCCAATCAAATATGACATATAAGTTCTTATGATTGATCAAATTGTTAGATACATAGTTGAACAATTTGCAGTTATAACACTAGATGTTGTGCACCATTTTCCCCTAGGAGTATATCACCAAAAATATCGTGATCAAGTTTATAGAATATTGTTGTGAATGAATGCCAAAATCTGGTTAGAAATGTGGTCAAACCCAAATTTTACTAGGTTTTACCCTTTGTTTACCCTTGACAAAGCTCACTTTATCCGCACGATGCAAAAATAAGTGAAGAATAACCTCTTCATTTGACATGTTAACTATTGTTTATTTTATTTTCAGTTGTTTATAATGATATCATTTGTTCTTTTCTTTAAGTTTTTATTATTGTTTTAGTTTTTTAAATATACATTAAAATATTAATAATAATTAGCAATATATTAATTGGAATATTTTACTAAATATATATGATCATTATTAAAAAATTATACCATATAATTTTTGATATCTATATGAAATTAATTATAGGCATTTAAATTATGATTTATGTAACATGCTAACTTTTCCAACCTATTTTAATGGATTAAAATAACAAAATAATACTTCCTTTCAGATTTGCAAGAAGGATAGCTATATTAACCATAGTTTCATTTACACATGAAATACTTTTTCATCTCATCTCAATTTATATATTCAAGAAAAGGATTAATAGATTTAACTACTTTGTAGTCCAATGAAAGAGAAACTAATCTTAACTATAGTAACCATCTACAATACATAATTTGAAATGTGGAAAATATAAAAGTAAAATACCCAAAATGTAGTTATCTTGCATGGAAATCTTATCCTTGAGTTGTGCATGCCTTGGCTTCCGGAAGATAGGAGAAGCATTGCCGAGGGCTTAACCTTGCAACCGCAGACCCTTATCCGCACACAACTCTACTGAGAAAGGCCTTCCCTACCTTGGGATTAGGCTTGGGACACCATTGTCCAACCATTGAGCATTCTGGTGTTAGAGTGTTGGCTAGATAACCAGCTAGGCTTAGGATACCTTCCATGCACCTATGCGCCAATTGCTAGCAACCATGGCGTTGAGTGATAACAACAACAAGCATGCCACTAACCTACCTTGGCCAAGGATTTGTGTGGGCACTATGTACCCGATCACCCACCGCTCAACTTGACAACAAGACTTATACAATGGACTACCACGAGCTGTCTTAGTTTAAAACATCTTTTATTACTTGCTTATTTGTTACCGATTATTCCTTCTCTTATCATGCAGGGATAACCCATGGTTCAATGGTTATCAATTCACACACTTCATCTCAACCATGTTGGCCTTCCTTGAGGAATTTCTGGGGTGATTACATAAGCATTATATAATCACAGCCATTACGTTCTGCCCGACTTGGGCTTATGGCATTACTAAAGATTCATAATTCTTGCAATTTATTCTTGACTTCATAATGGTGGTGTCTCTTATATTAGAGAGTATATAGCAGATACCTTTGTATAAGCTCACACTTTTGGATATTACTTCAATTAAATATAATTTTGAATAGAGAATGAATATATGCAGTGTACCATAGTTTTGCTTGATTAGGAGCATTTTTAGAACTCTTCTACAAATGAAATAAACATTAGATCATTTTAGATCAAGGGTCTATCAATGTAAACATTGCCTTTTAATTCTAGGCTAAAACTACGAGCCTCATTATATCAAATTTAAAAGGATAAATTAAGCATAAATGTTCTCATGACCTAACTATAATGTCGGTTCTTGAAATGCTCGGTTGGTCTTAAACAATGTTGGTGAAAAAAAACCAAAGCTGCCAATCGTAGAGCATATAGTGTTGCAAGTAATTTCGGATGCTTGGTGCAGAAAGTCCAACATGCAAATATGAATAAGTGATGCCTGATTAAGGTGGAAGAACTACCGACGACAAGAAGGTGATAGCATCTAGTATGCAACTATAAGAAAATGTGTAGGACTTGTAGAGAATATGTGAAGTAGTGTGAAAAAAATAATGCAAGCCCTATGAGATGGTAATCACTCTATCGATGATGTGTGTTACTCAATATGAACCATAGCACAAATAAATCTTTGCCTTCTTAGTTGCATGCCTGGTTACGAGCAAGAAGTGTGAAGGTGGTAGGGAGTTACAAATAAAAGCCATCGGCACAAATGTGGCAATAATATTAAAATGGCCACCAAACATTATAAGGCTCGATGAAATAATATAGAAATATGTCTGCTTAAGATAAAATAATGAAAATATTGCCAAGGAGTAATAATAACTTATGCTAAAATCTCAATATAAAAATATCATACTATACCTACCTTTACTTGTGTATTGTGATATTAAGATATGACAAATATCACATGAAGCTCTGAGATCATTCAATTTATAAGGTAACACATTAGTTCTTAGTTTTTATTTAATGGTTAGTGATCTTTTCTTTAATAATGCATATTTATTGACTAGTTAGGTCATGGTAATCCATGTTATAGTCTTGCTTTCTTAGCCGTTTACTCGTTAGCCTTGGTGGTTAGAATTCATACCTGTCAACCCATAGGCAGATTAGTGTTCCTTACCCAATGCCCTATTTGGCAATGCTTCCTCCCCTTTGACATGCTCTTGTAGAAGAGAATTTTCCACGATAATAACATATTCCTCAATATAAATCAAAGTTAATATAACAAGTTACCATTTTATAAAACGTCATAACAACAATCCACCATTTCGCTTGCCATGAATTTATAATGAGTAACCAACTTTTCAAGATAAGAAATAATCATAATAATATCATTACGATTAACTAACATGTCATCTTCATATGAAATTATAACGAATAACCATATTTCCATTTCACATGGTCATATTGTTTAACTAATTTTATCAGTCAATTGACTTCACATGAAATCTCAACGGCTATAAGAACATTTTTAAATTAGGAAATTTGAGATGTAACATACCCTCCCTCTTGTGTTACATCGTCCTCGATGAATTTTCCAAACACAATGAAAAAAGTACTCCATTTAAAACAATTTTATTATTGTATTAGTCTTGAATAAATTTTGTATTCATAATTCAAGTTTTTGGAAAAAGATGTGGAAATTTCTAAAAGATTTCTTTTTAATCTTCCCAAGTAGCATTCTCTTCAGTGTACTGGACCCATTGAAACTTGCACTCGGTGATATCTTGATTCCGCAAGAGAAGCTTACACACCTTGAATATTCTGAGTGGCTCTATTTCCACCACCCTTGGCTCTCGCACTTGCAAGAGATTCCAATCAATAACATGTTCATGGCTGGTTACGTATTTCTTAAGATAAGAAACATGAAATACATTATGCATTCTGGCAAGGGCTAGAGGTAGGGCAATTCTATAGGCTATAGGTTTTACGAGTTCAAACACCTCAAAGGGTTCCACATAACTTGGGTCTAATTTGACATTCCTACCAAACTTGATAGTACTTTTCTGTTGTTTAACTTTCAAGAGTACCTTTTCTCCCAGTGCGAATTCCCTAGGAATCCTCTTTGCATTTGCATAACATTTCTGTCAGTCATTTGCCTCCTTCAGCCTTTGACGGATTTGAACTACCTGTTCCTCCATCTCTAGAAGCATCTTGGGCATGACGATTATTCATTCCTCAATTCTGTTCCAACTCACAGGGGTTCTACACTTACGTCCCTATAGGGCCTCAAAAGGTGCCATCTTAATAGCAAATTGATATGATTTGTTATAGGCAAATTCAATGGAGGGAAGATACATCTCCCACTAATATTGTTGATCCATGCATACACTCTTAAGAGACCTTCAAGAACTTGGTTTGTCCTTTCAGTTCGTTCATCAGTCTCTGAATGGTAAGTTGAGCTGATTTTTAGCTTTGTTCCTAAAGCTGAGAATAAAGTTTGCCAAAATCTGGATGTCATCCTAGCATCTCTGTTAGATATGATCTTTTTGGGACTTTGTGAAGTCGGAAAATCTCTCTCACAAACTTGTGAGCTATTTTTGGCGCCCCATTTGTTAAATTTCTAGAGATGAAATGTGCTACCTTAGTTGATCCACAAGTACCAGGGTGGTATTATGCCTCTTTCATGACATGGGTAACCCATGGATAAGATCCATAGTGATTATTTGCCATTTCCATTCGGGAACCTCATTGGGATGTAACAGTCCAGTTAGGTATTGGTGTTCTACCTTAACCCTTTGGCATTCGAGGCATCTTGCCACATATTCAGTTGTTTCCTTCTTCATGCCTTTCCAAAAGTACAAAGGTTTTATGCCATCCAACATCTTGGTTACTCCAGGGTGTCTTGAGGAAGGGGCGGCATGAGTCTCCCCCAAAATCATCTTTTGATTTCTTTGGTATGTACATCCCACCTTTATATCTTAAGGGTCCATCTCTTTCCAGTTGGTATCCTTCATACTGGGGATCTTGAGGATCCCTATGGAGTGCTTGATGAACCTCATTGTAAAAGTTTTCTCTTGGCAAACACTACAGTACTTGTTCTCTAAGCCGAGTATTTATTGCTACAATGGCTGAAATATGTCTTCGCTGACTTAAGGCATCAACTACATTCTTTTTTCCCTTGATGTAGTCAATTTCAAAATCATAATGTGCTAAGAGTTCTACCCATCTTCTTTGGCGAGCATTAAGGTTGGGTCAAGTGAATAGGTACTTCAATCCATGATGGTTTGATCTGAGTTCAAATGGTTTCCCAATTAGATAATTTCTCCTCATTTGCAGAGCATGGACAATGACTGTTAGCTCCAAGTCGTGTGGTGCATAATTTTGTTCATAGCTTCTCAACTTCCGAGATTCATAAGCAATGACCTAATCCTCTTGTATCAAGTACTTTCTACTCCTCCCGAAGCATCTGTTATAACCACAAAATGACCCTCAAGATCTGGTACCCTAAGTATCAGAGCAAAAATCAACTAATCCTTTAAGTATTTACAGGCTGCTTGACATTTTCCAGACCAATTAAACTTCTTCCCTTAACTTTGTAGGGTGGTGATGGGATGTGCTATCCTAGAGAAAGCCCTAAAAAATTCCTATCAAAACCTGCCAAAGCCATGAAGCTTCTGACTTCTGACACATTCCTAGGCACCGACCATTCTTGATTGCCTCGATCTTGGTGGGATCTACTGCTATCCCCTTGGCTGATATAGTGTGCCCTAAATATTGGATTTCCTTCTGGTAAAAAGAACACTCAGATAACTTTTTGTACAACTTGTGTTCACGTAGTCTTTGCAATACTATCTCAAGATGTTTCTGGTGCTCTTCCTTATTCCGAGAATAGATGAGAATATCTAAATAAAAGTAGCACAAACTTGTCTAAACAGTCCTGGAATATGCTATTCATGAGATTCATAAAAGCTGTAGGGGCATTAGTTAGTCGATAGGGTAAAACTGTGAACTCATAGTGCCCATGGTAGGTTCTGAAAGTGGTTTTGTGAATATCCTCTTCCTTAATCCGAATCTGGTGATAACCTGATCTTAGGTCGATTTTGAAAATTCCATTGTGCCCCTCATTTGATCGAATATATCATCAATCCTGGGGAGTGGATATCTATTCTTGATGGTGATTTTGTTAAGCATTCTATAATCTATGCACAACCTCATAGCTCCATCGTTTTTCTTGACAAATAGAATTGGGGCTCCCCAAGGCAAAGAACTCGGTCAAATAAGTTTCTTGTCTAATAAATCCTGAAACTGCACATGTAATTCCATTAGTTCAGTAGTGGTCATTTGGTAGGTGCTCTTGATATGGGCTACCTTGGGTACCAAGTCTATTGTAAAATCCTACGTTCCCCTAAGTATCCGAGATGAGGATAGTGGGGGATGGGTTTCTCGGACGACAATATTTTTTGGCGACTTTGGGGATGACTATATATATAGGGAAATCTTAAAATATACATTGAAGTTTGCAAATATACATGTCATTCATATGAAACTAAGCAGAAAGCATGTCATTTAAACATTATAGAACCTTAACATACACCATTTGAATGCCATCTAGGAAATAATAACCGATTTCAGCACTTCATTTTCAATATGCCTATCAATATGTGAACAAAAATATTTAAATATAAGTTTAGCAGTGAACAATATCATAAAAATCTAGAAATCTAAATATGAATATGCCCAAAGGCTAGAAGGCTGCCATAAAGTTTCATCATCATGTTCAAGTTCAACATAGAAAAATGAAGCAGATTGTTGCTCAAGCTCTTGGAAGCAAAAAAATACTTCTTGCAAAATGATAACCCTAGCTAGCTGCAACACACTCCAACTTCATAGGCAAAACCAAACAAATGACAAAACAACCACAATGTGGTCTTTTTTGACCTTTTAGGGAATTTGGAGGGCAGAGTCCACTGGATGCCCAAGTAGGGACAAACAAAATAAAGTTTTTTGTTTTAATTTTTTTTTTTAAAGCTTCACAAAAAACAGGGACAGCCGGCCGTCCTCGGTACAGTTAGGGGATTTCTAGATGTCGCCTTTATGTACTCGGGATGGTCAACCATCCTTTTTTCCCCTCCCAAAAGTCCCCTGGCACCGGGGACGTCCCCTACATTTTTTGCCTAATTGGGGACAGCAGGGGGACATCCCATACCCGTTCCCCCATCCTAGGGACATCCTCGTCTTGGAAACCTTGACTTTTTTGGGAAGGGACACGTCTCGGGGGTACGTAGATAAAATCATATACCCTAGAAGGGGGTAGGCTACAAAGTTCCTTTGGAAATACGTCTTGAAAATTCTTAAGACATGGATGCTTTTCCTCGAAGGATTCTTTCGCCCTTTCTCTAATCTCCCCATCCTACATCCTGATAGGCGGTCTCCAAGGGTTCCCTCAGGTCTTCTCTCTTTATCACAAAGATTTGACACCCTTTTCTTTTGCATCTCATAAGTTGCATGGCTGAGATCTGACGAGGTTTTACTTCATGCATTATTCCTTGAAAGCTTGTTGGGTTCCCGTGGTCGTCTAGGCATTCTATTGTCTTTGCAACACAATCTACTTTGACTTTGTGCTCACTAAGCCAATTTATCCCCATGATGTCATAGGACCGTAGCGGTGCTATGTACAAATTAACCTTGATAATTTTTTTTTGGGAAGTCTACTTGAGCCTCAAACAAACATTGATCTACTTGAGCGTTTGACTGATTTGCATATTCAATAGTCCAAGGTTTAGCTAGAAATCTTGCTCTTTTAGGAAATCTACTTAATAATTTTGGGGAGATGAAACATTTGGTGGCTCCAGTATCAATTAAAATAGAGATGGGGTTTCCATAAATCTTACTAGGGGTTTCTATAAGGCCCAACTATTGCTCTGTGTGCCGGTTATCCAAGGTTGCATGCATCTTCTGCTGAAAGACAGCCTATTGAGGAGGTAAAGCAGGTTGAGGTTGTTGGGTAGAGATGCCTTTATTATGACATTGGTTGGCGTAGTGGTTTCTGCCACATGTGAAACAACCCTTAGGCGATCCTTTCCTCTCACTTCCATTGTTGCCATTGCCGTTGCTGGAGTTACCTTTAAACTCTTTTTTATTATTCCCCTTGTATTCAATTTTGTTGGGCTTAAAGTTTTTGAAACTCTTTTGTGTGCCCCAATGTCACGACTGTTGGTAATCCAATTTGCCTTCCGTCTATTATCACAGATGGATTCATTCCTTTTACCTTTGTGTTCATGTTGGATGACCCTCTCAAGAGCTTCCTCCATGGTTCGTAGGGCGAGAACATCAATTGCTCCCCAATCCTGTTGTTTAATGCCATGACAAATTTCCTAACCTTTAAGTTCCTATCTTGTTAATATGGAGGAACATACTTTTAGTAGTTGAGTGAACTTCTCCCAGTACCTGTGTATTGTCAAATCTCCTTGCTTAAGGTTTTGGAAGTCTAGCAGCTTTTCGTCATAAAAAGTTCGGGGTATCCATCTGCTCTTAAAATTAGAGACACACCTATACTAGGTAACATCGACAATCTTCATATTTAGTTCTATTTTGGTGTTTCCCTACCAGGTGGCTGCCTCTCTTGAGAGGTGATAAACTCCCCAAATTGCTTTGGAGGTTTCAGAGAAACTTTTGATCTCGAAGTATTGCTCCACCTCGGTTAACCAAGCCTCAACGGCTTCACCGGATTCAGACCGAAAAATCTGGGGGGTTTCATTTTCTGAATGTCAGTTGACCGATCAATGACTATATCCTGTTTCTTTTTCTTTTCAGACTGACTTTTAGGAGGTTAGGTTTCTTGTGCACTATGAGTAGATAACTCTTGCTCAATTCTAGAAGGGGGAGAGGAGTGGGTAATCCTCTTGTCCTTGACCAAGTTGAGCCGCTAGGGCATTCATTGTTTTTCCATGTTCTTTATACTAGTTTGGGTTTCCTGCAATACTTGGACCTACAAGTTTGTGGGGTTTGGAAGAGTGAAGTTCTGGGGAATGAAATTCTGAGGGACAAAATCGTAAGGAATGGTCCCACTGAACATCTCATTCTCTAAATTGTTCTCGTTGTTTGCCATGGTGTTTGTTTTCCCGAAATATACAATTGGTTCCTTTCTCAATATTATGTGTTTGTACATATGCTTAGGACAACAAATAAGATACAACTATTTTCTCAAAATAAATTAAATATAAATGCCATTTGTTCTCATCATCAATAGAAATATTTCTCTTGTTGCAATTTCAATTAATCACATTTACAAAATTTTCCTGTTTTGAGGATATAACAAAATAGCTTAACATAGGAAATTGGACACCCTATTCCTAGGTATTCAGTTCATTTCCTTGGTTGTAACCTTCCCTTACAAGGTTTATGATAGATCATGAGTGGATTTGTTTGCTTTGCATTCAATGCCTCAATGAGTTTGGTTCTCAAAATTGCCTTCTTGGCAGGGGTCCATCTAACTCTTTCCTTAATTTGGAGCAAAGCATGGGCTGAAGTTTCATCACCTTGGGTACGGAGTAGAGAGAGTAGTCATACTTTGGCATGTTCTAAATCAATAGAAGAATACAGAGTGACATGGTTTCTTTCAAGGAGTAATTTAGATGTACAACCTGTTTCTCATTTAATATTTTAGTTTTTAAGCTAAGATAGTGATGAGCCCAAGGTTTAGTACGAAACCCAATGCTTTGATACCATATGTAACATGCTAAATTTTCCAACCTATTTTAAAAGATTAAAACAACAAAATAACACTTCCTTTCAAATTTACAAGAAGAACAGTTATATTAACCATAGTATCTTTTACGCATGAAATACTGTTTCATCTCATTTATATATTCAAGAAAATGAATAACATATTTAACAATTTTTTAATCCAATGAAGAGAAACTAATCTTAACTATAATAATAATCTATAGTACATAATTTAAAATTTGGAAAATATAAAAGTAAAATACTTGAAATGTAGTTATCGTGCATGCAGATCTTATCCTTGAGTTGTGCATGCCTTGGCTTTTGGAAGAGAGGAGAAGCATTGCTAAGGGCTTAACCTCCCTACCATGGACCCTTGAGTATCCCCATACAATCTCTACTTAGAAAGGTCCTCCCTACCTTGGGATTAGGCTTGGGACGCCATTGTCCAACCATTGAGCATCCTGGTGTTAGAGTGCTTGCTAGATAACCAGCCAGGCTTAGGATACCTTTTGTGCACCTATCTGCCAACTGCTAGCAACCCTGACCTCTAGTGATCACAGCAGCAAGCATGCCACTAACCTACTTTGGCCAAGGATTTGTGTGGGCACTATTTACTCGATCCCCCACCGCTCGACTTGACAACAAGACTTATACAATGGACTACCATGAACTGACTTGGTTTAAAACATCTTTTAATACTTGCTTATTTGTTAATGATTATTCCTTCTCTTATCATGTAGGGATAACCCATGGTTCAATGGTTATCAATTTACATCCTTCATCTCGACCATGCTGGTCTTGATGAATTTTTGGGGTGATTGCATAAACATTATATAATCACAGCCATTACATTCTGCTCGAGTTGGGCCTATGGCATGACTTATAATTCTTGCAATTTTTTCTTGACTTCATAATGGTGCTGTCTCTTATCTCAGAGAGTATATATTAGACACTTCTATATAAGCTCACACTTTTGGATATTACTTTAGTTAAATATAATTTTGAAAAGAGAATGAATATATGCAGTGTACCACACTTTTGCTTGATTTGGAGCATTTTTACAATTCTTAGACAAATGAAATAAGGACTAGATTATTTTAGATCAAGGCGCTATCAATGTTAACATTGCCTTCTAATTCTAGGCTAAAACTACGAGCCTCATTATATCAAATTTAAAAGCATAAATTAAGCAAAAATGTTTTCATGACCTAACCGTAATGTCACTTCTTGAAATGCTCGGTTGGTCTTAAACAACCTTGGTAAAATAGGACCAATGCTGCCAATTGTAGAGCAGATAGTGTTACAAGTAATTCTAGATGCCTCGTCGAAAAAGTCCAGCATCGTATAGAAAATATGAATAAGTGACACCTGATTAAGGCGGAAGTATTATCCACAAAAAGAAGGTGATAGCAGCTAGTATGCGATTGTAGGAAACTGTGTAGGATTCATAGAGAATATGTGAATTAATGTGAAGAAACAATGCAGGTCGTATGAGATGGTAATCATTCTGCTGATGATGTGTGGTAATATGAACCATCACACAAATAAATCTTTGCCTTCTTTGCTGCATGCCCAGTTATGAGCAAGAAGTGTGAAGGTGGCAGGGAGTTACAAACAAAAGCCATTGGGACAAATGTGACAATAATATTAAAATGGAGGCCAAACATTATAAGGCCCAATGAAATAATATAGATATATGGCCACTCAAGATAAAATAATGAAAGTATTGCCAAGGTGTAATAATAACTCATGCTAATATCTCAATATAAAAATACCTCACTATACCTACCTGTACTTGTGTATTGTTATATTAAGATATGACAAATATCATAGGAAGCTCTGAGATTATCCAATTTATAAGGTAACACGTTAGTTCTTAGTTTTTAATTTAATGCTTAGTGATCTTTTCTTTAATAATGCATATTTATTGACCGGTTAGCTCATGGTAATCCATAGTATAGTCTTGCTTGCCTAGCCATTTAGCCCATAGCCTTGGTGGTTAGAATTCATACTTGTCAACCCATAGGTGGATTGGTGTCCCTTACCCAATTCTCTCTCTGGCAATGCTTCTCACCTTCAACGTGCTCCTCCAAGAGGGAATTTTCCACGATAATAACAATTCCTCAATATAAATCAAAGTTACTATAACAAGTTATCATTTTATAAAACATCATAATGACAATCCATCGTTTCACTTGCCATGAATTTATAACAAGTAACCAATTTTTCAAGATAAGAAATAATCATAATAATATCATAACGAATAACTAACATGTCATCTTCATATGAAATTATAACAACCATATTTCCATTTCACATGATCATTTTGTTTAACTAATTTTACTAGTCAACTCACTTCACATGAAATCTCAATGGCTATAAGAACATTTTTAAATTAGGAAAAGTTTGGGATGTAACAATTTGTGTGTTAAGTATTTATTATTAAAATAGTTGATTTAAATGATTTGTTAATATATTTGATTGAACATATTTAGTATGCATAATATTCAATTTAAAAAATCTAAACATATTTATATTTTAATATTCTTAAATTTATGTAAGACAAATTAAATTAGTGTAAGATTTTCAAATCTAGTGTATATGTGTGTTCTAAAGAATAATTTAAGAATTTATATATTTCCAAATGTTTGACAAATGTGCCTATTTATTGCTGTTCTTTTCGCCAAGTTTTTGGCGAGTCTTAAGTTTTTGAATTTTTTGGGCCAGCCTAGTATTTATTGCTGAGTCCAATTTTTCCAACTGTGGCTAGATACTTAAAATTTTACTCACAATTAAATTAAACAATTCATGCAAATCAGTTTCTAAGTTCAATAATATAAAGCTGTTTTGGTACATACATGTGTATATATCACTTCACACGTGTATATCATACCAACTTTGTATATAATTGTTTGAGCATATATAAATAAAAGGAACTTGAATGAATTCTACTTATATGAATATGAAGGTTTTCTTTTATTGACAATATTTTGCAAAGAAAACTTTATTATGATTTTGAAAAATAAGAGAGCCCACATCATATTTTTGCACCACTTCCAATCATAGCTTGATTGACATTTATACAAACAGATTCAATGTTAAAACTCTGAGTCTTCCAAGTTAAAAAATGTGTATATCATACCAACTTTCTATATAATTGTTCAAGTATATTTAAATAAGAGGAACTTGAAAGAATTCTAGAAAATGAATTCTACTTTTATGAATATGAAGGTTTTCTTTTATTGACAATATTTTGCAAAGAAAACTTCATTATGATTTTGAAAAATAAGAGAGCCCACATCATATTTTGACACCACTTCCAATCATAGCTTGATTGACATTTATGCAAACAGAAACAATGTTAAAACTCTGAGTCTTCGAAGTTAAAAATATATTAGGAGGAGGTTGTGCAAGTGCTATGAAAATGTCCTTTAATTTAAAAAAAAAAATAGTTATTGACTGTTTTCCTTCAATTTTTCATGGTCCTTTGTAAATCCGATAATTTTCCCTAATTTTTGCCAATTTTTCTAGAGTTTTTCAAAAAATCCTACTCCTATGGTTTGCTGATTTATTCCACAAATGATTTTTTCTTATAGGAATCATTTTTATTGTTATTTAGCTATTTAGGTCAGTCTGGGGCCTATATATTGCCAGCCTGGATGATATCCTTGGCATGATTATTGTACATATATCATTATGTTAAGTCTTATGATCTTGTTAAAGACTATTGGAGTTACCACCCGCAAAGTGGATTAGGAGGTTGCCCCTCTAAGTGGCATAGTATTATCCAATATTTGCAGTATATTTCATATTATATTCTTCTCTTGTGCAAGTTATTTCATCGCAAGCAGTATTAGAGCATGATCTTGGCATTTGCGAAGGCAAGTCATTTTTAATTTTTGGGGTTCATTCTGTAAAGTGCATCTCTTATACATTTTGTGAAAATTTTCCCAATATTTGCAGGTTTTTCAAGAATATAGTAAGGTGTCGACTATAACAATTTCCAAGAGATTGGAGCCAAATTAAGCTATTTATATCATAATTAGAGTTTCTATTAGGAAGCATGCACTCTTTTATCTGGACAACTTTTTTTGGATTGTTAAAGGGGTTTTCAATAATATATAGAGACATTTACAGTAATTTTTTAAAACAAGTTGGAGTCAAATGAAGCAATTTTAAATGACATTTAAGAATCTAAACAGATTTGGGTTTTCATGAGTGACAGAATCCCTATATGGCATTTCCACACAGCACCATGGTTTTCATTATTTACCAACCATATCCTATATCTGTGTTAGTTTCTAAGTTTGGTTACATAACTTAGGAAGAATTAATTGCAGACTTCTCAACGTAAAATTGACAAAGGAATTCTGGAAAAAAAGCTCTGCTAAAACTCTTGTAGAGTGTGTAGTTAACCGAAGTTTAAAACTGATATAATATGTGTGTGCCAACCTTGCTAGGACAAAATGATTTTCTGTGTATTCCCGAGTCCCTATATTTACAATTTCCAAGGAGTTAACATCTGTCTGAATAGAATATTTAAAAAGTCATTTTTTTTGCTGTTAGTCCAAAGATGGGAGCATAGTGTAGGCTGGTAATGGATATCTCTATGTGCCACCCTTGTGTTCTAGCTTTTTTTTGCTTGCAATGCTGCAGACAAACAATTCTGCTCATTGTTATCTATATTTTTGTAAATTTCTTAAATCTCGATGGAGTATCAAATATGTTCTAGACATTATGTTAATGTTTGTGACCTTTACAGCAAAGATCAACAATAAATAATTAAATATGCAAAAGTAAGCCAAGAGTGGCTACATATTTAATAGCAATATAATAATAATAATATGAAATATATTATTTTATTATATAATAATTCAATTAAGTGGGAAAGCTTAATTGGCCCCATTTGAAGTGTCATGTCTTTTGGAAGATGCACCTCTTCATCTTATATATATATATTATGTGTTGGGTGGTGAATAAGGAACACACCAAAACATAATGTGCAAGTAATTATTCACCACTGTTGCACTATATCTCTTCTCTGCCCTAAAATCTGAAAACTTAACACATTATACAGTCAAATATCTGCAAAGCTTATAAAATATCCAGATGGACTGTAATGGATGGCTCACGGATATGACATAAGTGTATTTTCATTGGAATTGCCCTCAACATATGTCTCAGGCATGGGTTACTAGTGGGAATTAACTGCAAATTCTGTATTGGCATCTTTCCTCTCTTGGCATAGGTAACAGTCCCTGTCACAACTTTTTTTCTTACATTCTCTTGGATGGAAACTGTGCTTCTGGACAAACTATTCTTGATCATTGAATTACATCTGTCTCTGTGATTTCTTGCATGGTGAGCTTTTGCTATATTGAAATTTCCCTTGCCCTGAATTTAGAAATTCCTTGGTGTGATGTAATTTACAACAACTTATTGGTGAGTTAACCCAACTGAGCCTCACATTGGTTATTGGGCCATAAGTTTTCTCGACTAACACCTTGTTGCACCAATAGCCAGGAGACAGCTCAGCTGAAAATCTCTTAATAACATCATGGATACCTCTGGTGATTAAACAGCTCATATGTGGTTGTAAAATTCAATACAATCATTACTGTGAAGATCAACATATGTTGTCTTTAGGGATGGAGGAAGTTGGAACACATAGGAAACATCTAGTGTCTTCTCTACTATGTGGGGCTAGTTCATGTGGCTTCCCCTAGCCCCTATTGTCCTCCTGCCCATTCTCCCTTTTCCCCATGCATTTTGCTTGCCCTGACGATTGGCGTGACTTGTCCTTAAACATACCTTGTGGAGATCTGATGTCCACTCTTTTTAGGGTCAGAGAAAACGAGTGATTTTTTTTTTAAATGGCTGGAATCTGTGATTTTTAAAACTTACTAATAGCTTCTATACTTGAAGCATCGAATATTGAACTTCGAATCTTGAATTTGATGCTTTATGTGAATGTCCAAACTTGAACTTGATGCCATGTACAGCTAAAGTCGTTAAAAATTGAATTCCATAAATATAATTTTATATGCTGCCCTCCCAAACAAAGGCCTTGTGAAAGTTGAACTACCATGAGCATCCTAGAAATGCTATAGAACATAGTGGAAGGGAACTACTGGCTCTTTACTAACATGCAGATAGGTGGCATATGCTTGTGCTTTTTCTGTGATATAAATAAATAAGCATATAGTTATTTCTTCATTTTGGTCTTTAGTTTTACAATTTTTAGAGGAAAGCAAGATGCCTGCAGAGTTTTCTGAGAGTAGCTTTATTGCCATGGAGAGAAATGGATATATTTAATTGTTTTTAATTTGTATGGGTGAAATAGTGCTTCTGTAAGCCTTGATATGGAAATTACAATGCTTTGTCTATTATGCAGGTTGGAGCTCATGGAACTGGAGCAAGGTTACCACCTGTTGATGAGCAGGTAGTCAGTTTAAAACTGGTTACTCCGGCTAAAGGAACAATAGATCTTTCTGCAGAAAAGGATCCTGAGCTGTTTTATCTGTCCCGTTGTGGGTTAGGTGGGCTTGGGATTGTAGCTGAACTAACTCTTCAGTGTGTCCCAAGACATCGTCTTGTGGAGCATACATTTGTGTCAAATATCAAAGGAGTACGAAAAAATCATAAGTATGAAGTTACCCTATGAGCATCTTTCTTTTGTATTCTTATAAATATATTCCTCTATTTTCTAGCAAAGCTTGAGTTTTGTTTCTAGCCATATTGATGGATCAGTAATTATCTATTACTTTCTTGGATATGCTTCATATCTTTATTGAGGGGAATTGGCTTTGGGTGCCATGATAAAATTATTATGTTCTATAACTTTCTTTTGTTATCTGCCTGTGAACTAGGATACGTGGGAATATGTCTTCAGCCTCATGTCTGTATCCCTAATCCTGAACCTGAGAGGTGTGGATGACGGGATACACCCTGGCTGTCCCTTGCCCACTGTGGAAAGCTAGGAAACATTCTGTCAACAAAAAAATTAAAAGAGAAAAAATAAGCTAGAAAATAAACATGTGGTGGCTCGCAAGCCCTAACACTTTTTTTATTGAGTATAAGATATCAAAAAAAGGTACAGCTCTGCAACCGTTATAGCAGTCTGACTTATATCGACTGTAATATCAAATATTACATATCCAGTATAAAGGACTCATTGAGAAGTGTTTAACAAAAAGACCATAAACATATATACAACAAAACAAGCTTTCTGAAGCAGGTACATTTTCTCAAGTATTGCACTTCTAGGGACTACAGTAGTCCATCCCATTGAACTTGGGAGTGTCACAGTTACTGCTGGTGGAGGTAGAAAGGCCACTGGTTCAGCCACAATAGGAGTCACTTTCTTCTCTGGGATCATAGTTCTAGCTTTCTTTAGAGTATTGATGAATGTGGAAGGTTCTCCTTTATCAATCTCTGTCATATAACCATACTTGACCTCCTTTAACATAGTGGTTGATCCATTCTGAAGAAGCTCTTGAAACTTCTCCTCTTCAATCTTCAAAATCACAGTAATCTGCTTTGAAATGTCATAAATCATAAGTCTCCTTAGAGACCCAATAAGATTTCTAATATTGCCAGAGAATAAGTTATCATTCCTTTTTTAACATAAAAGCCATAAAATTTCAGTTAGAAAGAATAGACCAAAAGAGATTACAGCATTTATTGTTACTCAAAAATCTCACAGAAATGATATTATGTATGTTGAAATTCTGGTCAAGAAAAATTCCAAATATGGCCCAGACTTCCTTAGCAAAGAAGAATTCAAAAAAGATGTGGTAGACGGTTTCTGGTTTCCTGCAATAGGAGGAAATATTGAAATCCCCATCTGGTTTAAGAATGGGTAACTTGTGCAAGAGGAGTCTCCACAGAAAGCATAGCTTCTTTGGTTCATTAGGCCTATGCCCCAAATCAGCATGAATGTTTTCCCACTCTTTAGAAGTGAGCGCCAGCTGCCAGGCTGTACTGTTCAGATGTTCAAAAATGACAGAACTGGAGGTAAGAAAATGGTAAATCAATTTAGCCTTAGTATTAGAAAAAAGAGTTCCATCTTGCCAGGCAAGATCCAACAGGCTGCCACCTGCATTAGCAACAGGATAATAGGGAAGCACGTGCCTACAGGCCTTCTCTAGCATAGCATGTCCTTTTTTGAGTAATGAGGAGGTTAAATTTGAGCACAGACTCTCCCAACTAGATAGCAATCCATCCACCAAGATATCTTTGCAATAACAGATACCTCTACTATCCCAGCTTTTGGCTGAGCACCCTTGCATCAATGCTAAGGGCTTCTCTGCAATATATAAATTTCACCAAATAGACAAATCACCATTGATATAACTAATTTTGCAGATAGAATCACTGGTTTTAACAAAAGATCTCACTGATTCCGAGGACTTTTATATTGATTTAAAGACACAAGAGTCCTTCACTTTCACAGGAAATCTAATTGAAAAGAGTTTGCCAAGATATAGATTTTTCCAATAAGAGGCTTTAGCAAGATGACCCCTACTAATATTATTACGGATCAGTAATTTTCCAAGGCTCATCTACTTAGTTGCTTTAGTGACCCATTTTACAGATAGAGCAACACCTTGTAATCTAAGGTCTTTAAGCTGAGGTCCTCCCATCAATTTATTCAGAGTACACCATTGCCACTTGACAGCACAGGCTTTCCTTTTTCCTTTTCCATCCGACCACAAAAAATTCCTAATAAGTTCTTTAACGTAGTTGATATGGCTCTGGTTAAACGTCCAAGCAAATGCATAGTAAATAGTATAGGAGGAGAGGATTTTCTCACACACTTGCGATCTGCCCGCTAAGGAAAGGTACCTCACATTCCATTTGTTGAACTTCTTATCAATCTTATTCTTCACCCATATCCACATATCTGATAGATTAGGGTCAACTGAAAATGGAACCCCTAAATATCTTACTATGTGGTTAGGACCTCCCCAGGCAAAACCATAATGAAGCTTGATGGATTTAGGGATGGGGATTCTACTGCCAGAAGCTGAGCAAAACAAATCCAATTTTATCATTAAATTCTTAATATTACTTTCTTCTGAGCCAAGTTCATAGCAGTGTCATCTGCAAACTGGATATTAATGACATCCTCACTACTGGGGAGTGTGATACCTTTCACACACGGTGGCAATAAACTATCTCTTAATATATAGCCCATGCATTTGCAACAATCACAAATAAGGCAGGGACTAAGGCTGGGGTCCCATGAAAGGGGGCTTCCTATAAAATAGAGTAGAAGCCGCTTGCTATTTTTTAGGAAATATTTTAAAAGCTAGCAGTCCCATGATTTATGCTGCTCAAAATTATAGCTCCGAAATTTAAGGAAGATATGCATTTAAAATTAGTTGAAAAAAAAATT
This sequence comes from Cupressus sempervirens, assembly GCA_028749045.1. NCBI lineage: Eukaryota > Viridiplantae > Streptophyta > Pinopsida > Cupressales > Cupressaceae > Cupressus > Cupressus sempervirens. The sequence continues at coordinate 289,421,266 of CM053788.1, read as the reverse complement.
CCCTCTAAAACTACATTTTAACAAAAACCTAAAATTTAGATTATTGACAAATGGCAAAAAGCATTCCTAAGCTGGTGGGGCTATTTCTAGCCCCACCCCTTTTTCACCCAGTTCCTAAAAATCCAGGGCTTCTACTTTTCAGGAGAAGATTCTAAATAATCCCGTAGCAAAATTATATTTTGTTCATGAGACCACCCACTTCCTAGAAAATAGAGCTTAAACCTCCCTCATGGGACCGCACCCTAAAGGGCAACCCTGTTTGATAAACTTGGATAAACAAAATGGCTGAGACCTTCTACCATTGATTTCCATACAAGCATTGGAGTCCTTGAACAATGTCTGAACCATAATACATTAAAACTCTGGGAATCCTAACTGTTTCATCATCATTTTTATAAAGCCCCATTTAATTCTATCATATGCTTTTTCATAATCAAGGAGAAACATGCTTGTTGATTGGTCTCCTCTGCCCAATCCAAAGCCTCCCAGCAGGTTATTAGATTTTCTAGAATGTATCTCCCTTTCACAAAACCAGTTTTGGCTTCAGTGATAATCTTAGGTAACATGCTCTCCAGCCTAGAGGCTAATATTTTTGCAAGAACTTTATAAGATATGTTTAGGAGCGTAATGGGCCTCCAATTTTTTATCAACCTTCTGTCTCCTTTTGGAATAAGTTTAATCACACTTGCTTTAGTACTTTTTCCCAATGTTCCTTTTGCAAATGCCTCTTTGTATACCTTCTGTAATCCCTTGCAAATCCAATCAATATTCTGTTTATAGAATTCAATAGGAATCCCATCTGGGCCAGGAGCCTTGTCATTATTTATACTCTGTAGAGTTTTCCTAATTTCAGCTTCTGAGATTATTTTATCCAGTTCTAAAGTGTCTTCAAGATCAAGTTTCTTAGGAATGAGTTTAGACACTTCGTCCCTGTCAGTTTTCATAGCCTCTCCAGTGTCTTCAGATGTGAACAAATTCTTATAAAATTCTGCAAATGCCTGAAGGATTCCATCTTGGTCATGGGTATCTTTGCCATTATCTTGAATCTGATCAACCCTAACTCTAGCTTTTTTTGCATTGAGAATGTTAAAGAAGCATTTGGATCCTCTATCGCCTGACGTAATTGAGTCTAGCTCTAGTTCTGGTACCTAGGATTTTGCACTGTTGAAGCCTTCTTTCTCATTGCATATCTAGTTAATGTTGTTTCCTTAAGTAAGATTTTCATTTTCCGGGCTACTCTGGACCTCTTTTTCTAGCATGGGGAGCTTATGCTGCAAATTAAGTTCTCCTTTCCTCCCATTCATAGCTCTTTTTTACCTACTATTTGGAATAGATTCCTCCAAGATCTATTCTTGTTGTTCCAGGATTGTATAGCATCCCCTTTACATTCCTATTTATTATTGAACCAATTGATGATTTTTATTGCTTGACCAACACCATCATCCTCTAATATAGAGATATTTAGGCAGAAGCTGTCACTCTTACTTTGGCATTTAGGAGGGTCCCCTATAGTAGGAATTCTGGCAAGAATTGGATGATGATCTGACATAGAATAAGGGGTAACAATAATAGGAATATCATGAGGGCCCAAATCAAATCTAAATACGTCTTTATTTGCATAGATTCTATCCAATCTACAAAATATTCTCTTCCCACCATTCTGGAAGTTGGACCATGTGAACCAAATACCGTGTGTTCACCTTTAGAGCCTTAAAGAGGATCAAAGAGTCTAAGCTTGTTAATCATCATATTCCAATAGAAATCTTCATTTCTTTTCCATTCAAATTTGTTACCCCCCAATTTATAATAGGCTGCTATAACCATGTTAAAGTCACCTCCCATTATCCAAGGTACATTAGGCAATTCACTCAGCCAGTTCCAAAGTTCAATCCTATCCTTGTAATCATTTGGAGCATATACATTAAAAATCTAAATTCCCTTGCCCTTATTAGTAAATTTAATTCAAACTGCCCTATTGCAAGGTGAGGTTGCCCACTCTAAAATTTCTTGCTCCAGTTAGGGCCAACTAAAATGGAGGCTCCTTCCTTACCTTTTGGATGAGTGGTGGAGAATGCATCATCATCTCTCCAGATGCATTTGAGGGCAATATCAAGTCCAAAACCAATTGCTCTCACCTCTTGTATCATCAGGATGTCAATTCCTCTATTAGCCTTCAAGAATCTTTTGATAACATATTTCCTGTCTTGGGATTCTAACCCCCTCAGATTCCAAGAAGCTAATTGGAACTTCATTATATACTAGCATTAGTAGTGATCTCCTGGGGCTTTAAAGCCTTTAAAACAGCTAGGAAGCTGAGATTTCTGCTTGTTGCACTCCTTAGGGATATTAGTGGAGCCCCGAGGTCTTCCTCTTTTCCTGGATAATTTTTCCAGTTTATCCCCTTCTGCTTGGTTCTCGTCACAATTCAATGGGATACTTTCCTTTCTAGTACTCTCTTCTTTAATGAGAAGCTCATCAATGATCATTCCTTCCTCTTTATTTCTATCAGCAAAAGGATTGATAACATCATCAACACTTGATGGGGAGGGAACAGTAGTGGAGACACTGCAATCCGCTGGTGGATGCTCCTCCGGTGATTGAATTGCAGACTTAGCAGGGATTACAATCACTTCAAAATCAGAAAGCCTATCAAGTCCTTCATAGTTATCTTCGAGTTCTAAAAGGCTATTACCACAACTCTTGGAACACCCCAAATTGCCTAAGGCACTCGCATCCCCTGCTTCTGGGGGAACATCCATATGTGTTACTACACTCTCTCTCCCACTGTTCAGCCTTTTCCTCTGACCTGATGCTACCGTAGATGACAGACTTTGGTCTAGATCTGGTGGAAGAGAGTCTCCTAATTTTCTGACAAGCAAGTTGCTGGGCAATAGCAGTTCTGTGTTTAGGTTTGGGTTGGGGTTTTTCCAAGCCAAAATCAATAGTATCAATGTCTGGAAGCCTTGTAATAATCGGGGGCTGAGGGTCCACAACAAAATTATTCTCTTTATTTTTACGTAGAAATTTTCCTTGTAGAGCATCCAATTCATTTTGGATTTGCTGATTAGAAGATGGGGAAAGCTTTTTTTAAGGCATCGGTGGGCATCTCATCTTAAGATTAGGTTTGATAACCGGGCAATTTCTTCTCCTATGGCCCTTCTTGCACGAGAAACACTCGTTAAACTCTCCAAGGAAGGTGACAGGACAAGAAAACAATTGATTGCCAATGTCAAAGGTTAAAACATCTGGAATATTCATGCTGGGATTAATAGCAATGTGTATGCGGGCATCCATGTGGGGCAAAATGGAGTTAATTTGGTCAATTCTAGTAACATTGCCAATTGGGGTTAGGGCCTGCAGTAAGAAATTCCAAAGGAAAGGTGGGATTTTCCCCACCATAATCCATCTAGGGCATGAAAGAGCCACAATTTCTTCGAGTGCTGCATCAGGCGACCAAGAAATTGCCCAGAAAATGCTATGCCCTATTTTCCAATATTGCCTATCTTCCGCATCTTTTTGATGCTTGGGGCTGCAGAAAATAACCAAAAACAACCCTTTTTGAACAAATCTGAAATATGAGAATTGAAAACCAAATTTCTTGACCCAAACCTTTTGAGTCCAGTCATTCATGAATTTCCTAGAGGGGAGATTGTTGATATCTTGAGCAACCAAAAATATCGCAGCATCCCTAAGCCTACCCTTCTCCGAATTAATAGTTAATTGAATGGAAACATCTGGTTTGATAATCAAAGTTCTGGCATTAGAAATCTTACTTCGATTCACCTCTGATTCTGGTTGAATGGGATCCCCTGCCGGTTGGTGGTAGAAGCCTGCTCCATCAGGGAGGGCAATCTTGTTCCGCACAATTTCTTTGAAGGATTTGATTTTTGCCAAATCGCCTCGAGGAGTTTGAGCAGGATGCAACGCCGTCGTTTTCTTCTTTGTTGAGCCATGGTCTTTATTGTTTGAGCCCATATAAAGTTGGTACAGCCTGGATGGCTGACAGAAATAAATGCGAGGGGTCCTTCCACCTCTGGAAGGGCCTCCTCGATAATCAAACCCTAGGTTGCAGAGCCAACACAACCTTTTTGGAAATTTAAACACAATATATGTTACCACTCACATATTGGCATTGTTACTGATGATCAACAAAATCAAAATTTTATATGAATCTGTGAATTTGAAAATAGGGAGGGAGTATGAATAATTTATGATGAGTCACCCGTGAATATTCAAATTCCTTAGACAACTGAAACTCATGGATTGAAGCCATGGAAGTTAAAAAATATAGTATTTGAAAGAAAGTATAACAACTTTTCTAAAAGTCTACAAAGTGCTCCAAAGCTAAGTTGCTGGTTCAGATTTGAGAAGTTGCTGGTTCAGATTCAAGAATCTGGTTTGCTAGTACGGCAAAATTTTGAAATGGGGTTTGGGTTCACTATTACAAAAACAATGTTAAAATTATATGTATGCATGCATCCTAGAAGCATGAATCAAGATTAGACTGTCAAATAGTATCATATAAATAACAAAGACACTGTAAATTTGTAATTATAGCATCATGATCATACCATCATAGAATTATATGCTTAAAGGACTGAACATTCAGGGGCCTAGCCCAATAACTAAGCTCCAAAGGCACCTAAGGAAAGATGCATGTCATAGTTTGCTTGATATGTTTTGATGCTTCCCAAATAATGTGCCATTGGGTAATATACTCACAGTCTAACAGTGTTTTTCTCATTGTGTTCCAAAGTAAGAAACATGGTGATATTACATTCATGATCAGAACAATTTGATTGCAGGGTAATATACTGAATGGGGCATGCCATATTTTCATTTCTTCTATTTCAAATGTTAGTTATTATTAGTTAGGGACCACAGTAGTTAGTACATATTCTTTTGTCACCTTAACGATTCTACATTCCTTGTCCCAGAAACACTGTAGAACATAGCTAATAAGTTTTCTTCTATAATCAATGAGTAAACATAAATATGTGGATTTACTTCTCCTAAACTCTACCAGGAACTATGTAATACCTCTCTCTATTACTTAGCTTATATGGGCCCAATGCTTATTTTCCTGATAAGCATAATTGAAAACACAAAATGAACAAGTCCAAATGCATACAAAATAATTTAAAGGAGTTGACCTAAATTTGAAGTGGTATATTATAGGATACAAATTGATATAAGTAGATCAGCTAAAGAATCATTTAAGATGTTTCACATCGATGACGAATAGTCAGAGGAGGATGGAGTGCCCTTTTGGTCTCTAAGGAAGCCACATCACAACTTAAAGGTTTAATTTGTTAATTGTACTGGTATTTAATTCTCCACTTTTTTCTTGTGATGAATATCATAACCACAAGTGGATAGTTTAGTTCTCGTTAGTTGCCTTGACATAAGATTTATTTGTTTATTTGGTGCATCTATTTTCAGCACCTATTAGGATTGGTATTTGAGAGAGGTGGTACAGTGAAATGCTTAGAGGACAGCTCTATAAGTATGCTGTTAGCCTTGAGTGAAAGCCTTTTAAAAGCCGGTTCTTTGTTCTTGGCTTGCCCTCTGCTAATAATCATTTCCAGTTGGTCCTTAGTGGCTTTCCAATGAACATGAAACTTCAGATATGCCAGTGTTTATTATTTTTCTTTGTATCTTAATATATCAAGTATGTCCCAATGCTTACCTTATGTTATATTAGTAAAAACTATTGTAGATTTATTTTATTTTATTTGATGGCCCACAACTTGTTGGTCACATTTAGTGTTTGATTTAATATGGCTTTAGTGGGAGAGTAGAACATAAAAGAATCCCATCCACAAATTGATACGATATACTTAATCCTTCATCCACTGCATGCAATCTATGAAAATTTCATTTCTGATAGATTCCGAAAGTGTAGAAAACAGTTTCTTTCTTGACTGTAAAGAAGGGGCAGAGAGGTCAATCTGCCTTTGATTCCCTTGTTGATTTTAAACTTTTTCGACATCTGTTGATAGCAATGAAGAAAGTAGGTGTTGATACAACAGCATATCCATTTGGTTTCCCGTGTAGAGAGTTTGAGACATGCATGATTTGTGTGTTATTGATGTGAATTAACATCTGTTTGTTTCCTCCTTATATTGCTACAACTTCAAATAAATTAGATCCTATGCTCCACGGGGACGCCTTTCCAGCCCTTTTATGCTTGTCCCTGTATCGGGTACGAAATGGAGACGTGTGGGTACCTATTTCTGCCGTCCCTTACAACTTCCCCAATTGGGGAAAAAGGGTACCATCCCCGAAACTCCCAAATTTTTTTGCTAGGAAATGAGGGTATGAAATCCCGTAGCGGGGACTCCATTCCTATCCCTTGACCGTCCCCTTTTGCTAATGCCATCCCCTTTTTCCCAGCTGGTGACAGCTAAGTTAAAAGCCCAAAATTTTTTTTATGTTTTTATTTTTTCAACTTTGCCCGGGCCCCACATGGACATTGGAGGTTTCTAAAATAAGGGAACCCTAATGTGGCTTCAAATAACAAGAGGTAAATACTAAAAGAGCATTGTTCATTTGGAGTTGTTTGCAAGTTGGGAAGAGGAAGAGGAAAACAACAACAACAAAAGAGGAGTGCGTTTTGGAGGTGCAAGAGGAGGTTTTACCTTCATTTCTACTTCATTCCAGGTATGTTTTTCATTTTTTTTTGGTTTCATTCAGACTTTATTGTTGTTTGTTGTCATTTTTCATTTTTTCCAATGACATAGAGAGAGCATGTTGAATGGAACATTGAAATTTTTTTTCTTTCCATAACTTGCAGCAGTATAAAACATTGTAAAATCTAAAGGCAAAAACATGAGCAGCAGTGAGAGTTAGGGAAGTAGTGATAGCATGGATGTTTCCATGCAAGAAACTCAAGTGTCACATTTACGAAGACCAGGAAAAAGACCTAGGGTAGCCATGGATGATGAGTCTAATATAGATGTCCCTATGGAAGATGCAATGCCTAATTCATTTGAGTGCCCTTCCAAAGCCCTAAAAAAATATGCCAAAGGCCCATTCAACCCTAAGAAACCTCTCCTACAATTTGCCACAAAAGTAGACAACAATAAGAAGAAAAATTCGGGGAGTAGTAGGGAATGGGAGTGTCATATATGTAAGAATCATTATTTTGGGAGCTACACAAGAGTGTATTGTCATCTTTTATGGATAGGTGGGCAAGAGGTGGAAGGCTGCAATAAAATTAAGGATGATGAAAAACTTGAGGCCAATAAGTTGTATGTGGAGGGGGAGTTATTGAAATCCGAGGGTCCTACAGGTTGCACACCCACACTGTCATTCACTCTCACACTCACTCCCACTAGCACTACTAGTAAAGGGAAGGGAAAAGCCAAGAGAGATACCAATGTGGCTGATTTATTTAACATACAAGCAAAAGAGAGAGTAGAAGAGTCCATTGGCAGATTTCTTGTTGCTCATGGCATACCATACCATGTTTCTCATTCCTCATTCTATAAACAAATGTGCAAAGATATTTATGCTGCTGGTCCCTCATTTGTACCACCAGGATAAACTAAATTATGCACCACTATCCTTGACAAAGAGTACTCAAAAGTAAACATTTTGATGGAGGATATGAGACAAACATGGATGAGTGATGGATGTTCTATCATCATGGATGGTTGGAACGATATCAAACATCGGCCACTCATCAATCTTATTGTCACTAGTACAACAGGGGCCTATTTTCTTAGAGACATCGATTGTTCAGGAAAAAAAAAGGTGCATCCTTCCAATTTCAGATTTTGAAGGATGCTATAGAAGAGGTAGGGGCTTCAAATGTTGTGCAAGTAGTTACTAATTCAGCCCGGGTGTGTAAATCAGCTAGATTGTAGAGAGCACCTATAAGCACATTTTTTGGACCCCATGTTGTGTACATGCATTGAATAACACCTTGAAGGACTTTGGGAAAATTAATTGGATAAAGACTATGGTGTCTGAGGTTAGCCACATGCAAATGTTTATTTGCAATCATCACACATCTCTTGCATTACTTAGAATATTTTCCAAAAAAGAATTCCTCAAGCCTATGGAAACTCGATATGCTAGCTACTTCATTTGGTTGGAGAGGATGCTTGAGGTCCAAGAGGCCTTACAATCCATGGTGGTCAATGCAGAGTGAAATAGATGGCATGAATCAAGCACCTCGGATGGAAGACTCGTCAAATGAAGAATCCTGGATGAGAACTGGTGGACCACAATGAGGTAAGAAACTTAAATAATTGACATCATAATTGTTATAGCTTATTTAATAAAAAAATTTCTAATTTGAGCACTTGCTGATTTTTTTAACATATGATGTTTCTCATTTGCAATTTTCTTTCATTTGCAGATACATTTGCTCCTTCATTGACCCTATTGTGCAGGTCATTAGATATGTTGATACTGACTCTCCTAGCCTTGGAGAGATTTATGAGACTTTTGATAACATGCTTGGGCAAATCAAGCAGGCTATTAAAGAGAAGGAACTTATTTTGGAGTTCTATGAGGAGCATCTTAAGCCCATTGTAACGAAAAGGTGGAACACTATGAACACCCCACTTCATATAGCAGCCTATGCAGTCAATTCGAAATGGTATGCACCAAGGCCTGGGAGAGTGCCTCCATCTAGTGATGAGGAGGTGAGTTTAATTATGTTAAAGATTTCTGATTTTATAATACGTTTTTAATTTTTTTATTTTATTTGTAAAGTTTATAAACTCTTAACTTCTTAATTTTTGTTTGTTCAATATAGGTGAAGGAGGGCTTCTTCAAGGCCCTTTCAAAAATGTATAGTGCAGAGGATACTGCAAAAATTCGAGGGTAGTGGATTGACTTTGCTAATCTTCGTGGTCCAACATTTGGTAGACCAGAGGCGAGGACTGATAGAGCTACATTAGCTCAAAGGGACCCGATTGGATGGTGGACATGGCATGGTAGAGACACACTTGAGCTGAAAGGCCTTGCCATTCGTCTTCTCTCACAGGTTGCAAGTTCCTCTAATGTAGAGAGGAATTGGTCTACATATAGTTTCATCCAATTGGTCAAGAGGAACAACCTTACCTCTAGACGATCAGAGAAGCTGGTGGCTGTTCATAGTGTATTGCGACTACCGGAGCGACAGAGTTTGAGTATCGACAGACTCTAGCACTACGTTGGGATGTTAATCCTAAGGATGCATTGCAGATTGATGAGGATAACACATCTCCAGGGCTGCTTGGTGTTCCATTGGATGAGGACCCTCTGCCTACCCCTGCTAGTGATTCAGAGGAAGAGATTGACGATGCTCTTGATTTAGATTCCTAGAGGACAGCCATATATTTGGCTTTCCACTTTGCAGATACTCAGATACATTATTGCTTTTGATTATTATGGAGTTGGACATCTCATTTACACTTACAGTATTTACTTTCATTATGTCATTTTGATTTCATGCATGATGATGATACATTGATACTTGGAGCCTTTGGGCATTTTTGCTAATTGTATGCGATATTTGGATATATCATAATATCATATTCTCATTTCGATTTTAATCTTGATAGTTTTCAATTTCCATGTATTCTATGGTGAATGGTTTATCAATGTTATCATTGTTATGATATGCATATTGGAAATATATCTCTAAATAAGTCTAATTCTCTATATATAAATTTTTTAAAATTCCCTATATTTTATAGCCGTCCCCTAAATTTTGGCTTCGACCCGTACCCGTACCTGAAACACATTTCCGTCCCCTAAAACATCTCCTTCCCGGAAACTCCGTGGAGCATAGATTAGATCTAATTATATCCAATAAGTTTGATAAAATTTGGTTAGGAAAACTGTCAGGCAAAGAGATTTAATAATTATCGCTCCGTTACAACTGTTGTAATTGTGGGATAACGAAATTTCAGTTTACAATTCAAATGTAGAAGGTGTTAAATCTATAGCCCAAGAATCAAAGATAATAACCAGCAATAAGAAAAGAAAAATTGAAACAAAGAACCACAGAAATATCCTGGGAAAACCCTTCAAAAATGAAGAGAAAAGCCTAGCCACACAACAAAATATATCTTTATTGATTATAAAAGTTCAAGTGTACAATATCCTTTGCTTGACACAAATATATAACAATAGGAGAGACTTTTCGCATTATAACCGAAGGTCTCTTGAGATTCTCATAACTCCAAATTAATTAATTATGACTCTTCAAATATTCATATGCCTCAATGCATGTGAATGACACATGTCATTTACATTACAAATTAAACTTCAAGTGTCCTTTTCAGCTGAAGATGACAATAACGATAATGATGTCCAACTTTTGAGAGATAAAGGTCTCTATTGCAGCTGCAAACTTTAACACTCCCTTTTAGCAAAAGAAAGATCTTTAGCTGAACAATCACATAAAGCTGCAACCAAAAATGTCAATGACTTATTCTGATCATATGAATTCAAAACATAATTCATGGAGTTACTCAACATGGACACCTATATCAATGAATCATATTCACGGAATCACTCAACATGAAAACCTGTAACAATCAATCATATTCACGGAATTACTCAACATGAAAAAATCTGCAAGACTTACAGCTAAGCCTTTGTTCACGGACTCTCTCAACGTGAACTGTCATGGAATCTCTCAACATGACCTCCAACTCTCATCATAGAATCTCTCAACATGATGACATCATGGACTCTTTCAACATTATGTTCATGGGCTCTCTCAACGTGATGTTCACTATCACATAGTGAAAGAGTTATCATAGCTGATCTTACAATCTCATTTTATTGATTTCACATAAATAATAACTCATAAAATCACAATTGAAACTCTTTTCCAATACGAGTCGCAAAAACACAAACATTAAAAACATGTATAAGAGAGGAAGGGATACTAGAAAGACTCTCTCTCAACAAAGAACAACTTCCTCTGAAGCTGAACTTTCTCCGTCTAAAAATCATTGTTTTTTTGTGTCCTCCCTCTAAGATTGAGCATATCTCTCTAAATGAATCAATTAGGCAACATCATTATCTTATTACTTCTTGTCGCATCTTGCAATTGTAACAAATATTAAAAGCTGATAACATCATCCATTATAAAATTAAAAACTAACATTATACAGATTTCTGAGAAATACTCAAAAAATATACTTATGTCTTTTGAGATCTATATCCAACAAGAGATCGACTTATGACCTCAAGATGATTTACTATAAAAAAAAAAGCCATAGTAGCCTTTTGATTGACTCCAGTGCGGGTGATCTTTCTAGCTTGATACACACACAAGTGCTCATATATTCATCGCTATGTTTGAACCAATTGTGTCGACTGCCAGAATCTCCCATCATACGGCACTACTGACTGGAACAAATTTCCAGCCTCACATAACTACTCACGGCTAAGACCACTCTAAGCTTTCCCTTCTCCAATAATTCAACCTTAAATTCTATTTATTTTTTATTAATACCATAATTGAACTACACGTCTGACACTCTGGCTGAAACAATTTACAGGCAAGATTTAGGCAACTTGGGTAACGTCTAGACAAGGAATTTAATATCACATATGAGATGGTAAGTTATCCACTCGAATCGCTATTCCTTGAGACGTTAACTTCTAATATTCCAAGATTGGCACACATTTTGAATTCTAGCGTTGAAGACCTATAGTACCACCCTCATAAACGCTCTTGACCTTTTCAGTTACCACTGAATTTGAGAAGAAAAAGAGTTCATAACAGCTTTGGATATTTAATACTGGCAGTTTTGACTAGCTTGAATGCCACCTAGGCATCGCCATTGAAGTTCATATTGTATGCAGAGTTGGCACAACAGAGCCAGCTTCATCAAAAATGACAGGGCAGATGACCACCGGAAAGATGAAAACAATATTGCTTCTGCTTCATTGCCAATGTTGCCAAAAAAAATAAAAATAACTATAGACGATAAAAAAAATATACCTCTGCACTTTATTGAAAAGAGATCGATGCTAATCCAAGAGACTGAGAGGCAGAAAAAAAATAAAATAAAAAATCTAATGTTAAACTGGGCAACACAGAATTATGCTTGCTAAATCAATTGTAGTGTCCGGTGAAAACCAAGAGACCACGAAAAATAGAGGGTTTTCTCTCTTTGACTGGCAGAATAATAACAGCAAAGATCACCATTGAATAAACAATGCATATACCGCTTGAGCGTCAGCACTACCACAGTAATACAAAGAAATCAAGAAAAAAATGATGACCCGTCTATTTTCCTCGATATAAAATCAGTATGCTATGGTCACACATAAACATTTATCAATAATGAATAATGCCCAATATAATAGAGAAACACCACAAAATTTAAAAAAATAAAATGAAATAGAAGTCCAGGATTAACACGATGGCAAAATTCCCAAGACATACAAGCTCTGTTGTTATCGTAATAAACCAAATCACAACCTGGACATGAATCATTCCATTTTCCATAAAGATATGACACCATAGAAATGAAACAATAAAAATAAAAGCAGTGAATATAAGCAGCATCATATACACACAACGTGTTCACCTGAAGATTTGATTAAGGTATGCAGATATCTCCTGTGAACTTTGAATGTTCAGCTGAGAGCAAAGATTACTGACACTGGCCATGGACTAGATGAGTTTGTCCCTTAGAATTTTTTTGGCTTTGATACCATGTTAAATCTATAGCCCAGGAATCAAAGATAATAACCAGCAATAAGAAAAGAAAAACTGAAACAAAGAACACCGCAAATATCTTGGGAAAACCCTTCGAGAATGAAGGGAAAAGCCCAAACACACAACAAAATATATCTTTATTAATTATAAAAGTTCAAGTGTACAATATCCTTTGCTTGACGCAAATATATAACAATAGGAGAGACTTTTCACATTATAACCGAAGGTCTCTTGAGATTCTCATAACTCCAAATTAATTAATTATGACTTCAAATACTCATGCCTCAATGTATGTGAATGACACATGTCATTTACATTACAAATTAAACTTGAAGTGTCCTTTTCAGCTGAAGATGACAATAACGATAATAACGTCCAAGTTTTAAGAGATAAAGATCTCTATCGCAGCTACAAACTTTAACATAAGGCTCTTTGTAAATGTTTCATATGGTTTTAATACAATTGCATAATTCTTTTACTATTCTCCATGAAGGTTTTGTTCAGATTATTTTTTAATCATACATTGACCTGAAGCAATGCAAAGCAACAATACTATTAGTTGTTCAAGTTTGTTAAGGGTGTTATTTGTACTATTCTTGGGTCCATCTCCAGAAAGGGGCTATCATTTATTTGGGCGCATTATAGGTAGTTCCAAGCTTATGAGTGAGCATGGCTCTAAACTGTGAATTTGGGCTTTTGTTCTGCATGGGATTTAATATTTGTAGTTCTCTGTACATTTTTAAATTGTAGTCTGCAAGTTGCTGACTTCATATGTATGAATTATTTGGGCGAGATTGTAAAATAAAAAATCCAAGTTGATCCATCATATAATTTTTTAATTTGAATTTTTTGAGTCAAGGATGGTTATATATATATAACGTTATTAGATTGCAGACTAGAGAAAGTTCTATATATGGTTTCATTGAACTCGATTTCATGGCAGTTTCAGTCAATAAGTGAGACGCATTTTTATTTTTACATAGGATATGCTTAGTCTGTATTGTCTCAAGTTTGTAATATTCAAATTTTGTAATTAATCAAACGTATAATACTCTCTGTTCATTTAATATTCCTTATGTTTTTGTGATCAGATTGCAGTAATGAACAAGGATGCTGCAAATATTTTGGGCATTTATGAAATCCTTTGTGTTTCTGTAGATTCCGAATTTTTCAGTCCTGCTATAGCAATGTTCCAAAGGTAGTCCTTTACAAAAGTAACTCAGTATCTACTGTCATGATTTCTTGCAGGAAATGGCTATCAGAGAATAAGCATCTAAGATACATGTGGATTCCTTACACAGACACCATAGTTGTGGTGCAGTGTAATCCTCTTCCAGATGGAGAAGATCCTCCTAGATTTTCTGCAAAATATGGAAAGGATGAGGCTCTTAAGCATTTTCGTGACTTATACAAAGAACTTGAATACAGGTAAACAAATGTGCACATGCTCACTTACATTAATGCTATTCTGTCGATTTGCTTGATTTTGAAACTCACATTCACATTCATTTAGCAGCATTAGAAAAGAAGAGCTTTTTGCACAGTAAATTTAGTTTTGTTTTGTACTAGACATGATAACAATGGTTTTGTTGAATAAAATGGATGTAGGGTTGAAGAGACAAGCACTGTGGAAAACAATGATAATAAATCAGGTGTCCAAGTCTCAAATGGTGCACAGATGGATGTTAATGAACTTTCTTTTGCAGAATTCAGAGACAAGCTTCTTTCATTGAATCCTTTGAATAAAGATCATGTCATGAAAGTGAACTTAGCTGAGGCTGAGTATTGGAAGAAGTCTGAAGGATATAGAGTTGGGTGGAGTGATGAGATCTTGGGTTTTGACTGTGGTGGACAACAATGGGTTTCTGAGGTTTGCTTTCCTGTTGGCACATTGAGAAATCCCAATTTGAAAGACATCAGTTATTTGGAAGAGGCTATTAAGCTGATAAAAAATGAGAAGATACCAGCACCTGCTCCCATTGAACAGCGATGGACAGCTAGCAGCAGAAGTTTAATGAGTCCAGCTTCATCCTCAGTTTCAGATGCTCTGTTTTCTTGGGTAATTTATAAAAATATTGAATTGATAACTTTAATTTGTTTTTCTGCTAGATCCATGAATTACTGTATGAATAACACAATTATTTGTCATGGGCACAGGTGAGTACATTGCAGTTTCTGCAATTGTGTTTTTTTATTCATTAAAAGATATATATGCAAAATAGAGTTCAAATTTGCTTTATATTTTACTGTGGTCCAGGTTGGAATAATCATGTACATGCCAACCATGGATTCCGATCAGCGGAAATTGATAACAAGTGAATTCTTTAAGTATAGACGTGCTGCCCAAAAACAGTTATGGGATAAATATTCTGCTTATGAACATTGGGCAAAAATAGAAGTAAGACATTTTATAACCAAGTAATGTTTCCTTTAATAAAGAAATAGTATCCTGAATTGTATTTATGAACCTTCTCACTTATGTTTGAGCAATTTGTTGTACTTCAGATTCCAGAAAATGATGAGGAACTGTTGTGGCTGCGTGAACGAATTAAAAAGAGGTTTCCAGTGGATGCATACAAAAGAGCTCAGACAGAATTAGATCCAAATCACATTCTTTCAAATAACATTCTTGAGAAATTATTCCCGCACAGTGAATAATTCTCAACTTGGAGCCGCATAAATTGAAAGACAATTTCTAAGAGTCAACTGGTGCAGAGTTGTTTCGGTGTTAGATGTATATTCAGTTATATTTTCCTTCCACTGTCATTAGTTACACCTGTGGACTCGGCTTCTTTCCTATATGGGTTTAATTGCTGAAGGCTCTTCCATAGAACGTTCTAGCAAGATTTTATCTATCAGTGTCATTTCATCTTTATTTATTTTTATGAAGATTCTTCTTGTGCAAGTTAACATGCACAAATTCAGTATGTGTGCATTTTTTCTCTGGAAAACATATTTCTCATTTAAAGCAAGATGTCATCAGCTTAACATTTCTGGATCTTGGATCATGTTCCTAATCTATTTTTTTGTGGGTAGAATTGCATTTGTAGATTTGCTCATACCATGTAGATTATTAGTTAGCCATTACATTTTCTGCCCCAAGACCAGTGGGGATGTAATATACCTTATCATATGCAATCTGAGAAGAGTTGCTCTGTTGTGATTCGATTCTGTAATAATTTATTTTCATTCTTCTTAGTGGCGAAAAATATTGGGAATTAACTTACATGGGTGAAACAATATTAAATGGGATTGATTGGCAATAATAGTTCATTTGAGAGAAAAATTCTATGTATGGTATGTGAGATTGATACTCAACAATAGTTTATTTAAGAGGAAAAAAATAGTCTCCAATGACTTCCTGCTGTGTTTTGAACCATGGAACTGGTCAATATAGCTCTCGGCATTGGGTGTTGCCCCTGGGCTGGGGCTTCCTGCGGTGGTACTTGGAGCCACTCAGTCTTCTGCTCCTGCATCTGTGGTGCAGCGGGTTACTACAATCCTTGGTGGGACAATTTTTTTTTTGTTAAATATGTTTCATTGCTGGTGGTGGATGGAACTATGCCCGTGCTGCCAAATTTAGTGCTACTATTCCTTCAAAGGTGAAAACTTGATCAATTGCTTGTGCCAAGGCCTCCCCATGGTTGTGTGGCCCAAATGTGGTTGATAATGTTTATTTCTACCATTGTTGTGGATTAGTCCATAGATTCAAAGGTATGTGATCCTCTTCTAGATTTGCATTGTTGGGTAACTAGTTCCCAACGAAAGCTTTTCCCTTGTGTAAAAGGGTTCTTTGTTGCTACATTTCCTTTCAAAGACCGTGATTGGATATTGAGCAAGTCGTGCAGTTGGGGGAATCACTCTCTTTCTACCAAAACTTGGACAATCTACTTCAACCTTTTACTGAACCACTCAATGTGTTCTTAGTATGGATTCATCTTCCCTATCTTACACTCTATTTTTTGAAGAGTTCTTGCTTTGAGGCCATAGGAAACTCTATTGGTTGATTTTTGATGGTGGATGAACTTACAACCTCATTGGATCGCTCTACTTTTGGTTGCATTTTGATTTACATGGATATCTCCACACTGCTTCCATAGGATGTGGTGCTCATGGTTGGGAGAGGCCTTGGATTTGATCACTAGATTATGAAAACATTTCGATTTGATGTCGATGATGCTTCTCTACTAGTCATAGGACTACAAACTATTCTCTTTTGCATCGTAAAGGCATTGCTACTTGGTGGAAGGATACAAATGATGATCATTTGATTGTTTGAGTTTCCAGTTTTCCTTCAAGGACTCATAGGTTGACAATGAGGATGAAGTTCCAGTGATAAATTTGGGTGAGGCTCTTGTGAATCTAGATTATTCTTCTTTGCTAATCTAGGTGCTACCCCTTTAGGAAACATTGTGGATAATACTTGTCTCATATTAGTGCAGCCTTCTCTAGCCATGTGGACCATTCCTCACATGTTGCTTCTCTGCTCCAAGCTTCTGTCGACAATGTTCAACTTTCTTAACACTTTGGTCATTGTGTTGACAAATGCCCAAATGGAGTTTCATTAGTTGCACACCCTTGTAGTGGGGATCCCAAGGACAACATAGCCGAGACATTTGTCCGATGAAGCAAGGAAAATACTTCAAATTCACTCTTCTCCACAATGTAATGTCCCTAATTTTAGCAGGGTCCAACAATTGGCTTGGTCAATTCATCATTGCAACCTTTGTGAGCTTAGTGGGATTTGAGGGTCGTAGTTATGGAGTTATTAGGCTTTCTGATGGCCTATGGTGAGTTTTGGCTCCATTTTTTCTTATAGTAATTTAACTATTGGTTCCAATGAGCTTAGTTGAGTTAGAGGAGTTGAGTGTTGCTCTTATTTTTTATTTTTGACTTCTGATTTGGGCTTCAAGAATCTTGGAGGGAGTGTCTATTTTTAGTAAGTCACCTCGACAAGTTTGTTTATCGTATTTCTTCATCATGATTAGTCCTGTGATGCCAGATTTTGATTATGACACTCCAAACGTTTTCACAAGATAGGTGAATTATTATTATTATTATTCAACTAAATATGCCGAGTTCACTATTTTTGTTGGTATTGTATGTTGGCAACCTCAATTTCATACTTCATTAGAATTAGATTGAAAAGTTTTAAATCTTGGGTACAAGAAACAATGGCCTTGCAAGTTAGAATATCATATGGTTGAAAAGGTCATTTTGAAAATTAATAAATTATATTATATGACACATAATAAAATGATGTTGTGTTGAGGAAGCTTCCTAATTGGAGTTATGTTCAGGAAACTTGTGTCATTAAGAGATTATAAATATGAGCTCATTTGACGAGACAAATATTTGATTATCCAATTTATCTATTTGCTCTTGTTGTCTTTGTGACATTTTCTAAGTTCTGATTATTTAATTCCCTTGTTGAAGTAAAAGGGTTTGAATCTAAGATATTGAATCTTCCATTTTTGTATTCATCTTGCTTGGAAGTAAATGTTTTAAATCTTGGGCATAAGAAACAATGGTCTCTCATGTAAGAATATCGAGATATTGTCGAAAAGTTCATTTTTGGGAGCCAAAAGGAAATTAATAAATAATATTATATGACACATTATAAAATGATGTGTTGAGGAAGCTTCTTAAGTGGAGTTACGTTTGAGAAACTTGTTCCATTGGGAGATTATAAATATGAGCCCATTTGATAAGAAAAACATCTCGATAATTTGATTATCTTATTTTGATTTGGTGTCTTTGTGACGTTTTCTTGAAGTTTTGAATTTTTGTGCACTCGTTGAAGTATCAAGGCTTGGGATATACAAATGAAGTATTGTAGATTCAATTAGAGAATTATTCTGAGATTGCTTGGCAAATTGTGCTGAGGTATACAATTTGTCATTCCTCCTACTGTATTAATTGTAGCTAAGGATATTTGCATTGTTGGAGATTTTGGTTCGGGGAATTCTAATTCTTAGCACCATTTGTAACTGCATTTTGGCATGCACATTCTTAGCACTTGGGCAACAATTATTCCTGCAATTGGATTCCTACAAGTTTGATAATTAATCCATAGTTGGGCGATATCATTACTAGTGTTTGGCATTGCATTCTAAGGATTTGAATTACCCTACATGTGATTTCTTTGAAGGTTGCGATCACATATCAAGAGACCATGTTTATTTCCATAGATCTTGCATTTATTTTTGGGTGTGAGAATTTCAGTTGTGGAGTTAGTGTTAGATGTTTTATTGTTGCAATCTACCGACAACAAATACATACACAAGTTCTTTAAATTGTTGCTTCTCTATATGTGTATGATTGTAGTAATTGCATACAACATAATTAGAAATTGAAAATTTATGCAAGCATTCATGGTAGTTTGAATTTTATATCATTTGTAATTTTTTTAGAGTTTGAGAATTTCAAAAAACATATCTACTCAAAACCAAAAGAAATTGCCAAAACATTCAAAAACTAGACTATCTATTCAACATAGTCTTGGATGAGCAAGTGGGGTTATTATAGTGGTATTAGAGTGGTTTCTTTCCATCCTGTGGGGTAGGAAATATTTATCATTTTAGATTTGTTGTTGTATTTAGAGTGGCCAACACTCTAGCATTTTGCAATTATGGGTAGACACATGAGGACTAGTAAGTCTAGGAGCTGGTGGAGTAGTGAGGAAGGTAGCAACAATATGGAAAAAATTAAGCTACATTAGAAGAGGTTGGCGGCAAGGCTGTCAGATCTAGCGATGGTGGATAAGGTAGCGAGATACATGGTTTCTTCTAATAGCCGAGCACTAAGTATGCAAGGAAGGAGGCTTGAGTTTTCCGTGATAGGTGATCATGATGTAGATTTACCTCTGTTTAGTATGATACCCACTAGTCCGATCCATAGTGTTGATGATGGACTTGTTTCTCAGAGATGTAGATGTGTCAATGCCGTTGATGGACAACAACACAAAGCTTCAACAGGTTGAGGGATCTAGAGTTGTTGTAGATAGTGTAGATGCTATTGGGGCACTAGTTACCACTGATTGTTTAGACTATCTCAAGGAGGGGATTGTTATTAGATATTTATATGTCAGTTGTTGTAGTGTTCCTCCGGTGCAGGAGGCAACATCTTTCTCAGGTGGGATAAACAAGAACATGAAGTCATCCAGCTATGATATTAGTAATCTAGGTGTTACAACGGAGTCGGCGAATGTTGGTTTAGGCTCTAGCATTGTTGATTCACAACACGACATAGAGTTGTGTGCAAAGTTAGGTGACAACAATTGATGCTCGGTTAAGAGATGTGAATGCATATAGTGTGGGCACATTTGATGATCCATTTGAGGATGCTATGAGTTGTAGTGGGCATGATATCCCTTGCCAAATATTAGGTGATGACTCCGAGGAGGTTTGCGATGGGTTCTAGGCTTGGTGTCTACGAGATCTTACTATTGAGGTGGATGCTGAGACTTGTGAGGAGTTTAATAGTGTGAGGGCTTCCACTTCTTCGGATGAAGAGTTAGTTGAGATATCAAGTAGTTGTATCTCGGTTGCAGATGTGTGCGAGGACGATGACACATATGTAGTGAGTATCTCTGATTTAATTTTCTATCATAGTGCGGTTAGTGGGATAGAGAGCTTGTATGGGATGCAGGGATTACAAAGGCATCATGTGTCTAGTCAGCCAAAGGTGAGCAATAGAGACATATCTTCATCGCTTGAGCATTACGATGCTATTCGTCAAATGTTGGCCGCATTTGGTTGGTGCTCCTATGCCAGATGAGCACTATGATAGTAGTCTTTCCCCATCGGAGTTTCATGCACTGAAAGAGGCTGTTAGGATCTTGAAGCATAATTATTCATAGTTAGTTGCTGATAGGGATTACCTTCTAGAGTGGGGTAGCACTTGTTATTAGACATTATTAAGGAAAGAGAAGGAGGTCGTTGAGCTCACCCATGAACTTGAGGTGACTCTGGAATCACTGTAGTGTACCCAGTTGGCTTTCTAGGAGTCACAATCACAGTTGGATGAGGTGGTTGTGTAGTTGGAGCATGTTCGGTCCACACCAGCCCTAGATCTAGTTTAACTTCACATTGTGGTGGTTGGTGGTGAGGTTGCTTCCGCAAGTGGGGATGATGGACATGATGATGTGGCCTACACATCTGTCCAAGATATGGGCACAAGTATGGAGGAGTTGAGAGCATAAGTGGAGACAAGATCTCATGGTGATTTGCTTCCTTTTGTTGGAAGCAAATCTATTTCTTCATCTCATACTACTGGTAGCATTGGACTGTTGGTTGTGCTACATTTTTAGAGGGATCAATTGTGGGTTGCAGGGAAGCAGGATTGATGTTTCCACATACAATTTCTATTGCACTGAGTTATTCATGGAATATTTACTTGAGAGTTCGAGTTTGCAAGAGGATTCATAGATAGTGTTTAAGGGTACGCTCATTTGGGGCTCTCATGCTATACAACAATTAGTGGAGAAGATTTTAGAGACCTTGGCTATAATGCTCCCCTATAGGGATTTTGAGGTTGGGTTTGTTGAGAGGGTTGCCCAAAATCCTACCCAACCAGTAGTTTGGAGTTAGAGATGGGAGTTGTCTCTTGCTTCCCAATCTGATATTTACGAGCCTTGATAGAGATTGGGGATTTTTGCTAGCATTGCATTGTGAGGAGTGCTCACCACTTTTGTTTTGACCCACGTGCAGAGGATTTTGTTTCACATTGGTGTGTGTTGGCTCCAATTTGATACCATCCATTATGGGATGCATTAGCACCATCGTTTGGAGATGGGATACACAACTGCAAGTTAGACCACTTGTAGTCTCGACACACCCAATAAAAATTAGTAGAGGTTGGAGTTGGTGGTAGTGTTTTAGGTACCTATGGTTGTTACATCTCCACATTGCAGTTGGGTGTGAGTGTTAGTTTGACAGGAACTCAATTGGTGACATGGTATTTCATTTGGGTTGAGTTCGAATGGGTTGTCGCTTGTAGTAGCGCCTACAATTAGTTTTTAGACGATTCCTGCTATTGTTATTCGTTATTTGGGTGCTGATGCTACTGGAGTCAGTTGTATGCATCAGAGATATTGCTCTGGGATTGCTTTGGGACAAGCAATTTTAGGGAGGACTATAATCTCCCCATTTTTAGCAGGTTCTGACAGTTGGCTTGGTCTATTCATCATTGCGAGCCTCGTAAGCTGATAGTGGGATTTGACTGTCTCAATTATGGAGTTATTAGGCTTTTCGGTGGCCTATGGTGAGTTTTGGCTCCATTTTGAGGGACTTACTATTTATAGTAATTTAATTGTTGGTTCCGATGAGCTCAGTTCAATTAGAGAAGTTGAGTGTTGCTCTCAGTTTTTTTTAGACTTTTGATTTGGGCTACAAGAATCTTGGAGGGAGCATCTATTTTTAGTAAGTCAGCCCGACAAGTTTATTTGTCATATTTCTTCATCAAGATCACTCCGGTGTTGTCAGATTTCGATTCTGATGCTTCTTCAATCGTTTTCGCAATATGGGTGAATTATTATTATTATTATTCAACTAAATATGCTGAGCTTGCTATATTTTTTTGGTATTGTATGTTGGTGGCCTCAGTTTCATAGCTCATTAAAATTAGGTTGAAAAGTTTTAAATCTTGGGCACAAGAAACAATGGCCTCGCGTGTAAGAATATCAGGATATGATTGAAAAGGTCATTTTTAGGAGCCAAAAGGAAATTAATAAATTATATGATATGGCACGTTATAACATGAAGTTGTGTTGAGGATGCTTCTTAAGTGGAGTTACGTTTGGGAAACTTATGCCATGGGGAGATTATAAATATGAGCCCATTAAATGAGAAAAACATATGATCATTTGATCATGTTATTTTTCTTTATCGGCTTTATGACGTTTTCCTGAAGTTATAATTTTATGTGTCCTTGCTGAAGTATAAGGGTTTGGCATATATAACTAAAGTATGTAGATTCAATTCAGAGAATTATTTTGAGATTGCTTGGCAACTTATGTTGAGGTATACGATTTGTCATTCCTCCTATTGTATCAATAGTAGCTAAGGAGATTTGCATTTTTGGAGATTTTGGTTTGGGGAATTCTAATTTTTAGTGCTATTTGTATTTGCATTTTGGTGTGCATTTTTTAAGCATTCGAGCAACAATTATTCCTGCAATTGGACGCCTACAAGTCTGATAATTAATCCATAGCTAAGCGACATCATTACTAGTGTTTGTCATTGCATACAACATAATTGAAAATTTATGCTAGCATTCACAGTAGATTGAATTTTATATCACTTGTAACTTCTTTACATTTTGGAAATTTCAAAAAGCATATCTACTCAAAACCAAAAGAAATTGCAAAAACATTTAAAAATTGAAATACCTATTTAGCATAGTCTTCGGTGAGCCAACATGATTATTACACAATCTATAAGTGACCCTCCAAATAGGAGGGTTACTAGCCCTCGTTCTAGTGTACTATTTATTGTGCATTTGTCTTTGATGATACTTGTTTTGTTTGTGTGTTGTTAATAATTTGTTGATGGTCTATAAAAGCCAACACCCATGTTTTAGTAGTGGTGTTCTCATAGATGTCCTCGCACTTGTGGTTGCCTAAGGTCCACCCCCTTGTTAGGTTGTTGATTATACAAGAAAACAATAATTTGTTTTGGAGTCTCTCATAAAGTTCATACTACTAAAATTGAGGGGAACTTCCAAGTCATCACTAACTTCCTTATATCCAAGCAAATTGACAATTGAAGATTGAAATACATCTTTTCACAAGTTTGGACAACAATGCTTTTCTACTAGTCATAGGACTACTGTAATCACCCCAAAATGGTCATCTAGAATATTAGCCCTCTAGCAATTTTGCATAATTTATCTATTGCTTATTCTTGATCAAATCATCACTTCACCATTTAGTCGATTATAACCTATGATTTGACCAACTTAGTCTTTGTATTTAATTAAAAGAACTTGCCATCTTTTAATTAAATAGTCCCCAAAATTCCCTTATCCTAAGTGCATACACATAAAAGATTATTCCTATTTTAAAAATAAAAGTTTTTTTTTGGTCTCACATGAGAGACACTTTTCTATGTGAGAGGAGTCTTTTATTTTCAAAATAGCTTTAATTCTCATCCACAAATCTTTCATTTTAAAGTCAATTGTTGATTTGATTGGATGAGATGCTTATGCGCATGGATCACTCAAGATGCATTCTTCACCCTTGATTAGACCTCTCTTGCTTCTTAATCTCGACCATCCATTTATCTTTGAAAAGGATGGCTCACTCCTCATTCCCCAACTTTATGTTTTATACTAACGTTATGCTGCATGATTCCTAGGTGCTTTTGGAGCTTTGAAGACTTGGAGGATTCATGCACTCTTGCATTTTAGCCTAGCTCTCATTCTACTTGGATTATGACATTCTTAGCTTAGCTTTCTTTATGTTCTAGAGTAGCTCATGTAGCTTAAGTACGAAGACTTATAATTCTTCATATTTTGATTAACTTAGCATGCATCTTGCATTTCATATTAGTATAGCTTGCATTGCATTGCACTTGCATTGTGATTCTTGGATGCTAGCATTCTTGCTCCCATGTTTGAAACTCTCGTTCTATGGTGCACCTTGTAAGGGTTGCATGGCTAGGTTCATTTAAGAGTCACCATACTTCTATTTTCACATTTGCACATCATAGATAGAGAGCTATAAGATGCCTCTTGAGATGCTCTCTTTCATGAGTATTCTTGAGAATAAGAGTTTATAGAAGTGTGCTACATTTTTGGTATACATTTTTTTGGTGCCCACCGCGTAGCTAGAACCAAGTCTGTAGCTCCATTTTCTTGCATTTTTTTAGTTTAGTAATTTAAGTTTGCATTTTAGTTGTATTTCTCACTTCTAGTTTTTCACAACCACTTATTGGATCTAATCAAGTGGTTTGCAACGTTTTCACTTTGATTTTTAAGGCTAACCCTTGTGCAAGTTGAGTTGAAGACCAAAACCCTACCTTTTGAAAGATTTAATCATATATTCTAAATGACTTGGTATTCAGATCTGAATGTATTTTGCAGGTTGGTGATGGATAAGAGACGACTCAATCTGAAATTCGGAGTTTTTTGAGCCGATTTGCACGAGTTATAATTTTTCTCTGTCTTTCATGGAAAAATGTTTTTTTTGTCGCAAAACAACAATTTTTTTTGGAAAAAATACACTTTTGGAAAGGTTGCTGAATAATAAAGGGGGTTAGTTCTTTGTGTTTTGAATTTAGATGTCATATTATGACTCAACAACTTGCTTTGTAAAAACTAATCTGTTTTGAGAAAATTGGTCCCTAGGGGACAATTTTAAGAGATATTACTAAAATTCTTGCATTTTTGGAAAGCTCTCTAATTTTTACTATATGTCTCTTCTTTGCACTTTCTTTTTTGGGGTTGAAATCATAGCATAAAGATACACTCTTGTTGACCAGTTTAAAATAAACAAAAAACAAAAAAAAAAGGACATTTGGTGATTAGCTTGCACTTTATTTGCACATGGTTCAATGCATGATATGAGTTGTCATGTTGTATGGAATCAACTATTTCAATGTATTTTATTTGAATTTTCCTATTTCTTCATGATTTAATGCACTTGATTAAAGTTTGTGAAGGCAACTTGGAGGTCAAAGAAGCAAAAAAAATGAAAAAAAAATTGGAAAGCGTGAAATCAAGGTGCATTGTTCCAAACCTTCTTATTTGAATTTGTAAAAAGTGATCATTTTATTCATTTTTCATTGTAAAATCATTTCTTTCTTTTGGTCAACTTGTTTGGTGTGTATTCCCAATATTGAAAAAATGGCTTAAAATCAATCATTCACACTTGGATTTGGGCTTAAAATAAACTCCTTTGTCTTTTAATCCCCAATTTTTCTTATTTATGTTTTCTTCTTACATCCTTGTTAAGGGGTTTGAGGGGAACATAAATAAGGGATTGACTTTTTATATTTTAGGGGTTGACCTAAAGAAGTGATTACTCTAGGGAATGACCTCAACTTCCATGTTCCGGTGGACTCTAAATAGTGGGGCTTGAATCGAAAGATGAGCCTCTTGGAAGTAGCAATATTTTCAATCTTGGCTAAGCCCCAAAGAACTTTATACCTTTGGAAAGTGAAGGTGGACATTGGGTAACCGTTTCCTTTTGACAATTTGGTAGTATTCTCTTTCATCTATAGATTTGGGCCTTATGTACCTTGTGTATATCAAGGACATCCCCTAGTTGAGCTTGTACATCCTTGTAGAAATTTGAATAGGTTGGTGTGTTTGATGTGCTTGAATGTTTATAACCTTCCCCACTTGGAATAAAAAAGGAAGACATCAACCAAATTGAACCTTAGGAAGCTTTTCTCTTTTTCATGCTTTTATTGTGTGTTTTTATTCAAAATTCCCAAAAAAATCATAAAACTTCAAAAAAAAAATCAAAAAATATTTTGCCCCAAGTCAAAACATTTTTCTTATGTCCCTTGCTAGGGAGAGTTTCATCATTTGACTTTTCTTTGCTATGTCTCTAGTGCTTGAACTTGCTTAAAATAACTCTTTGGTCTTAGCACTCATGATCTTTTCCATCTTTTTCATATATGTCAACATAGTAGGGCCTTCTTTTTGCTGAAATGGTTATTTTGATCTCTTGGCTACACTCTTTGATTTGGAAGGTTCTTCACTTGTCAACTTGATTTCTCTATCTATTTGGCTATTTGGCTTCTTGCCTAGCTCTTTACTTGAGTCATTGGTGTTGTAATTTTCTTGGATACTTCGCTTGACAAGTCACTCTTTCATTGCAACCTCTCTAGTTTGGACATCAGGTTATCTTGTGTCACCTTATCAGCTTTCTATAGTCTTCCTTATGCTTGACTAATTTCTATCTACCACTAGGGCTTCAAACCATCTTCTACCAAACCTCAACCAAGTATAGATGATTGTGATTTCCTCTATGTTGTTAAGGAGTTTCAAGACTTATATGCTCAATGCAAAGAGCTAGAAAAGACATAGTCTTGCTTACCTTCGTCTCACTAGGAACATAATAGAAATGAAGTTTAAACTTGGGAAAAGGTTAGAGGAAAGAGTCACATTCTCACATGAATCTTCCTTTTAAGACCTTTACATGCATGTGAGTCATCTTCTTCAAGGTCTACATATTCTACTTGAAGACATCAATTATCTTAATTTTCTAGATTCAAAGACATCTTTAGAGAGAAAAAAAGTGGTCTAACCTTTGATCAAGAATCTATGTCAAAATTTCATGATAAACCTATATTTGACCGCTATGATGAAGACATGGACGCACACTATGCACTTGAAGAGCCTAGGCATACTATTAAGAGAACTTTTACTCCCTTGGAAGGTTCTTATGATGCCATTTTGCAAATACTTCTTGATAACAAGGTTCTCACATTTTCTAAATTTAGGTAATATGGAAACCCATTTAAAAGTGTATTGTGCTTATCATAGACATAATGATCATAGTACGTCAGATTGCATGGTGCTAAAACATATAAGTCCAAGATTTTATTGATGACAAGATAGTTGACATTGAAAACTCTACAGATCCATGTAGTGAGAATACTTATCTTGAGCAAGATCATATTGATGAACCTATGTCTAGTGATGGTCTTCTTGGAACCTCCACTTCTTCCCACACTCATGTGTCTCCCAAAAACTTCAAATCTCTCCAACATGCCTCCATCAAACAAAGAACCTAATGCTTTTCGTATGGACTCTACTTACCGTCAAGGGCTACCTCTAAAAGAAACTCAAGCTAATCTTCACTTGGTTGCAAACCTTTTCCATACTACTAAGGCTAAAGATTCTCAACCTTCATGCAATGTTATGCCTACTTTAACTAGTCCTTGACTATCTCTTCAAGATCCTATCATGCAAACCTCACATTCTCCCTTGTCCTTAAAAGTGGCTCCATGTGAAGAGGACTCTCAAAAAGCTAAAAGATATACATTTCAAGAAAGATCAAGACTAGTAACCCTTTCCTCTCATTCAAGATATCACCTTTCAATATCCTATGTCTTTTCCACCTCCCGAGAATGATGAAGTACCACTTTCATCGAGCTTTTGAAGATCAAGAAAAGAACATTGTTAATGCTATCCAAAGAAACTTGTCAAGATCAAAGTATCCCATCTTGTTCTACTTCTCCATATCTAGTCCAAACTATGCGCAAGCTTCAAATGCTCCTATCAAAAGTGTTGATCCAATCATAGTTACTCATAAGTTTATTGATGGCCTTGATCACATTGCTCACTCTAAAGATGTTGATATCCCTACTCACTATCCTTTTGCATCTTCTGAATCTATTATTTCTCCTTATCTATCTAAGCTAAAGGCTTCAAACCTTCCATCCATATTTGGACCTTATGTTCCTCCATCTCCTACTTCTCCTCCTTGCTCATCACCTACTTATCCCATAATACCTCAAGATCAACAAAGGCACTTGTCCTTGAAAAATATTTATCCACCTTTCCATCTCAACCAGTCATATCAGTCTTATTGATCTACAAATCTCAAGTCTTTTGTAATCAATTTGGATGATCAACATAAGAATAAATGTAAGAATCCATTGAAAAACTAAGATCCCCATATGAATGCAAAGAAATAAAAAATATTCAAGAGACCACAAAGGTCCACTATCAAAAGAGCTAAATCAAAGAAAATATGGGTTCCTAAATCCATTATTGAAGAAATATGTTCTAAACACTACTACATTTGGGCTCGAATTGCGATGGCAGGCCATCGCATTTACAACGGTAACCCGTTGCCCAATCGACATCAATCGAAATTGGCTCCTATTGGACGGGCATCAAACTTTTTCTGTCGCAAGTTGCAACGGAAAGGGTTACCGTTGCAATTGCGATGACCAAAAGTGTCGTAAATTGAGCTACTATTCTAGCAAACTGTTAACTTTTACCATAACAATTGCGACAAATTTTTTTTGAATACACTGTCGCATTTATGTCTATGGGACATAAATGCTATGGGCCCCATGGCAAGCCGTCCAAAACATCTGTCACAATTGGGACGAGCATGTGGTAGGAATGTTGTGGGATCAATGACCAACTGTAGCAATCGCGACAATGTGCTGTATTAATTTAAAAAAATTGGTAGAAAACATTAAATAGATATAATGCAATCATAGGTTAATATTGAGCTTTACTTGGTTTTGAGAATAGTTTAATAGTCTCTACTAATCAGGGCCAACCATGTGAATGTGGAAGCTCATTTGGCCCACCCTCCCCCCCAAACATTTAAATTTCCCATTAACATCTAAAATCTTTAAGAAATGATCAGTGTTTAAAGTACAAAAAAAAGTTCCAAACCTACAAAATTGACATCATTTTCCCATCTCCTAGTGCATGTCATTTTTTCGTCACATCCAAAATAAGATTCTGCCACTCTGAATTGAGAATGCACGTGCAACTGAATTCTATATGCATGGAAAATAGGAGATGAAAAAAACCAACACATTTATATTTATTTAATAGGTCTATGCAAACCTCTAACAAAAATGCAAACTTGTTTGGTTTTTTTAGCTCCACCTGATGCCATATGCATATGAATTCAGATTGCATATTGAACTATGGCATCCTTCTGCATTCCCTGAAACCAATAGATTCACACAGTTAGTTGTCATACAATCATAGTTTAGTGTTGAACTTCACTTGGTTTCGAGAATAGTTTAATATTCTCTACTAAGTAGGGCCAACCACATGAAGGTGGAAGCTCATTTTCTCCCCCTTAAAATCTAAATTTCCCATTAACATCTAAAATATTTAAGAAAGGATCAATCTTTAATGTACAGAAAAAGGTTCAAGACCTGCAAAAGTGACATCATTTTTCCATCTTCTGGTGCATGTCATTTTTCCATCGCATCCAAAATAAGATTCTGTCACTCTGAATCGAGAATGCACTCACAACTGAGTTCAAATGCATGAACAATAGGTGTAGTTGATAAAAAAAAACACAATTACATTTATTTAATAGGTCTATTAAGTTTTTAAAATTATAGACCATCATCATGAACAATGTTCATGATGGTCTATAACTTAAAATACCTAATTAAAGACCTCTAAAAAAAATGCAAACCTACTGTATTTTTTAGATCTGCTTGATGTCATATGCATATAAATTGACATTGCATATTGAACTATGGTGTCCTCTTGCATTGCTTGAAACCAAGAGATTCACACAATTAGTTGTCATACAGTCATAGGTTATTTTTGAGCTTCACTTGGTTTTGAGAATAGTTTAATATTCTCTACTAATCATGGCCAACTACGTGAAGGTGGAAGCTCATTTGCCCCCCTTGAATATCTAAATTCCTTGTTAACATCTAACATCTTTAAGAAAGGATGAATCTTTAAATTACTTGGAATATCTTCATCGCCTCATGCTACTCTCAGGGGAAGTCTATCTTCATTGCTCATGAGAAATTTATCACACAGGTACATCTAGGAATGTCCTCATCACCTCTTGCATTAAATGAACCCAATATTAGAAAATGCCCCCTAAGAAATAATAGTGCAAGTGAAATAAACACATGAAAAATGAGAGAGGAAAAGAGGAATCTACTTATCAATAGGTGTTGCCATCGCATCTATGGCCATGCTACTTGTTTAGTGAGTTTTTTTGTTTTGTTTTCTTTCTATTGTGCCAATATCTCTCTATTTATATGAATACACACACACACACACACACATATGTATACACATATACATACATACATACATACATATACAAAGATCACAAGGGTACATACATACATACATACATACATACATACATACATACATACATATATATATATATATATATATATATGTAGAGAGAGAGAGAGAGAGAGAGAGAGAGAGAGAGAGAGAGATCTTTTTTAAGGTGCTAAGTGACTTACCTCAAGATCCTCCACAAAAATAATGCAAACTAGGAAAACTTGGCAGAGTTCGCAAGAAATTTTACAAAAACATATCATAGCAGATATTTTTCGAAAGAAACTAGCCATAACCCAGTTAAATGGGTCTAGTTATTGGTTAGCTGTGTTGATATATACATATATTTAACTGGGTTATGACTCCTGCAAGAGAACGAGACTCATGATTATGGCATTTACACAGAAGTAAAACTTGCTTCTTCAACTCCTTACACTCAACTCTTCACTGAAGTTATTCTTCTAGCAGTGAGAATAGCTACTACAAATTCCAAGGAGCCAAGGGACCCTGAATCTATGCTACATTTTTTGGTAACATGGGAGAAGTTACTATCGACTTCAATACTTCATAACATTCTGGATCATATAGTGATGCCCAAATTAACAACAATAGTAGATACTTGGGATGTAGAGATTAATGACACAACAAAAAATCCCTATAGAACTCTCATCATATTAGGTACAATAAAATAAATGAGATGCAGAGATTAGAAGGGCACGACAACAAGATGCAAAGACCACAAGGGCACGACAATGAAATGCAACAATCACAAGGGCATGACAATGAAATCCTAGATCTCCACATGATATATACATACAACACACATAGATACATATGTACATACATATACATGCATATACATACATACACATACATACATACATACATACATACATATATAAGTACATACATATACATGTATGTATGTATGTATATAGAGAGATATTTTTTAATGTGTTTATTACATCTTAGCACAACAAAAAAATTGATTTAATTGCATACATATTCTAGAATCCAAATAACTAAATAATAAAACTCACTCAACCCATGCTAAGTGACTTAGCTCAAGATCCCGTACAAAAATAATGTCGATTGTTCCTTATATTGTATCTAATATGATGACAATTCTACAAGAATTTGTAATCAACCCAGGTAATTAGCAACTAGACCCATTTAATTGGGTTATGGCTTGTTTATATATGTATATTTAACTGGGTTATGGCTTCTACAAGGGAACAAGCCCCACGATTATGACATTTACACAAAAGAAAAACTTGCTTCTTCTACTCCTTACACTCAACTCTTAACTGAAGTTATTCTTCTAACAGTGAGAATAGCTGCTACAAATTCCTAGGAGCCAAGGGACCTTGAACCTATGCTACATTTTTTGGAGACATGGGAGAAGTTACTATCGGCTTGAATACTTCATTACATTCTAGATCATATAGTGATGCCCAAATTAACAACAATAGATACCTGGAATCTTTGTAGGGAGAGCGTGCTAATACATGCATGGTTACATCCTTAGATTCCATTGTTGGGCCAAAGTATGGAGCCTTTATATCCAACCATTCACTATAAATTGGGGAATGCACTTCATGCCTAGCATTCATGTGATGCATCTACATATGCAATTTTATCACCTTGCAAAGATGTATTTGATCTTGCTAGCTAGGAACAATTGATTGTTTGTTTTATTGTACCTAATTTGATGACAATTCTACAAGAATTTGTAATCAACCCCAAGTAATTAGCAACTAGACCAATTTAACTAGGTTATGGCTCAAGGATGTGCTATTTGCATTTAGCATATGGTTGGAATGTTGGATGCAACATATTTTATTTGTGCAGGATATGGAGGAAGAGCAATGGTGTTGGCAAACATGAAAATTTAATAATGTGAAGTCACCTCGAGGAACTTGTGTATGCTCTTGGCAAACATGTCATCGAAAATGTTCACCATGACCTTTTTTGCTTCTACATGTTTTTGCATGGAGCCTTTGCACACCTAGTGTTCACAAATGTCTACTTAAGAATGTATGTGAACCTACAATGCACTGCTATGTGGTGAAATATGTAGAAAATCATATAATCCTTCATCACAAGGTCTTTTTCTTGGTGTGCTCATCATGAAATGCAACGATCACAAGGGCACGAAAATGAAATCCTAGATCTCTACTAATCTCCACAATCCACAAGATCTCTCTTTATACATACATACATACATACATACAAACATACATATACATACATACATATATATACACATACATACATACATACATACATACATACATACATACATCTGCATATGCAATTTTATCACTTTGGAAAACTGTATTTGATTTTGTTAATTGGGAACAACTAATAGTTCGTTTTATTGTACCCAATCTAATGACAATTCTACACGAATTTGTAATCAATCCAACTAATCAACAACTAGACAAATTTAACTAGATTATGGCTTGTTTCTTTCTAAAAATATCTGCTATGATATATTTTTCTAAAATTTCTTGCCCATTTTTCTTGATCTACATTATTTTTGTGAATGATCTTGAGCTAAGTCACTTAGCATGGGTTGAGTGAGTTTTATTGTTTTATTATTTGGATTATGGAATATGGGCTTTGTTTTATCATTGGCTTTATTCAAGTCCTAATTTTAATGAAGAAATTGGTTTTTAGGGTGGAAAGGAATATATAATGAAGAGGAAACTTGAAAAATTGAATGTTGAAATGTTAAAATGAAAGCTATCGAGGATTAAACACCTATGGAAAAGTTACAACACAATATGAAGATAGTTTTAGATATAAACAAAAAAAGAAAACACGACATAAATCATTCCCCATTTGTTTTGATTGTGGAGAGCTACGTGTGACAGAGGGTGGAGAGCTCCAAACATGGGTGGAGATTTCATTTCTGTGCCCTTGTGATCACCGCATTTTGTTGCCGTGCCTTTATGATCTTTGAATTTCATTGCCATGTCCTTGGTGGAGATCAGTGGAGATTTAGGATTTTGTTGCCATGCCCTTGTGATCTTTGCATTTCATTGTCGTGCCCTTGTGATCTCTATGCCCTTGCTCTATGATTTCATTGTCGTTTTGTGCTCTTATGATCTTTGTGCCCTTTGCAACACTACAACATTTGGGGTTAAATTGTGAAAGCAATTTGCGACGACGGTGTAACTTGTGGTGTTTGGGCCCAAATGTAGTAGTGCTTTCTCTGTAATTTTCTTCAAGGGGGGAAGAGGTGCTTATGTAAATATTTTTTTCTTTTCCTTCTAAACATGTATCTCTTTATGTTAGAATCTGAAAAGATTAATAACCCAGAAAACTAGTGCAAAGAGTAAATATCTAAACTATGAATGCAAATGATACAAAATCAAAATAGCATCATAGAGTTAGTCTCCAAGAGAGTAATGCAAATGCTGAAAGCAAAATAGCATTAAGAGGATGCAAAAACAAGAGATACAAATACAAGCCAGGAAACATGCTTATATAGGCTAAGAAGAGGGAGGAGGTGGCAACACCAACCAATGAGGAGCAACCATCTATTGGACTAAAGATAGCAAAGTATCTTCCCAAGATAGCTAATGGATGCTCACATGTAGGAAGGTGACACCTCACAACCATTCACCTAATAAGACATGCTTTATTAACCTAAGCGAGATTATTAAAAGTGTAGAAAAAACCTAGCAAAATAGAAAAAATAAAAACCTACACTAACACCCCCCCATAAGCGAAGCTTAGGTGGATGTAGAAATGGGTCCCGACAACGAGGCCATGTTAGGTACCCAAGTACAATGCAAGAAGATGCAACCTCTGAAAGTGGGAAAAGAGAGAAAACCACAAGGGAAAAACCCTCCCCCAAAAAGAGGTAAGAACCTAGTGAAGAACTGAAGAAGTCTCCCACTAGGGAAATTGTCCCCTAAAACAGGAACAAGGAGTGATCATGAAGAAGCAGCATCACTGAAGCATGAAGAACCGCAAAACTCTGTCAAAATGCTGATCTGTAGAACCCCCATGGAAATAGAAGGCACAAACCATCAACCAAAGGAACCTCCATGGAAATAGAAGGCACGAACCATCAACCAAAGAAGCATAGAACAACAATATAACCTCCCCTTAAGGTAGGTGAGGTGACAGGCAACTGAAAAGATGGGCCAAAAATCTCCTACAACACAGGAGCCAAACACATCGAGACTGAGGTACAAACACAAATAAAGGCATGTGTCATCGACACTACATGAGGAATTAGAGAAAGAGGGCCTATAAGTGGCAAAAAACTATCCCCCCCATGGCACTTTATATAATAGTGCGAGTACAATGAATCACAATGATGAAAAGGATCCCGAATCGCAAGAGTGGCACTTTATCTCAGTGCGTTGCATAAAGATGCTTACAGTGAATATCAACAATGATAAAAAAAAACATAAGGCTAAAACAACAGAAGGTAAAGCCCAAAACGAAGCAACTGAAGCAACAAAATCGATCTTCGGACCTGAAACAAACAGAATATCTACCAGAATGCTAAAATGCAAAAGACTGAATAGGATGTGTCTGGAATAGAATTTGGAATAACAACCAGCATCACTGGAAAGAGCACAGAAAGAGCTTTCCAACGATATAAAGAAGTCCAAAATCAGAGATCGGAAGCTCAAGATATGCCTCCCGGAGTGCAAAATAGAACATTCAGCTTTGACTGCCATAACAGGCAACCAAATTGCATCAAAAATCAAACACACCTATACCAGCATCTCCGTCTTAGAACCAGTTTTTTGGCGCTTCTTTCAGATTGGAAAAATACCTCCGTATGCAAAAGTTATGGCCAAAAAACCACAAGTAGGTCCAAAACCAAATAGAAGGAGAGTGCAAGCAAGGATGATGACAGATCGTTGACATCAGCATTTGACGGGAAAAAATTTGACGGCCCGTCAGCCATTGCAGCAAAAAAGGCCATGTGGCAGTGCCACGTGGACACCACGTGGCGGGCAGATGACGTGGCAGGGGCCACGTGGCAATGTGCCATGTGGCACGCCTGCCACATGTCACGCTGGCAGTGGCGCTGATGCGGCAGAATGCTGCAGACTGTCGGAGCGGAGGCGGCGGAACCGGTGGAGGAGGGCGGAAAGGTGGCATCGGAGTGGCCCGCGGGCGGTGCCGAGCCGCAGCGGCCGGCGAGCTGCGCGGCGACGGCCGCTGGGTGGTGCGCCGGTGGCCGCCCGGCGAAGCGTCGAAAATAAATAAATATTTAAAAAAAAAATGCCGAGATCGTCCGTACGACCGTACGGAAGGGCCTGCGGGTAAAAAAAATTTGCCTCGTGGAGCTCTGTCTCCAAAAATGACAAGTTTTATATGAATCTTGACTGCAAACGACCTTCCGGATCCAATGGTGATGTCCGTTTGGGCTGAAAGTGCTCCAAAAATTTGCTGATCCTCTGATTTGAAGAAAAATTGCATTCAAATCTGCGACCGCCAACGGAGAGGGGTATGGCTATAGCTTTGCATGCTTGATTCTGAAAAATATACAGCTTGCATGAAAAATCTAAAAGATACCCAGATGATTTTTCGGGGCTGCGAACAAAACCCAAAAAGTGTTTTTTGTCAAAAATTTTTTGATTCTCAGGATCATCCAAAGATGCAAGAGAAGAGCATACTTCTTTTTTCAAAAAACTACAATAAAGTTTATTTGCCCCCCCCGAATCTCTCAAATAAGGAAACTAAAATCTACTCTTGCACATAGAAAAGCTCTAATACCATGTTAGAATCTGAAAAGATTAATAACCCAGAAAACTAGTGCAAAGAGTAAATATCTAAACTATGAATGCAAATGATACAAAATCAAAATAGCATCATAGAGTTAGTCTCCAAGAGAGTAATGCAAATGCTGGAAGCAAAATAGCATTAAGAGGATGCAAAAACAAGAGATACAAATACAAGCCAGGCAACATGCTTATATAGGCTAAGAAGAGGGAGGAGGTGGCAACACCAACCAATGAGGAGCAACCATCTATCGGACTAAAGATAGCAAAGTATCTTCCCAAGATAGCTAATGGATGCTCACATGTAGGAAGGTGACACCTCACAACCATTCACCTAATAAGACATGCTTTATTAACCTAAGCGAGACTATTAAAAGTGTAGGAAAAACCTAGCAAAATAGAAAAAATAAAAAACTACACTAACACTTTATATTCCCCCCAACAGGTGATTAGAGAAGCTTCTTTTCATGTATATACATGTGTATATATACACACACACACACATGTGTGTGTGTATGTATATATACACACACACATATATATATATATATACATATGTATATATATGCATATACATACTTATACAGAGATCACAAGGGCATGATAATTAGATGCAGAGATACATACATACATAGATGCATACATACATATATACATACACACATACATACATGCATGTATGCATACATCTGCATATGTAATTTTATCACCTTGGAAAACTATATTTGATCTTTATTCAATCACCAAGAGATAATATAATTTGTGATTACAGATTTTTGCATACTTAGTTCGGTATGAATAATTTCGATTGAATTCGTCTGAGGAGAGTGAGTCTATTCATGATGATAATGGCTCCAAGTATTGGGTCTTTAGAGGAGAGAGACTTACATAAGATTATATGTTGTTTATGGATATGGGATGATTCGTTTGTGTGAATGGCTAATCGGGCAAGTTGTAGGAAACTAGGGTGTCAATTACAAGTAGTTTCATTAATTTGATAAGGGAATCAACTTTGAAAGCAGGATGATCAAAATTGTCATGTCCATCCTTATTATAGATGTCTCTATCTCATAATAGAAAATTGCCTCAAGCAACAAGCGACAAATTATTAAATATATGAAAAATTAGAGGAACATTCACCTATAACATTTTTGAAGGACAAAAATATAATTTTGTGGAAAAAGCCATGAGCTATGTGGCTATTCCACTGTCCAGTAGTGGAAACTCTTCATGTTAAATATGAAGATCTTGAAATTAAAAAAGATAACTATCAGAGATTTATATTTGTGTCTTAGTGATAACAAATATCCAGTCTAATTTTTAAGAAAAATAATAGTCTTAAATGTATATGATAAAATAAAATAAACAAGAGTACTAGTTGTAGCTGTATAATTCTAGTATTACTAATTATGCTAAACAAAATGTTCAATCAAACAAGTATGAAGTAACATAAATGGACCATCTGCTTGATCCTATTATGACTTAATGTGAATGCATTTGATCATTACCTGGACAATATTATGCACAAGATCTTTACTCAACCACCAAGAGATAATATAATTAGTAAGATCGATTTATGCATACTTAGTTTGGTATGAATACATTCAATTGAATGCAAGGATAATTGCTTGTGTGAATTCAAGACATGAATGATTAATTTAATTTAGCACAAGTACTATGAAAATGTGTATGTATGCATGTAAAACAATTCACATAGTGAACTAATTTACATCCATACATGCACAGATGCATACAATCATCATAATCAGTTATCCTTGAACTTGACCAAAGCTATAATATATGAACAAGAGATACATGTTTAGAAGGAAAAGAAAAGAACATTTAAATAGGTACCTCTTCTCCCCTTGAAGAAAATCAAAGAGTAAGGGAACAAAGATCACAAGGGAATAAGAACAAAATCCTATATATCCACTGATCTCCACCAACGTTGAAAGTTCTCCACCCTCATTCAAAGCTTTCCACCCTCTTTCATGCACAACTCTCCACAATCAATCAAAACAAATGTGGAATGATTAATGTCATGTTTTATTTTCTTTTTTGTTTATAATCCATAATCCAGAATCCACAAGATCTCTCTGTATAAATACATACATACATGTACACACATATATACATACATACATAAATATACATACACACACATAGACATACATACATACATACATACACACACGAAAACAATAATGTACTTTCTAAGAGTTTACAATTTTTCAAGAAAATTAATGTTTTACAAGAAAATGCAACTGAAGAACTGTTTGCTTAGAAGCAAGAACATGGTGTTGAAACAGTAAAAAAATTACTTGACATGAGAGGTCCGTAAGTGAGGGTGTTGACCAATCTTGAAAATTTGAATGCTGAAATGAAAGCTATTGATGATCAAGCACCTGTGCTAGAGTAACAACAGACTGTGAAGTTGATTTTAGATAAGATAGAGACAAATATTTAGAAATTTGATAATCAAAATTTAAGGCACAAGAGCAAAGGAGAAGGAGTGGGTTTAGAAAGAGAATGAGAAGGAGCGGCCTTAGAAAGAGACTACATGACAGAAACAATAGCTAGACAACATAGAGGATATTATGGGAGCCAATGGATAAAATCTAGAAAAGTGTTGCGGTAGGTACTATGAAATTGGAATCACTTGCAAGTGTATTTGAGAATTTATAGTCCAAATATTAAATACTTATAAGAGTGTTTCAAGTATTGGAACAGTCTCCTTGCAATGATCCCAAGTATCCAATGCTTATAAGAGTGTTTCAAGGTTGGGAACCACTTCAACATCCTTTGCATGGCTTAGATGTAATGTCATTGTGGTAGAGGCTTCTTCAAGGGAATGAGCTTCGTGATTATAGCATTTACACAAAAGTAGAACTTGCTTCTTTAACTCCTTTTACTCAACTCTTCACTGAAGTTATTCTTCAATTTCTTGCATATGCAATTTTATCACCTTGGAAAACTGTATTTGATCCCGCTAGTTGGGAACAACTAATTTTTCATTTTATTGTACCTAATCCAATGACAGTTCTATAGGAATTTGTAATTGTTAGAATCTGAAAAGATTGATAACCCAAAAAACTAGTGCAAAGAGTAAATATCTAAACTATGAATGCAAATGATACAAAATCAAAATAGCATCATAGAGTTAGTCTCCAAGAGAGTAATGCAAATGCTGGAAGCAAAATAGCATTAAGAGGATGTAAAAATAAGAGATGCTTTATTAACCTAAGTGAGATTATTAAAAGTGTAGGAAAAACCTAGCAAAATAGGAAAAATAAAAAACTACACTAACACCCCCCCATAAGCGAAGCTTAGGTGGATGTAGAAATGGGTCCCGAAAAGTCAAGCCTGATGAGGTACCCATGTACATAAAATTCCCCCAAAAGAGAGAGAAAAGAGACTCCCCAAAGAAAATTAGGACTCCAAGTGAGAGGAAGAGGCCCCCCCAAAAGATGAAGCATCCCGCACCCCCAACAAAGCTTGCAAATTTTCTCTGGTAGATCCACTTACATCAAACAAGTTTTGTTCCCTTAGGAAAAGGGACAAGATCCCAAGTGTGGTTCCTCATCAAGAAACTATACTCTTCCTGCATAGCTGTATCCCACTTAGAAATATCAGAAGCCTCATGAAAGGACTGTGGATTTGAGGCAGTAGCAATGAAGATATGCAGAGCATCCTAGAATTGTGAACGAGTCTGCTTGGTGTCTGATGGATCCCCAACCCAATCACCTGCAAACTTCAAGGTCTATCTAGCCCAAAGTGGACCAGAAGATGGAGAATCTAGAGGAGAATCATCAACCTGTGAATGATGACTAGGAGAGAAAGGAGGTGAGTCCTCTGAATCACTCTGTGCATCAGAAGTGGAAGTAGAATACTGCTCAAGTGAATCTGACCCATTAGATCTATCATGTTTTTCAAGTGACTCCAATGTCAAAGTAGAAGGCAACCCTGTGACCATGCTTTGCTGGTTAAGCTGATGCAAGTAGTGGAAGTTAAGATGGCCAAACCACTCATGCCATAATCTGCTCATATCATTAAAGTGAGTGAGAAAATTAGTCAAAGGAGGATCAAGAACAAAGTGAGAAAATATATAGAGTCATGACTGATGATCTGCTCTCCCAACTACAACTGTAGAATCATTGTGAACCTCACATATCTCCACTGAACTAGGAGTGAACTCAACATGCTTGCTTAAACTTGTGTGAGTGATTTGGTATACCGATAGGAGATTAGTTGACATTGAGGGTACACAAGGAACATCATGGAATGTCCCATCCCCCACATCAATAGACCCTCTCCCACACACCTCAACAGGAGTCTTATCACCCATCAACATAGAAGGCATAGTACATGGCTCTAAGGATGCAATTTCTTCCTTAGATGAAGCCATGTTGTGTGA
Source organism: Cupressus sempervirens (assembly GCA_028749045.1). Taxonomy (NCBI): domain Eukaryota; kingdom Viridiplantae; phylum Streptophyta; class Pinopsida; order Cupressales; family Cupressaceae; genus Cupressus; species Cupressus sempervirens. Next base: position 289,380,651 of record CM053788.1, on the reverse strand, counting down.
AGTAGCTGAATCAAGAACCCAAGTGGATGGTGAGGAAGCAACTGCAAAAAGAGCCTTTCCCTTTCCTTTCCCCTTGCTATTTTCTTTTTCTTTGTTAGACCCTTCATTAGAACTTTGTTTGATAGACTCAGGAACACTGATATTATTCTTCTCAAGAATGTATGTCAAGTGATCAAGTTGTTTCTGCAAACATTTATGTTCATCATGACCAGGTCTTTTACAATAGGCACATTTGACCTTTTCTTTCTTAGGCTTATTTTCCTTGGGAGATGGTGTATCATTAGTTTCTTTTGAAGAAACTGGTATCTGATCTTTCTTCTCCTCGCTATTCTTTTGTTTCTTGTCCTTACTATTGTTGTTACTACTTTGTCCTTGTTGTTCTTTTGTGCCTTGGTTGGCAGCCAAGGCATGTGACTTAGAGGACTTAAGAATGCCCATCTAGATTAGCTTGTCCTATTCTCGAGTGAGATTGACAGTAAAATCATCTAAAGATGGCATGGTGAATTGAGTACCAAGTGCACCCTTAGTAGCATAGAAGGTGGAGACAAACACAAAATATTCTGAACTTAGCTTAGAGAGAATGCTAAGAATCAGTTGTTCATCTTTCTTTTCAATTCCACATTGTTTTAACTACAACCTTAGTGATTTTAATTTGGTGAAGAAATCTTGGATTGTGTTGAAATCGCCTGGACTCAAACTAATTAATTCATTTTCCAACATATGACCCCTCATTGAATCTTGTGTGCCAAATAGTGTTTCTAGCTTTGTCCATACTTCATTTGGTGTATCCAAAGACTCAATGTGAAATAAAAAGTTAGGAGAAACAGACAAACATAATGTTCCATATGCCTCATCACATTTGTTAAACCACTTAGGCTTGTCTTCATCTTTAGCAGGTTCAGTTTCAAGTCCCATAGTTATCCTATTTAATCCAACTTTCCTTAAGTGAATTGTCATGTGTGATTTCCACTCAAAGTAATTGTATGGAGTTAGGATGGGCATATTTTTTTGATCCATGATGAAGAAATGCAAAGAAATGCTAAAAAGAAGAGAACCCAACCACGACAATGCCCCCCCTTTTTACTCAATCAAAGAAACCCCCCCAAAGAAATATGATTTGGCACTTTATTTTAGTGCGTTTACAACTACCACTAAAAAGAAATACTTAGTGGTCTTGATTTCAATGCATTACAAACTCTCATGAAGAGCATATCTTGAAAGTAAAATTTAGGCACAATAATCAAGGAAACAAATAGCACCACTATGATCTACTCGAAAAATCATGCACTTTCAAAAAAAAAAATCGCCTTGATACGAGGTCATATGAGAAAGTTATGATCCTTCGAAGTTTCCAAAATGAGAACCGTACACAGTCATGGACGAGAATCTACAATTTTTGAAGAATTAATGCATGAAAATCAAAAAACAACTCCACTAGTGGATAGAGCACAAAAAAATAGCCAAGTTCATAACAAGAATCATCAAAATTGGAGTCCGTATGAGCAAGAACGAGGCATTTGAAAACTGCATTCAAATCTGCGATTGCCAATGGAGAGGGGTATGGCTGTAGCTTTGCATGCTCGATTCTACAAAATATATAGCTTGCATGCAAAATCTAAAAGATACCCAAATGGTTTTTCGGGGCTGCGAACAAAACTCAAAAAGCATTTTTCTTTCTGATGTACAAAAGATGTTGCTGTAGTGTAAATTAGACACTTTTAACAGTAAAAAATAGCTCTAACAATCAAAAACTGACCCCAGCAACCAAAATATGACATGCAAATGCTGGATCAGCTTCCTAAGTCCATCAATGGCATGCTGGAACCTACAATATTGTTTGAAAATTCCAAATATGCAAGTTGGTTGTCAGATTTGAGATTGAAACCCCAGAGAAAAATTATTTTTGTCAAAACTTTTCTGATTCTCAGGATCATCCAAAGATGCAAGAGAAGAGCATAATTCATTTTTCAAAAAACTACAATAAAGTTTATTAGTGCCCCCCCCCCCCCCCCCCCCGGAATCTCTCAAATAAGGAAACTAAAATCTACTCTTGCACATAGAAAAGCTCTGATACCATGTTAGAATCTGAAAAGATTAATAACCCAAAAAACTAGTGCAAAGAGTAAATATCTAAACTATGAATGCAAATGATACAAAATCAAAATAGCATCATAGAGTTAGTCTCCAAGAGAGTAATGTAAATGTTGGAAGAAAAATAACATTAAGAGGATGCAAAAATAAGAGATGCTTTATTAACCTAAGTGAGATTATTAAAAGTGTAGGAAAAACTTCGCAAAATAAGAAAAATAAAAAACTACACTAACAGTAATCAACCCAACTAATCAACAACTAGATCCATTTAACTGGTTATGGATAATTTTCTTTCTAGAAATATATGCTATGATATGTTTTTGTAAATTTTCTTGTGAACTCTACCCATTTTTCCTAGTGTGCAATATTTTTGTGGAGGATCTTGAGGTAAATCACTTAGCACGGGTTGAGTGAGTTTTATTTCATTATTATTTGGATTCTGAAATATGTATGCAACTAAATCAATTTTTATGTTGTGTAGCTAAGATGCAATAAGCACCTTAAAAAAGATCTCTAAATATACATGTTCAAAAGGAGATATAAAGAGATACCTATTTAGAAGGAAAAGAAACCAATATTTACATACCCTTGAAGAAATCACAGAGCTAGGGCATGGAAATGAAATTGTAGAGCAAGTGCACAACATGACAAAAAAATCGTAGAGCAAGGGCATGAAATGGCAAAAAAATCGCAGAGCAAGGGCATGACACCAAAATCACAGAGCAAGGGCTTGACAATAAAACACAGAGATCACAAGGGCATTACAACCAAATCACAAAGAAAAATTGCAGAGCAAGGGCATGACAATGAAATGGAAAGATATATCACAAGAATGAAATGCGCCAAGCAGATATGCATAATCACGAGGCTCATAACCTTGTAGAAGCCATAACCTAGTTAAATATACATATATATCAACCCAACTAATCAACAACCAGACCCATTTAACTGGTTATGGCTTGGTTCTTTCTTAAAATATCTGCTATGATATGTTTTTGTAAAACTTCTTGTCAACTCTGCCCATTTTTCCTTGTCTACATTATTTTTGTGGAGGATCTTGAGGTAAGTCACTTAACACAGGTTGAGTGAGTTTTATTATTATTATTTGGATTCTAGAATGTGTATGGAGTAAGATTAATTTTCTGTTGTATAGGTAAGATGTAATAAGCACCTTAAAAAAGATCTCTAAATATACATGTTCAGAAGGAGATATAAATATATGCCTATTTAGAAGGAAAATAAGCCAACATTTACATACCCTTGAAGAAAATTGTAGAGGTAGGGCATGGCAATGAAATCATAGAGTAAGGGCACAACATGACAACAAAATCACAGAGCAAGGACACAACATGCCAAAAAAATCGTAGAGTAAGGGAATGACATCAAAATCACAGAGAAATGGCACGACAATGAAAAAAATAGATCAAAAGGGCATGAGAAATGAATCACAGAGCAAAGGCATGACAACGAAATGCAGAGATCACAACAACGAAATTGTAGAGCAAGTACACGACAATGAAATGCAAAGATATATCACAAGAATGAAATGCACTAAGGACAAGGAAATGATGATGTTCAAAGCTCCTCCAACTTCTTTCACACATATCTCTCCACAATCAAAACAAATGGAGAATGATTTATGTCATGTTTTCTTTCTTTTTGTTTATACTTATGTGGGCATTGCAATTACGACACTTGCATTAGTATTGCGATGGTGTTGGGGAAAATTGCAAAAAAAAGAAGAAGAAAATCACCACAAATTACACTGTCATTGCAAATTACCATTTTAATTTGACTCGAAATGTTGTAGTGAAAGCATCCAAAGGAAATGAAAAGTCAAAATCTATATGGATTCCCAAGTCTCTTTTAAAAGACTTGAATCTTGAAAACAAATCAAAGTTGACATTCAAGCTTCCAAAAGCTTCCACTTCATTTTCTTCCAAACATCTTCCTCAAAATATTCTAAAGGATTCCACTCCATTTTCTTCCAAAAGTCTCCTGCCATCTTATATATCAAAACCTCAAGCAATTTCATCCATTATTACTATATCATTACATCACCCTTCAAGATATGTGTTAATGTTAATCTTTCCCACTTTTGCACCTACCCTTATGCAACTATTCTAAGCCTACACTTGCCTTCTATCCATACTTCTTCTAGCTTTCCAAGGCATGAATCTTATCCTCCATATACATTTTCCACTATCACCTCTCTTCCATCACCCTATCACCATCTTTGGGCATACCTTTTTATGGTCTTGGTTTATCATGCTTTATCCTTCCAAGAGGAGCCTTATAAAAAGAGAAAAAAGGCTTGAACTCTCTCTAAAATCCCAAATAGAAAAGAAAATTCAAAAAAGAAGAAAAAAGAAAAAGAAAAAATGTCTTGGTGAAAACCTAGTAAACATGCACCTTGGTAGAAAAATTAAAGAGAAATAATTTTTTCCTATGGTGAAAACCACTTCTTGTGGCGCCTTGGATAAGTACCATGGTGAAAAGATGGAAAACAAGCGTCATGTGTAATTTTCCATCATCCATTTATTTCCTCTTCTCTCTTTGATCTTGACAATATTGAGCCATCCTCGAGCATTTTCTATCTTATCCATCAACTTCCCTATCATAATCTTTCTCATTCACTCATAGCTTTCATACTTAGATTCATCCTTATTGATCTATCTAATTATTATCCCTATAGTTGACCTCTTGGTCTTGATCACACAAAGAAAAACATGGTTCTGATAAGCCTCTTGACATACCCACTCTTTTGGGATATACACTTTTTTGGAATCAAGTCATTTATCCTTATGTTATCTCACTTATTAACTTTCTTTACTTATCTTATATGCTATCTCTCTTAGTGGCCCCCACTACTTATCCTATCTTCTATCTCACTTATTAGCTTCCATTGCTTATCCTAAATGGTATCTATCTTATTGACTTTCACTGCTTATTCTACATGCTATCTCCTTTCTTAGCTTTCTTAACTTGTCCAAAACACGCTTCATATGGCTATTTTACTCTTTCCCTAGCATGGGTACTCTTGAGGATCACTTTTACTTGTTGCATTCATCTTGCTTCATCCATCTTTTCTTATTCATCAACTTGCTACTCCATCATATCTTATACCTTGCTTAACACTAGAATAAATGCTATGATCTTTCTTATGAGCTATTTAATCCTTCCAAGTGGTGAAAACCTAGAAACTGGCACTACCTGAGACTCTTGCACTTACATCTATCAACATCTCTCTTTGCGCTCTGAACCATTCATCCTATATTGCTTTGCCTTGCCTAGCTTGGAACTAACTCTTTTCTATGTTTAGGGGGAACATAGCGCTTATTCTTATTAGGGTCACCTTCTTGCATTGGTGTTTCTTTGGTAGCTCTTAAACAAATTTTTTCAACACTTTCCACTTGACATAGAGTCTTTCTCAATGCTTATCAGATTCTTTGGCCATAGTCTAGTATGTTGTGATGCTTCTCATCGACAAACTTGAGTCCTAAAGAGATAGTCGTGTGACTTACACACACCCACTTAAACACTAAAACTTGTTGAGACTTGTTGACTTATTTTTTTGTGTGTTGTCTATGATGATTTCTTTGTTGAGTGTTCCCTCCCTAATAGTCTCTTGAGGATGTCACAGACTAGAAGACTGGGGGCATGGGGCATGTTTTCTTGGTTTTTTGCCTATGGGTATACGTTGTTGATCTTAGGTGACTTGAGCATCTTGCTTGTCCCACTTGACACTTAGGCTCTTCGATATATCATCCTTGTCTCTTTTATGCAAGTGTGTGTTTATGGTCATCTTGACATTTTGTGTCTCGATGCAAGTATAATCTTGCTACATTAAAACTATCAAAACTAACTGCACTAATCACCTTGACCTTTATGGATTTGATTCATATGTTGGATTCTCGCATTCCTATTTGATATAGATCATATTCATATCCTCATAGTTTATGCTAGTAATGATTGTATGATCTTACAATGTCCCTAATAAGGATCAATGATAAAAACTCGGACCTACTTACATAAATACTAGTTTGCATCTTAGGGTTCATTTTAGCTTAGCTTTCCATTTGAATGTTGAGAGGGTCTTCTTTATCTTGTATGGACATGTCAGTCAACCGCATTCATCTCCCTGATTTTTCTTGATCATCACTTCATCTTCTTTTGGTATTTTTATCTCATCACTCTCTTCTTTCCTTGTCATAAAAATGGTTTAGTCTTATCATCACATCTATCTACCCTTTTGGACTCCTCTTGACCCATTTTTGACCTAATTCTTGAACTCCTTAGATTTGTGCAAAAATTGCACTAATACCTAATTTAGATGTCTAGGATCCATTTTTGGGATCAAAATCAAAATCGGGGTTCATCTTGCTAGTCAAAATTGCATTTTAAAATGTTTCTTTCTAATTCTATGCAATGGGATGACTTTCTAAGGATTGAATCTTCAAATCCTTCTATGGCATTCATAATTTCTTCATGTATTCATCATTTCTTCTCTCTTCCATATATCTTCTTATTCATTCCATTCCATTTCATTTCACCTTTCTTCATGCTTTGACCTAATGCTCATGCTTTATCTTTTGGTCAAACTTAGTCAAATTGGGGCATGCATTCATTTCTTGGTGGTCAATCTATGGTCTTAATCACTTATCTGGCATCTTTGACTTTTCTTTATCTCAATTTGATCAAATCCAACTCATTGCTGCATCTCTTTTATCTCATTTTGATTTTGATTTCGAGGGGGCAGTAATATTCTATCATTGTTGGTAATTACTTTTTTTCTATGGCTATCTATTTTCTCTTTATTTATCTACTTGCTTTGGCTACTTGGATTCATATATTAGTGCCCATATTGGGTATTGTTGTTGTTTACTGCTCTCTCCTAATGCCCAGTTTCGCTGCTAACTAACTGTGCATTCAAGATCTACTATCTCTCTATGATTCTTTCTTCAGAGTCATATTTCTCTATCTATTTCTTGTTTGGCTTCTTCATTCTTTGATGTAATGTGTTCCCAAACTGATCACACATTACTCAAAGAGGTGCAAATGTAATCACCCAAAAAATGGTCATTTAGACTACAAGTCCCCCCTTAACAATTTTGCATAGTCTATCTATTTCTTATTCTTGATCAAATTATTACTTTTCTATTTATTTGATTATAACCTATGATTTGAGCACCTTATCCTAAGTCTTTTTATTTAATTGAAATAACTTTCACCCTTTTAATTAAATAAAGTCCCCAAAATTCCCTTATCCTAAGTGTGCACACATAAAGAATTATTCCTACTTTAAAAATAAAAGAAAAAGTTTCAAATAAGTGGCACACTTTTCTATGTGAGATGAATCTTCTATTTTTAAAATAACTTTAATTCTCCTTCACAAATATTTTGTCTCTTGAAGTCAACCATTGATCTTAATTAGGTGAGATTCTTGCCCACATGGATCACTCAAGATGCATTCTCCACCCTTGATTAGACCTTTCTTTCCTTTTAATCTCAATAGTCCATTTATCTTTAAAAAAGAGGGTTCTCTGAAATGTCCCTTTCTCTGATTTTATATGATATTTTCAACCTTTAATCATATCTTTAAGATCAAACAACTAATATCCCAAAGATCCACCAAATTCCTCAAGAAACCCCAAATTGGGTATGCTGAAAATAGTGCTAAAAGCTTCACAACTTCACAAATTATTAATAAATCTGAAAATGGAAATTTTTAAAGAACCTTCAGCAGCATAAAATCCTAAAAATTGACATTTCTAGATCCGTATAGCCTTTACACAACAGCTCAAAAATGTAGGACCAAAACTATGCTCATCGGGCTCCCGAAATAGCACAAAATATGCCCGGAAACACCACAAAAACACTAATAATCTATCTCAGAAGTTTAATCACGTCCCAATATATATATTCAGCTCTATTTTAACATTTAAAAGTTTGATATACAGCAGCAACCCAAACTGATATGAAATACTCAACTGTAAACACCAAACTCATACAAAAATACACCCGAAAACTCACAAATCTGCACTATTCAGCACAAAGGCAAACTCTGTATGAGCATGCACATGGAATGGCTTCAAAATCCCATCCTTAGCCTTCCTGGAAACTTGCAAACTCCCATTCTTGGGTCTCCCTGGAAACCTGCAAACTCCCATTCTTGGGTCTCCTTCTCCACAGGTTTGGTAGCCTCTGAAGAATAACAAAGAATGAGCAAAAATCAAGTTCTGGAATGAGCCCAAAATGCCTCCAAAACCCCTTAAAAGAGGGCATAACTGTAAATCATGTCCAAGAGAGGTTAATGAAACATATTTTAATAATAATTTTCATTTATTAGTCCAACAGTTTCCAAAGATTAACCCCCTTTTTCCGAAACTTCACTTTCTTGGGCCTGCCTGCCTTAGCAAAGATTATTATTTTTTAATTATTTGAAAAGGGGACATGACATTCTCTCCTCATTCTCCAAATTTATACTTTATACTAACGTTATGCTACAAAAGTTCTAGATCCTTTTGGAGCTTTAAAGACTTGGAGCATTCCACTACAACATTTGGGATCAAATTGTAATGACAATTTGTGACAACAGTGTAATTTATGGTGATTTTCATTTTTTGTTTTTCGTAATTATCCTCAATGCCATTGCAAAACCAATTTCTATGTCATAATTGCAATGTCCATGTGAGCATATAAAAAAAGAAGAAAACACGACATAAACCATTTCCCATTTGTTTTGATTGTGGAGAGTTGCATGCGAAAGAGGGTGAAGAGCTTCAAATGAGGTTGGAGAGCTCTGAATGTTGTCATGCCCTTGTCATTGGTGCATTTTGTTTTTGTGTATCCTTGCATTTCATTTCCCTTCCCTTGCTTTTCAATTTCATTGTTGTACCCTTTCTCTATGATTTGGTTGTCGTACCCTTGCTTTGCAATTTTGTCGTCGTGCCTTTTCTTTGCAATTTTGTTGCCATGTCATGCCCTTGCTCTGTGATTTTGTTGTTGTGCTCTAGCTCTGCAATTTTCTTCAAGGGAGCTATGCAAATGTTGGTTTCTTTTCCTTCTAAATAGACATCTCTTTGTATTTCCTTCTAAACATGTATATTTAGAGATCTTTTAAAAGGTTTTTATTACATCTTAGCACAATAGAAAAATTCATCCAACTGCATCCATATTCCAGAATCCAAATAATAAAACAATAAAACTCACTCAACCCGTGCTAAGTGACTTACCTCAAGATCCTTCACAAAAATAATGCAAACTAGGAAAAATGGGTAGAGTTCACAAGAAATTTTACAAAAACATATCGTAGTAGACATTTTTAGAAGGAAACTAGCCACAACCCAGTTAAATGGGTCTAGTTGTTGATTATATGGGTTGATTACAAATTCTTGTAGAACTGTCATTAGATTAGGTTAACATCCTCACTTGCGGACCTCTCATGTCAAGCACTTTCTGTACTATTTCAACACCATGTTCTTACTTTTGAGCTAATAGTTCTTGAGGTGCATTTTCTTATAAAACATTAATTTCGTTGAATAATTGTAAACTCTTAGAAAGTGCATTGTTGCTTTCATGTATCTATGTATATATAATAATGAATAATAATGTTTTCATGTATGTCAAAATAATAACTAACATTACCATTAGATCATATAGTAATGAAGTAATCAATTGATGTTTCCAATGTCATAACATCTACTGCAAAACTTTCCTGGATTCCATCCAGTGGCTCCCATAATATTTTCTATGTTGTCTACTTGTTGTTTTTGTCGTGTAGTATCTTTCTAAAGCCGCTCCTTTTTCCTTCTCTTTCTAAAGCCACTCCTTCTCTTTCGCTCTCCTACCTTAAATTTTGATTATCAAACTTCTGAATATCTGCTCTTTGATAAGTCAAGCACTTTTTGTACTATTTCAACACCATGTTCTTTGTTCTAAGCTAATAGTTCTTTAGGTTCATTATCTTGTAAAACATTAATTTTGTTGAACAATTGTAAACTCTTAGAAAGTGCATTGTTGTTTTCTTGTATGTATGTGTATATGTGTGTATGTATATATGTGTATTTTTGTATATATAGAGAGATCTTGTGGATTATAGATTATGGATTATAAACAAAAAATAAAAGAAAATATAAAATTGATCATTTGTCATTTATTTTGATTGATTGTGGAGAGCTGCGAGCAAAAGAGGGCAGAGAGCTTCAAATGAGGGTGAAGAGCTCTAAATTTTGGTGGAGATCAGTGGAGATATAGGATTTTGTTGTCATTCCATTGTGATCGCTGTATTTCGTTGTCGTGTTGTGCCCTTGTGATCTCCATGTCCTTGCTTTGCAATTTTCTTCAAGGGGAGAAGAGATACCTATGTAAATGTTCTATTTTTTTCCCTTCTAAACATGTATCTCTTGTTCACATATAATAGCTTTGGTCACATTCAAGGATAACTGATTATGATGATTGTATGCATATGTGCATGCATGTATGCATATCAGTTCACTATGTAAACTACTCTCACTACAACATTTGGGGTCAAATTATGACAACAATTTGCGATGACAGTGTAATTTGTGGTCATTTTTATGGTTTTTTTTTTTTTTTTTGCAATTGTCTCCGATGATGTCGTAATATTGATGTTGGCATTGTAATTGCGACACCCTCACAAGCATAAAATAGAAAAAAAGAAACACGACAATTATTTTCTATTTGTTTTGATTTTGGAGAGGCTATGTGCAAAAGAAGTGGAGAGGTATGAACATTGTCATGGCGCTCTTGTGATCGGTGCATTTGGTTGTTCTGCTCTCGTGATCTCTATATTTCATTGTCATTCCCTTGCTTTGTGATTTCATTATCGTGTCATGCCCTTGCTTTGTGATTTCATTGTCGTGTCATGCCCTTGCTTTGTGATTTCATTGCCATGTTGTGTCCTTGTGATCTACATGCTCTAGCTCTGCAATTTTTTTCAAGGGTGAGAAGGGGTACATATGTAAATTTTTTTGTCTTTTCCTTGTAAAGATGTGTCTTTATATTTCCTTCTAATTAAACATGTATCTCTTTATATATTTAGAGAGAGTGCTTATTACATATATGATCTGGCTACATACATATTCCATAATTCAAATAATAAACAATAAAACTCACTCAACCCGTGCTAAGTGACTTACCTCAAGATCCTGCACAAAAATAATGCAAACCATGAAAAATGGGCTGAGTTTGTAATAAATTTTACAAAAACACATCATAGCAAATATTTGTAGAAAGAAATAAGCCATAACCAATTAAATGGGTCTAGTTGTTGATTAGTTCAGTTGATATATGCATATATTTAATTGGGTTATGGCATCTGCAAGGGAATGAGCCTCTTGATTATGCATATGTGTTTGGTGCATTTGTTTCCTGTGATTTATCTCTGCATTTCATTTTTGTGCCCTTGCTCTATGATTTGGGTGTCATGCCCTTGTGATCTCTATGTTTCATTGTTATGCCCTTGCTTTGCGATTTTGTTGCCGTATTGTGCCCTTGCTCTATGATTTTGTTGCCATGCCCTAGCTCTGTGATTTGCTTCAAGGGTATGTAAATGTTGGTTTCTTTTCCTTCTAAATAGTTATCTCTTTATATCTCCTTTTGAACATGCATATCTAGAGATATTTTTTAAGGTCCTTATTATATATTAGCTACACAACAGAAAAATTGATCTAGTTGCATACATATTCCAGAATCCAAAAACAAAAAAAAAGCTCACTCAACCCTTGCTAACTGAATTACCTCAAGATCCTCCACAAAAATAATGCAAACTAGGAAAAATGAGCAGAGTTTGTAAATTTTTTTACAAAAACATATCATAGAAGATATTTTGAGAAAGAAACTAGCCATAATCATGAGGATTATTCCCTTGCAGAAGCCTTTTCCATAATGACATTACCTCTAAACCTTGCAAAGGATGTTAAAGTGGTTCCCAACCTTGAAACACTCTTATAAGCATTTGATACTTGGGATCATTGCAAGGAGATTGTGCCAATACTTAGAAACACTCTTATAAGCATTTGATATTTGGACTGTAAAATCTCAAAGACACTTGCAAGCGATTTCAATTTCATAGTATCTACTGCAACACTTTCTTAGATTCTATCCAATGGCTCTCATAATATCCTCTATGTTGTCTAGCTGTTGTTTCTATCATGTAATCTCTTTCTAAAGCTGCTCCTTCTCATTCTCTTTCTACAACCTCTCTTTCTCCTTTAGTCACTACCTTATTTAAAATCAACTTCACAGTGTGTTGTAATTCTAGCATAGGTGTTTGATCATCGATAGCTTTCATTTTAAGATTGGTCAACACCCTCACTTGTGGACCTCTCATGTGAAACAATTTTTGTATTATCTCAACACCATGTTCTTGCTTCTAGGCTAACACTTCTTTAGATGCATTTTCTTGTAAAACATTAATTTTGTTGAACAATTGTAAACTTTTAGAAAGTACATTAATGTTTTCATGTATGTATATATATATATATATATATATATATAGAGAGAGAGAGAGAGAGAGAGAGAGAGAGAGAGAGAGAGAGAGAGAGAGATTGTGGATTGTGGATTATGGATTATAAATAAAAATGAAAAGAAAACATGACATTAATCATTCTCCATTTGTTTTGATTTATTATGGAGAGTTGCATGTGAAAGAGGGTGGAAAGCTCCAAATGAGGGTGGAGAGCTCTAAATGTTAGTGGGGATTAGTGGAGATCTAAATTTTATTGTCGTTTACTTGTGATCTTCGTGCCCTTGCTCTGCAATTTTCTTCAAGGAGAGAAGAGGTACCTATGTAAATGCTATTTTCTTTTCTTTCTAAATATGTATCTTTTGTTCTTATATAATAGCTTTGGTCAGATTCAAGGATAATTGATTATGATGATTGTATGCATATGTGCATGTATGTATGTAAATCAATTCACTAGTGAACTACTTTACATGCATACATACACAATTGCATATTACTTGTGCTAAATTAAATTAATCATTCATCACACAAGCAATTATCCTTGCATTCAATCAAAATTATTCATACCAAACTAAGTATGCAGAAATTTGTACTTACATATTATATTATCTCTTGGTGATTGAGTAAAGATCTCATGCATAATATTGTCCAAGTAATGATCGGATGCATTCACATTAAGTCATAATAGGATTGAGTAGATGATCCATTTATGTTACTTTATACTTGTTTTATTGAACATTTTGTTTAATATAATTAGTAATAGTAGAATTATATAACTAAAGCTAGTACTCTTGTTTATTTTATTTTATCATATACATTTAAGACTATTATTTTTCTTTAAATTAGATTGTATATTTTTTATCACTAAAACACAAATATAGATCTCTAATAATTATCTTTTTTAATTTCAAGATCTTCATATTTAACTTGAAGAGTTTCCAATATTGGACAGTGGAATAGCCACAATGTGGAGCCACATAGCTCATGGCTTTTTCCACCAAATTATATTTTTATTATATTTTTGTCCTTCAAAAATACTATAGGTGAATGTTCTTTTGATTTTCTATATATTTAATAATTTGTCACTTCTCATTTGAGGTAATTTTTTATTATGAGAAAGAGACATCTATCATAAGGACGAACATGCCAATTTTGATCATCCCACTTTCAAAGTTGATTCCCTTATCTGATTAGTGAAACTACTTGAATTTAACACCCTAATTTTTTACAACTTGCCTAATCAGCCATTCACACAAACGAATTATTCCATATCCATAAAAAACATCTAATCTTCTATAAGTCTCTCTCCTCTAAAGACCCAATACATGGACCTATTATCATTATGAGTAGACTCACTCTCTTTAGAAAAATTCAATTGAAAAAATTCCTACCAAACTAAGCATGGAGAAATTTGTACTTACAAATTATATTATCTCTTGGTAATTGAGTAAAGATCAAATATAGTTTTCCAAGGTGATAAAATTGCATATGTAGATGTATGCATGTGTGAATGAATGAATGTATGTATGTATGTATCTCTGCATTCATTGTCATGCCTTTTTGATCTCTGTATACATACATACACACATATATATTCATATGTATATGTATATATATACATACATAAACATATGTCTATGTATGTATGTATATACACATACATATACATAAAGAGAAGCTTCTCTAATCACCTATTGGGGGGAATACAAAGAGATACATGTTTAGAAGGAAAAGATAAGAACATTTACATAGGTATCTCTTCTCCTCTTGAAGAAAATCACATAGAAAGCACTACTACATTTGATTTTGAACATCACAAATTACCCTGCCGTCACAAATTGTCATTGCAATTTGACCCCAAATATTGTAGTGAGTTGTAAATGGCACAAAGATCACAAGGGCATGACACAACAATGAAATCATAGAGCAAGGGCACAGAGATCACAAGGGCACAACAATGAAATGCAAAGATCACAAGCACACGACAACAAAATCCTTGATCTCCACTGATCTCCATCAAGGGCACGACAATTGAATACAAAGATCATAAGGGCATAGCAAAGAAATCTCCACCAATGTTTGGAGCTCTCCACCCTCTTTGCATGCAACTCTCAACAATCAAATCAAATGGGGAATGATTTATGTCATGTTTTTTGTTTGTTTATATCTAAAATCCACTTTACATTGCGTTGTAACTCTGCCATAGGTGTTTGATTCTCGATAGCTTTCATTTCAACATTCAAAATTTCAAATTTCCTCTTCATTATATAGTCCTTTCCAACAATTTTTTTTATCCAACAACATATATATTCTAGAATCCAAATAATAAAACAATAAAACTCACTCAACCCATGCTAACTGACTTAGCTCAAGATCTCGCACAAAAATAATGCAAACTAGGAAAAATGGGCAAGAAATTTTAGAAAAACATATCATAGTATATACTGTTAGAAAAAAAGCCATAACCTTGTTAGATTTTTCTAGTTGCTGATTATTGGGTTGATTACAAATTCTTGTAGAACTATCATCAAATTAAGTACAATCATTTGTTCTCAACTAGCAGGATCAAATACAATTTTCCAAGGTGATAAAATTTCATATGGAGATGTATGCATGTATGTATGTGTATATATATGTATGTATGTATATGCAAAGAGATCTTGTGGATTGTGGAGATCAGTGTAGATCTAGGATTTTGTCGTCATGCCCTTATGATTGCTGCATTTCATTATCGTGCCTTTGTGATCTCTACATCTCGTTTTCATGCCTTTGTGATCTTTGTATATGTATGTATGTATATAATACATATCTATACACATATGTGTGTATATATGTGTACATGTATGTATGTATGTATGTATGTATGTATGTATATAAACAAAGAGATCTTGGCACAATAGAAAAACAATAAAACTCACTAAATAGTTAGGATGGTCACGGATATTGTCATAAGCTTTTACATATAACTATATCAGGAAGCGAGTTAGGACGTATATAAGTGAACCTTACATTAACTATAAACTACAACACAGAGGTTGCACCAAGGTATTACAATATTTTAATTATAGAAAACTGCCTGATTCACCTGAGTGGGTGTATGATTGTGAAGAGCTGTATTAAGTGAGTAAAGCTCACTAGTGTTTATAGGATTACAACTAAATCAAAAAAATTAGAAACCAAAACTACATATTCATTAGAGTGAGTAGTTCAAGGGTCTTGATCCCATGGATATGGGTATGCAGGTAACCTGGTAGGCAGAGTATGCCTCTAGTGTGCAGACATCTTGGACATAGTTAGGTAGAACTTGACCATGTATGTAACTATTCTCTACTTAACAGTGCCATCCACATGTTGGGGGGGGGTGTGGGGCAGGGGAAGTTGAGCTTACACCTTCAACAATACTCATTTCCATATTTGCGCTCTCTGAATCAAAGGTATTTAACTTTATCACTTGTAACTATAATTCTGAAATAGTACAAACCAGAATAGTTTCTTATAATTCTATGGTTCTTTTTGTAAATTTATAAAATTGAAGTTGAAAAGTTAATTTCATTTATGTACATCTTTTCTAAGTTTGACATTTCTCTTTTTCCTAACTCACACTCCATGAATAATTTTTCAAAACACATACTAAACAATTAGAGATTGAGCCAAAAAATTGTAACAACATTTGTGCTAAAAGAGCTAAAAAAATGATTGTGCACAATAATAATCTTTTTAGATTCTTTTTGGCACAATTGTTCTTATAATTTATGATGTTTGGTGAGAACAAAATTTGAAACTAATCAGGTAGGTGATAAGACCCGTGCCTTGTGATGAGACTTGTTTCTTTATTTAATAGAAATCCTAGAATGCATCTAATTGAGTTTATTTTTATTTGGTTTTGGCTAATACAAAATTTTATTTCAAATCTATGTTTTTTTTTTTTTTTTTTCAAATTTCATGATTTCTAACGAGAAAATTTGGCTGAAATATCGTATAGAATCATAGAATATATCTAATTTTGTTAAGGGCAAATTTTTTCATCTTTTTAAAGAGTATTTGTATTTAATGATTGTTTTATTTTGCAATGGTGTTTGAAATATGTTTGCTTGTTTGCGCCTCTTAATTATAACTATGTTTTCTATGTGCTCAAGAAATATGAGTTTTTGAAATTCCAATTTGACTTGAATTAGATTCAGGAAAAATTACTAAGACAAGGTATTAACAATGTAGGAACATGTTGGGAAACTTAGTGGACTATGTTATTATTTGTTCTATGTTTCCCAGTAAATTTAATTGGAATGTCTAGATCTAGCATACTTGGTATTTTATGCCTATCTTATTAAAAGTTTAAAAGAATTGCAGTTAAATAACTTGATTTAAATTATGTGGGTTTTGAATTGTATTGGCACACTCTCTCAACGAGAATCCCAAGTATCTACTACTTCTGTTAATTTGGTCTAGTTGCTGATTAGGTGGGTTGATTACAAATCCCTGCAAAACCGTCATCAAATTAGGTACAATAAAAGAAACAATCAACATTATTTTTGTGCAGGATCTCGAGCTAAGTCACTTAGCACGGATTGAGTGAGTTTTATTATTTTATTATTTAGATTCTAGAATATATATGCAGTTGGATCATTTTTTTTGTGTGCGTAGCTAATATGTAATAAGCACCATAAAAAAGATCTCTCTTTATACATACATAGACACATACATGTATATGTATGTATGCATATTGTATGCACCCTAAAATGGTCACCTAGACTATGAGCCCCCATTATTCAATTTATCAAATTTCCTAAATCAATTGTTTGTAATATTTTATTAAATCAATTTAAATCAATTTCCTTGATCAAATTCGATTGTTTTTATTTTTAAGGTTGATCATTTTATCCTAAGTCTTATTTAATTAAAAGAAAATCTCCTTTTTAATTAAATAAAATAAGTCCCCATTTAATATAAAAGAAAACCTCTCTTTTAATTAAATAATTCATCCACATTTAATTAATTAAGAGAAAAACCCCTCTTTTAATTTAATTAAATATTTTCTATTTAATTAAAAGAAATTGCTCCCTTTTAATTAAATAAAAATCCCACTTAAATATCTCTTTTTGATGAAAAAGGAAATAAAACAAATAAAAAATTAAATAAAATTTTTAAAATTTTCTAAGTGGGATTCCATTTAATTTTCCTTCTCTTTTCTCCCACATGAAAAAGGAAATAAAACAAATAAAAAATTAAATAAATCTATTTTTTATTTTCTCTACACTTAATGTGGGAGTTATCATTTTTCTCTTTCCACTTTGCTCTCCAACATTCCTTTTTTCTCATTGGTGAAATTTTGTCTCACATCAATCAAACTCTATTATCTCATATTGGTTGTGAGAAGCCTCTCACCTCCATATTTTCCTTTATAAGGGAGAGCCCTCTCCTCATTTTGGACATCCATTATTATGCTATTATTATGCTACAGGTTTGAAGAGCAATTTTTGGAGGAGTTAGAATACTAAATTTTTTTGTGGAGAACTTCTATCTTCTTGTCTTCTTCTCTCATGCATCCATGGCTTCCATAATGAGTTTCATCCTTGTATTTTCATATTAGTTTAGATCCATATTTATTTTCATAGATTAGTATTGCATTGTTATTACATTTCCTTTCTTGCATTGTTTTGCATTGTTATCATTTAGATTGGTTTTCATCTCCATTTGCATGCATATTGAATCCTTGAATCTCTTGTTTCATGGTGTACTTGCATGGGCACAAACTAGGTCAAAATGAGGGCCTCCATTACAAACCCTTGCACTCCATGAATAGAGAGCTATGATTCACCATTCGAGACCTCATTCTTGAGCAATCTTGGACATAATGACTCATAGAAGTGTGCCCACATTTTAGGCATACACATATATGTATGTATGTATGTATGTATCATGTGGAGATCAAGGATTTCATTGCTGTGCCCTTGTGATCTCTGCATTCCAAGTATCTACTATTGTTGTTAATTTGGGCATCATTATATGATCCAGAATGTTATAAAGTATTGAAGCAGATAATAACTTCTCCCATGTCTCCAAAAAATGTAGCATAGGTTCAAGGTCCCTTGGCTCCTAGGAATTTGTAGCAGCTATTCTCACTCCTGGAAGAATAACTTCAGTGAAGATTTGAGTGTAACAAGTTGAAGAAGCAAGATCTTCTTTTGTGTAAATGCCACAAATACAAGGCTCATTCCCTTACAGAAGATATAACCCAATTAAATATACGTATATATCAACCCAAATAATTAACAACTAGGCCCATTTGATTGGGTTATGACTTGCTTTTCTCTAAAAATATCTGCTATGATATGTTTTTGTAAAATTTCTTGCGAACTCTACCCATTTTTACTGGTCTGCATTATTTTTGTGGAGGATGTTGAGGTAAGTCACTTAGCACCTTAAAAAGGATCTCTTAGTATATACATACATGCATGCATGCATGCATGCATGTATGTATGCATGTGCCCTTGTGATCTCTATATATGTATGTATGTATATACATATATATACATATGTATATATATGTTTATATGTATGTATATAAACAAAGAGATCTTGGCACAACAAAAAAGTAATAAAGCTCACTCAATAGGTGGCATGACCATAGATGCAATGGAAACACCTATTAGTAAGTAGATTCCTCTTTTTCTTTCTCATTTTTCATGTGTTTATTTCACTTGAACTATAAAAGGAGTGAGTTAGGATGTATATAGGTTAACCTTACATTAATTGTAAACTATAAACAAAGGTTGCATGAGGGTATTATAGTCTTGCAATTATAGAAAACTATTTGATTCACCCGAGTGGGTGTATTATGGGAAAGAGTTGTATTAGGTGAGTAAAGTTCACTAGTGGTTATAGGAATACAACTACATCAAAAAAATTAGAAACTAAAACTACATATTTGTTAGAGTGAGTAGTTCAAGGGTCTTGATCTCGTGGATACGAGTATGTAGGTAGCCTGGTAGGCATAGTATGCCTCTAGTGTGCAGACACCTTAGACATAGTTAGGTAGCACTTAACTATTTTAAGACATTATATGTTAACTCACGAGGCTCATTCCCTTGCAGAAGCCTCTCGCCAAATCACCCAAAATGGCTAGAATATCTGATTGAGCAGCTCCTATATTGCTCAATTTCCCAAGTTCATCTCTAACATAATTCTAATTGTGTATAAGAGGATTATATGTTTCTTCATTATTTCCAATATCTATGTTCATTCTAAATATGTACTCTTGCTTGATTTTAGCACATTCTTTGACAATAATTTACCTTTCGACTGTTGTTAGGGCCTAAGCTTTGGAATCAATGTAAGCTAATTTGCATGGTAGTAGAATTTCTTGAATTTATCGACATAGTGCTAAATGAAATATTAAAAAATTGCATTTCAATTCTCTGTTGGGGACATAATCATATTTTATTCATTAATTTTGGATGCAGTAATGAGGGTTTTAGCTCAGGCCATGGGAGAATGTTTGAGTTGTGAACATAAAATTGGGAATGATTTATGTCATGTTTTCTTTTTTCTTTTTTATATCTAAAATCAACTTTGCATTGTGTTATAGCACTGACAATAGGTGTTTGATCTTTGATAGCTTTCATTTCAACATTTCAAAATTTAGGTTTCAAGTTTCCTCTTCATTATATGTTTGGTTTATCAATTATTTCCTCCAGTTCGATTAGAATGCATCTCAACTAGCTACTCCAATGATGCAATCACCCATCTATCTCCAAATTATGCAAACACTTGTTAATTTACAAAATCTAGATAGATACTGAGAGTTCCAAAGCCATAAAACTAAAGACCATCATGTGTGCATCCCATTGTAGGGAAAAATTGGATGTCATGTTCTTGTGCATATATTACAATCACTTCCTTCAAACTCAACTGAGGTGCACCCATGGAATTATTTAGGTGAATGCCACTGCCCATGGAAGCTGAGCCTTGTTGTTGAACATATGCCACTGCTACTTGTTCTTGTCAAAGTGCTTCAAATTAGCGTTGCTTCATCACTCTAAGATAGCTTACATTCTCTCTAGCCCCATGTTGTTCCATAGTCGTATACGCTACAACTTGATTTATCATTTCAAGGGCTACATTTAGCTGACTTCTAATCCTCTCATTAGTAAGAAGCTCGAGGAGAAACAGTCCTTTCCACCCTAAAACCACTTTGTTAATTAAAACTAGGCCAATGATACAAAAACTGTTGCCACTTTTGAAAAAATGTTTCCTCCAACATTGCAACCATATGATAAATGAGAATAGCACATGCCCAAGCCATAACCCAATTAAATTGGTCTATTTTTTGATTAGCTGGGTATTGAAGTTAATTTGGGCATCACTATAGAGATCTTGTAGATTGTGGATTACGAATTATAATAAAAAAATAAATAAAACATGACATTAATCATTCCCCATTTGTATGTTGCTAAATGGAGAGATCTTGGCACAGCATAAAAACAATAAAACTCACTCAATAGGTTGTCATGCCCATGTGATCTATGCATCTTGTTGTCGTTCCCTTGTGATGTTTGTACATATGTATTTATATATTTATATACATATGTATATGTATATATGTGTATATGTATGTATGTATGTATATAAACAGAGAGATCTTGGCACAAAAAAATAATAATAAAACTCACTCAACAAGTAGCATGGCCACAGATGCAATGCAATGCCTAATGGTAAGTAGATCCCTCTTTCTCTCTCTCATTTTTCATGTGTTTATTTCAATTGAACTATTATTTCTTAGGAGGAATTTTATAATATTGGATTCATTTTATGTAGGAGGGGATGAGGAGATTCCTAGATTTACCCGTGTGATGAATCGCCCGTGAGCAATGAAGATGGACTTCCCCTGAGAGTAGCAAGAGGCAATGAGGACATTCTAGGTACTTTAAAGATTGATCTCATGATATTCTAGGCAACTTATTATGCTTATACACATATGGATGTTCAGGTAATCAATCTTACATTTAATAAAAGGAATGTGTGCTTCAAAAACAACTTTTAAACATAACTATATAAGGAGTGAATTAGGACATGTAT
Source organism: Cupressus sempervirens (assembly GCA_028749045.1). Taxonomy (NCBI): domain Eukaryota; kingdom Viridiplantae; phylum Streptophyta; class Pinopsida; order Cupressales; family Cupressaceae; genus Cupressus; species Cupressus sempervirens. The sequence continues at coordinate 289,358,996 of CM053788.1, read as the reverse complement.
AGGTTAACCTTACATTGATTGTAAAATACAACACAAAGGTTGCACCAGGGTATTACAGTATTGTAATTATAGAAAACCACCCGATTCACTCACATGGGTGTATGATGGCGAAGAGTTGTATTAGGTGAGTAAAGCTCACTAGTGGTTATAGGAATATAGCTACATCAAATTAATTAGAAACCAAAACTACATATTCATTAGAGTGAGTAGTTCAAGGGTCTTGATCCTGTAAATATGGGTATGCAGGCAACTTGGTAGGCAGAGTATGCCTCTAGTTTGCAGATGCCTTGGACATAGTTAGGTAGCACTTAACTATTTTAAGACATTATATGTTAACTCACGAGGCTCATTCCCTTGCAAAAGCCTCTACCACAATGACATTACCTCTAAACCATGCAAAGGATGTTGAAATTATTCCCAACCTTGAAATACTCTTATTAGCAATGGAAAAGAAAATGCAGATACAATACACATATTACTATTATTTATGTATATTTATGTATGTGTGTGTGTGTGTGTGTGTGTGTGTGTGTGTGTAGGCCAAGAGATCTTGGCACAATAGAAAAATTGATCTAGCAGCATATATATTCCAGAATCCAAATAATAAAACATTCTTAAGTAGATATTTGTGAGCACTAAGTGTGTGAAGGCTCCATGCAAAATATGTAGAAGCAAAAAAGGTCATGAACATTTTTGACAACATGTTTGCCAAGAGCATACACAAGTTCCTCAAGGTGACTTTCATTATTAAATTTTCATATACATTTTGCTTGTTATCATTATTCTTTATTAATTTTATTATAAGAACCTATTGCATTTTGTATTAGGTGATGAAACCTATGGGTACAATTATATGTTTAGAAAATGGGAGTATTATCATTTGGTTTTGTGGGTTATAAACATAAATCTCTTTATTGTCTAATTTACTGATTTTGAATTGGTGGGTACATTGTATTTATTTTGTTGGTTCAATAGAGCTTTTGGTAGTGTGGGTTGTAAAGGGATTTCATGTTTATGATTTGCTAATGGCAATGGGTTTCTTAATTGTAACTTTAATTGGTACATATGTGTAGGTTATGAAAGGATTAGAAGTTCTAGATGATCTAACAATGGAGATGAGTTTCATACAAGTTGAAATGGTTCATATGTAAATTATAAATCTTTTGGTACGGTGAGGTAGATAGAGATTTTGTTTTATGATTTGATGTGTATGTTGTCAATTATCTTGTAGATTTTTTTTTGTGTGGTCTTATTATGGGTCACTCTTTAACATATGTTGGATCTCTACTGGAAATCATTTGTATACTTAAATATAGATATTTTGGCATTATTTCTATGGATTGCCTCTAGTAATAACCTTAATTATTACTAGTCATTGCCCATAGTTTGCATCCTACAAGGGAATATTGCTTGTGTTTTTCCATGAGATTCTCCCTTCAATTGACCAACAAGTGGATAGAAATGCACTAAAACTGATGAGAGAATTTTTTTCATGTGCTTTATGAATGAAGAGTATTCAATGAGAGGATTATATTTATCTAATAATGATAGATGATTAAAATTCGTTATTTCAAGCTTTCATTTCAACATTTTAGCATTCAAGTTTTCAAGTTTTTCTCTTCATTATATGTTTGGTTTATGATTGATTTCCTCCAATTTGATTAAGGTGCATCTCAACTAGCTACTCCAATGATGCAATCACCCATCTATCACTAGATTGTGCAAGCACTTGTTTAATAGAATTTGCTACCACTTTGCAAATCTTTTTTGCCTCCAACATTGAAACCATATGATAAATGGGAATAATAGATGCCCAAGCCATAACCGAGTTAAATTAGTCTACTTTCTTATTAGTTGGGTTGATTAAAAATTCTTGTAGAACTATCATCAGATTAGGTACAATAAAATGAACAATTAGTTGTTCCCAACTAGTAGGATCAAATACAATTTTCCAAGGTGATAAAATTGCATATGCAAATGCATCACTTGAATGCAACACATGAATCACATTCCCCAACTTACAATGAATGGTTGGATATAAAGGCTCATACATTGGCCCAACAATGGAAGCCAAGGATGTGACCATGCATGTATCAATACACTCTCCCTACAAGGATCCCAAGTATCTACTGTTGTTAATTTTGGCATCACTATATGATCCAAAATGTTATGAAGTATTGAAGCCGGTAGTAACTTTTCTCATGTCTCCATAAAAAGTATCATAGGTTTAGGGTCCCTTGGCTCCTAGGAATTTGTAGTAACTATTCTCACTGTTGGAAGAATAACTTCAGTGAAGAGTTGAGTGTAAGGAGTTCAAGAAGCATGTTTTACTTCTATGTAAATGCCATAATCACGAGGCTCATTCCCTTGTAGAAGCCATAAGCCAACAAAATATATGTATATATCAACCTATATAATCAACAACTAGACCCATTTGACTGGGTTATGGCTTGTTTCTTTCTAAAAATATCTGCTATGAAACGTTTTTATAAAATTTCTTGTGAACTTTTCCCATTTTTCTTGGTTTGCATTATTTTTGTGGAGGATCTTGAGGTAAGTCACTTAGCACCTTAAAAATGATCTCTCTATAATACATGTATGTATGGATGTATTTATATATATGTATGTATATATATGTATCTATGTATGTGCCCTTGTGATCTCTGTATATGTATGTATGTATGTATATACATACATATATATACATATGTATATGTATATGTATATATATACACACACATATGTGTGTGTCTATGTATGTATATAAACAAAGAGATCTTGGCTCAAAAAAGAACAATAAAACTCACTCAACACATAGCATGGCCACAGGTGTGATGGAAACGTCTATTGGTAAGTATATTCATTTTTTTTTTCTCTCATTTATCTTGTGTTTATTTCACTTGAGCTATTATTTCTTAGGCAGTATTTTGTAATATTGGATTCATTTTATGTAGGAGGTAATGAGGAAATTCTTGGATGTACAATAATTAATAAATAATTGTGATGAATTGCTTGTGAGAAATGAAGATGAACTTCCCTTGAGAGCAGCAGGAGGCGATGAGGATATTCCAAGTACTTTAAAGATTGATAATTTCTTAAACATTTTAGATGTTAACGATGAATTTAGATGTTGAGTGTGGTGGGGTGGGGCCAAATGAATATCCCCTTTTATGAGATTGGCCCTTCTTAGTAGAGAATATTAAACTATTCTTGAAACCAAGTGAAGCTCAACATTACCCTTATATGATTGCATGAAAACTAACTGTGTGAATCTCTTGGTTTCAAACAATGTAGAAGGAGGCCATAGTTAAATATGAAATCTCAATTCATATGCATATGACATCAGGTATAGCTGAAAAATGCAATAGGTTTGCATTTTTCTTAGAGGACCTTAATTAGATATTTCAAGTTATATACCATCACGAACATTCTCTTGGCCATAGCTATTGGTCTTAGTTTGATTTTGACATTTGAGTGTCAACACACTTAACCACTTTTTACATAGAAGTTGAGTACACTATGTATGCCAAGCTATAGTGTGTGCCGAGCCAGAATTCCAATAGGTGTCGAGTGACTTCAGGAACTAAGTGATATACAGGTGCTAAGTCACAATTGATGTTGAGCACATTAGAACACTTCATATGTCAAATGAGCCAGAGTCATACATGTGCCAAGCAAGACAAAGTATAGGTGTCGAGCAAAGCAGGATAGTATATGTGTCGAGCACCAGTAGTTCAGTATGTTTCGAGTAATACAGAATCAACATATGAGTTTGTGGCTTCAAAAACTCAGACGTAAACTATTTTCTGAGCCGACATAGAAGGGTTTCAAAGGATAACAAGGATAAGAATGAATCTTTTACATTTTCTACGCAATCAAGATGCAACCAATCAAAAAAATGGAGAAGGCATGCAACCAATGAGAAAAGTGCAAGGAATGAGTGGGAATTCAAGATTCAATATGGATAGTAGATCCATACCTAACCCTAAGTCTATGAAGTCTTTATAAGAAGGCTTAGACCCCACAATTTTATGTTGCTAAATAGAAGTTAGGGAAGTTGCTAAGTAGATAACAAAACTACTGAACAGGGCAAGCAGGAGGGGCATCAAAGACTTAGTGAATTGAGCCACAATTAAATATCCAGTTGATCATAATAGTATAAGGGATACAAACATATATCAGATCTTAGAGGATCAAGATCAGAATGAGTAGATCAAGTGCCTAAAATCAAAAATTGAAGATTTTAAGCAATTAGGTCAAATATTTCTAATACTCTCTAGCCATTGTATTAGATAGTGGAAAACCCTATGTTGATAGGTTAGCTTAACAACTATTTTGTAAATTTGAAGAGGTGACTAAATCCTTTAATAGGGTGACACTTCACGTAAAGTGTTTGTAAATCCTTTAATTAGGTCACTATTGACATAGTGTAAAGCCTTTAATAGGGCAAGACTTTCACAAGGCAGATCATCAGAAATGGTCAAACAATTATTGCTACAGTGATTTTGTGGCTATCATCCCCACCCTATTTTTACCTTCTTATTCTCAGAGGGTTTCTAGGTTACCAAATCTAGTGTTATGTGTGTTGATGTATGTGTTTACTTTATGTTTATTTGATATTTTTACATGCATACATTTTACTTTTAGTTATTTGTTTTAAAGGATTAGAAAAGATTGAAATTGTGGTACTTCTAATTCACCCCCCCTCTCAAATGTACTCTTCCCATTTGAATATTCCAAAAATTGGTATCAGAGAAAAGGTTCTCACAAGGAGAAGCCTAAAAAATTAGTGAAAAGATCTAAAGATGGAAGTCTTTAAACTTTGGAAGATCATAGACAATTAGGTGATTGATGTGCATCTCGCTCTACGCAAATTAGAGGAAGCCAAAGAGGAACTGAGAAAATCCTTAAAAAGAAGGAAGGATATAGCCATAGCTGAAAATGACATACACTACAAGGAGATTGATACCACACAAGTGTTTTCAAATGGAGATTTCAAGGAATTTGATGCAGGAATAGTAGAGCTGATGGAGAAAAATAGAGCTCAAGCTGAAGAAATAAGAATACTCAAGCTTGAACAAGAGTCACAAGCCATACTGCTTTGTGAAGTGACTGAACAAAAGAAGAAAGCCATTTAAGACAAGGACATGATAGAAGATGACAAGAGGAATCTTACCAATAGACTAGAGGAGAAGACAATTAAGTTTGAAAGAATCTCAAACATGTAGCTTGACACCTTAAGCTAGATGATGAATGCTCATCATGAGCTGATTATGAAAGACATTGAGATCTCTACATTGAAGTTACAAAATGATCAACTACAAAATGACCTGAAAAGAGAGAAGGAGATAGTAGCAAGCTTCAAAAAACCCAATGAGGCTATCAAGTACTTTGAGTAGCTATTGAAATCACCAAGGGCTAGTAATGACACTTTAGGACTTGGTTACACCATCACTGAACAAGGAGAATCATCCAAGACTGTAGAAGAAAGGAGTAATAACGGTAAGAACACTGAACCTACTTGTCATTTCTATGGTAAAAAGGGACATACCTCTAATATATGTAGGAGTAAGGATGGTCATCAACATGATAAGCCTAAAAATGCAAGCTTTTGTCACAAGCACAAGAAACAAGGACATCAAGCACATGAATGTAGAACCAAGACCATGAGGACACCAAGATTTGAGGGTCACTACTACAACTGCAAGAAGTATGGACATAGCATTTGAGTGCAGATCAAAGCCTATGTGGACACCTAATCAGCCTACAAAGGGAAACAACCATGCACATCACTACAACTGCGATCACAATACCAAGTATAGCTATCACTATTGTTAGAAGTATGGACACATTGTTGAAAATTGCATAAGGACACATTTTAGAGGGAACTATAGTAGATGGTTAAGTCAAACCACATGTTTTAGTTGCTTGAAGACTAGTCACATCAACAGGAATTACCCAACAAAGTCAAAAGCACCCAAGGTAGAAGTCAACAAAGGAAAAGAGAAGGTTGATATTGAACAAATCAAAGGGAAAATGAACAAGACTTGGAAGAAGAAAGGTGAATGCAACACATCAAATGGAGGGATCACTTCACCCAAGAGGTCAAGTGATCATACCTTATCCAACTAAGCAAGAATAGGTGTATGAGACTGGTATACAAATTTATATCATACATCAGTTCCAAGACAAAGAAGTACTACAAAGAAGAAATCAACATGAGCAAAGATGCCAAGTCAAAATTTGAAGCTTTTACAAATACTGCCAAACTGTTCTCAAATGCCAAGTAAAGCTCCAATGGATGCCGAGTTGCTAATAGCAATCAAATTGATGGTTGATACTGAGTTGAGATGGTTGATGCCGAGTTGAGATGGTTGATGCCGAGTTGAGAAATGTTAATAGAAGCCGAGTGAAGTGGAAGTCTAGTGGAAGCTGAGTGAACAAAATCCAATGGAAGCCGAGTCATGTTGAAACCTTCAAGTGCCGAATTTATAGTTGTATGCACTAAACATTTAATGCTAGGTTTTGAAAGGTATAAGGTTAAATTTTGATCATTTTTATGCCATTCAAAGATAGATCAAAGATGAGAAGAGTGCAGAAGCGATCATACAACAACCTTGAAGCCATTTGCATCAATTTCAATAGTGATTCAATGTACAGTTCAACGATCTAAGGCATTTATCAAGTAGCGAGCTATGCAATGTTGAAGTTTTTAATATATTTGAAACCCTAGTTTGGTATAATGGCTTCTAGTTCAAGAAATCACAAAGGAAAGGAAAGTTATGAGGTCCAGCTAGTCAGTAATGAAGTCAAACAACCTGATTTTAGGCCAATCCTTGAAGTCGCCTATAAAAATGATCTTGCTGGCACATTGTCCATTATTCCACCAAAATTTGTCATGGTACAGGATGTGAAAAAGTGTTATAACTATAAAATAGGAGCTATAGGAGACCTTAAAATATTTCAAGCCTGTGACAAACTATGTGAAAATAAAATTCTAAAGGATGTATTTTAGATAGTTGAGAAGAAGGGTTTGACCCATGCCCTAGTTTACCCTACAAGCTTCAAAACATAATGGATACATGTTTTTTTAAGCAGAATTCACAATGGATGTCTATGGTTGGAAATAGAACCAATTAAGATAACCAAGAGAATAGTACATAGGGTTACAAGTTTTCCAACCCTAGATTGGCCTAAGAATACAGGAGCTAAGTGGAATAAGAGGGGTATGACTATTGATACTGTAACAGATCCTCTTCTAAATTTTGTAGTGAGAATAAAATCTCACAGATTCTACCAATCCAGCAGATTGAACAACATACCTTGCACAACAATTGATGTAGCTTACAAAATTGTGAAGAAAGATCATACATATGATCTAGCAGAACTAATTTTGGAACAAATAAATGAGAACCTAGGAGCAATAAGAAGATCAAAAGGTGCTCAATGCAAGTTTGGTCCAGTTCTTTTGTGTATCTTCTTTTATGTCATGGAAGAGTTTCTTTCTATTGAAAAGGTGAATTGGAACCCAAACAAAACTACAATCACACAAATCAATGAGTTCATTGATCAGATGGGTGATAATTTGATGGCTCGAATGATAAGCTATTTTGAGGATTTTAAGAAATCCATGAAGCAAAGGGTTAGAATACCAATTTCCCTAGTGGAAAAACATATCAATGACATATGCTTTTTGGTTGACATTGACTATACCGATATCCGAGCAACATTTCCAAGGGTGAGATGGCTAAGGCCATTGGGATATGAACTTGATGTAAATGAAGCCTTAGCAACAATCACAAAATTTCTTGTAGAAGAGATTGATAAGGAGGCTCCTCATTTTGGCACATATGATGTTGTCAAATCCAAAGTTGAAACATAATTGAAGATAACCTTTGTAATTAAGATGAAAGATAAATTAGTGAAGAAGATAAAGAAGAAATTTGGTGCAAATGTTGAAGGAGAAGTAGGAGCTGAAGAAGAAGAAGAAGAAGAAGAAGAAGAAGGAGAGAGTGAAGAAGAAGAAGAGCAAGGGCAAGGCCCAATGGAGTTAACCCAGGGCTTAGGAGAAGACAAGGAGGAAGGTGCTGAGGAAGAAGAAGCCAAGGAAGCACCTACACAAGCCGAGCAAAAGAAGAGAAAGGCTAAAACTCAGCCTCCAACTCAGCCGAAAACCAAGAAGGTAACCAAGCCTACACAAGCCAAGCCATCACCAGCAACAAGAGCTAGCACAAGGGCATCTACACAAAAGGCCAAGGAACAAACAAAAGAGAAGAAGAAGGCCAGTGAAAAAACTGATGAAGTGCCAAAGAAAAGAAGAAAGTATGTGGCACAAACAAACAATAATGATGAGGAGAGAATAGATTCAGAGGATATCAACCAATTTAGAGTGGTAAGTCATCCTCCCAAATCTGCTATAGACAAAATTTATGAAAATGTTAGGAATGCAGATTTGAATGATTTGAAAAGACTTGATTTCAACAAGTTAAATAGAGAAGAGAAAAATAAAATAGAGAATCTATATATGCCATGATGGATGAATTTAGGAATACACCTCTTGTCTAGAGAGCTATATGAGATAATAGAAAACAAATGGCATTATTGTTTGAAAATGGAAAATGAGATCAAAGAATCTACCTTAGCACAAGTGATGCATGAATTGACAAGAGGTCAAATAAAAAAGGCTAATAAGAAACATGGTGGAAAATTTGCACCTAAATATAGAGCCTTCAGCATCCTAAAAAGTAAGATTGAGGATGTAGTGAATAAGTCCACACAATTGTGGAAGACAATCTACAAGATAATTGATGACAAGGATGAAGAAACAAATAAGGCAGAGGCTAGTGCTTAGGAGAAGATACACGAAAAGAAAGTGGAAGAGAAGCAAGTAGAAGAGAAGAAGGAGGAAGCAACAACAAAAGGAGATGAGGAAAAGAATGGAGAAGAAGAAAAGAAAGAGGAAGAAGATAAGGAAAAAGGTGAGGAGGAAGAGACACAAAAGGGAGAAGATACAACAACAACAAGAAGAGCAACAGAGTGTGCAAGTCATACAAATGCCACTTGCTAGCCCTCCTCATCTAAACATCACACCTATAGACAAAATAAATATCAAGGATTTTCCTGACACTTTTGCTCAGAACATTAATTCCTTAACTGCAGAGGATATTTCCAAGATCCTTCACCAATCCACTCTATAGGCACAATTATTCACAAATCTTGTATTGGTGAGTGTAGATGAGCTACAAAAGGTAGTAGCAGAACCAAAAAGAGACAAGGTGAAACCACAAGAACCACCTTTCTCTTATATAGCTACTTGCACTCAAATTTTAATGTTCCACCACCTATAGTAATAGGTGACACCACACAGAAGTCAACTGAAGAGGAAGGGAAGTCTGATGAGAATGAGGATACATCAAAGGAAAAGGAGTAGGCCACTATATAAACATTGGTAGAACTACAAAAAATTGGCACTTCTACAAAAACCCTTTAGAAGTCGAGCATTGAAGCCATACCTTTGCAAATCTCAACACCAGGCTCGAGCTCTACAAAGGTGACCAGGGTACTTCACTATGGAGACCCTGAGCTAGATGAAGAGATAGTAATACCTACTTATGACGCAAAGACTATCACAATGGAGCAGATTATAGAAATGCAAGATGCATTAAATAGGAGAAAGAGGCAAGAAATACTCAGAAACTGAGTATAAAAAAAAGCAAGCACTATATAAATTAAGGACATCTTTATGGATGCCTTTAGCTTGCAGTCACCAAATGAGTCAAAGCCCATAATTGAACAATTATTAGATATAGTTGACTAGGTGACTAGTGAAGACTAGGATACAAATGTTAAACTTATGGAGTGGTTTGAGAGGAAATTTTAGGGGAAGGTGAATGAGAAAATATCAAGTGGTATAACACTTGAACAAGTAGAATTGGCCAAGAAAACTGACAAGGTCAAAACTATACTTGAGAACATTTTCTCACTATACAAAAAGTTGTGTGACTTTTCCAACTTCACACAAGAGACAAGCCAAAGGATAATGAGCTTGGAGAGAAATTTGAAGATTTCTAGCATGCAATTACCAAGAGATCCAGCTCAAAGTGAGAAGCATTTTTCCTAATCGCTTCACACTCAAAGAGAATTAGCTACACTTACAAGTGAAGAGGCCAATATAAAGGCCAAATTAATGCAGATTCAATCCTCCATAACCCCACATTTGGAGGTCCTCCACAAAGAGCAAGTCCATGCTAAAACTGTCTTAAAGAAAGATCCTAATCTTTCTACACTTGATGGACTTGTACATCTTGCTGCAGAGATTGCCATCCAACATAAGTCACTAGACATTGCTTTGGAGAATTGGGATGCAACTCTGAAAATGATAATGGAGGTAAACATCACATTTTTGGCTAAATATGGTATTACTCCTTAGAATCCTTTGACATAAGTGTCAAAAAGGGGGAGAAATAATAATATGGAAGATATGACTAAGGGGGAGATAAGAGTCAATGTGTAAATAGTATGGGAGAGAAATAATGTTTTGAGGGAGATATGAATAAAATGTATAAGTAGAGTTAGAGTAGACATAATAGGTCAACACACAGGTATAGATTATAGATACAAGGCAAAGGAAAAGAGTATCAAGTACATTAGCACAAGAATTTTGGTTGCAAGAATGAAAATGGCACAATCAACTCAGGGGGAGTTATAAGAATTTTAAGGTATTTTGATCCTTACAAAATTTTGAACAAATTTTGAAATTTTGTACATATGCAAAGCAAATTGGATAGGGTACTCATAAGGATAGATGAATAATGTCTAGTTAAGTGTTTTTGACACTCATGTAAAAGGGGGAGATTGTTGGTCTCAGTTTGGGTTTGACATTTGAGTGTCAACACACTTAACCACTTTTTACATAGAAGCTGAGTACACTATGTATGCTAAGCTACAGTATGTGCCGAGCCAAAATTCCAATAGGTGTCGAGAATTATATAGGTGCTGAGTGATATATAGGTGTCGAGTCATAGTTGATGTTGAGCAAGTCATAATGCTTCATATGTCGAGTGCGCTAGAGTCATACATGTACTGAGCAAGACAAAGTGCAATAGGTGCTAAGTAAAGCAAGAGAGTATATGTGTTGAGAACCAGTAGTCCAGTATGTGCCAAGTAACATAGAATCAACATATGTGTTTGTGGCTTCACAAACTCAGATGTAAACCATTTTTTGAGTTGACATAGAAGGATTTCAAAGGATAACAAGGATAAGAATGAATATTTTACATTTCCTATGCAATCAACATGCAACCAATCAGAAAAATGGAGAGAAGACATGTAACCAATGAGAAAAGTGCAAGGAATGAGTAGGAATTCAAGATTTAATATGGATCGTAGATCCATACCTAACCCTAAGTCTACAAAGTCTTTATAAGAAGGCTTAGACCCCACAATTTTATGTTGCTAAATAGAAGTTAGGGAAGTTGCTAAGCAAATAGCAAAACTACTAAACAGGGCAAGCAATAGGGGCATCAAAGACTTAGTGAATTGAGCAACAATTACATATCTAGTTGATCATAACAGTACAAGGGATATAAACACATATAAGATCTCAAAGGATCAAGATCAGAATGAGCAGATCAAGTGCTTGAAATTAGCAATTGAAGATTGTAAGCAATCAGGTCAAATATTTCCAATACTCTCTAGCCATTGTATTAGATAGTGGAAAACCCTATGTTGATAGGTTAGCTTAATAGCTATTTTGTAGATCCTTTGAAGAGGTGACTAAATATTTTAACAGGGTAACACTTCATGTAAAGTTTTTGTAAATCCTTTAATCAGGTCACTATTGACACAGTGTAAAGCCTTTAACAAGGCAGGCCTTTCACAGGGCAGACCATCAAAAGTGGTCAAACAATTATTACTGCAGTGATTTTGTGGGTATCACCCCCACCCCAGTTTTACCTTCTTATTCCCAGAGGGTTTCCAGGTTACCAAATCTGGTGTTATGTGTGTTGATGTATGTGTTTACTTTATGTTTATTTGATATGTTTACATGTATGCATTTTACTTTCAGTTATTTGTTTTAAAGGATTAGAAAAGATTGAAAGTGTGGTACTTCTGATTCACCCCCCTCTTAGAAGTACTCTTCCCATTTGAATATTCCAACAATAGAAACTAGAGTTCTAATGTTCATGATGGTCTATAATTTTAAAAACTTAATACACCTATTAAATAAACATAATCATGCTGCATTTTTTCAGTTGTGCCTATTGTCCATGCATATAGGTACACGTGCATTCTCAATTTAGAGTGGCATATTCTTATTTTGGATGTGATAGAAAAATGACATGCACCAGAAGATGGGAAAATGATGTCACTTTTTTAGGTTTGCAATCTTTTTTTGTACTTTAAAGATTCATCATTTCTTAAAGATTTTTTTATGTTAATGGGGAATTTAGATTTGGGGGGTGGGGGGGTGGGGTCAAATGATCTTCCACCTTCACGTGGTTGGCCCTACTTAGTAGAGAATATTAAACTATTCTTGAAACCAAGTGAAGCTCAACATTAACCTATGGTTATATGACAACTAATTTTGTGGATCTATTGATTTCAAGAAATGCAGAAGGACACCATAGTTCAATATGCAATCTCAATTCATATGCATACAACATCAGGTGGAGCTGACAAAACACAACAAGTTTGCATTTTTGTTAGAAGTTTGTATAGACCTATTAAAAAAATGTAAACATGCTAGGTTTTTTTAGCTCCTTCTATTGTCCATGCATACATAATGTAGCTACATGTGCATTCTCGATTCTAAGTGGCAAAAACTTATTTTGGATGCGACAAAAAAATTACATGCACCAAAAGATGGGAAAATGATGTCAATTTTGCAGGTCTGGAATTTTTTTTGTACTTTAAAGATTGATCATTTCTGAAAGATTTTAGATGTTGGGGGGGGGGGGGGGGGGGGGGAGGGGGATGAGCTTCCACCTTCACATGATTGGCCTTGATTAATGGAGAATATTAAACTATTCTCGAAACCAAGTGAAGCTCAATATTAACCTATGATTACATGAAAACTAATCCATGCAAAAATTTGTAAATAATTGTGATGACTTGTCCGACAGTAGCTATCACCCTGACAAAATTATCATTGCCACTATGACAGAAACCATCGATGGTTGGGTGTCACTCCAACAACATTGTCATCGCACACCCATCATCGTTCCGATGTCACTTTGACCAAATACCCATTAGGGCTACAATAATGTTGTTGGACCTGTGACAACTAGCTAAAATTTTAGGTCACTGTAGTTGCAATGGTATATGTTTGACCCTTCAATGGTGTTAAGAACTCTTCACCTTTCTTTTTTTCAAAATCACGCCTACTTTTTTGTCACAATTGTGGTAGAAGCCCACGCCATTGCAATTTGTGATAGAAAATTCCTAACCTTTTGATAGAGCTCAATTCCAGTTACTATCGTTCATCCGATGGGTGACCATCTCAAATTATAATGGCCTGCCTTTGCAATTGGAGCCCAAATATAGTAGTGATTCTTACACTCTTGAATTTTAGCTTAGCTTTCATTCTACTTGAATTATTGCATTCTTAGCTTAGATTTATTTATGTTCTAGAGTAGCTCACATATCTTAAGTAGGAAGGCTTGTAACTCTTCATATTTTGATTAACTTAGCTTTCATATTGCATTTCATGTTAGTATACCTTGCATTGCATTGCATTGCACTTGCATTTTGATTATTGGATGCTAACATTCTTGTTCCCATCTTTGAATCTCTCATTCTATGGTGCACCTTGCAAGGTTTGTATAGCTAGGTTCATTTGAAAGCCACCATACTTCTATTTTCACCTTTGACCATCATAGATAGAGAGTTATAAGTCACCTCTTGAGATGCTCTCTTTCATGGGTATTCTTGAGAATAAGGGTTTATAGAAGTGTGTCACATTTATGGTATACAACTACAAACTATTTTATTTTACATTGTAAAGGTGTTTCTATTTTGTGGAAGGATATGTATGATGATCATTTAATCATTCGAGCTTCTGATTCTCTTTGATCCTTCCTTTGAGGACTCTTCACAGGATGACAATGAGGATGAAGTTCTTTTGACAAATCTAGGTAAGGATTTTGTTGCAAATCTAGGTGATACTCCTACAATAGACCTTATGGGTAACACTCTTTTTCCTATTAGTTTGGTCCTCTTTAGCCGTGTGGACCATTCCTTGGCTCCTACTCTATCTCAATTGAAAGCTTTAATTGATATTGCTCAACTTTCTCAGCATGTTGACCATTTTCTTGACAGGTGCCCAAATGGAGTTTCATAAAGGGGATCCTAAGAATAACATCATGTAGACAGTTGTTTGATGGTGTAAAAAAATAGTTCTTGAAATTCACTCTCCCCACAAGCAATGCATGACCCTCCTACTAGGTGTGCTACTAGACTTTGTGCTAGTGTAGTGTTTATTGTGTATTTTGTCTTTAATAATACATGTTCTATTTGTCTGCTATTAATAAGTCATTGATGGTCTATAAAAGAAAACACAGATGTTTTAGTGGTAGTTGCATTGACACCTTCAGGCTTGTGGTTTTGTAAGGTTTACCCCCTTAGTAGGTCGCTTATTATACTAGAAAACAATAGTTCAGTTAGCATTCTCTCAAAAAGTTCATAATATTGAAATTCATGTGGGGGACTTCCAAGTCATCACAAGCCTCCTTCTATCCCAAAAGATTTATAATTGGAAATTGAAATACATCTTTTCAAAAGTTTGGAGTTTGTTATTGACCTTAACTCATACTCTTTAGCACATTGTGACAGGGAAAATAATTGACTAGTAGATTAATTAGCAAATTTAGCAATTGGGATCTAGGGTGATGACAAAAAAAACCCAAAAGAGGAAATGCTTCACCAATAGTGGCACTAGGAGATAGTGACCTTGGTTGTTCATGTTGAGCCAATGTTGTCCCTATTTGGGAAATATATCATCATCATCATTATTATTAACCCTCTAATTATTGGTAAATTTGGATCCACATTAATGTATTATGTGATTTGACTTGTAAGTGTGTTAGTGCATTTTGGGTTCCACAGTTGTCGAAAAAATAGTAATTAAAATGTTGATTTAGTTGAATTGGGGAGGATTTTAATTATTATTTCAATTTATTTTATTTGTAGACTTATTTAGTGTACTTAAATTACAAATGTCTAGAATTACATTATTGAATTTGGGAAAAGGTGCAAATTGGTCTCTAGGGCATTTTATGGTTTTGTTTATAAGCCACTTTAATAAAAATACTTATATTAGGAAAAAGTGAATCTTGATTCTCAATCTCACTTTGTGAATTCAAGAGTATTTGAGAATTTTCTCCAAAACCCTTTGGGAGAAATTTTTGTTCCCAACTGGTAATGAAAGGGGGGTGAATCAATACCTACTTCAAAACTGGTTGTTCTTTTAACCACTTTTAACTATTCTTAATATAAGTTACTTGACAAATAAAACCAAAATAAACATAGTGAAGTAGAAATAGTAGGTTCACACACAAAAGAATTCATCAAGTTGACATAGAGATTTTTATATGTGGGAGCTCTTGGTTAGAAGGTGATAACCATGGTGGGGATAATGTATCCACTATCCCTTATAATGCATGTAAAGGGTAGCCTTGTTAGGAGCTACAAGTGTTTCTCCTAGAAACACATTCTGTTAGGGATGCCTATAACATGTCAAGATTACAGAGCCTGTGAAAACTAGCTTGTTAGAGGACTTACAAATCTCCTTCTACAAGACACCTTGTTAGAGGATTTTACATTAAGCTTACTAATGAAGCTTTCCCTGTTAGAAGCTACAAATAGATGCAATTGTAAAAAAGCATACTAATGTATTTAGACTTTAAGTGTCAATAATTTCTTGTGTAGATCTTTGCTTTGTATCGTTGAAGATGTACTAATCATTTTATTTTCTTGGTGAGTGTTCTCATCTCACCTCTCTCTTGGTTGTCTACAATAGCCTATAGCTGTATTATCTATCCTTGCGACTTATTTTTTTGTTGGTCTCTACTTTGTGTGTTCCTCTGCACACAAGTTTCTCTCTCACTCTCTCCCTCTCTCTATTCTTTTCTCTTCAACAACTATCTTTTTAGCTACAATGTAACATTCTCCTTTTGATTGCTTATATTAATTTTTCATTGTCAGGGCACAATTAACCATAACCAAATTATCTCACTAATTTTTTAATTCAAAATTTCAATTCCATGGTCTACTTTGTTCATAGGAGAACCATGGCCCCTACACCTAGTGTTTAGACCGATAACCCTGTCATTCCATCTATGAACCAATGGTATCCTTTTTCCTTGCTCGCATGTGTCATTTAGTTCTTCTCTTTTGTCGCATCTTCTCTACCAATTATTCCCTCGTTAGTCCATGGGGACTCACTTTGTTAATGAGCTGGATTAGCCACCTTGCATACTTTTTTGGCTGCATTGGTGTAGTTCTCATATGTGCATATCAATTTTCTCTTCTACCAATAATCACAATTCCTTGTGTCTTCTTCCTCCTTCGATCGGTTATCAAACATTTTGTTAATCAAAGACTGTGTTTGTCAATGAAAACACTCCTTTCAACATCCTTCTTTCAACCTTTATGCCAAAGAGACTTGTAAGGTCAACATAGATTCTTGATTTTCTCATTGTAGGATATTGGTTTGTCGGATCATCGTAGGGATAGGCTCATTCGATTCGTAGAAGGATTCTCCTTCTTTGCAAAATTTTCCATTGTATTCAAAGTTCTCTTTATTTTATTATTGCATTTTTCTATTTCAACCATTTGGTTGGAGGCATGGATCTTTTATTATTATTATTTTACTACATTTCTTCATGTTTTATTTGTTGCTAAATGATTGGGGGTTCAAAACTAGTTCCCCCCTCTATTTTCGTGCATTTTCATAGCCTAGTTGGTTATGTATATTTATGCATTTTGGATTTTCAAAATGAAATTTTTGGTAATTTTATGTTGTTTGATTTTTCATGTATATCGAAAAAGGGATTTTTATTTTATTTTTGGGAGTTTGAATATAGTTTAGAAGTGAGTTTTTTATTTCATCAAATTCTAAGATGTTTAGATTTTGGGTACTTTTGTTGTGCCTCGTTTTGCATACCACCCATATTTGAGATGGGATTTTGTGGCATAAGTTTGGATCATGAAAATGGATTTTCCTCTATGTTTACATTCATCCTATGCTTTTACTTCATGGCTTTTGGATTCATTGGCTAATTTGTACTCTTAGCAAGATGCCTAATTGAATGCATTTTCATACTTGGTTCTTTTAGTTGCATTTATCAAATCCAATCCTTGCATTGGTTTTATCATGGTTTCACATGGATTTGGTTGTGCCCATCATTGAGCACGTGCACATGCCGATGGTGGGGTTTTGTGAGACCTAAACTCTTGGGTTTAGGCCAATTCAATGTTTTTTCATGTTAGAGGATTGAGTTGGGAATTTAGATTGTCTTATGAAACTCATTATATGAGTAGAAAGGGTATGTATGGGTAGACATTTGGAGTGGCTTCTCAAAAGTACCTAACTCAAAGGTGGCCAACAAGGTTACATGGAGAGGTTTTAATAAAGTGATAACAAAATAAACACATGGGTAATAAAACTTAGTGAAGGATAAGAGAACACCTATATAATTGTCGAGCATCCTAAGGGAGTCAATGTAAGGGGGTAGTGTATGGAAAATAGTCAATCTCTTGTGAGCTAGTGTAAGGAGACAATATGCAACCTCCATACTCCACTAGAATCCTTGCATAGTTATCCTATAGTTTTTTCTAACTAGTGACCTAATGTACTACATTGCATTCATGATTACTGTGCTCTTGTACCATACTCTATTTGGCATGTATGTAAGCCTTGGATGCTTATTTTATGTTTTGGTGGTCAAGTCATTATCTCCATGATCATGGGGGGTTGGACCTATGGGTTCCATGTGGTTGGAAGGCATTTCTACCTAAACCACTGCTAGGGATCAAAGAACAGGATGACTATCTTCTAGATGCAAGATCTTATAGACTTATTGTAAGGAAACTCAAGTGCAGAAACAACTTCCTACACTAATCCCTTAAGTAAAGTATTGTGCAAAATCCTATTAAATCCTTACAATTATAAATTTGATATTATGTAAACAATAATATTGCACTCAACCATGAGCACAAAAAACAAATAGAGAAAGAAAACACATAAACACAAAGATATGTCGGTGGGGAAAAAACTTTCGGTAAAACAACCCCACCCCTCCAAAACCTACGCAATGTATTATCTTCAACACAAAGGTTACAAAACACTTGCAATGCAAGTTCTTTCAAGGCATGGAAGAGTAATTCAGTAGTAAATAACAATACGCTTTTCACTCTCTCCAATCTGCAACACTAAAAATGCTTATATCATGCACTTTCCATTTTAGGGAAACTTCCAAAGAACAATCATATTAGGGTTTTATCATTCTCCAAAAAAGTAGGAACCCAATTTTTTTTTTGAGGTGGTGCCCCAAACCCCACATGCTAGATGGAGACTCAAGTGTATAGTACTCAATGATCAATTGCCGCACGTCTTCATGTCTTCACCCATCATCAAATCTTCTAGAGATAGCTCTTACACATCATAGGAATCCGTCATAACCATTCTAGCCATGATCTCCTTATACACAATTCAAGATGTCGACACATACAAGTGGAGTGACACATCAACATGCCAACTAGACATTTACACTCACACTTAATTACATTATTTGCAAAAAATACATTTAGAAAAAAAATAATAAGAATAGGAATTGTCCAAGGTTGAGAAACCTTATTCCTAACACTTATCACTCCTCTTGTCATATGGGCTTTGTATTTGTACTTGCACTCTTGGCCTGGATTCCTCTTGTATCAAGTTGATTATCTATTTTGTTAATTAGATTATTTAGATGAGTATTTTTTCTATTTTCATTTGAGGTACAATCAAGTGCTCATCTTGTTGATTTGTGCATATACAACACTCTTTGATTTGAAGGTTTATCTCCTTGTTTTGTGTTCATACTTATCTCTGTAGCTAATAGGTGGTTTCATGGTATAATGAAGTATTTCATCATGTGGCCATAAAATTTCATCACACATGATTGTGTGTTTTGTTGTACGATGTGATAGTTCATCGTACTAATACTAGTATTTGATCTTACTAGTATTGGACATTTCATCGCAAGATAATACATTTCATCACATGCAAAAGTGATTTTCATCATATATTGGATAGTGAGTACTTATGAACTTTTTTGGAGTTTGCAAATCAATTTTTTGGGTACCCATTTGGGAGATGTACCTTCCCATTTTGGAATAGATCAATTATTGAATATTTTTGGGATAGTTAGAAAAGCTGTTTCATTCTTCTTTCATTTTAAAACTGAAATGAAGTTGAATAACTAATCATCTAGGAACTTGTACTTGGGTATTAAAAAGAACATTATATTGAATATAAATATAATAATCAAAATAAATATTGCATGTTAATCACATAGATGGAAAATGTATATGTTTGAGAGTAATGACGGACTTGGGAATCTTCAAATAGTTGGTTAAGTCTTTTGCTTGGAATTGTATGTATGATGTATGCATGTTTTTAAGGTTTATTTAACAAAAAAATTATGTTAGTTTATGTTTAATCCTTGTTTCCAAGGATTCCTAGGCAAGGCATTACAAATGGTACATTATTTTAATTTGATGCACGATCCATTTCAATGTAAACAAAAATAGTATAAATATTTTTTTTTCTAATCTCATAATCAATCCTATCTTTTAACATTTAATTAAAATACTCACACAATACAATATGCAACACTTAAATTGAATTAAATTCAAACATAAAAGACTAATATCATACCTCTAGGGCCATAAGAAATATTTTTAGATACAAGAGAAATTTATGTCTAAGTTTTGTTTCAAGTTTTCAACTACTAAACATCTAATGGTGTACAAGATTCTCAAAGTTCACATTGTAGAAACTCATGCTCTACCACCAAGTGTAACACCTTGTTGAGAAACCAAAGGGAATTAACCTAAAATATATATATTTTCCTTTCCAAATGATGCTTTGGAATCAAACTATATTTGGAAACAAACTATATTTTGAAGTATATTTTCATCATTGCTTGAATTCCAATGACATTGGATAAGAAATGTAAAATTGGTATGATAAAAATCAATGCACAAGATAGTTTTCTTTTAAAGAACAATGGTTCCAAAAATCAAGGGATAATATGTGTGGAAAAGATATTATTTCATGATGTAAAAAGGTAATGATGTTCACATTGGGCAGACTCACAATTTCAATCTGCCATAACATTTCAAACAAATGATACATTTGTATGCAATTGTTGCTTTCTCCTTTTTGCAGACCCACAATTTTATAGGATTATTTGCTATCCAATAGTGTGATTACACTTACATATTAACCTAAAACATGATGCTAAATTTACAAAATAATTTCTTTTTAAACATGTTTACATTACAACAAAAAATAACAATGAGGAAGCAATACAATGCAGTACCATATATACACATAAATGTAACTCAAACATAAACTACAATTATCAAGGGTTCCATAATGTAGAACGAAATAAATTTTAACTAATCATATGGATAATAATAAGTACAAGGTCTCACATTCATAGATGAATATCAAGTACATCATCACATAAGTGAATACATGGATACAATTGAGATCATAAGTATACACAGTGAAATAATGTCTACTACAAAATTTGTAGGGTATGAAATAATGAAACAATGAGCATAGTACAATACTCAACATCTTTGAATAGGTATCATAACTGATACACTAGTATAAATATACAACATACACAAGGTAAGAGAAAATCTCCCATGATGAACAAGAAGAATGTAATTGCTGCAAGGATCATCCAAGTACACAAACATTAATGTCAAATCTCAATGGTAATAGGATCACTATGCCTGACCATGTAGAACCTAGAGGTCTACTTTTACCTTGTTGAGGAGATAATAACAAGCCCCACTCAAGCAAAAAATAAAAACAAGATTTAGGTTAATTCAAAAGTACACCCTTCTTACACATTACACAATGGTAAAGCTAGACACATAATAGACAATAGATCACACAAGAATATACAAACAACAATAAAGAGCAAGTCACAAATACCACAATATCAAAATATACCAAATAAGAACCACCATAGGAAAATGTAAAACTTACAAAAGAGACTTAGGCTATATACTGTGGAAGTGACATCATATGGTCATCTACTTGAGTTACCCTAGACTAGTCTCTTTGGATCCCAAACCCTCAAGCATCTTCTAGTTGAGTTACCTTGTACTAGTCTCTCTAGATCATCAACCCTCAATATGACCCATATGGAATCAAATATCCTATCATGAAGACGAGGAATCTAATCATACCTACTTTCTAGGTATCATCTCATTCCCATTCTTAGCGTGTACAAGCAGTCAAGGCATAAGCGAGACATCATAACTAATCTTGTCTTTATTATATCCCAAAAGTTTATTATTAAGCTACCATTTATTAACAACTTACAATAGGCTACCTTGAAAATGACCACTTGGGCCTCGAACTGCTATTGCAAGCCAGTCTTCTAAGATGCACTAGATAACCTCTCCTAAATTTTTGAATAAAAAATTATCACCAATCATCAAATAAAACACTATTAAGTTCCTTCTCAAACTAGGAAAAATGTGGAACTACTATAGCCATGGTAATCAAAACAAAATCTCCAAGGTAAATATATGCAAACATGCAAAATCAACTTGATAAAAAATGTCATAATACAATCATTAATCACATGATGATGGCATACTTAAGAAGATGCAAATGAATCCCTTGCTTCTTGTAAGACAATCCCATCCTATAGTGCATATTACTAATCTCAATCTTAATAGACTCTATTCAAACCATATTATATGTCTCCCCTAGTAGCCCTCATAAATATAATAATTTAATAAGACAATGTAGTTAAGAAAATAATCATTTACAAACTAGGTTTAAATACCACCACATATGACTTATGTCATTTAATTATAAATTACACTTAATTATAATATTTAATAACTATATGCACATAATTACAAAATAACTCAACTAAAATATTCATGAAATTATTTTATAAATAATTTAATACAAAAAAAATCATTACTCATATCGTATATGTGTGTGTGTGTGTGGAGAGGGAGAGAGAGAGAGAGAGTGCTTGATTAGATCCAGAATAGGATGAGCATTATTTGGATGAAGGACCCTCAAGGATGGACAAGTTGGGCTCAGTCATACACTGACCTCTTGTATTAGTTGTTCATAGTATCTTTTTTGACTAGTTTATTTTGTTACTCTTAATGTAACTATTTACTCATACTCTTTCTGTCGGATGCTTAGCCTCTCGTTTTATTGTAAATTATTATTTTTGAACTCTCTATAATTAATAAAATATAACTAAATAACAATAAAAAATAACTAATTAACAAGAGACACAAAGCATCGTAGTTCATGCCAAAGGTGTAATGATTGTACAATTGTAATAGATTAGAAAAATGACCTTTAATTTTTAATGTTATTCCTCTCATTTGTGAACTAAATGAACCTTAAAATTTTCACAATGGAGCAACTAACATTTGATGAAAATAATATACATAATAGTGAAATGAAATGACGAAAAGAGGAAAAACATAACAAAAGAGATCTATTTTTCCTTTTGTTCCTCAACAATTGTCTTTCTAAAACAGTACTTGCAAAATTTAACAATTGCCATATTGGCTTAGTACTTGTTAGTATTAGAATAAATTTTATTTTAGAATATATAATATTTAAATTAATAAAAATATTATATAGTATTTTTATAATAATAATATATATAATAGTATTTGTTAAAAGATTGTATAATATTTAAGGATATATAATATTTTAATCGAATAAAAAAATTAATTTGTAAAATACAATATTAAAAACTTTAAAAATATAAAAGTATCATGTTTTACAATGCGATTTAAATGACATAAATCAAATTATTAAATATAATAACTAAAATAATTCATTAAAATATTTTATACAAATTATTAACTTAAATGTATTGATTTTATAATTATAATTAAAAATATAAATTTAATTACGAGTTAACTTAATCCATGAAATGCAAAAAGTATCACAACAAGTACTAACAAGTGCCACATTAGTGGCATGTACTTGCTTATAGTAGTTTGCATTAGAGTTTATTGAATATAATTATTAATATGTAGTATGGTTTTATTAAATTTTATTCAATACAATAAAATTATTGTAAAATGTAAAGAAAAATTATAATGAATGAATTTTAAAAGTAGTTAGATAGAATAACTTTTAAAAAATTATATTTCTATATATATTCTCCCAACTTAAATAATTTTGAGTTAGAATATGTCCATAAAAAAATATTGAATAGAGCATATTCTATCAATATATTTATGATATTTATACTTGTGATAATTAATTTTCCTAAATTAAAAATTACAAAAAATAGAATAGAATACACATAACTAAATCATAAAAGTTTTTTTGTTTGTGATTCAATGATAATATTATTAAATATAATTTATATTTAAAAATTATATCAATTATAATGCATTAATGTGTTGTAGTATTAATTACATGATATTAATATATCTATTTGAATATATAAAAAACTTTTAATTTATTAAATCTAACAAAATTTTACAACAAATTCAAATATAATCTATTGACAATTTATGTACAAGATTAAGTATAAATTAAGATGTAATTGAAAAGTGCCATGTAACTATGAACCTTTGAAAAAAAAAGCTCCTATAACACAAAATCTATTGAGCCAATATATAAATTTACAATTAAATAATTAAACTTTAAAAAGACTTTAATTATTTAAAAATATTTATATGTGATTGATTTAAAGTAATTGAGTTTGAGAAATTGAATACAATAGTACATTGCCTACATCAAATACAATAATAGACCTTGAGGTATATTAAGATTGTAGTATTAGATTTTTATATATTTCTTTGAATTATATTAAGAAAAAGATTCAAAACTAAATCATGTTCTATTAATATGTTTGTTCAATTAATTTTTTAAATTAATGTAACTAAAATAATTCAAAAATAAATAAAAATAACCTTCAAATTTTAAGAAAATTAAAGAAAAGAGTTCAAAATTTTAAATCATATAAAAATAATTAAATTATAGTAAATCAAAAAAATAATTTTGATTTAAATATTTAAAAATATGTAAATATATTTTTAAAAAAATCTTAAAGACAATTATTCTTAAAAATAAATTTAATCTACTCTGAATTTATTTTTCAGGTAAAATGAATTGATAAAGAATATAAATAACAATTATGTGTATAGACAAGATTTTATGTGCAACTTGAATTATATTATACTTTCTTACCTTAAGAATACCATGAAAGAATTTATTATATATTCATAAAAATTAAGAACAAAATAATAATTAATTTATAAAATGAAAATGGTGCATATAAACAAATATTACAAATTGACCACTGAATTCTAAATCTATTCAAATGAATAATAAATCAAACAAACTGTGACTAATTATAAATTTAAACTCCTAATTATTAAATCACTCTACATCAAAATTATTATTGTTGTGAATTTTTTTATGATTTTAGGAATGATTTAACATTTGGAAGACATTCTTTAATTGGCTGATAAAATTAAAAGCTATGGGCACATGATATAGAATAGAAACCGGCAAAATTTCCAATACAGAACACCTGATAATAGATATGATAAGGTGCATATTATAAATTTTCCGATCGAGTCTGCAAATTTCCAAAATACTGAAAAGTGTTTTGGCATTAATATTTTGTTGACATGCTATAAATTTTTTGTTTGAAACTCACATTCATGGTAGTTTAGGCGGAGAGAGCTCTCTAAGAAATCTGGTGAACATTCTACATGTCTTATCCATGCATCCTCTACATATTTTCAATCCATATTGAGCAAAATTATTCTCTGAAAATCGTGTCGTAGCGGCAACATCTCTTTGGATCTCGTCCTCTCCACTTTAAAAAATTTAGATTCAATGATGCATCTTCAGCATTTCAAATTGTGATGTTCTTGATCCTCAATTCACCAAATGTGGAGTTCAGAATTTTTATGTGCCTCCAAATTAGTAGTGCTTCATCTTTTCCTGCACAATGCCATTGCTAAGGAATAGCAAATTCTGCAAGAGACCCAACATTTCCATGTGTTTCAAGATTGCATGGTCCAGCTACCCCAGAAATGATTGGTTGTCATTATAACAATGCATAAGTTGTTTGGGATACTAATGACGTGCAGAGAAACCTATTCAATTGTTCTCTTTAAATATCCATATAATAACGTCGTAGTTGGGGTCTAGTTAATACAGTTCTCCGGTTGTAGATATGATGGAGCATGCAAAGTGTTTGAAGAAACGGATGTAAGGAAACCTATTCCTCTATTATAACCATTATGAGAGAGAGTGGTCAAAGAGCTGAAGAGCTGTGGTAGTTTTTTGAAAGAATTTCCAAAAATGGCAGTGTTTTTGTAAGCTCTGAGATATTTGCTTCTTTTATCAAATCTTCATGTGATGAGCGCCTTATGAGAGAAGCCCTGATTGTGCTATCTGAAATGGAAGAAAACATGGTTTTGAGCCTAGCGTTGATATTTATGAAACCTTCATTGATGCACAAGTTGAAGCGTTATATATTGAAATGGGCAGACATTTATAACCAACTGTTAGTTCTTATAATATTCTAATTTTGCGTAGAACAAAAAAGAAAGATATGGGGTTGTGCACAGAAGAAAATTAACGACTTTGCTGCAGATGCAGATGCTTTCTGAAGGCAAGTTATATTTCCCATTTCTATTTGCGCGTGTGATCAATTCTCGCAGTAGCAGAACAACGCTGGCAAGATGCCCACACAGGCTAAAATGGCTGCAGATGAATTCTTCAAAATCTTTGAAGATGACAGGAATCTTCAGCAAATGGGTGAGATTTTTTTGTCATTTGAGTGACAAAGAGCAAAATCTTCCGGAAATATTAAGGGAGAGGCTGGACTATGCAATTTAAGGAACAACTGAAATGGGTAAAATTCTTATTGAATATCAAAGAGAACAGAACAACAGAAGAAACAAAGAACACTAAAGAGCTTTATCCACGAGATAAGTCAGAGGGAAGCATCCTATGATCAACAATGTTCCAATCCGGCACATGCTCAGAGGCCCATTTAGCCAAGCAATCAGCCGAGGGATATGCATAAAAACACATAATCCAAAGAATTGCACAACTGAGTGATTTATTGCATAACCAGTGCTAGATATCAATCCACATCCACAAGATTCCGTTTGTTCAATAAATTAACAACTGAATTTTTTCGAAGGAAAAAAAAAATTGAATAGAAAAGAGAAAAGTCCTCACAACATTGAGGCATTTGTGAAAAAAACCCACCGAAGGCCAGAAAAACCCCACATTGAGTGATTTTAGGTGTTAGTAGTTATTATATTTAGTGATAAGTAAAATGATTATATTTTATTAATTCTATAGTTTTGTTGGTTAGGGTTCTATTATTATATATTATTATATTTTACTTGCTAACTTATTTATTTATTTCTCTAATTATATAGATTGATCGATCAATTATCCTTTTGCAATTAATTGATTAGTTGATGATTATTTTGTAATAATTTATTTTATCAAATTATTTGGCAATAATTGTATTGGATCATTTTGTTGCAAATATTTTATTACAATAATATAGATAATTTTATCAATGCTTATTGCAATTAGAGCTATTACAATCGGCCCCTCCTAAATTTGTTTGTCCTCAAGCAATTTTAATATTTGGGTGTTCACAAATTTATGCCCCTTCCCAAGTTGCATCTTCTTTAGGTGGGTCTTTCCACTTGATCAAATAATGTGGAATGGTTCTATTCTTCAATCTCTTTTCCAATGTGCTTAGGATCTTCTTTGGTTCTAAAATGAGTTTCCCTTCATCATCAAGTTGGGGTAGTTCATCACATGTTGATTCATTTGATGATGATGCTTTCTATAGTTCCTATAGTGATTTTAGTATTTTTCATGATGACAGCTATATGGATGATTTATATGTGATTTTATGTTTACTTACCCCATACTTGCATGTGTATGGTGTACATATATATTGTACATATATATTTTTATCTTATGTCTGGTGTATCTGATGTTGTTGAGGGAAGGAGTTGTAGTCACTTGCTAGCTGTGATCTACACAATGTACTACTCTCCACCATTGCATGTTTAGTTTAGATATATATGTATATGTACATGTTCGACTTTTATGCATGTTGTAAGTATCGGACATCAACTTCCCTAAATTGTCAGGATGAGTGTGTCATATCGCATCATCTCAATGGTAAAAGAGGCAAGATAAATCTCAAGTCCAAATTCTAAATCCGAGCCAATTGTCCTAAGATAAATGACACGTATTGGATTTTTTTTACCTTTTCAAATTCGTCAAAGTGGTGTGAATTCGAGATTTTAACCTTTGAGTTTGATTTCTCACTTTGTCCTTGTAGTCAAGTTTTACATTATTGAGTTTGTGGGTATGCTGTGATTTTCAAATATAATTAAATCAACCAAAGAGATTATTAGAGCATTTAATTAAACAAAAACTTTATAAAGAAAAATCAATTTTATTATATTTAAGTAATTAAGAAATTAAGAAATTAATTAAATAGAAGAGTTAAATTTAAAGATAAATAATTAAAAGACTTAATTTGATGCAATTATATTTATTTAAATTTAACAATAATAAATTTAGAAGTTGCATTTAAATAATGAAATTTAAATATCATTATTAGTTAAATTAATAAATATGTTTTCTAAAAATGTATTGCTTAAAAAAAATGAAGTGAGAATAATTTAAATAAGGTTTAATCTAATTAAAGGCAAAAGGGTGCATTGGGGAATTATAAATCAAAATAATAAAAGTTTATTTTAATGAGAGGCCTTTGCATGTTTGTGAATCAAAAAAACTAGGTAGGGTTAGACTCTTTATTAAGAGATTCAAGCTCATTTCTACACACACGAGGTTGGAGGAGCAATTTCTGAGATTAAAAGATAAGAAGTTTTTGAAAGATCTGTGAGACGTAAATTTTGTAATCATTGAGCTTATTGTCAGATTGTAGCATCATATTGAGGTAGGAATCATGCATAATTCATTGCAAGAAATCTCTTTAAAAAAATGTTTAGCAAACTTAGTGACATTATAGGTTAATTTCTCTTGGGTTCCCTGGCGGGGCATTACATCTAGTATCAGAGCTTGAGTTTCTACATCGGGAGCTCTGGGTATATTGGAACACCACTAAATGACAACTATTCAACTTAAAACATACTTAAACAACTATACTTATATATTACAACTTGAACAACTTGAACTTTAGACCCGAGTACTTAAACATAGAAAAAGGAAAATTGGAAGTAATCTTGATTTTGGTTTTTAAAACATGTTTTTTTATGATTATGCTTTAAGATATCATGCCTTTGTTGAATTTGTTGGCATTCTATTATTCTTTCTTGGATGTTATAGTCCAAGATGGTGTTTGAGACTAGATCTATTGTTAGGGGTCATAGTGTAGGCCGAGGTAGAGGTCATGGGAGAGGTGGATATGA
Source organism: Cupressus sempervirens (assembly GCA_028749045.1). Lineage (NCBI taxonomy): Eukaryota > Viridiplantae > Streptophyta > Pinopsida > Cupressales > Cupressaceae > Cupressus > Cupressus sempervirens. The sequence continues at coordinate 289,330,268 of CM053788.1, read as the reverse complement.
TGGACCTTCTATGACTCATTGAGAGAGTCATGTAAGGGAAGAGAACTTGGAGGAGAAAAATGGAGAGAAATAAGAAGGCTCCAATGAACCTGGTACTAGGCAGCTAGTGAAGATTATTTTAGAGTGCCTACAAAACTAAGAGAGAGTTGAGTGAGGGGAGTCACATCATTCAAGCTATGATGAGAGACAAAGATTTAGGAGTCCCAAGAGAGGTCACACAAGAAACATGCTAGAGGTTATCAAAGCCAATCAGATGAAGGGCATTCTACGAGTCAAGCTTAAGGTTTTTTTAGGAGTTGGTACTGGTTAAGATGCAGAGAATTGGTTGATCACACTGGATAGATGTTTTGTGATGCAAGACTTTGAAACAAATTTAAAAGCAAGGTATGATATTACCCACCTAGATATCTTTGCAACAACTTGGTGGAAGATTGAGGAGAAGAAGTTGGGTCTATATATGAAGAATGTCACATGAGAGCTATTTTTGGAGAACTTTTGTGAGTGTTTCTTACCTGAGGAGTGGAGTCAGTAGAGAGTGGATGAGTTTCACAATTTGAGACAATTCACCCTAGCCATGGTAGAGTATGAGCATAAGTTCTTTGAGCTCATGCCCTACGTGGGGATTAGTAACCCTTTCCCATTAATGGTGCATTATTTCATATGCAGACTAGACAATTGTTTCATTGGGGGTGTGAAGGTATTCCTGTACACTCGAAAGTGTCCCACTCTAAACCCTTCTATCCAAACGATTCCATGAGATGGGAATGCTTGGATGCCGGCTTAGAGCTCCCTATCCACGGAGTGCAAGAGAGTATATTTCAAGAATAAGAAGGCTCTCAGATGAGCCTTAGAGATACTCTTCTTGCTAGTAAACCATGCAATGGGAGGTTCCAAAGACAAGATGCAAGAATGCAAATGTCCCAAGGAGTTCCTCAAGGATGCAATGCAGATGAAGATTAAGCTAGAATGAGAATGTCAAATGCAGCTATGCTAGAATATGAATGAGAGTTTTACAATCCAAATATTAAGCTATGTGAGAGATTATTGCAAAATAGAAGCTAAACTAACATGCAACATGAATCTAAGCTAAAATGCCATGGATGAGAGAATGTAGACAAGGAAGAGAAGTTCTCCACAAAGCTCCAAAGAAAACCTGTTAGAAAACCTGCAGCATAACAATGTTCAAAAGATGGATGGATTGAGGGGGAAAGCTCTCTCCCTTTTAAAGATGTATGGACGGTGGAGATCAAGATGAAGATGGTGGATGATCAACGGTGGAATTCGAAAATAGGAGTGATCCATGTGCACACACAAATCAACCAATAGAATATAAGTTGACTTGTCATATAAGACAAAAGTCACAAAGCCTTTTCTTTTAATTGCAAAATAGAAAAAGGACTTTATGTGTGCACTTTAAGTGGGTTATAAGAATGGGGTATTTTATTTAATTAAAAGGGGACATGTTCTTTTAATCAAATAATGAACTTAGGATAGCATTGTCAAACTATAGGTTATAATCAAATAAATTGATTATTAGCAATTTGGTCTAGGTAAATGATTAAATTAATTTAGCCAAAATGCTGAGAAGGGGGCTAATAGTCTAGATGACCATTTTTAGATGATTACATTTGCCCCTCTTTGACTAATGTGTGATCGATCTGGGAACACATTATGTCAAAGAAAATAGAAAGCCAAGTAGGTAGTGGTAGATATAGATGTCTGATTTCGAAGAGTGAAATGCAGAAATAGATAGCAAGTCCTAAATGCACAGCCTGATAGCAGTAGTACTGAACACTAGGAAGATGATGTTAGGATCTTAAAAGAATTCTAACACCTAGCAAAGCGAATATATTGAGAGCAAGTGATAAGATCAAACAAATGCTCCTAAGAAATAGATAGCTGTAACAATCAGCAATAGAGTATTTTTGCCCCCTCGGGATCGAAATTGAAATGAGGTAAGGGGATGCAAAAAATTGGCTAGAAATGAGAAAATTAGAATATAGCAATGTCCAAGATGACAGATAGATGATTAGAACCCAAGAATGACTATATTAAAAAATTGATAAAATGCCCCAGTTTGACTAGAGTTGACCTTGAAGGACATAGCATAAAAATTAGGTCAAAATGAGTAGAAAGGTGATTTTAGACATGAAATAGTGAATTTAAGTAGATATGAAGTATGGAAATGATGAAGACATGAAGAAATGAAGATGCCCCAGTGATGATTCAGAGATTAGACCTCAAAAGGTCAGCTAACTGCTCAGAAGAAAGTAGAATTTCAAAAGACAATTTTGACCATCAAGGTGAACTCGAATTTGGATTTCGATCCCGAAAATGAATCTAGGACGTTGAAATTATTTAAGAGGTCAAAAATTTTATATAATGTGATGATAAGATAGAAAAGAGATGAAGCGAAAGATTAAGAAGGTGAAAAAACATGAACAAGAAGAAAGTAAAGAAATATATGAAAGGAGTTAGCTGATATGTCCACAAAAAGATGAAGAGAGAGCTCTCCCCATATGCAAGAATGTAAGACTAAGCTATAAAATGAACCTAAAATGCAAGCTAATATGCAAAGTGGTTTACCAGCAAGAAGTGCATAACATTTAGACTCTTAATTTCATCATTGAGCATTTATTAGGGACATCATGAGATCATACAACCATCACTAGTATAACTATGAGGATATGAATATGATCAATATGAATATGATCACTAGTATAACAGGTTTTCTTTGGAGCTTTGTGGAGAACTTCTCTTCCTTGTCTACATTCTCTCATCCATGGCATTTTAGCTTAGATTCATGTTGCATGTTAGTTTAGCTTCTATTTTGCAATAATCTCTCACATAGCTTAATATTTGGATTGTAAAACTCTCATTCATATTCTAGCATAGCTGCATTTGAAATTCTCATTCTAGCTTAATCTTCATTTGCATTGCATCCTTGAGGAACTCCTTGGGACATTTGCATTCTTGCATCTTGTCTTTGGAACCTCCCATTGCATGGTTTACTAGCAAGAAGAGTATCTCTAAGGCTAATCTGAGAGCCTTCTTATTCTTGAAATATACTCTCTTGCACTCCGTGGATAGGGAGCTCTAAGCTGGCATCCAAGCATTCCCATCTCATGGAATCGTTTGGATAGAAGGGTTTAGAGTGGGACACTTTCGAGTGTACATTTTGGCGCCAAAATGGGAAAGCTCTCTCCCTTTTAAAGATGTATGGACAGTAGAGATCAAGATGAAGATGGTGGATGATCAACGGTGGAATTTGAAAAGAGGAGTGATCCATGTGCACACACAAATCAACCAATAGAATATAAGTTGACTTGTCATATAAGACAAAAGTCACAAAGCCTTTTCTTTTAATTGCAAAATAGAAAAAAGACTTTATGTGTGCACCTTAAGTGGGTTAGAAGAATGGGGTCTTTTATTTAATTAAAAGGGGACATGTTCTTTTAATCAAATAATGAACTTAGGATAGCATAGTCAAACTATAGGTTATAATCAAATAAATTGATTATTAGCAATTTGGTCTACGTAAATGATTAAATTAATTTAGCCAAAATGCTGAGAAGGGGGCTAATAGTCTAGATGAACATTTTTAGGTGATTACATTTGCCCCTCTTTGACTAATGCGTGATCGATCTGGGAACACATTATGTCAAAGAAAATAGAAAGCCAAGTAGGCGGTGATAGATATAGACGTCTGATTCCAAAGAATGAAATGCAGAAATAGATAGCAAGTCCTAAATGCACAGCCTGATAGCGGTAGTACTGAACACTAGGAAGAGATGATGTCAGAATTCAAGAAGAATACTAACACTTAGAAAAGCAGATAGAGTGAGAGCAAGTGAGAAGATCAAACAAATGCTCCTAAGTAGTGATAGAGTATTTATGCCCCCTCGGGATCGAAATTGAAATGAGGTAAGGGGATGCAAAAACTTGCTAGAAATGAGAAAATTAGAGTATAGCAAATTCCAAGATGACAGATAGATGATTAGAACCCAAGAATGACTATAAGAAACTGATAAAATGCCCCAGTTTGACTAGAGTTGACCTTGAAGGATATAGCATAAAAATAAGGTCGAAATGAGTAGAAAGGTGATTTTAGACATGAAATAGTGAATTTAAGTAGATATGAAGTATGAAAATGATGAAGAAATGAAGAAATGAAGATGCCCCAGTGATGATTCAGAGATTAGACCTCAAAAGGTCAGCTAACTGCTCAGAAGAAAGTAGAATTTTAAAAGACAATTTTGACCATCAAGATGAACTCGAATTTGGATTTCAATCCCGAAAATGAATCCAAGATGTTGAAATTATTTAAGAGGTCAAAAATTTATATAATGTGATGATAAGATAGAAAAGAGATGAAGCGAAAGATTAAGAAGGTAAAAAGACATGAACAAGAAGAAAGTAAAGAAATATATGAAAGGAGTTAGATGATATGTCCACAAAAAGATGAAGAAAGAGAGCTCTCCCCATATGCAAGAATGCAAGACTAAGCTAGAAAATGAACCTAAAATGCAAGCTAATATGCAAAGTGGTTTACCAGAAAGAAGTGCATAACATTTAGACTCTTAATTTCATCATTGAGCATTTATTAGGGACATCATGAGATCATACAACCATCACTAGTATAACTATGAGGATATGAATATGATCGATATTAGATAGGTATGTGGAAATCCAATCTAAGCATCAGAGACATGTAAGTCAAGATAACTACACGATTAGATTCCCTAAGTTTAATTTAGCAAGATTACACCTATATCAAGGCATAAGCGCCAGGATAAACCCTGAGTGCGATCTTGCAAAACAGTCAAGGATGATACATTTATAAGTCAAAGTGTTGAATAGGTCAAGCATAAATGCTTACAACACTATAGACAAACAAAAGTATACCCACAAGCAGAAATCAAGAAAATATGTCCCATGCCCCCAGTCTTCTAGTCAATGACATCCTTGAAAGACTATTAGGGAGGGAACACCTGGCAAAAAAATCATCATAGACAGCACACAAAGTAGATAAATGTCAGCATAGCTCAGTCATTTAAGTGTTAAAGTGCGTGTGTGTAAGTCACTTGGCCATTTCTTCCAGACTTGATTCTGATAGTGAGATATCGCGACATCGGAGACCGTAGGTAAACTATCTGTAAAGTGTTAAAAAACACTTGATGTCAAAGTGGGGGAAGTGTTGAGAAACACTATTTTGTGAGTTGTCAAAGAAACCCTAATCCATAAGAATACCTCAATAGGCTAAGCAGTTGTGCCCCCAAGACGAGGACAAGAAACAATTCCAAGCTAGGAAATGTGTAGCGAAGTGGATGATTGAGACTGATAGACATAGGTACGAGGGTTTCAAGTAGTGCCTATTTCCAAGTTTTCACCACTTGACAGATTTTTTTAGGACTTTTTTCAATTTTTTTGTATTTTTTTTATTTTTGATTTTTTTTGGTGATACATCAAAGCACCTATTGCTAGGTTTTCACTAAGATGATAATTTTTTCAAGACATTTTCTTATTTTTAGGATTTTTTCAGCATCATATATGATTTTTTTTGGAATTTTTTAGAAGGTTTAGAGATCACTAGTTCTCAAGCAAGATCACATCATTTTCTCCCAATGTCTAGCAAGATATAGGATATGATGGAGCAACGAGCCAGTGGATAAGCAAAGATGGATGAAAAAAGAGTATGAAGCAAGTGAAAGTGATCCTCAAGGACTGACTCCTCAAGAGTACCCAAGCTAGGGAAAGAGGTGAAATAGTCATATGAAGCATGTTTTGGATAAGCAATGGAAGTAATGAGAAAGATAGCATGTAGAATAAGTAATGAAGCCAACAAGTGAGATAGCATGAAGTGTGTAGTCCAAAAGAGTAGCCATGTCAAGAGACCTATGAGAACCATGTTTCATTTATTATGATCAAGATCAAGGGGTCAACTAGATAGTATAGCAATGGGATAGAGAAATAAGAATAAAGCTCAAGATAGAGGCTATGAGTGAATGAGAGAGCACAATAGAAAATCTGGTGGATAAGATAGCCAATATGCAAAGATAGCTCAACATTGTCAAGATCAAAGAGAGAAGAGGGGATAGATGGATGATGGAAGAATTACGCATGATGCTTGTTTGCCAGGTTTTCATCATGGTACTTATCTAAGGTGCCACAAGAAGTAGTTTTCACCATAGGATAAATTTATTTCTCTTTACTTTTGCTACCAAGGTGCCACAAGAAGTGGTTTTCACTAAGGCACATTTTCATTTTTTTCATTTTTTTTAATTTTTTTTTTTTGAATTTTTAGAAAGAGCTCAAGCTTTTTGAATGTAGATAGTGCTCCTATAGAAAAGATAAGTCATGATAAGCCAAGACCATAGAAAGGTATGCTCAAAGATGTTGATAGGGTGATGAAAGAGAAATGGTAGTAGGAAGAATATATTGAGGATAAGAGTTCATGTATAGAAAGTAAGTGTAAGCTTTAGAGGATTTCATGAGGGTAGTTGAAATATTAGACAAGATCAACATTGACACACACCTTGAAGGGTATTGGAACAATGGAGGAATCATGGATGAAATAGATTGAGGATTAGATGTATGAGGTGGTAGAAGAGATTTAGAAAAAAGTGGAGTGGAAGGCTTTGGAATATTTTTAGGAAGATTTTTGGAAGAAGATGGAATGGAAGCCTTTGGAAGCTTGAATGTCAACTTTGAAGTATTTTCAATCTTCAAGTCTTTTAAAAGAGACTTGGGAATCCATATAGCTTTAGATTTTCCTTGTTCTTTGGGTGCTTGAGATTGCATTTCTTCAATGATGGATTTAGGAACCCATATTTTCTTTGATTTAGCTTTTTTAATAGTGGACCTTTGCGGTCTCTTTTGTGCATTCTCCTTCTTAGCATTCACATGTCGATTAGATGGGACATAGTGATCTTTATTTTTCAATGGATTATTATGTTTATTCTCACTTCCAAAGGACTTGGGATTTGTGGATGAATAAGGATGATATGACTGGTTTAGATGAATAGAGGGGTGAAAAGTCATCAAGGATGAGTGTCTTTGTTGATCTTGAGGTATGATGGGAGAGCTAGGAGTGGAAAGTGTAGGAGATGAAGGAACATAAGGTCCCAATATAGATGGAAGGTTTGAAGGCTTTAGCTTTGATGGATAAGGACCAAGGATAGATTTAGAAGATGCAAAGGCATAGTGGGAAGGGATATCAACATCTTTAGAATGAGCAACATGGTCAAAGCCATCAATAGACTCATGAGTACCTTTGATAGGAACAACATTTTTAATAGTAGCACTTGAAGCTTGAGCACAATTTTGAAGTGGATATGGAGAAGTAGAACATGAGGGGATGCTTTGATCTTGACAAGTAGCCTTGGATAGCATATGAAGAGAACTTTTCTCATAATTTTCAGTAAGCTCAAGGGAGATAATGGAAGTTGTGTCTTCATCATACTTAGGAGGTGGACAAGTTATAGGATATGGAGGGGAAAAATCTTGAAAGAGATGAAAGGGTGCTTGATCTTGATCTTTCTTGATATTTATAGCTTTTTCTTTTTGAGAGTCCTCTTGACATGGAGCCACTTCTAAGGACAAGGGAGAATGAAGAGTGAATGGAGTAGTGCTTGGATTAGGCATAGCAGTGCATGAAGGTTGAGGATGTTTAGGATTAGTAGCATGGAAAAGGTTTGCAACCAAGTGAAGGTTAGCTTGAGTTTCTTTTAGAGGTAGCCCTTGAGGGTACACATATTGCATATGGAAAGCACTAGGTTTTTTGTTTGATGCAGGCATGTTGGAAAGCTTTGAAGTGTTGGGAGATGCATGAGTGTTGGAAGAAGTGGAAGATGTAATGGAGCCACTACTAGACATAGGTTCATCAATGTAATCTTGCTCAAGAGAAGTATCTTCACCACATGAGTCACTAGAGGTTCCAAGATCAACAATCTCATCATCAATGAGATCTTGGATTTTATGTTTCAGATCTATACAATCAAAAGTAGCATGGTCATTAGATTGATGATAGGCACAATAGGTATCCAAGAATGGATTTCCATATGAGCTAGACTTAGGTAACATGATGATCTTATTGCCAAGAAGTTTTTGCAAAGTGTCATCATAAGAATCTTCCAAGGGAGCAAAAGTTCTATTAGAAGTATGTCTAGGATCTTCTTGTTGTTTCCCAAGTGAATAGAATGCATTCATGTCTTCATCATTATCTTGGTCAAAGATAGGTCCATCATGAAATTTTGGAATAGGCTCAAAGTAGGTATCACTTGCTTGACCTCTAAAGAGGTCTTTAGATCTAGAAGATGAAGACATTTGATGTCTTGAAGTAGAGCATGTAGACCTAGAAGAAGAGGATGACCTCAAAGAAGGTGACTCACATGCATGTAAAGACCTTAAGGAAGATTCATGTAATGATGCAATCTTCTCCTCTAACCTTTTCTCAAGTTTAGACTTCATTTCTATCATGCGCTTAGAAAGATGAAGGTAAGAAAGATCATTTGTCTCTTCCAGTTCTTTGTATTGTGCATATAGATCTTGAAACTCTTTAGTGACATGGAGGATATCATGATCATCTAGATTTGGTTGAAGTTTGGTAGCACAAGGTTTAGATCCCATAGTTTTAGATGCAAAGCCAAGCATAAAAGAGCCTAGAAGATAACTTGATGTTGAAACTATAGGAGGTAGAGTGTTCACTTGCCAAAATAGTAGAGAGAGATTAAAGCAACTTGTCAAACAATATGTCCAAGAAACTTACGACACGAATGACTCAAGTAAATAGCTAGCAAGATGCCCAAATAGCCAAACAGATAGAGCAAGCGGGGTGACAAGTGAACAACTCTCCAACCCAAGAGTGTAGTCAAGAAATCAAGGCAACCATTTCAGCAAAAAAGATAACTAGCAAGTGGACATAGACCATGAAGATAGAAAGACCAAGAGCACTAAGACCAAAGAGCCACTTTAAGCATGTTAAAAAACAAGAGACATAGCAAATCAAAGTCAAATGATGAGACTCCCCTTAGCAAGCAACACAAGAAAATGTTTGCATTTGATGTTTTGACTTGGTTGACAAAGTTTGACAATAATTGATAGCATAGCAAGTTTGATGTTCAAAAGCAATTTCTTTCCAAGCAAGATAGTGACACATGGAGTATTCTTCAAACAATCAAGCAAGGGACAAAGCAACCTTGCATGATACAAGCATATGTGACGTCTCAAAAGAATTCCCTAGAATTATCGTCATGTGTATGTTCAAAATATTTTCACAAGTATACCACATTCGAGAACACATCAAGCAATATCTACCTAGAAGTCATGGTTCATTACTCAACAACTTGGCCCACGCTTGATGCTCCTTCACCTCACACCAAGTGGTTGCCCACAAGAGATATTGGCTTTGTCATGGAAATGCCATAAGCATAACCAAGGGAACACATATGGTGAGTGTAAATCTTGGGGTGATCCGGGTAGTCCACTAGGATCGATCCTTGCACCAAGAAGTTGAGCGGCTAAAAAAAAGGTAGTTACTAACTTAGAGTGTTTAGATAGGGCTTCCGTTCATAGTGTTCCTCTTGCTCCCAATTACGGGACACCTCACCTTGCGATGAGTAACCGATCTCGCGATCACAAGAGTACCTTAAGCATTCTTGCCTAGTGATCTCCCTATGGTCGAAATCCCATAAGCAATCACACTAGACGAAGATAAACACTACGTCTACCAAAGTTTTGTGTCCTTGATAGCCTTGATTTTATAGTGAGTTGGAAGAGCCAGGTAATTTGCTTGTCCCCACTTGGGTCGTTCCTCTCAGGTTGTCCGAGAGCAGGCCCTCTAAAGGATTCTAAACTACACAAAGAGTGGATCAACTTTTGGAAGTCAAGATTTTTTATTCACCACAAGGGTGAAGAGAATACTCTCCTATTCCAATCATTTTCTCCCAAACATGCCAAGAAGATTCAGTTACCCCTTGCTTTTGAAACCAAATGGCAAGTCAAGATTTCTGATTCACCACAAGGGTGAAGAGCATACTCTCCTATTACCAAAAGACTCCAATCACAAGTTTTATGTGCCTATGAAAAAAAGAACAATTAGTCAATGCCACACATGAAAATAAAAAAGTAAGAAATTTTGGGTTTTTATGCTTTGGGCAGCCCTGCAAACAATCATTAGTAGCCCTTGTGCATTTGAAGCTTTGACATGCGTTCTTTTTATGCAATGTTTCAATTTTTTTTCATAAGGATGGCAACCTGAAATCACAACTTGTTAGCAACAAAAGTTAGTGTGAAATAACATAAAAATCTGCAATAAAAAGTGGTGAGTTGCTTCAAAAATCTAATTTATCTTCCAACTAAGTACATGCAAAGAAAGTGCAAGTTAATCACAAATGCTTTCATTTTTACTCTTTGGTTTTGACCTAGTCAACAAGATTGAACTTTTTTGCTATGATTTCGTATCCAAAAATGAAAATGAAAAGAAAAGACCCCTATTAAAAATCAGAGAGCTTTCCAAAAATGGAAGAAATTTTTAAAAAGCTCTTCATTTGCGCTCTAGAGATTGATTTTGTCAAAACAGGCCAAATTTATCAAATTGAGTTTTTGATCCTTAATATGACCTCAAAATTCAAAACACAAAAATAGAACCCCCATTAGAATTGAAAACTCTTTCTATAAATGTAAGTTTTTTTGAAAAAAACGCTGACGTGCGATCAAAAATGACTTTTTATGAAAAAACAAGAAAATATTATAACTTTCGCAAATCACGTCAAAATTCTCTGAAAATTGAACTAAATCATTTTGAACACATACCCAACGTCCACAAAAAATTTTAGAATCAGAATCTAAGCGGTTTAAAAGATATAATCAAATCTTTAAACCAACTAGATTTTTGGCCTTCAAATCAATCTACTTATGGGTTGGCCTTAAAACCAAAGTGATAATTCTACAAAAGCACTTGATTAGATCCAATATGCTGCTGTAAAAAATTAAAAATAAAAAATGAAAGCAAATGGAGCTAGAACTTGATTCAAGCCCCACGGTGGGCGCCAAAAATGTACACTCGAAAGTGTCTCACTCTAAACCCTTCTATCCAAACGATTCCATGAGTTGGAATGCTTGGATGTCGGCTTAGAGCTCCCTATCCATGGAGTGCAAGAGAGTGTATTTCAAGTTCAAGGGCTCTAAGATGAGCTTTAGGAATACTCTTCTTGCTAGTAAACCATGCAATGGGAGGTTCCAAAGACAAGATGCAAGAATGCAAATGTCCCAAGGAGTTCCTCAAGAATGCAATGCAACTAAAGATTAAACTAGAATGAATATGAAAAGTGCAGCTATTCTAAGCATGGATGAGAGTGTTACAATCCAAATATTAAGCTATGTGAGATAGATTATTGCAAAATAGAAGCTAAACTAACATGCAAATGAATCTAAGCTAAAATGCTATGGTATGAGAGAATGCAAACAAGAAATAGAAGTTCTCCACAAAGCTCCAAAGAAACCTATTAGAAAATCTGCAGCATAACAATATTCAAAATGAGGATGGATTGAGGGGGAAAGCTCTCTCCCTTTTAAAGATGTATGGACGGTAGAGATCAAGATGAAGATGGTGGATGATCAACGGTGGAATTTGAAAAGAGGAGTGATCCATGTGCACACACAAATCAACCAATAGAATATAAGTTGACTTGTCATATAAGACAAAAGTCACAAAGCCTTTTCTTTTAATTGCAAAATAGAAAAAGGACTTTATGTGTGCACTTTAAGTGGGTTATAAGAATGGGGTCTTTTATTTAATTAAAAGGGGACATGTTCTTTTAATCAAATAATGAACTTAGGATAGCATTGTCAAACTATAGGTTATAATCAAATAAATTGATTATTAGCAATTTGGTCTAGGTAAATGATTAAATTAATTTAGCCAAAATGCTGAGAAGGGGGCTAATAGTCTAGATGACCATTTTTAGATGATTACAATTCCAACCTAACACCCTTAAAGAAGTGGTTCATCATGCCATACTTGTTGAGTAGAATGTCACTTCAGGACATAGAGGTTTTGTGGGTGCACCTACCAGTGGACATGCACCATTATGGTTCAAAGACATACAAAACCAAGGTACAAGCAGTAATAGGAAGATTTCTTCAAATGGAGGCAATAATCAACATCAACAATAGGGAGGATCTTATCCTCCAACACAAAGCGGTGGTGGTGGTTCACACTCTAGGCATTCACATTACTCTTAGCACAATAGGTGCAATTAGTACAAAAACAAGCATAGAGTACTCGTTATTTTTCAAGAGGGGTAGCTTTTAGGAGTCTAGTGCACCTAGAGGGTAGGGAAGTTTTGTTGAACAATGTTTTTCATGTGAACAACGTGGACATAAATCATCCCATTATCCCCAACGAGAATCACAATTCTTAGATCAGAAACCTACAGTTTTAGAGCCTACAGTTGGAGATATGGGTAGATCTCAAAGGATGTTTTCGGTGGAGTGTTATCCTCCTGTTGTGGGGAAGGGTCAAATAGGACCCACATATTCAGTACTTGAGTTTTATCTTTTCTGTAGGCTTCCAAGAGTAAGCCTAAGTCTAGGGGGGATGTAGTGCCTACCCCTAATTTTCTTTTATGTTCTATTGCCAGTGGACATGCACCACAGGGTCTAGGGGCACATAAAACTAAGGTACAAGCAATAATAGGAAGCCTCCTTCATCTGGAGGCAAAAATCAACAACATCAACATAGAGGATCTTATCCTCCAGCACAAAGCAATGGTGATGGTTCACACTCTAGGGATCCCCATTACCCTCAAAGTAATAGGCACAATCAATACAACCAACCAGCATAGATTACTCGATCTTTTCCTAGAAGGGGTAGCTTTTAGTAGTCTAGTGCACCTAGAGGGAAGAGAAGTTTTGTTGGAGATTGTTTTTCATGCGAATAATGTGGGCATAAATTTTCCCATTGTCCCCAACACAAACCATAGGATCAAGGACCTACAGTTTCAGAGCTCATGATTGGAGATATGGGTAGATCTCAGAGAATGTTTGCAGTGGATTCTTATCCTCCTATTGTGAGAAAGGGTCCAATAGGACCCGCACATTGAGTGTTTGAGTTTTATCTTTTTTGTAGGCTTCAAGGAGTAAGCCTAAGTCTAGCGGGGAGGATGTAGTGCCTACCCCTAGTTTTCTTTTATGTTCCATTGTCAACTTCTTTTAGGCTAGCTTTCATGATTATGTGATTTGATTTAATGGTACTTGGTTACCTAATTTAGTTGATACTATTTACATGTTTGGATTATACAATTTATGAGCTACTTTATACTTGGATATTTAATGTGTTCATGGTGATTCATTTGATGATGATGCTTTGTATACTTCCTATAGTAATTTTAGTTTTTTTTATGATGAGAGTTATATGGATGATTTATATGTGATTTTATGGTTACTTACCCCATACTTGCATGTGTATGGTGTACATGTATGTTTTACCTTATGTCTGGCATATCTAATGTTGTTGAGGGAATGAGTCATAGTCACCTACTAGTTAGGATATACACAATGTACCATTTTCATTGCCTATTTAGTCTAGATATATATGCATATGTACATGTTTGACTTTTATGCATATTGCAGGTACTGGGCATCGACTTACCTAAATTTTCAGGATGAGTCTTCCTTAAAATCTCCAAATCCTAAACCCGAGATAATTGTCCTAAGATAAAGGAAAAGTATCATATTTTTACCTTTTTGAATTCATCAAAGTGACATGAACATGGATAACTTTAAGAAACCCCTCTCAAAAACAATTCCTAAAATATTGGCAAATCCAACATTTTGTGGGCGGGAAAATATCAATGTTGAGGGAATTTTTTGTTCCATGTAGGGAAATAAAAATATTATATGTTGGCAATTTTTTTTTTTCCCTAAAAAAATAATTTTAAATGTGGTGAATTAAAGATTTTTCTTGCTGATAGATAAATAAATTATGCCTTTTTTTCCTTGACAAAAATGAGATTATAATGTCAGAGGCGAATGCCATGTTTTGTAGGAAAATGAATAATAATGGTCTAGGCTAATCTTTAGTGGTAAACTGATTTTTTCTAAATCTAAAAAAAAATTTACAAGTGTATTGGCTAGTGATCATTAACAACCAACCGTATTGAGTAGTGTACTTTTTATTATTAATAACATCAATGTCACTTTTGGCTAGTGACCAATTGTACTGAGTACTGACTAGTGTACTATCTATTATTAATAATGTCAATGTCAATGGTCATCATTAGTAATTACCAACCTGGCTATCGTCAGTTTCATATTGTTAATACTTTAGTTTTATCGATGGTTGATTAATTAGAGATCAATGACAAAAGATGCATTTTGGGGCCAGTTGCTTGAAAAGATATAGAGTGACATGAAAATCTTCTGAATGGAGACAAATGACATGTTTTGCATGGAAACCATTAACTGGAATATAGTGAACATCACATCAAGATTAAAATCATAAATGTGGTACTAACAGTTACAATTATTACATTCCATTTATAGCCACCTTGGCAGGCACTTCGACTATCTAACATTAATGTGAGTACATTTTCCACACTTGCAAATTACTAGGAATATGAAAAAAAAGATATGAAAGATCACAAACGCTAATTTAATGCAACTGCCATCAAAGAGCCTCTTCAATTCCCCTTTCATTATCATTTCTCAAATTCTCAAATCTCAATTTAGTTTGCAAAATTTCTTAGTTTGCAAAGATTCTTAGAATCTTAGGGTTGTAAATTGTAATTTTTATGGATGCACCAATTTGGTTGAAATGCACCACAATGGGTTTGTAAAATCCATTCTTGGGCATGATACTTGAGGATGCCCTAGTCATGGTTTGCAAAGAAGATGCCATTGGTCCTTTTATCCATTCTGCTTTGTTCATTGTCCTAGGCCATGAATTCTTAAGAAATGAGAAGAGGTACCACATATCCACAAATATTACCTCCTGATTGCTCACGTCTCTTCTCAACCTTGGAGACAATCAAGTAGACATTTTGATGCTTCTACGAAACATTTTTAAGGAAATATTTTTAGAAGATGATGTTAAAATTCTTGTATTAGTGGAGAAGTTACCAGGGTCAGGCATTGGCATCCCTTTTGTAGACATAGCAGACAAGTGTTGAGAGCAAAGCATAGGGAGCATTGTACAGAAGCTTCCTGCTCAACATGGATGAACTTCAATTGACTCACCATTAGAAGTGGGCACAACTTGGGAGGGATTTTCTGTGGAAGTGGTTGGTGTTGGTCGACATCAATGACACTAACTTTACATAGTTGCATGAGTTGAATGGTATTATTATCTCTAAGACATTCCTCACGGAGGGACTTGAAGACCTTTTTGATTGAAGGCTTCAAGCCCTCATCCTATTGCAGGGTAAACTTTAAGAAACCCCCCTCTAGAAAAAGATATAAATTATAGGTGAATCTTTCATTATTTTGAAAAACCAAATTATTTTTATAGGTGAATCTCTCAATTTTTTATTTTAAATATTATTTACATTAGCGATTATTTTGGAATCATAATTGTTTAGTAGAAAATATTGGTGAATCTCAATAATAATAGGAAGTTTGCTAATCGTCATGCAATATTACAAATCAAAATTAAACATGTTTTATCTCATGGAAATTCTGAAGATAATTACATTATATTTTAAATCAATAGTGAAAACTAAATATTGGTAATATATCCCTAAAGTAATTAATAATTACGATAAAGGATTGATGGTGAGTGGGAGTGGTACGGGTAGTGGATGGGGAAGTTCAGCTTTTCAAAATTCAAAACCTGTTCTAGGCGGGATTCCTCTAGTTGGGCAGGACCAGAAATATGGCCTAAGGCACGAATCATAGGGAGGCGATGAAGTTTTTCAGGGGACCTTAGAGATCGAAGATGCAATAGAGAGTGGAGACAGGGACCCATGTGACCAAGATAAGGATTTGGACAAGTCTTTTCTATCCTCCAAGGTGGGTCTGCCTAGGGCTCATTCTACAAAATGGTCTTCTCTTTTTGGAGTTAAACCAACTGGTAAGTCTTCTTTTCCATCAGTTAAAATACTCACTGGGTTAGAAAAGGGTTCATGTGTGATTGCAATTCCAGATGAGCTTATAGATCACAACATTGCTTCTATGGCCTCTACCTTGGTGGGTAAGTTTATTGGGCAAAAGCCAAATGTAGATATTGTTAGAGCTTTCACATAAAAGAAATGGAACCTTAAGGGAAAAGTCAATATAATTGTGATGGCCAAAGGTTTCCCATCTTTTGAATTTTCTTGTAGTGAGGATCTGTCAAACATTTCTTGTGAAGGACCTTGGGTTATAGGTCGCTCAACTTAGGTCCTCCAAAAGTGGTCTTCGAAACTGGATTTGAATGATTCTTTTTTTGTGCAAGCTCTAGTATGGGTTAGACTTCCAGAGTCGCCTTTGGATTTTTGGAATGAGGATGTGTTTGTGGGAGTGGAAAAATCCTTTGGTGAGCTTCTTTCCATAGATCTGGTAACTACATCTAGAAGAAGACTCATGTGTGCTCGTATCTGTATTGGAGTTTGAGAGGGGGGATGATATGCTGGAGGTTGTGTGCTTTCATTCTAAACTTGGAATGAATGTCCAGAAGCTAGATTATGAAAGTGTACCTTTTGCATGCTTTCATTGTTTGAAATCGGGTCATAAGGCTAATCAATGCCCTAAGGCTAAAGTGAAAAAGAGTAGGAAAAAATAAATTTTAAATCTGGAAAGGAGAAAAAGATTTGGAAAAAAGAAGGAAATCAAGGATTGTCCTATGAATTAGGATATGATAGTGGAAATCCTTGTTAAAGAAGTGAATGAACCAGACTAGAATGGATCCAAGTTGGGTAAGGAGGATGAGGCAATGGTTTTTGCAATGCCCAATTCTCAAATCTCAGAGGTGGCTATCCTAGCAAAAGAATTATGGTCTCAGAGTTTGTTGTTCCCCATTAATAAGGTGGTAAGTGAGTCAACAAGGGGAGATAAAGGGATAAATTAGGAGATAATCAAATCATCATCTCAAGAGGAAAGGGTTTAGTGTGTGATACCCCTATAGGAAATTAGTATGATTTCCTCTCTAGTAGAGAGGGGGGAGAGAAAATATTGAATGATGAATTGGAGATTGTGAGGGAAATAGAAGGGCATTAGGGAACTATGTGGTTCCCTCGTCTCCTATGAAGGGTCATTCTTCTTCTTGTAATTTGGAAGAGACGATTTTGGACATGATCAGAATTTCTTCCCCTAGAAAGATTTCAAGAATAGTGTAATGGCTTGATGAAAACAAAGAGAGCGAGATAAAGGCCAAAAAGAAGAATAGTAGGGATCCTTACCTTGTGTCACTAGAAATGACTAGAAGCCATGTAAAAGCAGATGTGGGAGTTAAACCAAAGTCAACAGGCAGAAAGAGTTCAAGCCAAGTCATGCAAGAGGAGACCAGAAGGAATTTGGTGGACGGGAGCCAAAGAACCATATTGGAATGCTTTGTTAAAAAGAAATGAAGATAATATCCTGGAATATAAAGGGGATAAATGGGGCCCATAAATAGGAGATAGTTAGGAATATGATTAGAGATCAAAGACCTAATTTTATGTTGATCCAAGAAACAAAAATGAAGAATGAACTTCTGGGTAAGATTTCCTTTAACAAAACCATGGCTGGTGAGGCCACTAATTTTAAGGGTGTGTCAGGAGGCCTACTTACTCTCTTTAACAATAACATTTTAAAGTCATTTCTATGTATAATGAAGGTAATACTCTGTTATGTAAAGTGTTCCATATGAATAGCAATGAATCTTGGTTTTTTAAAAATGTGTATGCCCCTAATTCTAAGAGGGAGAGGAAGGATTATTGGACTAAGCTTTGCTCTATTATTCAGAATAGTAATCTTAACAAAGGTATTATAATGAGAGATTTCAATACTCCCCTTATTGATGAGGAAAAATTAGGGGGTCTAGCCCCGGATTCGGATAGCAAGCTGGATCTTTCAAATTTCATTAACAGTTTGGCTCTTCTGGATGTTGATCTCTTGGGTGGGATTTACACATGGTCCAATAGGTGAATAGGGAGGAAGTGCATCTAGGTTCATTTGGATCATGCTCTCATCTCTTTGGATTGGTTGAACTCTTTTTCCTATAAGCTCTCCCTTCTCCCTAGATTTGGGTTTGATCATTCCCCCATTTCCCTCTTGATTGCATCTCTTGAGGCCAAGAGGAATTATCCTTTTTAGTTTGAAAAGATGTGGATATCT
This sequence comes from Cupressus sempervirens, assembly GCA_028749045.1. NCBI lineage: Eukaryota > Viridiplantae > Streptophyta > Pinopsida > Cupressales > Cupressaceae > Cupressus > Cupressus sempervirens. The sequence continues at coordinate 289,311,977 of CM053788.1, read as the reverse complement.
CATCTAGACCTTTTGGATAGGATCTCCTCTTGGTGGAATATTGAGGTGGAAGGGACTGCTATGTTTAGGGTTGCCAGAGAAATTGTGTAACATTAAACGTAATATTAAAATCTAAAACAAGACAAATTTTGCTCATGTTTTTCAGGAAAAAGAGGAGATGTCAAATAAGCTTAGTAGTATTCAGGATATTATCCAGAAGGATGGATATAATTATAAGAATAGGAATATAGAGATGTCAATTCTCACTAATTTGCATTAAATTATAAGTAGAGAAGAGAACTTATGGAAACAAAGGTCATGTATTAATTGGCTTAAAGGGGGAGATCAAAACAGTAGATTTTTTCACCTTTTCACCCTTAAGCATAGAGCTAATAATAGGATCATAAGGATTAAGAAGGGGCAGGCTCTTTTGACACGAGATAATGATATTGTTGTTGAAGCTATTTCTTTTTCCTCTTCTCTTCTTTCTTGGGATCCCATGTTATCTGTGCCGGATCAGAATGAAATTGTTTCATCTCTTCCCCAATTAATTCAAACACATCACAATAAAATGTTGAGGGAAATTCTTAAGGCTTAGGAAGTTAAACAATATTTTTTCTCTCTTCCAATAGATAAAGCCCCAGGGCTAGATGGTTTTCCTACATTCTTCTTTCAATTATATTGGGAGGTGGTTATGGAGGATGTTGTCAAGGTGGTGCAATAATATTTTTGGGCCAAGAATCTTCTTAAAGAACTCAACTCTACTTTTTTGGTTCTCATTCCTAAAGTTTCAGGGTCAGATTCAATGGATCAGTTTAGCCCCATTAGTCTTTGTAATTCATTCTACAAGATCATTTTGAAGGTGTTGACATCCATAATCCTTAATGTTCTTCCTTTAATCATATCTTAGCAACAAATGAGTTTTTTCCCTAGAAGATAGATCTTGGATTCTATCATGATGGTTCATGAAGTCACTCATTCACTAGAAGCAAGTAAAAGAGAAGGAATTCTACTCAAGTTGGACCTCTCTAAAGCCTATGACCGGGTGGCCTAAACTTTCCTTGGTTCTATTCTCCAGGCTTTTAGTTTTGATCATGAGGTGTGTAAACTCATTTCTCAACTTATTTATACTTCTTTTCTTGCCATACTGATCAATGGAGCTCCTTTTGATTTCTTCAAACCCTTATGATAGGGGGATCCCCTATCTCCTATCCTACTCATTATCATGGCTGAGTGTATTGGTAGGTTGATTCAAAGAAAAATATAGGATGGGATATTAAAAGGTATCAAGCCTTTTTAGGACATGTTTCTTTTACCCATCAATAGTTTGTGGATGACACTATCATGGGAGGAGAAGCTTTGGTTTAGGAGGCTAAAGAGATGAAGAAATATTGGATGTGTATATTAGAGGATCAAACCAGCTCATTAATTAGGAAAAAAGATTAGTTTTCTTTATTAATACTCCTATTGAAAGAAAAAGGAAGATTTTTGGGATTCTTGAGTGTGGGGTTGGCAACCTTCCAACTAGCTATCTTGGTCTCTTATTGGGAACTAAGCCACCAGATCATTTCTAGAATGGGATTCTAGATAGGTTCACTAAGAAGTTGCTAGGATGGAAAGGTACCACTTTAAGCCAAGCTAGAAAATGTCTTTTGGTGAAATCCTCTCTTCATAATCTTCCAATGTATGCCCTAAGTCTCTATGGGATATTGGCTAAATACACTGAGAAAATGGAAAATATCTAGAGAGATTTTATTTGGTCTGGTCTTAAGGAACACAAAAGATACCCTCTTGTGTCTTGGGATAATGTTTGTCTCCCCAAGAGTTATGGAGGTCTTGGAATTAGGAAACTAAGACATCTAAATAAGGCTCTTCTAGCTAAGCAGATCTGGTGCATTTTTTCAATAGTTCAGGGGAATGAAGAGACATTTTAGTAGAGAAGTATATTAGAAAGCCTTCTCTAAGGTTTTTGCTAAATGATCCTAACATTCTGAATGGTTCAGTCATTTGGAATGGTATTCTTAAGGCAAGAGACATAGCTAATTCTAAGACCAAGTGGAAAGTGGGAAATGGTAAAGACATCCTCCTCTAGCATGATAACTGGTTGTTTCAAGGTCCTCTCATTAACAATCCTATTTATGAAAACTGAGCAAATATTTGTATTAGGCAATTTGGATTGAAAGTTAGAGACTACAGAATAGACCAAGGATGGAGAGACTTGTCTCTCATCTTGAATGATCTCAAGCCGATAATGGTGATGCTAAATTCAATGATCTTGAACAATAAGAGGGATGAATGAATATGGGAGGATAATCCTAATGGTTGTTACTCAGTGGCATCGGGGTATAATTCCCTTTGGAGCCTGAAAGAGAAACCTCCTTGGGCTAAAGCCTAGTTGCCTGGCCTTACCCCTAAGATTAATATGTTTTTTTGGCTAATGTTACAAGATAAAATTCTCACTTTGGATAATTTGGCAAAGAAAGGTCAGTATATCACAAATAGATGTATTCTTTGCAAGCATCAATTGGAGTCAATTAATCATATTTTTATCTATTGTCCATACTCCATGAAGGTTTGGGATTTGCTCACAAAGATATATGGGGTTAGTTGGTGCAAGTCAAGTAATGTTTTGGATTTCTTTTTTCAATGGGATAGTATGTATAGAGGAAGAAATTTGCATGCTATAAGATCCTAAACTTTGTCTCACTTCCATTGGGGAGTTTGGAAGGAGAGAAACAATCAAATTTTTAGAGAACTTGCTTATGTGCTTGCAGACAAAATCAATAGTAATATGAAGGAAAAAATTTAGATAAGAAAGGGGAGAGATATTGAAGATGGAGGTAGGAATAAGGAAAAGGAAAAGGACAAGAGAACTAAAAGACAAGAGGTGAAATGGAAACTCCCACTTGAGGGTTGGCATAAAGCCAACTTCAATGGAGTGGCTAAAAGGAATCTTGGTCTTTCGAGATCTATGGAGGAATACTTAGAAATTTTCATGGTGGAGGAGTTGTTGCTCTCTCCTCCCCCTTGGGAATCCAGAAAAACCATTATGCTAAAGCCAGTGCTTCTCTCCACACTATTAAATTAGCCCTAGATGTGGGAGTTAAAAAATTATGGCTAGAGGGAGACTCAAATAATAGTATCAAATATATCAAAGGGGTTCTTCATCCCACCTGGACAATTGCAAATATAATTTAAGAAATCTATAAAACACTTGGCAAATTTGAATGCATTTATGTAAGCCATGAGTATAGGGAGGTTAATTCAATGGTTGATTGGTTTTCCAATGAAGTAGTAAAGAAAGAAATGGTGATGATATGGAATACCACCGAGAATATTCTGGTAGATGCAAAAAGCCTAATCGATCAAGAGAGGATCGAGGGAGGTACATATGAAATCCTAAGTTAATTATGGACATTAATGTAAGTATGGGTAAAAGCCAATGCAATTATGGTAAATACGGAAGGAATAGGCGGGTGATATTTACTGTGTCAAATTGACACGCTTTATGGGTCATCTATTTCCCTTACCATTTTTATGGAATCAAAAGACAATGTAGTGAAAGGAAAAGCGGTTTCAAACAGAGTATGACATTTATGAGAATTGTGAATGTTCAAGATAAAAAGATGGTGGGTGAAAGGAGTAGGAAAGAGCCAGTAGGTGAAGTTGACAAATGGAAGCAAAGAACCAAAGTTTGGTAGAAGCTTGAAAATGGTGGAACTACAAATTATATCGCTAGGCTTCATGGATATGACCCAATGATAACTAGTCTTATGGTAAATTCATGAAAGGATGGTAGGGTCAAAGTGGATGGGGTGTCATATCAAATTACTTTGGAGGCCATTGTCCATGTCACTAAAATTCCAGACAAGGGGTCAAAGTTCTATAGAGATAAAAAGGTGTCTGCAAATGTGGTTAAGGATTTCGCCAAGAATATAAAAGAGAAAAAGGAACTGGTGAAATGTGAGACCTACTATGAGATGGACTTGATTAAGAAGCTCTAGAGGTATGTTCTGAGGGCCATTATTGAGTATATATCTCTGGATATAAGATTTGATAGGGTTAGAACCCATCATTTTGTTTTGCTTAATCATTTTTGTTATGGGGTGAAGGTTTCCTTTCTATTTTATTTGTATTCTTCAATGCACAAGAGCATTCATGGGCACAAGAAAAAACCTACTTCTAACCTGGCCTTGCATGAGGGTTTACTTCTCTTGACCTATGATCATTTTAAGGCTCAATCTAGGATTAAAACCCTGGCTCATGCAGGGGCTTCTTCCAAGGAGATGGGGAGTTCTACCTTCTCCTCAAATATGGAAGAGGTTCAGAGTATAAGCTTGGAGGAGGAAGATCATCTCTTTTCTGGGAAGAAGGAAAGGGGAAAAAGATAAGGAAATACCTACTTCAACTAACATTATGTGTAGGAAAATCCCCAGGGGCCTTGGACCCTAAACTGTTGGTCAAGGGGAAGAAAAGTATAATGAAGAAGGTGAAGACATGGATACAGATGAGGAGAATAAGGGTGAGGAAGATGAAAATAGAGAGGATTCGATTGATAACCCCAAAAAGAAGCAGAGGAGGATGAATGAGGAGGACATACCCTTAGAGGGGAAAATTGTTTCTGGTCTAGAGATTTCAGTGCTTCCTCCCTCTCCAAGTCCCCCATAGGAGCATGAAAAGGAGAAAATGGAGGAAGGAAGTGGTGAGGTTGTTATAAAAGATAGGTGTATGGCTTGGAAAAATTTCAATGTCAGAACTTCAAAGATGGAGATTGTGAGAGAAGTCATGAATCCCCAAATCCTTGAAGAAAAAGAGGGAAAGATCCAGATGGAGGAAATTATTTATCTGGAATCGATGGTCGTCACTGACAATGTGAGGGAAGTGGATATGGACCTACTTAACAATGAAAGAAATAGCATGATAAACAATTTTAGATCAATTAAATGGCTATTTCATGAATTGGAGGAGGTTAAAGAAAAAATGGGATAGTTGGAAATCTAGGGGAAGAAATTTGAGAAAGGGAATTTGACAGATTAGGGGGATGCTATCAAGTTGGTAAAAAAAGCAATGAAAAATTTGGAGTCTTAAAGCCATAACATGGTTAACCAAATGATCTCTATTATAAACTTTCTCAATGAGAACATTGTTACTCTTGCTGGAAAGCTAAAAGCCAAGGGTCTTCTGGAGGATAATAAGGGAGAGGACAAAGATGAAGACAAGATCAATAAGGAAACCATCACAAACATAACCCATAGCCAACTGGATCGGACCTGCTTGAAGAATCAAGAGCAAATGGCTGAGGAGTGTCAGAAAGGATATGAAGTGGTGAAAACTATGCAGGACCTTGAAAGGAAGGCAGAGGAGTAAGTAAAGGATTATCAATTTCTATCTTTTGGCTTTTTGGTTTTTGTAGGTTTTTTGTTTGGCTTTTTGCCTATCTTTCAATCTGGCCTTTTTTTTTACTGTAGTTATGTTATTGGGCTTTTGTTGTTCTATTTACAGTCCTTTGATTTATAACAACTTTTGGGCTTCAGGATCCTGATAAAAGCTATTTTTCTTATTAAAAACTAATAGTTACAATAATTATTGGTGAATTAATTTTAATTTCTTCGATAATATATAATATTTAGGTGAATCAAATTTAATCGTGTATCGAATATTTTGGCAAATTTTTGAGTTTGAATTTTTTAATAAAATAAAGTATTGAGTGATTTTAAATATTTTATAATTAAATTTAATAAAAATGTGGCGATTTAGGTTGCATTAAATCTTAAATTATTAACCAAATTACTAGCAAAAAAAATCTAAAATTCACAAAATTACGAATATTCACCACTAATAAACACCCTAGCCTATTGATGCTCCTTATTCCTTGGTTCCTTGTTTCCTGTTTCCTTAACCCTTGCCCTTTGGGAAAAAAAATATTTTAAAGATATTTGGTTTTCTTTGGATTGGGCCTTGCCCTTTAATGTAAATTACAAAATAGAAAAATAAGGCTGATTTAATTAGCTATTTTGAATATCTATGCTATGAATCAGTAGTATGTACATTGTTCAATCTCAAATATAATCAATAAAAATAATAATTTTTGGCTTCTCAAATTATTATTTTTGTTAGTCTACGACTTTGTTTTTGGCTTCTCAATACATTGTTCAAATGTTAGTTGTGACTCTATTATAAAAAATTAATTGTTATAAATTAGAAACAAAAAAAGGGTTTCAACAATCCTTTTACGGTTTCATATTTGATTAATGATTTATAGTAAAAAATTATTCAATTGAAAATTATCCAACGAAAATTTGTAATATGTATATGATTTCCTTTAAATTTTAATACCTTCAAGTAAATAGTTATTAGTTATAATAGTTTTAACTATTATTAATTTATTTTAAAATATTAAATAAATAAAAATATAGCTTGTTAAAGTTTAACTTATGAGATATGTAACATCATGATTCATGAATCATGAATCATGATCAATCATCATGCAATTTAAATTGTATAAGATAAGATAAATTTATTAATGTTCAATGAGAGACCAATAAATAATATAGAAATTTGATTTCAAACTAAAAAGTTCAAATGAACATTTATATATAAATGTTCATATAAAATATTGAATATTAATTTATTTATTCATTACTTCCTATTTTCAAATGTAAATTTATTGAAATATCATGATCATCATAATATTTTTAACTTTTTATCATATTTTAAATTAAATGAAAAATGATATAGTTATTTAAATTTAAATTTGGTTATCACCTATTGTTATCAAATTGAAGCAATTTAGCAAATATTGATTATAATCTAAATTAATTTTAATTAAATAAAAATGCTATGATATTAAATAAACTTATCGTTATTAAGTAATTGTCAATTATTGATCAATGAATTATATTTGATTATAATATATAAATAATAATGTTATATTTTCAAAAAATTGACGTTTCATTAATTTTACATGTTTAATTTTATTCTAATTAAAATTAAGGATTTTGGAAATTGTCAAGAAATTAAAATGATTTGTATGTTTTAACCAAATCATTTAGTTAAAATGTGTGCAACTAGTTACTATACTTTGTGATTTAAGTTTTAATTTGCATTGTGCAACAATAAGATAAATTATAATTTAAATAATTAATATTACTTATGTGAAAGGTTTAACGATTCACGAATTGATCTGGACCATTCAATGAACGATAGATCAACGATTGTAGCTCTATTTCTGGCCAAATTTTTAAATATTTAAGTTAAATTCTATTTCTACCCAAAATCAAGACACACGTACTCGAAGATTCTTTCTTATAGTTATGTCCAAGTCCCGACTATTGATTAAAAGAAAGATCAATGGCCCTAAATTAATTTCACATAACTTTTGAGAATGTTATCACTATTGTGAAGAAATATCTAAGATTGTGACACGTGTATGTGAGAACATTCCACTACCTGAGATCGGGGCACATGTAGTCCAAGATACTTTCTTATGGTTATGTTCATTGTTTGATTCTTGACCATTGATTAAAATAAATATCAACGACCCAAGATGAATTTCAGATTGATTTGGGGTATGTTTCCCCATGTGCCTAGAATCATCCGAAATCATGACACGTGTTTGGCCATTTCAATGCTTGATTAAGTGTTAGGACTTAGTTAATAATTATTATGTTTAGTCTTTTAAACTTTTTATTAGTTAATCTCGACTGTTAAGTAAAAGACAGATCAATGGCCCGAGATGAATTTTTGGTAAATTTTGGGAATGCTATCATTGTTGTCAAGAAACATCCAGAATCGTGACACGTGTCAAGGATGTGTCCATGACAAGTGCCACGATTCTGGATGACTCTTGACAACAACGATAACATTACACAAATTTACCCAAAAATTATATTAATTATTAAGTTTGATTTTTATTATTGAATTTATTTAAAATGTACAAATTTTAAAATTCAAATCTACATTGCATATTAATGTAATTAATTATTAAGTTGTTTATTATTATAATTATGTACATTATTGAGTCTTGATGTCGTTTACATGCACATTGTACATAATATTAGTAAAGTACTTTAAACCATTAATTACTTAGTACTTACACTTTAACTTTTAACTATTAACCTCTTATGTTTTTAGACTATTAAGTTCAAAGTTCTTGAGAGTCTAATACTATAGGTTTTTCAAATTTCAACTTTTCAAAAACTCTGACTGAATTCCATTTTTTATTTTGAAGATTGGAAGTCTAAAACTTGAGTATCATAGGACAACACCAATTATCTAAGTATTTTCTAGTGCTAGTATTATTGAATCTCGAATCTGGATTTTGGGTATTTAATTTTTTTAAATTTTTTTGTAGTGCAATTGCAACAATAGAAATCTTGATTCTTACTGTCTTAGGTTTACACTTTACAATTTTTTTAAATAGGGCTTGAAGAATATTTTATGTAAACAATAATAACTAGTAGCAGAAATGATCAAAACAAAGTCAAAAACCTCTAGTACAAGTATAAGCATAAAGGAAAAGAAAGACAATATATAACTCAAACAAGTGCTACAAACCTCAAGTTTTACTGATGAATGTCATGATATTTTTTATCCTATTACCCATAGAGATTTGGCAATCATGGGAATTAGGCATTCTTTGTTTAATAAGAGGAAAGATCCACAAAAGGGGAGAAATTATTTCAAAAAAAAAAAAGTATTGGTGCAAATACAAATAAACTAGTTGCTTTTGGTTAGTGGATTAACAAACCTCATTGTACTAGAAGTATTCCCTTGCCCTGAAAGTGTAATTCTATGTGCTCAGAATTATGATGAAAGTAGAAAGGTAGTTGTAAAAAAAAGCACTCAGGAGGAAATTTTATCCATAACTGGGAGTGATTTTTTCAATCTATTAGACCTAGGGCTAGGGTGTAAACCAGAAAGCTTTAATGAGTGCATTGAATTGGATAAACTAGCATAGGCTTATGACAAATTGGATAGAGCTTTTCAAGATCCATATATTAAGGGTTTAATAAATTCAGAGTCATCTACTAATCATACTAGTATTACTGTTACACTGGACATAGACCATAAGCCTCCTTGTCAGTATGATATTTTGTGCCATGGATTCAAGATACTATTTCTTTGTTATCATTTTATCTGAGATTGGATAGTAACAAGGAAATGGGGGCTAGTGTTCTTGAAATGATTTATAATATCCATTGTCAAGGTCAGTTAGTTAAGAAGGTAGAAGTAAGATATAATTATGTTCAACACATTGTTGAATCTATGCAAGAACAATTACTAATGATTAAAAAAAGTAAAACTATAGGAAAGATGAAGAGATTTAGGTTCACAAGTTAATTGTTTTACCTTCTTTTAGCAAAGCATCACCCAATATTTAAGATAGAGAACAAAAAACTTGACATTGAGGTTTATAAGTTTGATGAGAAAACCCATAAGAAATCAGAGACTCCAAGTCTAGTATATGAGTTGACATATATGATGAGGATGAATACTAACAATAATAACTACAACCATTTTGTAGACTATTTTTGGCCCTTATTTACCAAAAAATCATAGGCACTTCGATGCCTAGATTGACTATGTCTTGTAAAGATTGCATTCAACTAGGTAGTCAAATTGAGTGACTGACGAGTTCTTCATCAAAGATTACACTGTGTTAAGGTTTTATGGTTTAGCGGTTGAACCATAAAAAATTCCAATGCATGTTACATAAAGGGTTTTTGCACTAGAATATATAAAGCAAGCGAAGAGTGCAGACGAATTGTGCATTGGAAAACACAAGAAAATGATATTCGCTTCCTTTCCTTTTGCAACTAGCAACCTCACATTTGAGAGAAAGGCTTTCAAAGTGGCAAATGAATTGGAAGAATTTTTTGGTTTTGATTTTGTTAGTCACTAGAATTATGATCCACTAAACACAATTAAAACAAGACTTATTGCCAATGGGAACTCTACAAGAAAATATCAACATCAAGAGATGTCATTGATAGAAAAATTAAAAAACATAGAATGGTGGGATGAGGTTAAGAAGGAGATGAAGAAACAAGCAACAAAGAATAATATTTTAATTCAAGAATTTTCATCCAAAATTATGACATTGCACTTATTAGAGTCAAACAAATCAAAGCCTTTTACATACTTAAATTTCTACAAGAAATCATCTCAACCTTCTAAGAGTTCTATGCCAAAAGTAATTAAAGAGACATGCAAATCTAAATTATGGCATCAAACCAAGATGACTGATTTTTGGAAAATGAGGCAAAATTTGGGTGAACCAAAGACCTCAACAGGTTTTGAGGAAATTGAGGAGGATGAAATTTTTAATAATTATTGGAATAAAGAGTATCCAACTATAGTATATGAATTTGGCACTTGTAGTGACAATGATAGTCAAAGATAGAAAGACCTCGAGTCTAGTGGAGACATTCAAGTTACTCAGGATTTGGGTCAATCAAGCATATTGTTAATCTTCAAATGAGTGATTCTATTAAATAAACATATAATAAATAGGCAATTATGATACAAAAAATGGGTTATCTAGGTATAGGGCCCATTGGTGCAAGTGGTGAAGGGATTTGGAATCTAATTGTAGTACCAAACCCACCCAAAAGTGGAAGAAAACTAGTCATTGGACTCTCTAATGAGAATGAAGATGATTCATCTAGAAAGGCAAAAAAAAAATTATACTTCTACTTTTGAAAGTCATCCCAACACAAAATTGGTTAAATCTTCAAATCTAGTTCTAGTTAATCCCATTAGCACTAGCACTAGCACTAGCATGGGTGAACCTTGTGCAAAAAAGCAAAAAGTTATGACAATTACAATGCAAGCAATGTCAGTGGTTACTTCACCAATGTATGAATGAGTAACTTCTATACAAAACCTTGAAAATAGTCCTAAAACAATAGGATTTGGAATGGGTCATCTTTAGTATGTTGGTAATCCTCAAAATACAATTGTAGATGGAATAAGTGTAACTAGAGTTGGAGGAGCATACAAAAATATAACTGATAATTTATCTTTCAAACCCTCAATTGTGTCAAAAAACCCAGATTTTAGTTTAGATGACTTTGCATCAAAGCTTGATCAAACAAGCAAAAGAAATAGGCAAATTATGAATATTTTGAAAAGTGATGTAGTTTTTGAACATTAGGAATCTAGTAACAATATATTTTGAAAATATGATCGAAACACTAAAATGATGAACTTCATATCTATTATGCCCCAGCTAGAGATAATAATCCACCAAAAAATCTAATAAATTGTAATAATGTACGAGTTACCAGTCTTCAAATGGATTTCTCAAAAGTGAAAAATATTGACAAAATCAATATATCAAAAGATAGCAACAAAATGGTCTACTCTGCACTTCTTAAAGTGGAGAGGGAAAAAAAAAGGCTTGCAAAGAAAATAATTTTTTTATAGGTAGACCTCAATAATGTGAAGGCCAAGGAGAAAGCAACAGACAATAGGTTGAAAGAATTGCAAAATAGGATAAAGAATTCTTCTTCTATAGAAGCAATTGTCTAGCAAGAAAAGATGAATGAACAACTAAAAAATCTAACTAAAGAATTGGATGAGTGCAAAAAAAGATTTCAGCATGAAAAATTGTCTACTACACAGTTGTTCAAGTCTGTAGAGAGTAGTGCATAGGTAAACAATAAATTGAAAACTGACCTAGACTCTGTTGTTAAGGAAAATAATAATTTGAAGATTGACTTGGGGAATGAAAGGAAAAAATACTCCTCTACTGAAAATACAATCCATAATTTGAAGATGATATTCGAGAATGAAAAGAAAAATGAGGAGTATAATGCAAGGATAATTGATAATTTGCATAACAAATTGGGGAATGAGAAGAAAAAAGAGGATGATAATTTGCATAACAAATTGGGGAATGAGAAGAAAAAAGAGGAGTCTAGTGCAAACTCAATCCACAATTTGAAGAAGCAATCCTTGATGTGAAGAAGGAATTGGAGAATCCAAAGATAATGGAGTTTAGATCAACTGTAAATAGTAACACAATCCACCATATGAAGAAGGAATTGGAGAATGCGAAGAGAAAATAGGAGTCAACTACAAAGAAAATCCTTGATTTGAAGAAGGAATTGGAGAAAATAAAGAAAGAAGAGTCTACACATACTGCAAACACACTCCATGATTTGAAGAAGGAATTAGATAATGCGAAGAAAAATGAGAAGTCCACTATGAAGACAATCCATGATTTGAAAAGGGAACTCGAGGATTAGAAGAAAAAAGAGGTAACTATTGCAAAGACAATCCAAAATTTGAAGAAGAAATTAGAGGATGAGAGGAAGAAAGCAACTAATTGGAAAGGTCAACTAGAAGAAATATAGAAAAAGAGTGAAATAGAGATGTCTGAAGTGAAGAAAAATATGTAGAATGCAATTGCACAAAATATAACTACATATTTGTTAGTGAATAGATTATCCTTTTACCAGTTATTAGATTTACTCTATGCCCAACTTTATAATAGGGACAATGACCATTCACAATAGTTGAGAAAGTGTGATTTTATCTATCTTTCTCTCTGAATTTTTATAAGGTACAGCTCCCTTGTCGATTTTACAATGAATTCAATATTACTTTTACACTTTTTCCTGAAAGTTCCTAAGGATCTCTCAATTGCTCTTTGGCAATGAGGTAAAAAATAACAAAAACTTTCAAAATAAATGGTTGAAAATAAGCTTATCACACATATGAAATCCACTTCAAAGAATGAATCTTCATCACAAAATGTGACATGAATTAAGAAACTAAACTAATTTAACTTACAGGAGAACAGTGACCAAGATTTTTGAATTGCCAAACCACATTCACAAAGTGATGATAATCTGATGCTTTGAACACCGAGTTTCAAAGTTCAAACCCAAAATTCTTCATATATGTATATAACACTTCCATGCAAAAATACTTAGAAAGAAAAACCTCCATATACTATCTCAGATCACTGTTTTTAAAATTATCAAAGTCTATAACATCTACTATTATCTATCTTTTCTACTTCCTAGTACTTGCTTCCAAAAAAAAGAACAGTCAAATGCCCTAGCATTTATAGTTTTTCAAACCCGAAAGAGCCTCCATGAAAACCTAGCTCTTTCGGTTACAAGAAGAAACTTTTATAAAATGAAAGAACAGTTAAACAAAAAAATAGCTGGAAGGTGAACAGTTCAATTTCCAACATCTTCATCGGTTTTATCTTCCTCTCCTATAGTCTGGCGCATGAGCTTCCAACTCCGAAATGTGGCCATGAATTCTTGTGTTGCATGTGAATGGGGATTCTTCAAGCTCATCAATCAGGCCTTGCAGGCATCTTTTTTCCACTTGTATTCTTTCATTTTGAGGCTTTGACGTGGCATCAAATTTTTGTTTAGGCACAACATGGACTCGATACTTGCTAATGCGAAGAAGTCTTCGGCTTTAGGAAGCTCACTATCTTTGATTTGTTCAACTGCTTCATTGAAGTTCTTCATTAACACATCAGCATCCATATTCCCTTTGTCAAACTACAAGACACCTATTGGATTCACAATCTTCATATCTTTTATGAGCTCTTCATGCATTTCTATGATCCAATTTTCAATGCCTTGTATTTCTTTGATTGTTTCTCTATAGATAGCCTCTTTCTAGTGCATATTGTTCTTCAGGAAAAATAGCATGCAAGGGTCTACATTCTTCATAGGATTTTTGTTCAAGAATTTGGGAACTCCAAAATGTTCTACTTCAATTATTTGGAAAAACACTACTTGGTAGCACGCTAGCTCTGTCTCCCATCTTGGTACAAAGGTTTGAATTTCTCCTAGCAGCGTTTCACCCTCTGTGTAGAAACTAGTAAATTCAGAGATAAATCTATTGCCTTCTTTAATTATACTATTTTCCTAGCTTCCCATGGCATCAGTTAGCAACTTTCCTTTTTGCACCTGCCTTATTAATTGTTGACTCTTAGCCGAATTGGGATCAAACGGCTATGAAACCTGTACAACTGGTGAAGCTCCAAGATTGATCGGAGAGTCAATGTATGTATCCATGGTTGTTATCATCCCCTTCAATTCTTTCTTTTTCTTACTATCCTTTTTGGACTATTTGAGCATGTGATCAGCAAAAAACTTAAAGAAATTATTACTAGTGCTCATGTTGATGGTACCCAATTCAATTGAAGTGACCTTGAATCCTTCTTCGTCAACATCTCCAGATTCTTTCTTTTGCTTATAGGTGGCCACTTCTGTGGTTATTTTCCCTATCACTGGATCCTTGCTTAGATAAGCATCTATCTTTTTTTTCTTTGCCTTTGAGCCTCTGGTTGCATATTTTGTGACTATATCCTTCATCGATGTAGACACTGGTTGCAGACTCCTTTTCTTACTGATTGAACTTGATAGCCATGGAGGAATGATAGGACTCACAGGAATCATCTGAGTGTCCCTGATTAGAGTCAAAAATTTAGGTTGGTCTGTCTTAGGAGCTTTGATAAACTGAACATTGCCATCTCCTCCATTAGAGAAATGTAGCCCATCACTCAAATCTTGCCCATGGAATGCCATCTCTTGCTTTTGGGCTTTGAACCATTTCAGGGCTTTTGACTTGGATTGGGACCTCGTCCTAGGAGCCGTAGTTTGTAAATGGGGAGGAGACCTTTCCTTTCTATCCAGAATAGATGCGCTACCTGCAATAGGAGAAAATGAAATGTCAAAATGAAGTGGTTCAAGGGAAGAAGCCACCTCAGGAGGAGGTTCATTGCCGATTCTTTGAGCCCTTTTCTGTAGCCAATCATCTATGTAGGTGAGTATGAACCTAGCCCTTCGATTAATGTCATCTTCTTCATCCTTGTACCAATCAACTACTAAGGACCTTGTTTCATCTAATTCTTTCCAACCATGTTCAACCATGTCTTAACCATCATCCTCTACTTCTTCTATATTGAATTTCAGTTTGAAAGAATTAATCTACCACAAGGTCAGCCTTGAATGATCCCTTTTTAGAACTTCTTCCTCATTCTTGCAGTCTCTCCAAAGATCTTCTAAATATGGTGTGGCTAGAGGATGAACTTCAAGGCCGAGAATTTGGGCTGCATACCCCTTACTGTCAAAATTTATCCTACTGTGATAGAAACCAAGGTTGAACCCAAGTAGATTGCTTCCAATGATGGAAGCGTTATCCATACTACTACAAACGAATGAACCCAATTTGACAGGGAAGGCCATTTCCCAATTCTTTTGTGGTAGGTTATCTTTGATAACATAAAAAAGTTGTCTGCATAACTCAACTAACACAAAGCAATCTAGGGCATACCAGGGTAACTTCACAAGTTCATCATCGAATCCACTGATCCTCAAATACATGAAACTGGGAAATTGGATAAAGAAGCTCCCATATTGTTGAACCAATCTATGTGCCTCAGGGGAGAGCCTCGACATCTTTGCCCTTTCCAAAGACAAACAAACATTGTCCAAGAGTACATCATGCACTTTGCAAAAATCCTCTGAAACCTTATCCTTTTGCAAAGGAGGACAATATTGAAAAATAGTCATCTCTTCATTCCATATCCCATGAGGCAGGTGAGTGAGATCACATGTATAGGAAATGCAATAGGTTAGATATGAGGTCATATGTAGAAATCCTTTGAGATTCTTTAGCGTGCTTAATTTGGGATCTCAAAGAAGTCACAATAATATTTGTCCAATCCATCTATTGATCACCTTTTAAAATGATCTCAATGTATCTAAACATCCATTCCTCAAATAAGAACACATCTACTGAACCTTTCACACGGTGTAATAATACAGCTAGATCATGTATGTGGGGTTTCATGTAATCTTTGGTAATGACCTTTGGGAGTCTAGACCCGCCTCCATAATTAATCTCAGTCCATTTTCTAGCCATGGTATTTTGGAACTTACTAGGGGTTGTCCTATATTTAGCTAAAGCTTGAGTGGGTGAGAATGAGGCAAAGGTATTTGCTGTTAACCACAAAATAGAGGAAATGGTTTCTCTTCAAATAGAAAGGATAGTTGTGCCATCTTTACTCACAATACTCTTACTTTTGATGTCATAGTGATCTATACATAGTTGCAAGACCTCGGGACTTATAAAGGCAGGAGGAAATGCAACAGCTTCTATCAATCCACTAGTTAACACCTCCATGCATCCATTAGTCTCATTGGCACGTTCTAGGAATATGGCCTGTAAATTTTCTACTTTTAACCCTTGCAAATTTGTATCGCAGATAATTGATCTTTCAATTTCAAGACTAGAAACATTACTGAGGAAGTGTAAAACTGACCTCATTGTTAATCAAACATGCAAAGCCTTGAGTAGATAAACTCTTGACAACAATACAAATTGCAGAACAAAACAAAGATTGTCAAGTTCTCACCTATTTTTTGCTGAAAATCCAGTACTTTTCTCTATTCTCCTTAACAGCTCCTTTACAAATCCAGTTCTTCGCATGATGATTTTAAAAGGGAACCAGTTGGCTTTTTTTATAAAAAGGAAGCATTTACATGCGAAGGTACAAGATAATAATTAAGCCTTAATGACATACCACTTTGATTACCTTCGCACGCTCGAAAGCCATGTGTCATTAGCTTTTCATTTAATGATTTCCCTTTTGGCGACTGCTTCATTAATAATTAGCTCAATCATTTTCTCAATTGAAGATTTACCCCACTTGTAGTAATGATGATTTTCACTCCTCAAAAAAAGAAATGGCCTTCAAATCATGATTTTTTGACAATAGCATAAATAGATGATGATACACCATACTTCTAGACTGGAAATTCCTATTATGTTTGCCTTTAACTGCTTTGAACTACTTCAAACCGAGGTTCAAAGTGGTTCAAAGTACTTTGGACGAAATCACCGTTGCATGAGAAACATTACCTGCCAAAGAAAACTATTAGAGAAAAACCTTATGTTGAACTACTTTGAAATACTTCGAACCAAGGTTCAAAGTGGTTCAAAGTGGTTCAAATGAAGGAAAGGACGACTATGGATGTTTAGGACTTTGACTGATCATTTGGGGGATGATGAATTCTTAGATAGCAAGGGAAAAGACTTTAATCGACGATAGGCAGAAGAGAAAGGGAAATTTTTAAAACAATGGTGACTCTATCTATGACTAACAATATTCTAAAGACCATCATGTCAAGGATACTTTAATAAAAATGGTTAAGCTTATCAAACAAGAAAATTGGGAGAAACTAATACATAATAGTGATAGCTTGTTTGAATGGCTTGATTTAAATAGCAATATCAGAGATGTCTTTGAAAATGTGAAAAGGGATGTTGATGGTAAAAAAAGTATCTTCACCACTTCCTTAAAAAATCTTGCGATACAAATTTTGAATAAAGCATAGAGATCCAGTGATAGGAATTTGGCAACCCAAGGAATAAACAACTATTGTGATGCCTCTGTAATGACCTTTGTTGTTTGTCATAATTGTGTCCAATTAATAGAAATAGATGAAGCTCTATAATCTACTTCTAGAGACTTGTTGAAGATGAATCACAACATATTAAAATTGTTAAATGTTGGATTACCAAATCCAGCTAACTCAAACAACAAATTCATTGGAAAAGAAGATTACATGAAAAAGTTTCACAACACCATGAACTCTAATTTAGGCAATTTGCCTAAGGAAACCACTCTAGAAAGAATTGCAAGTTGCATCAAACCACTGTCAACAATGAATGCAGTTATAGATAAATTCCTTGATTCATATAAAAATCTCTTCAAATTATTCATTGTTCATGAGGTTACAACTATTTAGATACAACCTATAAAAAATGGAGCTTCCAAATGATGCAGAATAGAGTGTCCTAAAGAACATCATTGGAGTTGGGTCATCTACTCAATCTGTTACTATTAGTGTCAGTCATAATTAATAGCACTAAGAAGTAAAAACTTAGTAAGTGATATTACTATAATCATTTTATTACTTGTTGCTCTTTAATTTCAAATTTTGGCATAGTACAATTGGCATAGTAGTACTACACAAAGTAGATGATTTTTTTCCCTACTCTGACTTTAGAAAAATGTACAATTGGCAATGTGAAAATGTGATTATACACACATAATGTAGTAATAATTTGATTATATATACAATTACAAACCAACCTACAATTATTGTTGCTCCCTTGTATTTGTAAAAGGGAATTCAGAGTCATTTGACATTGAGTTGTTTGCAAAGGGTTTTAATATTCTACTTCTCTAGACTCTGTATTTGTAATTGTTAAATGTATTATGTTACACGCTGATTTATAATTATAAAATATAATACTTTTTTTTAAAGAAAGATTATTTTTTAAAATGCATAATGTTACAATTTCTTAAAGAAACTAGAGTCAATAAAAATCTAAAAATGTCTAAAAACTAGAATGAATGAAAATCTCAAGTTCAACATGTATAAAAACTTTCTATAATGAAGATTTGGAGGTATGTTCTGCGTACTGTCATTGAGTACATTACTCTTGACCCTAGGTTTAATCATGTTTGCACCCACCATTTAGTTCTTTTGAATCATTTTTGGCATGATAGCAAAGTTTCTTTCCCTTTTTATTTGTTGAACTCCATGAGCAAGGTGGTGTCAAGCTTCAAAAAGAAACCATCTGCTAACCCTACTTTGCATGAGGGGTTGTTACTGCTCATCTATGAGCACTTCAAGGATTAGACGATAAGTAACATCCTTTCATAGGATGGGAATGAGGAAATTGAAAGCTCTAGCTACTCCTCTAACTCAAATGATATTCAGAGCATTAGTTTTGAGGAAGGGAGGCTTACTTTCTCTAGTAAAAAAGCAACACCTAATGTAAAGAAGTCACCCTGCCCCATTACCCCTAGAAGAAAAAGCCCTAGAGATCATGGTCAAAAGAAGCTTGGGAATGAGGAGCAAGACAACTATGATGAAGAGGAGGCTATGGAGTTTGAAGATGAGGAAAAGCAGAGGCAGGAGGAAAATAAGGAAACCTAGGGTGGGAAGAAATGAAAGAGGGTGGGCATGGAGGATGAGAGATTACAGTAGGACCCAGACTCTTCTCTGCTCCCTCTCTCCCCTGTCCATCCCCAAGCCCACTCGAAGGAGTAGATAAAGGATAGTTTTGGAGCTAGGGGGGGGAAGGTGTTGGTCAAAGATAGGAGGAAAGCCTGGAGAAATTTTAATGTGAGGACTTTGAAAATGGGTATTTTAAGAGAAGTGATGAACCCCCAGATCCTGGTGGAAAACCAGGGAGAACCGCATCTTGAAGAGCTCATTGACCCTGTGATTGTGGCAATCTCTAATAATGCCAGGAAATTACGATGAAACTCTTGAATAATGCCTACAACAACATTATAGACAATTACAGGTCAATCAAGTGGCTTTTTCTTGAGCTAGAGGAGTTTAAGGAGAAAGTGGGTCAAATGGAAGGAGCTAGGAATCTAAAAGGCTTGGAGAAAGGGATAGATTATGATGATAGGCATAGCCTAGTATAAAGGAGGATCCATGACCTCAAAAATTACAATCACAATTTGTCGAGCTAGATGATCTCACTGCTCAACTTGATCAATAAGAACATTCTATCTTTAACTGTTTGGCTTTAAGGTAGAGGCATGCAGGGGGATGTGGATGGAAAATATAGGGGTAAAGCCAAATTTGATGATGATAATACCACTGGTATCACTTTTTCTACTCTGGACTAGGAAGAACACATGACTCACTATCAGGAGGTTGAGGAGAACCAGATGGCCTAGGAGGTCGCCCAGATCATGCAGGAGATGGAAAGAAAGATCGAGGATTAGTTCCTATCTTTTTCCTTTTTGGCTGGCTTTTTGTTTTGGCTTTTGACTATTTTGTTAGTCTTGTCTTTTTTATTTGGCCTTTTCTTTGGCCTTTTTTTATTTGGTTGGTCCTAGTGCTTATTTTCAGCCTTTAGACTTGTAACTTTTGTGGCTAGGCTTCTAACACTTATTTTTAGCCTGTTATGTTTTAACTCTCGGGTTTGAGGATCCCTATAAAACCTATTTATCTAATCAAAAACATGTATACAAACTAGAATCAATGAAAATCTCAACATGTGTAGACTCTAAAAGTAAAAACTAGTTTCAATGAAAATCTCAACATGTAAGTTTGTAACATCACCATGTTTTTTAAAAAAAATTAAGCATCTTTAATATGACAATGAATGAAGGGTATAATTTTTTTTCCACAAACATAATTAATTAGTAGATAGAGTCTTAGACATTTATAAGACCAAAGAATATAAATTAATTTGAATTGAAATTGGTAAGACTACATCTACTAGCCTACTACTTGACTCAAATAGAAGTTAGAACTTGAAGTTGAGAAGCTGCTATAATTGTCACTCTACCTAGACTGGCTCAACATCACTATCATTAGAATCCTCCTCATTTATTGCATATAATATTTCATTGTTCCTTGTATTATCTTCAGATTCATTGTTAGTATGGTCAACTTCATCTTCATTGCTTCCAATATCAGGACATGAACCATTGCCACCACCACTTGGGTTTGAAATGTTAGCCATCCCTCTTCTTTGACATTTGTTTCTCCAAATGCTAAGAGCCCCATCATAAGGGAAACTATCTACCTCATACCTATAATTATAGAACCTCAAACAACTATCCAATTTTTTGTCTAATTTGTTTCTAACCTTTGACTTCAAGAAACCAAAAGTACTAAAAACTCTCTCATCCTCCACTAAACCCAATATCATTGTCAAACATAAATCAATAAGCTTTAAATATTCTAGTATTGACTCTCTCAACTGATTTCTCTAACTAAGTTTTTTCTAAATCTTTTTTACCACTCCCTCTTCATTTAGATTCTCCATAAGGTCATATTGTTCCCTCGTTATGTTTGCAAAAGAATATGATTGATCTCTTAGTCGAGATTTGTCTAAAATTCCATTTATAGTTACTCCATTGATTACTTTAGGTTTGCAAAAATGTTGAATCAAAGTTGTCATCCTTCTTTGAAAATCACTTAGACAATTTAGAGACCAATATTAAGGAAAAACACTAGACATTGCTTCGAGCAGTTCCTCTAGAGGAAATCTAAATATAATTTGTGATGAAAGATTATAGCAAACTTTTTTAATAGAGTCAAGCACAAAGTCTTTTATCTTCTTGAAGTCTTCACTTATAACACATGAAAGTACCTTCTCTAGTTTTGATTTTAGTTCACTTCCTACTTCATGGGGGTTGGACTTGGGGTCAAAGTGGGCATAGTACTTCATTAGTATGTCAACTCCACGTACCTTGGAACATACCTCATCATTTGCACCAATATGTAAAAAGTTTCTAGGATTGTTCAAATCTGTGATTTCTATTCACTTTTCAAACTCTGATTCATCTAATGGTTGTAATCGATAAAGAGTATCTAGGCTACTACATGTAATTCTATGTAGCTTATTATATTTTTCAATGTACATGGCTCTTTTTTAAACCTTTTTCATAATAGTTCTCATGTCTTGTAGCATGGGGAGAATAGTTGCTAAAGTTAAGAGTATCTTAACACTAATTAGACTTCAATATAGTTGAGGGAATCTTTCTTGTATAGAGTGGATTAGTCTAAGAAATGATAGATATTTAGAGAATGCTTAATGTGTTAGTCCATCCAAAGAGATCCATCTAGTATCATTGTCTTTAAGAAACTTCCTCCCATCAATAAGTCCTTGAGCAAAGTGTTGAAATTCTTAGACTTGTTTTGGACTTCGAAAAAAGTATTGGTAAATCTCTTTGATTAAAGATTCCACTTTACTTACACAACCAAAATCGATGACAATTCCAAAAGCTACATTCATTTGATGGGCCATGTAGTGAATGTGAATAGTGTAGGATGCCAAACCATTCTTGATCTTTTTGCAAAGACAACCTTTATGACCTTGCATAATTAAATCTCCATTTGCTCCAACACACATAAATTTTTTTGGTAATCTCCATGTTATCAATACCTCCACAATCAATTAGAGTACTCTTTAATAAATCATATAAATTTTTTGCTATCATACTACAATTCAATTTAGCAACAGATAGTAGAAAGGGTTGATGACAAAGATTGTTTACAATATAAACATACATGCACACCTAGGAAGTATTATCAATTACTATAACTTTATCTAGAGATAATGCAATGAAATTTGAGTGTTTTATTTTTTCCTTCATATCTTCTTTTTCAACATTTGCAAGATAACTAGCCCATTCCCACCCATTGTTTACTTACCAGTGGCTATTCAGATAGTTTTGACTTTAAAAAAGTGCAATAAAGTAGTAATTGAAGGGTAGTCTATCATAGGATGCCCTCTAATTAAAATATAAAAGACCACACTAAATTGAACTATTTTTGTCATATTTTTCAACTCAATTTCTTTCCTAGTGAAATCTTCAATGGAACCTTTTGCTGCAAAATGCTTCTCCCATAATTGCTTGTGCAACTCGTATATTTCAGCATTCCTAATATGAAGATAGTTGTCCTTTTTTTTTTTTCAAGTTAGCACAGATTTTTCAACTCCATATGTAGTTTCCTTTTTGTAAAATTTACCAACATGCTTTTCTATAGTATTAAGTTTAAGTTGCAACCTCTTCTCCTTCTTTATTATCTTTGTGCAAATCTTACATCTACATTCTACAGAGGCTCATCATCAATTTGATTGGCTAGTAGTTCAATGAATCAGTACTCTTCCACCCATTCTAATTGAAAATACCTTTTGGACAGATCCCAGCAAGATCGATCTTTTTTTTATTCCAATTTTCTTTTCCCCTTTTGTGCATGAACATGATTTATGGTCTCACTCGACTAGTCTGGAACTGAATCCAAGTCTATAATATCATTTTGTGACTCCCTACTTAGGAGAAGTGCCTCCACATCATGTTCAATTTCATCCTCAACTGAAATATTAGGTTCACCAACTTGAACTTTTTCAATATGGTCTCTAACTTGTGATGTATCTTTTTTTTCAATAAGAATTGGAGATCTAATTTGTGAATCTTGTAGGTTGCCAACATTTCCACCAAAAAAAATATGTGGATATGATTTTGCATTTTGGTAATGGTGGCCTCTCTTGGCTTTCAGGGATCCTACAGGAACCCCTATTACCCCTCTTGTTTGACATTGCAAACCGATAAAGGCTGCAAAAAATAAATCAACTCAGTTGTTGAACAAAAGACTCAAAGAGTGATGAGTCAAAGACTGTGATAGTAGAATACTTAGACTACATATAATAATAATAATATGATTCATTCTCATAAAAAGGGTACTACCACTATGGTACTACCCAATAAAATTTGTAAACCTATCTTATCATGTGAGATGTCCAGTCGCCAATGGACACTGGATAGTAAAAAATAACTAGTACTAGTACCACTATCCACATAAAAATAAATTAAAAATCACTTAAATTTTATGAAAACCATGGTCCACAAGTCAATGAGAAATGCACTCAGCACTTTGAAACTTCAGCAACAATAAAAATGTCAGCCTCCAGACCAGAAAATAGCGAATTGTGTAAAATAATAATATCTTATGGTCCAATCTAGGTTGGTGAATTATGCATGATTAACAAGTGAGAATGTCAAATGTAGGTGAAACACACCTTCCTATGCAAGTCCACAATAGAAAATAGTTGGCTAAACGAGGCTAGTGGTCAACACACGTCGAGAAAATGGTAGGTGATGGCCAACCTAAGAAAAAATTATTTGGTTTTAGTAATGGTGAAAGAATGTTATCCAATAAAAAGCAACATGCAAAGGATGGTGAACATTTTAAAATAAATGTATATTAAATTGGCGATTGGACCGAGATTTTTCACCAATCTTGTGATAACTAATGGGTGACTACCATGGGCATTGGACCCAAATTTGATAATATCTGGTGATACGGTTGACCTACGTTACATGCGTTATTTGCCAAATGATGATTGACCCATGAGATAGAATTGCCAAATGGCAAAGATTCGCCACTAAAGTAATCTCTGGATATGAATTCAAGATTTTAACCTTTGAGTTTGATTTCTCACTTTATCCTTGTGACCTCAAGTTTTATCTTATTGAGTTTGTGGGTATGCTATAATTTTTTATTATAATTAAATCAGCCAAAGAGATTATTAAATAATTTAATTAAACAAAAAAAAATTATAAAGAAAAAATAATTTTGTTATATTTAAGTGATTAAGAAATTAATTAAATAGAAGAGTCAAATTTAAAGATTTAATTAAAAGACTCAATTTGGCGCAATTATATATTTAATTTAACAATAATAAATTTAGAAGTTACATTTAAATGGACTTTAAATATTATCATTAGTTAAATTAATAAATATGTTTTCTAAAAATATCTTACTTTAAAAAAAATGAAGTGGGAATAATTTAAATAAGGTTTAATCTAATTAAAGGCAAAAAGTGTGCATCGAGGAATTAAATAAATTAAAATAATAAAATTTTTATTTAATGAGAGGCCTTTGCATGTTCGTGAATTGGAAATTCCAGGTAGGGTTAGATTCTTTATTAAGAGATTCAAGCTCATTTCTACACACAGAGGTTTGGAGGAGCAATTTCTAAGATTGAAAGACATGAAGTTTATGAAAGATCTAGGAGACGTAATGTTTGAAATCATTGAGCTATTGTCATATTGTAACATCAAATTGAGGTAGGTATCTTGTAGAATTCATTGTAGGAAATCTCTTCAAAAAAATGTTTAGCAAACTTAGTGACATTATAGGTTAATTTCTTGTGTTCCTTGATGGAGCGTTACAAAACCAAATTTCATGTTTTTGTCAAACTTCCATATTTCAAGTTCTTTGTTCAGAGTAGGTTGAGGTTAACCTCAACCTCAACCTAGGTTGACCCAGACCCTCCACTTCAACCTTTACCTGATGTACCAATATTTTAAAAATTGGCAAATCTCAGTTGTAGGGTCCCGGATCTGGTTTTGTTCCAATTTTTTCCTCATTGATAATTGATTTTTACATTTTGATAGCCCCTCTTATTGTCCCTCAAGGTGAGTCTAATTAATTATTTTTCAATTTGTAGCCCTTAATTTTATGTTTAAGATCTGGTCCTTTAATGTGCTTAACTATCATATTCATTTCTACATTACTTGTATGTTAGTTAGTCAATTTACTTTCATTGCATTATGATTCCTTTTCTTAGGGCCCATTTGGTAATAGGAAGAGAAATTTTGGAATACATTTTCTATTCTTCATTTGGTTTTTTAGATGGAATAGGGAATAGGAATAAATATTCCCATTTTACCTCTAAAATGAGTTTATATCCATTCCAAAAAATAGTTTTTATTAGAATAGCCCTTCCTATTTCCAATATTGCATCCCTATTCTCCATTCCTGTGCCTACAACCAAACAGACCCCTAGAGAAAGGAGAAACAAAACTGAAGAGACTTCCACATTGAAAAGATCATGCACTGGTGCTCTATTTTGTTCTAATTAGATCTCCTTGATGGATGAACCTTGGTATTCCTCTTATACTTGACTACAGTTGGGGTGCATTCTATTACATTGTTGTTTATCTCATTTTACCCATTACACACACATATTTATATAATATTCAAGAGAGTTATTTTGAATATATACATATACATATTCTTTAAACAAAAAACTCAATATCCTAAAAGAAACCCAATTTTAGAAAAGCACATTAAGTGCATGTATTTTCCTAAATATCGAATACCCAAAAATACTATTTTCAAAGATAATACTTTATGAGTATCAAACACAATTTAAAATTATAAAAGTTTAAAAAGTTGCCTTATTGACAAAGAAGATTTATAATAATGAAGACCAATCCATAAATTTGCAATCCAAGCCTTCAACAAATTCTTTAATCGCCCACCAAAATTGCAACCTAATAAAATT
The DNA here is from genome assembly GCA_028749045.1 of Cupressus sempervirens. Lineage (NCBI taxonomy): Eukaryota > Viridiplantae > Streptophyta > Pinopsida > Cupressales > Cupressaceae > Cupressus > Cupressus sempervirens. Next base: position 289,286,111 of record CM053788.1, on the reverse strand, counting down.
TATCCTCTAAAATGATCCAAAAAACTCTAATATAGTAAACCTACTCAAACGAGGGTTTACAACATATGCAAATTCTAAAATAAGAAATTCAACTTAATAGATCAAAAGAATCATTATAAACCACATATGTATTGAAGGAAATATAGCGGAAAATAGTCCAACAAAAAAAGGAGCATATGGAGAGTATTTAGAAAGCATTGAGTGGCAATAGTATGTTAAAAGATACAAACCCATAAGAGATAGATAAGGATTATTTTCATAACTAAATTGTTTTAGCTCAACTATAATAAGCATATATTCTAGGGTCAATTTAGTTTAATCAAAATCTCGAAGAAAGATAATAATTGCATAAGACTATGAATATTAATTTGTGGACTTAGGAGAAGCTTTAGAAAAAGAAAGAAGAAAAATCTTAAGTTCCACTCTCACCTATATATGTAGCTTGGGGCACTTTGTACTTTAAAAAAAATATTTTTCATGAATTGTAGAGATAACAAAATGGAAGACAACATTAGTAAGATAGTGGTAAGGTCAAATGGAAAGAGCTCCAAAAGAGGAAGAGGTGGATATAAAGGAATTATTTAAATTCGTAATGGTAGGACTACAAGATAGTTAAGGGAAATATTATCAACATCTAATATAGGTATTAGACTATAGCAGAAGTGCAAATTCATTATAATAAAAGAGACTTTTGTGGGACCGTGGCATCTATTAGTCCCTACCTATACATAGGTAGGGAACTAATGTTTTTAGTAGATGCATTGTGTTAATTGGTATGGAAAACATACTTTCAAATTCTAAGGTTTGGATGGAAATTGTTTTTAAAATATATTTTGAATGTATGATTTCTTATTTCTTATTTGTTGAAACTAATTTTCCCTGGGGTAAATTTTTTTCAATATAAAAAATAATCAAAAAAATATTAAAAAATAAGTACGCATTTATTGCATTGTCACTTTGTTGGTAAATATATTTTATTTATTGCCCCTTGTGTTGCTGGAGCTCTCTGCATTTGGACAAGCTTGAGTCTTGCCTCCTGCTCAAACTTCTTCTATCTTAACTCTTCCTCTTGCTCTTGTTGTAAATGGAGGAGAGTCTCCTAGGCCTCATTCAAAATATCAAATGCCTCCAATATCATGGTGCAAACACCGGGATCATTCTCTTGTGTATTCATGTCATCATTCAACTCATTAAACCAAGAATTCATAAGGAGCTTAAAATAGGAAAAGTTCCTACAATCTTTATCTAGGTAAGGATTTCCCACATGGTTAAAAATCTTGGAAAAATCAGCAAACCTAGATCCTAAATTATTTGAATGGTCTTGAAGTTCAAAAGGTTTTGAGGTCTAGGTAATCAAGCTAGTCACAACCAAGTTGTGGCTGATATAAGGGATGGGAGGGCCGAGGAATGGCCTTTTCATGATATGGGGAAAAGTGGGAGGCATCTCTATGAAGGGGATCCATGATAAAATCTTTAAACAAGTACCTTCATAAAAATCTTGAAGAAACATAAAAAATCGTAAACATACTAGCACTTGGTCTATTGAAATCGGTAGAGTCTCCATGGTGTTAGGTGGATGCCTCCAAAGGCTGATGGCACTAAGAAAAACACTCAATTTCTCAGTGAATGAATCTTCAAATTGGCTAACTAACAGACTTATGAATCTGAATCTATCCCAACGGGCATGCCAAAAACTTTTGACACAAAATTTTGCACCCTTGCTTGAGGTATGACCCTCAAGTGACCTTGTGTAGCATGGAAACAATCTCCAAGCTATGGGACTTGAACTGTGAGATTGATTCTCTAGAGAAAGTCATCTTTCTTACAATTAGGATGCACCTAATTACTGCTTGAGAGGAAAAGGGAGAAGGAAATGCATGAAATCAAACTACCTAATCTAATCTAGAGTAGGTGATGCACCTAATTAAAATGGTTACAACTCTGCCCATATATGCACAATACATCAATGGAAAACCAAATACACAAGTCTTCACTCTATTCTACCTTCTAAGAAACCACATGCAAGTTTGGAACTGATCAAATGTTGAAAGGAAAGACATATTCACAATACAACAATCATTAATAGTTTGAAAACAACATATAAATCTAAGGAAGTAGAATAGAAACATTCAAAGAGAGGCAAGATATATGCATAGACTCATGAATGGTAAGAAGAGGTAAGAAATAAGATCTTTCATTAATGTAAGGCAATAAATATAGTTGCAGAGCATAAGGATACTACAACTAAACTTGATAGAACAGGGAAGAACCCCTAAAACATATTTACAACTACCTTTTATAGAGTTCTGGCATAAATCTGATATTTATATTGAAACCCTAAACTCAACCATTGAGTTCAAGTTGTAGAAGAACAATAATTGAGAATCAAAAGGAAATTTGATCAGATACACATCCCAACGCTAGAAAATCTAATCTTTGCATGCAAATTGGGCCTTGAAGAGATAGAAATAGTGGCCACAACTACTCTAATTGGATAGATGGATAAACAAGGCAACAAAAGGATGTAAACTACATTTACTAGGCATGGGGAATTCCAAAGAGTGGCTACAAGTGATCAAAAGGCTCATTTGCTATTGAAAGAGCAGCTTGATTTTGTGTTCACGACCATGCCAGGTCAGCCATGTCATCATTCAATGAAATTCAAAAATCAAACCTACCACATGGCCTCATAAAATTTAAGCATTATGCCAAGTCATATAGCTTTTGCTTTCTTCTTCCTTTCCTTTTTGACCTAGATGTTGCATCTTTCTCTTGTTTGCAGCTTCACAACTCATTCTACCTTTTAACTATTTGGTCTTGTGAAACCACAATGTCTCCATTTTCTATTTGATCATTGCTTTGTAGCTTGAAAATACTTTGGCACTCTAAATACGGTGACCTTGTGATGACCATGAAATTGATTGCTCCGCATCTTCACAACTTCTAGGACTTAACATCCCTCTAACCATGCGATGTTGCGATACCTCTATCTTTAACCACGTCACCCCATTAGAACCGTCAAACACAAAACATGTTTTGAACAAGAAATGTTGTGCCAGTGGCTAATATAACTATTTCAGCCCTATATTCCAACTTTGTGACTTGAAATCTTTGTTCATGACTTAACCGTGTGAAGTTGCGATGATCATCAACCTAATTGTTCTCTCATTTATTGCAACATCGCAATCTAAATTTATAATTGTAGATGAATCCTTGCAATGTTGCACTAGCTGCCAATTGTATTACCATTTCTTTGTAATTTGTAGCTTCATAACCATGAATCTTAACTCATTACTTAATTTTACAAAGCTATGACAATAGGCATTTTGCATCATCACCACCTTAACCATGGGTTACCCTTAACTGCATTCAAGCTACAATTGCATTCGTTTTAACTATTTTGGTCACTATTCACAACTTCACAACTTAATATTTCACTGCATCTCATACACTTTAGATGATGCAAAGACCACCTCCTTTTGATTGTTTGATACCCCTTGTAGCTTTGCAATCGCAAACTACTTACTTTTGCTAACCGTTGCGACCCGACGATAACCATTTATCTACCTTCATCATAGCTTCACAACTTAAAGCATCAAAGATTTTTGATGGAGTGATATTGATTTAAGATCAACTGCATTTATTGACAAGGAACTCATTTGAAACTGATCAACTTAACCTACCTCATAACCCTGCAATGATGTGATGAAATCATTTCATATGAATCAGGCCCACTAAGACATGTGTCCACTTGTCACTCCCTTGCAACTTTAAACTAGAGTTTAGCATTTCACCTTGTGAAAGTTTGAACAAAGAATTCCACATCATCATAGCCCAAACCTTAGGCTATCCTTGACTACATGTGAAGCCACAAAAACTATCTAAACTTGATTTTTGCTCTCCATCGCAACCTTGCAACTTAAGATTCCATATTGCATAATTGATTTGTGATCATGTGATTGATTACTTCCACTCCTTCACAATATTAACCTGAACATTAGGGCCAATATCTATGAAGTTGTGCTAACTGTGAACCTAACTCCTTCACATCGTCATAGCTTGAACTTGGAGGTTAGCCCTAACAATTGCAACACCGTGATGATCATCTTGAAGACCACTTTGCATCTTCACAACTACTAAGACAATTAGGGATTATAATAATGTGATGTAGCAAATAGGATAAATTTGCAATATTACAACTTAAACACATTAGAGAAAAGACCTTAGAATATGAAAAATAACCAAGGAACCTAGGGATATAAGGAAAAGAAGGTATAACCAAATTTTTACATATCCCTCTTATGCTTGCATGACATTTATTAATAATTCATCAAAATGTAGGACATGGCTATTTTCTTGCATGGAATTTATAAATAATTCATCAAAATGTAGGACATGGTTATTACCCTTGGTGTTTCATGACACTAGAAATATTGGAACAAGTAGGAGGTGGGGAGGGGCAAAAATGGCTAACACATTCTTTAGAAAGAGATGCTCAATTCATGTGATGAAGACAAGATATTTTAAGCATTCCTTAGAAAAATATTTTTGGTGAGTTAATATCTATATAATGTCGATTAACTCCTCATCATGCTAGCTACACAACCATTAAGAAATATGTTATGGCATTGAAAGAAAAAAATACAAATTTTTGAATTCACATAATAACCGTACAATGAAAAAAATTCAAAGGTTTCAGCATGAACGCATATAGAGATCATGTACTTCTTCACAAATGAATGACTTCCTTGCTTTTTGTCTTCTATTCTACCTATCCAACTTCCTTTTCTTTGTTGTCCCACTGTTTTGTTGCTGGACAAAGATTTCAAGGTGCTATATTTTCTTTAAAAAGCTTCCATGATAACAAATGATCAATCTTATGAAAGTAATGAGCATTTCTAATTGAAAAAATTACAAAATTAAAAACTAAAAATAAAGCTCAAAAGTTTGAGAGTCCTAACTATTTTAGGGAGCAAATCCACAAGCAATGCCTTACCTTTTTAGGTAAATGATAGCTCAAGGAATAGTGGTTGCAAAATACCCACAAAATCATTTTTGAGATGATTTTTGAATGACTCCTTGTGGTACAACTTTAGTGAGAGAAAAAAAATGATAGTTGATAAACTTTAATGGAGTTCTACTTGTAGGTGTAAAAAAGCATTCCACTACTTCTACCAGCTTGAAGAGTAGCTCAATACTCCTGCAAAAATGGGAAATTTAGAGCAAACATCGATCAAATTACAATTAAACCCATGACTTTTTGAAAAGGCATTAGGGGAGAGGACCCAGTACTTGAACACCCTAACTTTGCGCTTATCAAAACACTGTGTAAAATTTTCAAATCGCTCCCAATTTTATACAGCAGGTTACTTGGTGAGTCTTCTACTTATAACTAAGGTTTCAAGTCCATGTCATTTGTTATGATGCCACATCAACATGCTTTTTTCCAACTTGTCTAAAACAATAAAAAAAAAAGTGAGACCAATGGTTGTGCATAAAGGGTACCCATAGTTGAATAGCTGATGTGGCATCACATCATTGGTTAATTTTTATAACTCAAGGTACATTTTATTCAATTTTAGGTAGTTAGAATCACAAGTATTGGTACAATGTTGTCAAAAAAATTGGACATTAGGTCAATAAGTATAGGTATTAAGTGAACAACTTCTATCACAACTATTGGAACACATGCAAGTACTGGGTCCTCTCCCCAAGAAAAATTCAACAAAGAACAACTTTGGAAAAAATAAAGTGGACTCCTTTGATCTTTAATTACACATTTTAATTACATTCGTGCCAATAAGAGTGCTCAAACTGCATTCTTTTGATATCTAGGAAACCATGGTGGTAGGTTCATCTACTAAGAATATCTAAAGTCTACTAGATGGACTTGATGATAGTACAAGGAGCATTAAAGAGGACTACTGCAATAAATTTGTGACAAATTTTACTTGTAAATTAGTAATAAGAAGTAGAGGTGCAACTAGGATTTTTTCAATCCACTTGTTAATGGTGGTAGGATGGAGTAGCTTGTGTAAAAGTAATTATTGAGTGTTGTGGTAGATGGAGCAAAGAAGGCTATTAAATATACATATGAGGGAATGGAAGTAGAAACTCTAGGGAAATGCTTATCAGTTAGTGTGGTGTGGTGTAGTCTATAGTTGGCATGTTATCATGTTATTCTCAATGATCTCTTGTGTTATTTCTCTACTCTCTCAACAAATACATCATATTAATTTTTTATCCTTGTGTGTCCCTTCAGAAAATGTTATATTCTTTGTCATATTTAGAAGATATGTCATGTAATTCCTTCTATCTACTCTATTTCACTCAGCTTTCATGATTAATATTATGATGTGTAATTACAGTGTTAGATGAGGTGGAAGATGTCAAGCATTTTGTATTTGGACAGGTTAAACAAAGTCTAGATTTAGTTGCACTTGTTGGAAGTATTAGAGTTCTGAGAGAGGGGTGAATCAGAACACACTGATTTTACTTAATCAATTTGCAAATTCTAGCTTTAAAGATTCATAAACTGAATGCATTCAAAACTCATTCAAATAAATATCATTCACTATGCATGAATATGAAAAACATGAACTCACAGAAGATAGAGACACATAATTTGTCGAGTGGGAAACCCTCAAGATTCCTCAAAAAGGATTCGTCATAGGGAGAAAAAACCACTCCATGAACCTGTGATCTTTATTGAGCTTCAACTCTTTTACAATCAGCAACAACAACTGCTCAGGGATTCAGCCCTATTTTCCTTTTAATTGAATTACAACTTTATATGCACATATAGCTGTATGCAATATATTGTACACCTATATGTGCAAATAAGTTCATAATCAATCCTTCAGGTCAATCTTACAATTTCAAGATATGTATGTCTTTGTATTACATCACTGTGTCACACTCATATTTTTAGATTTTACAATGATCTCTTTAAATACAGATGAGATTTAAATAGAATCAGTTATGAAACCAAACTAAACCAATTGGAGCAATTCAAGAAATGCCCCTTTTTATATGTGCAGTTGAGAAAATATGTTTACAATTAAACTGCAAAAATCTTCAAATCCTTTCAGCATAAGTCTTTATAAAACAACAAACTATGCTAGAGGATCTTTAAATTTTTTCTTCAAACTTTTTCAAAAAGAATTGCCATTAGGGTTTGTAATAAACCCCAAAAAAATTGGCTTTGAAACAAATGAAAATGCCATTTAAGGTTCAAACTAGAGACCCTACAATTTTTATTTGAAACTTCTTTTCGAAGAATTGATACTGGATTCGAAGAAGGAAAAATACTTCCATATTTTACATAGGAAATCAAATGAGGAGAACTTTTGCCCTTTTTAAAAGAGAGACTGAAAACATTCAGAAAAACCTTATTCTTTTTCATTTCCTTTTACAAAACTGATTGTATTTTCTTTTTCTTTTTCATAACTAACTAAAAAAGAAAATTTTCAAACTTTCTTTCACCTTATTCTTCTTTAAAAAAATTGGACAAGCTGACCAATCATACCTGTTTCTTCATTCTTTGCTTTTACCTCCATTTTCTTTGTTTTGAAAGAACCTATTGTTATAGTTTCGAAGACCTTCGTTATTCCTCTTTGCCTCAGCCATGCAATCACAGGTGAAACCAAAAGGTGAGTATTTTCACCAAAAAAACTGATCAGAAACCTAGCAAATGATACTCCATTTTTGAAACAATTATTTTCAAATTGTATTTCATATAAAACCCAAAATTGCAGAGCCATGACAAATTTTCATTTTCACAGCCAAAGAATATCTCAAATTCGTAAAAGAATATCTCAAATTTTTCATCTTGTACCCATTATGCAAAGTGGAAAATGATCTTGTGTCTCAATTTGGTCTAGGTATGTCCAAGTCTATTTCTTTTTCCTCAAGTGAAAAGTCTCTCCATCGGGTTTTCATCTTCCCTCCTCCCTTGCATTACATAATTGGGTGGGTTTTCCTTGTTGTTGTGAGTTTTGTGGGTAGTCTAGGACCTTTCCCGATGGAGATTCTTGGGTCATATCATGATTTTCACATAATCATTTCCAAGGATGAACTTTCTCATGGCTCATTATAGTTTGCACATAAAGAAAATGAATTTTGTAAAAAAACCTAGCACTACCTTCTCCACAACAGGTTTTCAACCTACAAAGGTGATTTTTCGTAGAGGTCAATGAATGAGATTTTTTATGGATAAATCATCCCAACATTAAATTATTCTACCTTGGGAGTCCCTCAGAATTAATCATAATGATCATAATAGCATCTGATGAAAAATTCTAAAGTAGCTTCTCCAAGGCGGGTTTTCCACCCAGGAAGTCAGTTTTTCGACAAAGGCATTTTTAAGAAAGAAAAACAAATAAGTGGGTCCCTTTTTCACTTTTGTAGCCCTTTTTAGATTTTTTGAAACCTAGAAGCACATTACTTAAAGGGTAAAGTGAGAATAAAAGCAAATGCAAAAAAACAAAAGTTGCCTTCTCCTTAGCGAGTTTTCAACCCTGGAAAGCGATTTTTTGCATCTATTGAAAAATCACTTCTACAAGCATGTTGGGCTCATAGATTGATCGTAGGATACTTAAAAAGGATAATGGAAGCAAGTTAGTCACATTTGGGAATGTATCTCAAGCAAAATCTGGCTGAGCAGATTTTTCCCCACAGAGTACTCTGTTCTTAATTTTTTGAAACTTGGTGAAAAATGGGAAAGTAAGTTTGTAATGAAGGAAAGTTATCATTGGGCCAATGGAAATAGTGAAAAGACATGGAAAAATTTGTTAGAAACCCTTGCATTTACTAATCTAATAGATTTATCCTTTAATTCACTCTTATGGCATGGATCTTGAAGATTAACGAGTGAATTGGGATTTCTATATAGAGATGAACATAACAGATTTTTAAACTACCACTTTCTTTATTGAACTATTATGCTATTGAATTGAATATTGATTTCAAAATTCTCACAATTGTAATTTTTTACTTTTTGTGCTACTTTCAATTTTTAGATTTCTATTCATCTCTATCTCAGATAAGATGGCAACAAGATTCACTAGATTTGATGAATTGAATGGAATTAGGTCAACTTTGAAAAATGTTACAGACACCTTGCTCTAATTCTTCGACATGCAAGATTTTCAAAGGAAGCTAAGGATGGAGTCAATTCACCTAATAATAGAGAAACTTCGTGGAAGTGATCTAGTAGAAGCAGCCAGATTTCTAGTGGCAGTTCAAGCTCCTGAGCTGATCATTGAATGTATTAAGCACTACAATCCAAACACTAAGAAAATTTTGCTACCTGATCACATAGTTTTGATCTAAATTGATTGGCAAACTATAGTCAATTGTCTCCAAATTCTAGAGGTAGAAGAATTTTTTGAATTGACAATAGGAGGAGCCATGTTCGAGTTCTCCATGAAGAAGATGGTGTTGCGGAAGAAAATTATGAGGTCCTAGTTCCAAAATCCATGGGGAGCTAAGAGTGAGGTTCCTAAGACTCTTTTTGGCACCAATCTCAAGCCCGAGATCATGGACATTCTAGTTCTTTTGCATCGATTGAAAGGTGAGGTAGAGCACTCAATTTTGTAGAACAATATTTCTTTTGGTACAAATCATCTGCTTAGATACACATTATGTTGATTGGGCATATGAGGTAAGTGAGCATCTATCTAGAGCCCTCAATGCCACAAAGTTATACAATACCTTCTACATGTCTTCTTTCCTAATTTATATGTTAGCTTCTCTACAATTGTGGCCAGGCCTTCCCAAAATAGAGAATTTCCCTAATGATGTGAAAAGTTATGATTTTTTTCCATGCTTGCCATTACAGAATAGCTATGTAGAGTATGTTAGAGTTAATGATTCATTTACAATGAGGATTTGCAAGGAACTACAAGGATGCCCAGAGAGTAGGTTCAACCCAAAAGCGATGGCGGACATCAGTCAGTTTGGTAGCTACTTTATTAAATTCTCATCCTTCTCATATTTGTATCTTGTAGATTTTGAAAAATTTCCTTTCAACTATCCAGATACCCAAGCAACATGATTGTGCTGATAGAGATCGTGAGACAAGCTATCCAGGTGAATGTGTTGAGTGCCAATTTAAGGAAGAAGGGGTATGAATTCCCCATGAAGGTTGGAGCATAGATTTGTGAATCTTGGTCTGATGCCAAAAACATGCTCAAGGGATTTGAGAATAATTACAAATTGGAAGAATATGAGGTTGTGAGACCTATGTTCAATCCAAATAAATATGTAAGAAAGGTGCTACAAATTGGGAGTATGATTAAGCATGTCACCACTATAGAGGATTATTGGGAAGATTGCAAGGATGAGTTGGAGAGCTGAGATCATGCTTTCACCAAGCTTTCATCATGGAACAAATAAAGTCATATGGTGTTGATCTCAATGTCAAAGGATTGGAGGATGATGGTCAAAATATGTATAGAAATAGATATTTTACCAAATTAAGAGGGATTCCTATCAGTTTCAAGCCATATGTGGATGTGGAGGAGAATCTTGATATCATGGTGGCTAGGATCATCAAAAGAACTGAGAAATGGGTTGAGTGGACAACCAGGAAAAGTCGAGGCAAAGGTGCAACCACTCAACCTTCTCTAGTAGCTACAACACCTACTTCATCTCAAAGTGCTATCATGGGTTTGACCATAGCTTCCATCCAAGGGCCAACTCAACCTGTAGGCAGAGGTGATCAACCTACAGACAAGAATGTTCCTATAACCTAGACCTATCATGATGGTTCTCTCCTAGTTATAGGAACCCAAGCTAGTACTAAAGAGAAGAAAATGGAGGAACCAAAAGATAGTGTCTCCACTCTAGTCCCATCCCCTCATGCTACTCCAGTTCCATCTCCTCACACTAACCCTATTCCTTCTCCACATACCACCCCAATTCCATCTCCTCATCATAGCCCTATGCCATCAGCAAGTGCTTCACTTTTGAAGCCAAGTGGTTCCCCTATACAGATAGTAGACCTAGGGGATGGAAAGAGTAGTAGCAGTGAGTCTACTGAGATAGATGAGGAGATGAAGAAAACTTCAAAAATGGGGAAAGGTGAGATTCCTTCTAAACTCATCTCTAAGGATTCAAAGAATCCTTTCTCTTCAACTGTTGTATCAATGACTCCAGTGAAGAATAAAATGTTCAGTATTGAATCACTCAGAATAGCTTCCAAAGTCATAGGAACCAATTCCTGGTTAGAAGATACTTTGGAAAGGAAATGAAAGAGAAAAGATGAAAGTGCCTCTACAAAAGACATTGTATCTCTCACAATCCATTCTGAGACTACGTTGAGAAAGGTCAAGAAGCAAAAGACTTTGTCAATACTTGGGCAAGATCTAGAAATAGGGCACTTGATAGTGGAAATAGCCAAGCCAAATGAGGGAGGGAGAATTGAGGATATGACACCTAAAAATTTTACTCTATATTCAATCGATCTTGGAGAAGCCAAACATGATACAAAAGTTGGCTTGTGGAGATCAAGTAATGAAGTGATAGAAGGACAGTTGGAAAGTCTCAAATTTTCAAAGATCAAGATGAAAGTTGAGATAGAAGAATTGAACAAATCTATCAGGCAACTAGTCACTCTACTAGCAATCATTTTTGGTGTGTCTGTGATCCAGACTCCTAGTGCAGCTAAAGTGCAAGCCCTCATTTCCTAGCTCTAGCAAGATAGGCATTATGGCCAGATTAGTAGAGAATGGATTGAGACACTTAAATCAGAAGGAGTTTCTCTCATAGATCAAATTGGAAATGTTATCATTAGACTGGAGATAGAAAAGGATAATATATTGTCTAATAGTAATACTCTAGCTAGAGAAAGGGTCAGATGTGATTACTGCATCTCCCTTTTAAAGATGATCATCCAAATGAAAGAAAAGGAAGCAATTTGAATGGCTTAAAAGTATGTAGTTCAAGCTAGAAATGATCTAGGTGGCTTAGAAGGGACTCAAGGAAATAGAGAGTAAAGTAAAGAAGACTCAAGATAGGGGATTTGAGCTTATGAGAGGGCTACACACTGATTCTCAAACTAGTGGTTAAGGAAAAAATTGCATTGGAATAGATGTAATGAAGAGTAACTTCTCTGCATTTATAGATCATCTATCCAAAGTGGCTTCTAGTAGTCAAAATAGAATCACAAAACTCTAGACACTCAGTGGTTGGATACATGTGGCCATGGAGGAGTTGCCAGATCAGTTGAATGTCGTAAAGGAGCTAGCAAGGGAACATTCAAAATGGCTCTTGAGATTCACTAATATACACATGCCTAACCATGAAGAGCTAATCCCAATAATGGTTGTTGCTAGGGCATATAGAGAAAAAACAAAAAAAAAGGGAAGAATTCTAAATGATTCATATTATGCCCTCTTTTTGTTTTCTTTTGTAATGTTGTAATATGACAAATTAGCATCTTGCCATTTATCATTTTTTGAAGATGAACCGATTAAGTTTCCATTATAACGGTCATCTCAAAAACTCTATATGTATGAATTGAAAAGATTAATGAAGGGTCAGCAAAATTTTTGGTGTGAAGTACTTTTTGTTGCAGAGACAATTGAATGGTATTTTATATCAATCATTTTATGTTCCAGTGAATGTTATAATTAGTTTACATTTTATCTTTTGTTTGAATTGAGATGAGCAAGAAACAAAGTTCTACCTCCCCTATTTTGACGCAATGAATGAGCATAATAGGTGTTTTTATTATTTATTTAAAGAGAAATCTTTTCAATATTTTCAATTTATCAATCAAAGTTCAAATTCAAGTTAGCTTAGTTTAGTATACATTATTGTTCAAACAAGTTTTATGAATTCATAAGATGTGTAAGTGCATAAAACCATTTTGGTGTTGAGAAACTTCTATTTTCCTAAGTTAGATTCTATTTAGGTCTAGCTTGGTTATACCTCTACTATTCTCAAGTTAAGAACATATCTCAAAGTAGTTTAGGAAGAAAATAGAATTCATTGCAAATCTATTTTAGGGAGCTGTACCTACCAATTCAGAGGAAAGCCAAAACATCCAAAAGTAGCTTTCCAATTGTTTGTTATCAGATATTATTCCAAATTGGGCATTAGAGAGTAATAATTTGGAAGAACAAATCTGTTTACCAATAGATTTTTGGTGACTGCATTGGGGAGACAAACAGTCGCTTGACTAAAAGCCTATGTCATGAGGGAAAATGGTACTGCCTCATGAAAACATTATTCCAGTGCTCCAACCTAATCTTGGTTTTCAAGATGACCAAGAAGACATAATTTCACCCCTCAACACATTTGTTTGGAGATATAGAAGCAACATTGAACATTATAGGAATGCTAACCAGGTATTAGAGGAAGAAGAAAGAAGAGCTAAATCCTTAGAGAGAGTTGTTCAAAGGAGAGATATCCAAAGAGTAGAAAGACAACTAAGACAAGAAGCTTAGAGATAAACCAAACCTAGCATCCTGGAACAATTTAGGTTCCTCAGAAGTACCAAGGAATAGGGTGGGAAAGACCCTATCTTTGATAAGCTTACATAGCTTAGTTTTCCTATCTTAGACATTCCAAAGTGGAAAAGTGAAAATAAAAGCCAGAGCAAGCCACCCTCCCCTGTAAGGAATTAGGACACCAGCACTTCACATTCTACTTGTCAGGTGTTAGCACTTAAAAAAATTTATTGCTCCTCTAGTTGTTAATTTCCTGCCATATACTACCAAGACAATCATGGTTGCTCCATGGGCTACAACAACAGGGTCGTTAGCATTAAACGCTTATCATCCACTCTCGGCTAGTTCAAGGAAGAATTTCCCTAAATTATTTGGTGATGGGAAAGTCACTAAAAATGAACACATTAAAGCTTTCTTTGCAGTCACTCATATCTTATGGGTGGGACATGAAGATGTTGTTGTAAGGTTGTTCATAGAGACCATCACAAATAGTGCAATAGATTGGTTTTATCATCTAGCTAACGACTCAATAACTAATTGGGATACATTGATAATAGACTTTGAGACAAGATTCAAGACCACAGAAGATGAACATGCACTGCTAACATAGTTGACTTCAATTAAGAAGCAACCCACTATGAGTATGAGAGATTTCATTGCCAAGTTCAATAAGATTATCAAGAGAATTCCAACCACCGATAGACCCACACCTAGTAATTTGAAAACTTTCTTTATTAGTGTGATGCCTCCAAATGTCAATTATGATTTAAGGAGAGCACATCCCATGGATCTAGCTAACACACAAAGGAAAGAAATTGAATGTGAGGATGATTTGATTTTTGTAGGAAAATGGAAATGAGAACTTCAAACTAAAGGAAGTTCCAATAATACCACATCATCTGAGGAGATGATTTAGAAATTTTCAAACGAGTTGGTAGCAGTAAAGAAGCAGTTACCCAGATTCAATAATTCCTATCAATGGAATTATCAAAATTCACCAGGAAAGAACAACAAGGGTAGATTCCCATAGCTTACAAGTTTGCAACCCAAGTTGCAAATTGAAGTGGCACTAAAAAAAGGAAATATGTGTGTATTTCACTTGACCACAGATCATGACAATGAGAGTTGTCTAAAGCCTACCTGTATGATGCAGTTGTTATCTACTAATGAATTAAACACTATGACTCCTTATTTAGAGCCTGATTCCTATTCAAATGGAAACTCTAGAAATTTATTTTAGAATACGAATTAGATTCTGAATCAAAAGGTGAATGTTATGCAACCATCAATGGGACTTCATACACAGTGCTTACCTAAGGGCAAAGGTTGAAGAATCAATCCTCTAGTCACACTCACAAAAATGACTCTAGTCCTTTGATGAGTAATGTACATATTGATCAAGGAGCACCTACTTCACAAATGGGTAAGGACAAGACATCCTTTGATTCCATTCAATTTTGTGAAGGATCAAAAATCCAAATTTCCACTATTGATTATTTAAAGTCACACCCTTCTGAGCTAAAAAGACTGGTAGACCGGTGTAAAGGAAACACATCAGATGCAAATTATAATGTAATTGTTGAGAAAGAGGATGAAACCTTGACATTTGGTTTGTTTAATCAAGAAGATTCTACATTCTTAGCAACATCCCCTAGGCAAAAGCTTGAACCTTTTTATATCTAATTTTATATCAATGGATGTAAACTCAGTAATTGTATAATAGATTTAGGTGCATCAGATAATGTTATGCCTTATTTCATAGCCAAACGCTTGGGTCTCAATCTCACTAAAGTGCATGGAAGATGCTACTCAACGGATGCCAAAAAAGTTCCCTTACTTGGTCAAATTAAAGATGTGCAGGTAGCCTTAGCTTTGCATCCAAAAAAGAAGCTCCTATTGACTATTCTGGTAGCTGACATTCCAGTGAGCTATGGACTTCTTTTGAGTAGATTCTTTTTTCAAGACTTAGGAGGATAAATAAAGCTAGACTAGTCTCAAGTAGTAATACCTATTGGGAATAAGAAAGTCAAATTAGAACCTGAAGAAAAGGAAAATTTCATAGTCTTGAAATCAGATGATCCTAAAGCTCAAATTCTATATCAAGAGCTAGAATTCGGCAACTATATGTTGTTTACTAAAGAAGGCCTAGATGAAAAAATAGATGAGAGTCAAAGAAAGAAAGTTTCTAATGAAAAAAAAGATGCATCAAACATGTGGATACTTGAATTTGATGGAAGTTGTGCCTCTTCAGGATCTGGAGCAAGTATAGTATTGATATCCCTAGAAGGAGAACCTGAACCTATTGCTTTCAAATTGGAATTTGGGAATACAAATTACACTACAAAATATGAAGCCTTATTACTAGGGATAATAACAAAAAAAGAAAGAGGGCTAAGGATCTTAAAAGCTCAAGGTGATGTAGAGCTTATTGTGAAGCAGGTAAAAGGACAATATTCTGTGAAGAATCACAAGTTGAAGAATTACAAAAAATAGAGTCTGGGATGAGATAGAAGGCCTAGATGCCTTCTCTATTGAAGTAGTTCTGAGGGAGATGAATACCAAGGTCAATTCACTTGTAGTCTCTACCTCCCTATTACTTCCTCATCTAGATTTCACAGGCAAGAAGTATCAAATTGAAATTGTGTATCAATTTGTTGTTCCAGATAACATAGAATCCTGGCAAGTCTTCAATGATGATAAGAGTTTGCAGTTGTTCCTAGAAAATGATAAGTCTAGTTTCGAACATGAATCTAGTAAAAGTGATCATGAAAGCTCTGATGTAGATAAGAAACAAAATCAAAATGGAGAAGTTCAACTAAAAGTTAATATCATTCCCCCATATTTCATGGCTTTGGAAAAACTATTTAATAGACATAACGCCTACATAAAACAAAAGAGAGTAGAAAAGGGGCCCACTATGGGTGAATATGAGGGAGTAAACATTGGATATATTCATAATTCAAGAATGATTAATATTGAGAAGTGTTGTTTGCCTGAAGAAAAAGAAGATGCAAGGAATCTATTCATGGAATATAGAGATGTTTTTTCCTGGAGTTATGAAGATTTGAAGAGTTATAGGAATGGAAAAGTAAAACATAAAATTCCACTGAAGCCTGATCTAGTTCCTTTCTAATAGAAAAAAAGGAATTACAATCCTAAAGTTGCAGATGCTATCTTCCAGGAGGTAGATAAAATGCTAAAAGCAAGAATCATCTATCCCATTCATTATTCCACCTAGATAGCCAATATAGTACTAGTCAGAAAGAAGAACAGAGAGATAAGTATCTGTGTCGATTTCTACAACCTAAATCAAGCATCTCTTAAAGATAACTTTTCTCTTCCTAACATGGATTTCCTACTACAAATGGTGGTGGGATCTAAAATGATGTCTATGCTCAATGGTTTCTCAAGTTATAATCAAGTCAAAGTAGAAGAGAAGGATCAACATAAGATGGCATTCACCACTCCTTAGGGTACAATTGTGTATCGCAAAATGCCCTTGGGGCTTATCAATGCTGGTGCTACATTCCAAAGATGTATGAGTAAGACATTCTCCAATCTGAAAGATCAAATCATAGTCATATACCTGGATGACATCACCATGTTCTCGAGGAAAAGAAAAGATCATATGGAAGATTTGAGGAAAGTTTTACAAAGATGCCGAGAGCATGGGATTTCTCTCAATCCCAAGAAATTGGTTTTTTGTGTAACAGAAGGGAAACTCCTAGGTCATATAGTGTCTTAGGAAGGCATTAGAATTGACCCTAAATGGGTGAATTCCATTCAAAGATTAAGTTTGCCTTCAAATAAAATAGGAGTTAAATATTTCTTTGGGAAAGTGAATTTCCTTAGAAGGTTTGTGCCTAATTTCATGGAAACCAATAAGCATATAGTGGATATGATGAAAGGGAATTCAAATTTCAAATGGAATGAGGTGGGAAAGTGAGCTTTTCAAGATATAAAGACTACTATTGCCAATGTCTCAATTTTATGTCATCCAAATTATAAACAAAATTTTATCATTTTTTGTTACACTTCTAAACATACTCTGTCGGCAATACTTAGGCAAGAAAATGATGAAAGAGTACAGGCTCCAATAGCTTTTATGAGCATACCTTTGAAGAATTATGAACTAAAATATTCATAGATTGAAAAGCACACTTTTGTGATGGTTAAGGCCCCCAAAAAATTTTGATTTTATATACTGCATTCACATTCTGTAGTCTTTGCCCTAGATGTAGCAGTGAAGAGTGTATTGACACAACAGGATGTGGGTTGTAATGTTAGAGGAGCATGGGTGGAAAATATATAGGAGTATGATATAGAAATAAATCCTACCACGCTAATGAGGGGAAATGTTCTATGTAAGGTGATTGTAGAAAACAAGATAATTGAAGAATCAGAGGAATTGGGAGGGAAGTAGTTGGTGTTAGCTGTGGGCCTCTATGATTCATGGTTTGAAAATATTTCTTATCTACTGACATATGGTAAATGTCTAGAAGTTATAACTACAAAACAAAGAAGAGATCTTAAACTAAAAGTAGCCAAGTATTTGAATTGGTATGGTAAACTATTCAAGAGAGCCATTGATGGCACTTTCCTTAGGTGTGTGGACAAGCAAAAACAAGAAAATTTGTTAAGAATATTTCATGATGAAGCTTACAGAGGACATTTCTCATCTTTAGTCATAGCTTTTAAAATACAAAGGCAGTGTTATTACTGGCTTGGAATGTTTAAAGATGCCTATGCATGGGTAGTGAAATGTGAGAACTATAGGATGTTCTCTAGACACCATCAGTTAGCTGCTCTGCCATTGAGACATATCATCATCAAGGACCTTTTCAACAATGAGGTCTCAACTTCATTGGTCTGATTAGTCCTACATCTAGTGCTGGTTACCAATATGTAATAACTGCAACTAACTACTTCACTAAGTTGGTAGAAGCTAAGGCTGCCAAGAAAACTACTTCTAAAGTGGTGTATGAATTCATAAAAAAGAACATATTGGTCAGGTTTGGTGTCCCTGTTAAATTAGTGATGGATAATGCATCTCATTTTTCTTTAATTAAAATTACCAATTTTTTCTTCGAGTATGGGATCACCATTGGTCATTCATCAAATTATTTCCCTCAAGGGAATGGTCAAGTTGAGTCTAGTAATAAGAATCTAATGAATATTGTTAAGAAATTGGTTTCAGATAATCAAAAGACTTGGCGTAGAAAGATTCATGAGGCACACTGGATAGATAGGGTGACACCTAAAAGGGCAATTGGCATATCTCCTTTTGAATTAGTTGACAAGACTGAACCTAATATCCTTTTACCTTTGGAATTAGCCACAAATAAACTCAGAATAGTGATTGAGGATGATGTTTACAAAGATGTTCTAGAGAAGAGGATCCTATACCTAAGAAAACTTGAAGAGGAAAGGGAAGAAATTGTAGATCACATTACATAGCACTAGATGTGAGTGAAGGATATGTTTGATAAGAAGGCAAGACCCCAAAAATTCATGGTAGGAGACAGTATGCTACTCTGGGATAAGCGTAGTGCTTTGAAAGGAATGCATAAGAAGTTTGACACTTTATGGCAAGGTCCATTTAGACTTCATCAGGCATTTGAAAATAATTATTTCCAGTTCACCTATGAAGATGGTGAAGTACTACCCCTGACCAATAATGGTCAGGATCTAAAGCTTTATCAAATTGCTAATTGAGAACAGGTAACCCCTATATTGTATTATAGGTAGGTTTAGTGTCTTTTTGTGTTTCTTAGTTAGTCTTTTTCCTTTTCTTTTTTTTCATGTTCTTTGTCTCATTTTTGTTTTGTGTGTTTCCAACTTTACTTTATTTTTGAAACTAGAGATTTTGAGTTCCTTGCTTGGGTATGCTCAACCCAAGTCCCCAGTCAGAGCCAGTTGTTGCCCCACTTTTCATCTTGTACCCATTATGCAAAGTGGAAAATGATCTTGTGTCTCAATTTGGTATGGTATGTCTAAGTCTATTTATTTTCCCTCAAGTGAAAAGTCTCTCCATCTAGTTTTCATCTTCCCTCCTCCCACACATTACATAATCGAGTGGGTTTTCCATGTTGTCATGAGTTTTGTGCGTAATTGAGGACCTTTCCCAATGGAGATTCTTGGGTCATATCATGATTTTCACATAATCATTTTTTACGATGACCTTGCTCATGGCTCATTATAGTTTGCACATAAAGAACATGAAGTTTGCGAAAAACCTAGCATTGCCTTCTCCATGGCAGGTTTTCGACCTACGAAGGTGATTTTTTGCAGAAGTCAATGAATGAGATTTACAAGCTAAAGCAAGGAAGACATGTGTTGTTTTATAGATAAGTCATCCCTACATTATAGTATTCTACCTTGGGAGTCACTCAAAATTCATCATAATGATTAGAATAGCATCTAGCAGAAAATTCTGAAGTAGCTTCTCCACGGTGGGTTTTCGACCCAGGAAGTCAATTTTTCAACAAAGGCATTTGTAAGAAAGAAAAGAAAGTAAGTGGGTTCCTTTTTCACTTTCGCAGCCCTTTTTAGATTTTCTAAAACCTAGAAGCACGTTTACTTAAAGGGTAAAGTAAGAATAAAAGCAAAGGTAGAAAAATAGAAGTTGCCTTCTCCTTAGTGGGTTTTCAACCCTAGAAAGTGATTTTTTGCATCTATTGAAAAATCATTTCTACAAGCATGTTGGGCTCATAGATCGATTGTAGGATACTAAAAAAGGATAATGGAAACAAGTTAATCACATTTGGGAAGGTATCTTAAGCAAAATCTGGCTGAGCAGATTTTTTCCCATGGAGTACTCTGTTCTTAATTTTCTAAAACTTGGTGAAAAATGGGAAAGTAAGTCTGTAATGAAGGAAAGTTACTGTTGGGCCAACAGAGATAGTGAAAAGACATGGAAAAATCCATTAGAAACCACCACATTTACTAATCTAATGGATTTATCCTTTAATTCACTCGTGTGGCATGGATCTTGAAGATTAACAGGTGGATTGGGATTTCTATATAGAGATGAACATAACGGATTTTCAAACTACCACTTTCTTTATTGAACTATTATGCTATTGAATTGAATAGTGATTTCAAAATTCTCACAGTTGCAAAGTTTTACTTTCTGTGCTACTTTCAATTTTTAGATTTCTATTCATCTCTATCTTAGATAAGATGGCAACAAGATTCACTGGATTCGATGGACTAAACAGAATTAGGTCAACTTTGCAAAATGTTACAGACACCTCACTCTGATTCTTTGACATGCAAGATTTTCAAAGGAGGCTAAGGACGGAGCCAATTCACCAAATAAAAGAGAAACTTTGAGGAAGTGGTCTAGTAGAAGCAGCCAGATTTCCAGTGGCAGTTCAAGCTCCCAAGTTGATCATTGAATGTATTAACCATTACAATCCAGACACTAAGCAAATTTTGATGCTTGATCACATAATTTTGATCTCAATTGACCGACAAATTGTAGTTAATTATCTCTGAATTCTAGAGCAAGAAGAATTTTTTGAATTGACAATAGGAGGAGCCATGTTCGATTTATCCTTGAAGAAGATGGTGTATTGGAAGGAAACTATGAGGTCCTGGTTCCAAAAGCCATGGGGAACTAAGAGTAAGGTTCCTAAGACTCTTTTTGGCACCGATCTCAAGCTTGAGATTGTGGACATTCTGGTTCTTTTGTATCGATTGAAAGGTGAGGTAGAAGCACTCAATTTTGTAGAACAATATTTCTTTTTGGTACAAATCATTTGCTCAAATACACATTATGTTGATTGGGCATATGAGGTAAGTGAGCATTTGTCTAGAGCCCTCAGTGCCGCAAAGTACTACAATACCTTCTACATGTCTTCTTTCCTAATTTATATGTTAGCTTCTCTACAATTGTGGCCATGCCTTCCCAGAATAGAGAATTTCCCTAATGATGTGAAAAGTTATGATTTTTATCCATGCTTGCAGTTATAGAATAGCTCTGTAGAGTATGTCAGAGTTAATGATTTGTTTACAATGAGGATTTATAGGGAACTAGAAGGATGCCCAAAGAGGAGGTTCAGCCCAAAAGTGATGGCAGCCATTACTCAGTTTGGTAGCTACTTTATTCAATTCTCATCCTTCTCATATTTGCATCTTGCAGCTTTCGACAAATTTCCTTTGAAGCTACCTAGATTCCCAAGTGGCATGATTATGCTGATAGAGATCATGAGACAAGCTATCCAAGTGAACGTGCCGAGTATCAATTTAAGGAAGAAGGGGTATGAATTCCCCATGAAGGTTTTAGCGTACAATTTTGAATCTTGATCTAATGAAAAAAACATGCTCAAGGCATTCAAGAATAAGTACAAATTGGAAGAATATGAGGTTCTGAGACCTATGTTCAATCCAAATGGATATGTAAGAGAGGTGCTACAAATTGGGAGCGTGATTAAGCATGTCACCACTATAGAGGATTATTAGGTAGATTACAAGGATGAGTTGGAGAGCTAAGATTGTGCTTTTGCTAGGCTCACGATGGAACAAATAAAGACATATGGTGTTGATCTCAATGTCAAAGGATTGGAGGATGATAGTCAGAGTATGTGTAGCAATACATATTTGACCAAATTAAAAGGGATTCCTATTAGTTTTGAGCCATATGTGGATGTGGAGGAGAATCTTGATATCATGGTGGCTAGGATCATCAAAAGAACTAAGAAACGGGTTGAGTGAACAACAAGGAAGAGTCAAAACAAAGGTGCAGCCACTCAAGCTTCTCCAGTAGCTACAATGCCTACTTCATCTCAAAGTGCTACAGTGGGTGTGACCATAGGTTCCACCCAAGGGCCAGCTCAAGTTGTAGGTAGAGGTGATCAACCTTCGGACAAGAATGTTCTTATAACCCAGACCTATCATGATGGTTCTCTCCCAATTATAGGAACCCAGGCTAGTACTAAAGAGAAGAAAATGGAGGAACCAAAAGATAGTGTCTCCACTCCAGTCGCATCCCCTCATGCTACTCTAGTTCCATCTCCTCACACTACCTCTCACTAATACATTAGGGGTCAATTTGCGACGTTAATTTGTGATGGCAAGAAAAGATAATGTGGTTTTGGCTTTTTTTTTCAATTTTAGCCCGATGGCGTCGCAATTGCAATGCCAACGAGATATAAGAGAAAAAAGAAGAAGCCAAAAACCCTCATTTGAATGAAATTGTGTGACATAGGCCAGTTCTTCTGAAAGGCGTGCACAGGAGATCACTTCAGCAAGGTGTAAGGTGAACTCGAGGTGCATTGAGAGGGTCGGGCAGAGACGCGCATCGGCAACTTGAATGAGCAGATTGTTTACATATTTTGAATGCGTCAGATCTCCATTCACAGGTGAGTCCCAATGACTCAAAATGATGGTGATGGATCCCAAAAATATCCCTGATCCAGATTGTTATGCAATGCTCTTGAGTCAAAAACATATATGAATTGTTGGTGTTATGTGGCATGCTTGCATATACCATTTTTCAGTCTTCTCACATTCGCAATGCCTCCATATCTGAATCGTTCAATATTTCCATTCCTCAACTTAGTGTATTAGGCATCAAAGAGAGATTGGGTCACTGCATTTAATGTATCTGTCCATTATGGGCAATTCCTAGTGCATCTTGTTGAACTTAGATAAGATCGAGTGTTTGGTGTTGCAAGTCACCGCTCGATGATGTCTTCACCAACACCTCTTTATCCATTCATCTGTTGAGGCCCTTCAAATCTCTAATTATCTTCTAGTACATATATTCACAATTGTATTCAAGTTCTTGATCTTCATGAGAACCAATAGAGTGAGGCTCGGGTACATGATGCTCATCACCAACTTGGCATACAGAGCATGAATTTTGACTCCAATCAGCCCTCTGAACTCTCTTTCAATGTGCATTGAATTAAACCAATGATTTCCTTATACCCATAGAAATCCTTCACGTTCATTGAGGCCAAATTTTCTCTTTATATGTTTAGATAACTTTCCATAGATTAGGATTTCATTAGATATAGAAGTAAATGTATTCCCATGAGAGCATATTCACTTACATTTGGATTCTTGATATACTAAGCTAATTGTGAATTCCTGCTTCATGTGTGAGGAACTTTGAAATTTTAATGGTGCATCCTTGATAATATGGTTAACTCATTTGCAAAAAGATGCAACCTTCAGGATTACTTTTAAAATTGTCTTTCCAACCCTTACCAATTTTGTCTCTTCAGAGACTTCACAATAACATGATACTTAGATGCCTTCAGGTATCCCCACCTGAAGGCACAACAACACAAATTTCTTGCTATGTGGCAAGCTGAGGCTCTTTTGTTTCATTGCAAATCTTCTGCTTGCATGGAGGTCTCTCCCCATCATTGGACACACTTGATAACATTCGAGCTTTGGATCGCATATAGGAAGTGCATCTATACACATAAGTATAAACTTCTTCTTTTCCTGCAACACATATAACAACAATTTTAAGTGCTTGCAAGCTAGTATATACTTATGAATAAATATTACATCCTGATTTAAATGTATGAAAATAATTTTCATTCCTTTTAAGCTTCATTCATCTCGAGGTGCAATTCACAAACTCAAGAATAGTGGCTTTTGTTCTTTAGGATACCTTTAGAGGAAGAGTATGTGAATGCCCCCTCGTGTCTGGAGTCCAGTTTAGAGGAGACAGCTATTTACACTGCTAAGGTTTGTTGAATCTAATTCTGAATAACATTGCTTCCTATTGTTGAATCTAATCTAATGTATATTTTAACTAGACTTGTACCTTATATGTTTTGAAATTTTTGTTAGGCCTTGTAGTTTGTATAATTTGATTGTTGGAGAGCTTCTACAACTAAGCAAGAAGGTCGTTGCACGAGTTATAGCTGCGCGCTTGGGTATGAAAATTGTTTTTTTTTTATTCTAATGTATATTTTAACTAGACTTTTAGCTTATATGTTTTGAAATTACTTTTAGTGGCTTAATGTTGTAAGGTCTCTTGAAATAAGACCTTCAGGTGGTTGGTCAAATTTTTACAAATAATCTTAGGAATAAAGTCAAAGAAAGTATTTTTAAAATATTAAAGTATTTAGCTAGGTCTAAGAAGATTTGTGTACTTTCGACATTTTTGCTTTGTTTGTGAAAGTTGTAGATCGAAGTTTTCATAGCCCGATTTTTGCTTCCTGCAAAGAATATCATGTCAGATAATATAAGTGAAGAACAAAATAGGGAGACAATCGGTAGATTGTGGTCTAACTTGAAAAGAAAAGGTGATGGAAAATGTTATTGTCCTTGCAATATTTGTAAGGGCTTAAACCGTAGAAGACTGCTAATCAAAATAGTTAAGAGACATTGTAGGGAGAATGGTCACATTGAAGGGGGGCATGACTATCATCCACTGGTAAGTCATTCATTATATCATTTTAACAATTTATATACATATGAAATCACTTGATGATGAGTTGATGATCATGGTTTATTTATGTTAATAAATTTTATATAGGTTGATCTTCCCAGGGAAGTACTTGATCTGAACCACAACAATCCAAAGAATATGGTTTTCGAAGTGGAGGAACATGGAGGTGCAAATATCCAAGGTGAAGATAATGATCCCATGGAAGATGACGATCATGCACCAGAAAACACAATTGAAGAGGATGGTATAAATACATTGATCCATGACACATCTAGTCCAAGCATATCTGATCATGATGATGATGATAGCCTTGATGTACCTCTACTTTAGAAGGCATACGAGCCCCTATACAAAGACTCCCAAATAACTCTTCTCTCTATTGTATTTTTGTTGTTGAACTTGAAGGTTATGAATGGTTTATCCAACATAACAATGTCACGTATGTTAAGGTATGTCATATATGTCTTTATAGTTAACAAAGGGTGAATAATGTACCAATACTATTGTTTATATTAACAACTTATATTTTTTTTTGTAGATTGATAGGCAAGTTTCTGTTACCATCATCAAATATTCTACCTCACTCATATCGAGAATCAACTGCTGATATGAAAGATATTGGAATGGAGTATGAAGCAATACATGCTTGTCCCAATGATCATATTATATATTATAAAGAACATTAATTTGCAACACAATGCCCTGTATTTCATACGAGTAGATATCGAACAGATCAACAAACAAAAAAGGTGCCTCAAAAGGTTCTTCGTTACATCCCCATTATTCCACGGATGAGACAATTATTCAGGTGTAGTAGCTTGGCTCAATTTATGGATTGTCATGCACGCAATAGAAGTCAAGATGACATTATTTGAATCCCTACGGATGGTTTGGCATTTATGCACATAGAGGAAAAGTGGCAACACTTCAAAGAAGAATCTCGTAATCTTAGGCTTTCATTGGCAGTAGACGGTGTCAATCCATTTGGAGAGATGAGATCTGTTTACTCGATGTGGCCTATTTTTGTTATCAACAATAACATTCCTCTGTGGATGTCAATAAAGAGGGATCACATTATGTTGGCAATGATTGTTCCAGGTATCTTATCATTTGATAGTTATTAATTTACACATACTTACAGATCTTGCAATAAAATGGTCACAATAACTATGTAATGTTACTGTTCATTCAAGTAGGTAAATATCAAGTAAAATATATGAATTTATATATTGAGCCTCTTATCGAAGATTTGGTGGAGTTATGGAACGGTGTCACTATGTATGATGTGTCTAGACCAATACGACAAAGACAATTTCAATTCCATGCAATACTTGCATGGACAATACATGTTGCCCTAGGGCTAACACATTTTTGTAGTATCTTATAGTGAATTCAAGTTGTGCACAATAATTCTAATTATAAAAATCAACATATTTAATAATCCAATTACATCATTATCTTGTAGGTCTTCAAACAAAGGGAAAATTTGCATGTCCAGTTTGTGGTCCAAAGATGAAATCTCGTCATTCAAAAAGTTTAGGAAAGCAGGTGTTTGATGAGTGTAGACACTTCCTCCATAGGAAGCATAAGTATCGAAGTACGTAAAAACATCTTTTCAATGGGAAAGAAGAGACTACATCAAAGCGACAAAGAATGACACCTCACCTATGGAAGTTGGAATATGATAGAATTAATTGTCGAGGTAATGCCATTCCACCTAATGGTTTATGTTTGTAATTTATATATTTCTATTGTGATTTTTGTTGACTAATTGTGTAATTGATGATCGTGAAGGTCGTCAAGGAAATACTGGCAACCTTCCAAAGGGACTAAAAAGCTATCCCAAATAATTTAGTAGGTTGCCCTACTACGAGCACTTACAAATTGTGCATTTGTTTGATACTATGCATATTGGAAAGAATATAACAAAGACATTGTGGAAAATATTGGATGGAAGGCGTGACAAAGAAAAAATTGTCAAAATTTGTAATGACATACATGAATCCAATCATATTGCATTGAAAAATTTCATTCACTCAAATAGTAACAGAGATCAGATTAATATAAGTGCCCTTCCATGGTTATTAACGGAGTAGAAAAGTGATGCCATAAAAGAAGTCATATGAAAAATTCAATTTCCCACAAGATTTGCTGCGAACATAAACAATCTCATATCAAAAAAAAGTGAATTTGGGCCAGGGCTCAAAATGCATGATTGGCATACTTTCGTCAAGGTAAGTTATGTTCTTCTGTATTTACAATATATTCATAAACTATGTGAATTGTTCGTTATGTTATGTTAGAAAACAATGAAATGATTGGTTTATAATTACTGCAGTACATGCTTCCTCTATCTCTCCCAGAGCACTTCAACAATAACATCAAACAAGTGATATATGATCTTGGAAAATATATGAGGTAAGCAGTAATATCTGTTCAATTTGTTGTATATATTTATTATATTCGTGATTTGTTTTCTTGCTATGTAATCTATTATATATTATTTTGTAAACTCTCATATCTATATATTTTTTGTGACTTGAATCTCTTAATGTAGGTGGTTGTCATCTAAAGATATCCATAAAGAAGATATAAACTATTGGAAGAGAAGAATTCTTCATTTACTGTCTGAAATGCAAAAGTGTCTACCTCCAACTTTTTTCAATGCACAGGAACACTACCTCATACACCTAGTTGAGGAGATTGAATTGTGTGGACTTGTACACACTAGGTCAATGTGGATGGTTGAGAGGCATTTGAAATCTTTGAAGGCTTTGGTTCGACAAAGAGCACATCCTGAGGGTTCTATGGTAGAGGGATATATGGTATACCAGACTATGGTGTACATTACTGAATATCTTCCTAAGTTTGCATCAAATATCCATGTAGATCGCATTTGGGATCTCGAGCCTTTTAAAAAATTAGAAGGGGAGTACTTGATGGGGAAAGGTACATTGAGGAAAGTGAGAGGTAATAAATTATAAGATGTTATTGTAATAAATTATTTCTTAATCTTCAAAATAAATCGGTTGTAAGTTGTCTATTTTTTTTTTGTACAGGTGCTCGAGAGTGGGATGCACTACATTTGTATATTGCAAACAATCTTGATTGGATGATGGTATGGATTGAATGATGTCAACATTCTGGTCGCACATTAACATGGGAAGGTGTATCTTCATTGATTAAAGAAGCTCATCATAATGGAGATTCAAATGTTACGCAAAGGGAAATAGATTTAGCACGTGGTTCAAGAGATTTCCAGGTATGTACAAATTTATTAATCACCCGTATGTTTATCAACTTACGATACAATAATTTTGATATGTTTCACATATTATTGTAGGTTAAACACCACAAGGCTATGTTCTGTAATGGTCAGAAATTTTGCGTCAAAGTGTTGGATGACATGAAGAAAACTTGTGATTTAGGAATAACTGCAGTCTTTCAAGTGACTAATATTTCATCTAGAAACGACTTACATCCTCAAGAGTCTGAAAATCGATACTATGGCATTTTGGATGAGATAATTGAGTGTGACTTTAGTTACTTCAAATTAGTACTCTTTGTTGTCAAATGGTACAGGCTACGACTTAATCCAAATGATCCTGATAGAACTGTTATTGAACATGATAATGGATTTACAATGGTTAATACAGGTCGTTTGAGCCAGTTGGGGATGAGCCTTATGTTCTTCCAAGCCAATGTGAGCAGGTATTTTACTCAGAGGTTCCACATAAACCGAGTTGGTCATTTGTTGTTAGACATGAACCGAGAGGAAGGCCAATAAAGTATAATGTGATGGAAGAAGAAGATACCGAAGAAGTAGAAGATGATGTAGATGGTGATCACGATCGACAGTTATTGGATGATGTTCCTGACACAAATTTTCATGAAGAAGAAGAAGAATATGATGATGATGATGCTGCTACTGATGATGATGATGATGAAGATGATGTTGATGTTGATGATGATGTTGATGATGATGACGACGACGACGATGATGGTGAGGAGGATGATGATGACGACGACGATGATGATGATGAGGATGATGATGATGATGATGATGATGACAAGGATGATGATGATGGAATTTAGAGGTATGCCATCAATCCTTAATCTATTTAATATTCATTTCTTGCTAGAAATATATTTGTCTTATATATATGGTTACATAGTTTATTCATTATCTATTTAAAAGCTACAAGTTTCAACTACAAATAGAATACTGCTAATCCATTTTAAAATTATTATAATGGGTTTTGGAAGAAATTACAGTTATCTTAATTAATATAAAATATCTAACTAAATTTCAAAATGTTATGCAAGTGGATTTAGTCTAGGTGTTTCCTCCACCTCCACACACAGCAAACAACTTCAAATAGCATGTCCCCAAGGTGACTAAGACCTCAACTCATCAGCTGATACAAAAACCCAGTTTTAGCCCTTCACTAGGCCTACTTCCCTAGTAGGCTTATAATGTGAGCCTGATTTAAGTGTTTTATTGTGTACCTTTTAATTTTTTTAATTTTTATGTGATGCTAATGATGGATGTGATTATGATTATGATGTGATTATGCTCACGATAATTGAATTACATTTGCAGGAAATTGAACCCCTTTCAGGAGCATCCCGCACAGTCTCATGGATCGACAGGTGTAAGTCAATACTCCTTATAGACAGTCTATTTAATACACTTATCAATAGTAAGATTGATGTCTTCTAAGATCTCTCCCATTTGCAGATACCAGTGAATAGGTATTTGTCAGAAGTGTCTTCCTCGAGTGAGGGAAATATAGGAATAGAAGAGGAAAGTGAGACATGCAGTTTATCTAGAACAGGGAGATTAACTAGAGGTCAAAGGACTAGAAGGAAATTCAATAAATGCATCAAATTTTTCCTTGCTCAAGGGGGGTCATGTTCTTATGATGATGAGACGGAAGGCGACATCGAGGTGCCCTTGAGGTACCAACATCTATAGAAACATTGGGTACCCAAGGAACTTCCTCCAATAAACATTGATTTTTGTGTTAACGAGAGGATATATCGCATAACACCATCATCACTACATGGTTTGGGCCTATTTTCTATGGACGGCATAAAGGTGTCTTACAACAAAGTTTCTGAATTGATGGACCATGTTACGATTACAAAAGTTGGATGCATATTGTTAAATATAAAAAAAGTATGTGTAGGTATGCCCTCTCGGCAAATTATA
Organism: Cupressus sempervirens; assembly: GCA_028749045.1. NCBI lineage: Eukaryota > Viridiplantae > Streptophyta > Pinopsida > Cupressales > Cupressaceae > Cupressus > Cupressus sempervirens. The sequence continues at coordinate 289,256,020 of CM053788.1, read as the reverse complement.
TACAACAGCAAGACAATAATCAAAGTAAAAGTGTGGCTATATACATTGATGGAAGGCCAAAAGCAACAGGGAATATTGTGGGTTTTATAAATAGTACACGACCTGGGTCAACTATAAAGAAACCCAATTGCATATTTGAGGCGCGCGAGGGAAATCGTGTATTCATCTGTGCAATAAAATCAATACGTGTAGGGGAAGAGCTTCTTATTGATTACAATTTGAACTGCATAGATACAAACAAGGCTACTATCATGGGGGTGGTACATACTATTAAACCAACTTCTAATCCATGACTCCAACATACCATTTAGTCAATAAATTTTTGGCTAACATTTTTATACTTCATCTTTGACATAGGGGCACAATATGGAGCAACCGCCCAGAGGGGATGTTGACGATGCTCCCGGCTCATCTACACATGAGCAGGTAAAACTCATTTGTAATTGTGCAAACTGGATAGAAGCAAAATTTTATTTTTTTAATGTTGTTTTCTTTATTGTTTTGGAGTAATTTTGATAATACTAATACTATTGTTGTCACAGAGGACTAGTGGTCGGAGGGAGGAAAAGGAACCTGCAGTCCCTCAGTAGGCCCCCCCTGAGGAGGACCCTTTCTATATCGATTTAGCAGAGACCGATGACCCGATCGGTTCGATTAAAATTAATTTAAAGAAAATTAGCAAAGAAATTCTACGTTTGGCAACCATAAAGCCTATGACTCAACAAATAAAAGATAGGGCATCTGAATTGTTGCACACCTCTGAGTCCTTAAAAGTAAGTATTAATGAAATTTTTAATTATAACAAGAGTTCAATAATGGTTTTTATGTTATTCTCTTTTATGATATTAATTAAAATATGGATGCGTTGTCTTTACAGAGTTTTTTGCTTGATTTCGAGCCCCGTTCCCATGATGAGGGTGTTGCAGGTGGTTCAGGTAGATCTCATGTTCCATTCGTCTCTATTTTCCACTGAATATATATAGGAATGATCATAATCATTGACAATACATGCTCGAACAATCCTTTTTTTTAATGCTCTAACAATCTTGTCCATGCTAGTCCACGCGTTCTATATTTATGCATGCTCTAACAATTTTATTCTTCAGCTTCACATCAATTGAATCCTACGATGACGTCGCCTCCATCTAGGACAACCACAAATCTCTTTTCGACTGCTAAGTCAGCAACACGCAGCTTACATGCATCGATGTTGCACCATCTACTGGTACACAAGTCCCTCTTTTTCTCTCTTATGATAGCAACAAACAGTTTTTTTTTTACAACTTTATAACATCAATTATCATTTGTTCTTTTATACTTTGATCGTGACAAAGACTTATGAAACTTTTTGCAATAGGACCTGCAACATCATTTCCTGGATGTTCCTATGTTCCTAGTACGGGAACGGTGAAGGATGTCACATTGATCGTCAGCGACGATGAAGGCATTCCATTAAAAGTAGCCAAAGTTCTAGGTACTTTAAAGTTATTATTATTCTATAGTGATATAATAGTAATTTAGTTTTTGATCACTCTTCATCGACTAATGATCCCATGATTGTTTTGTAGGGAATGATCTTTTTTGGAGAAAATTTGGTGATGAGTGTTTGTGAATATTTGGGCCCACCATGCGTACGTGGTGGAACATCATATCCTAACTAAAACCCCAAACCACTATTTTGATTTCATATCATTGCTATAATAGTTTTCCTTTTCGTCCATTTCTTGAACTCTATTAAAGGTAGCTTCACTTCATTTATGAGTCTAACATGTTTTTTTTTACTTAAAAGGTGGAATCAGCAACGCAAACCGTTGAAGGATGATCTTATAGAGAGCATGACCCAACTCTTTGGACCTCGTGCATTCGAGAGAAACAAGCTCCTTGAAAAAGTTGGTTTATGTTTGAAGTCTATTAGGGACTAGTACAAAAAAAATTTACGGGATAACCCCAGGTACGAGCGTCCACCCTATGTTCCTGAGGCTGAGTGGCAGGCTTTGATTTTGGATGGAAAGTATAAAGCTGACAAGAAAAATAATATTACACCAGTGGAGAGTACAACAAGGTATGTGATACTATTGAGAATCTAATTATGTACTAATTAACTTCCATATTTATACTATCTAACATATTTCAAACTTTTCATAGATTTCCTGACACATCAAAGGCAACAAAGGCAAGACTAGAAAAGCACGGGACACACAAGCTCGGCTCTGGTGGTTTTTCGAAACTTCAAGCAAGAGTTGTAAGTATTAGTAAATGAAAAATTGTATCAAATTTTTTATATAATGTGAAGGGAAATGCTAGGACTCCCTTATTTAGCTCATTAATTATAAATAGGTCAATAGAATATAATAACAGTAGTGGATTTTCATATTCAATATAAACAATTCAACAATTGAAGTCAAGACTCTGCAATCTAGATTAGTGAAGAAAACTTTTGATTCACTAATATGACATTATTTAAAATCTCACCCTTGACTGAATTTTCCTCCAATAGTTGAGAATAAAGGCAGTGATTGAAAGAATGAGGGAATGCAGCAGCACTTGCAGCCATTTTTATTTCCAAAGAGCTGAACTAACTCTTACCCAACTTAAGAATTTGGAGAAAATATGTTGGTACAAGAAAAGCATACAAAAACGCAACATTTATATAGTAGATTGCTCCATCAAAACTGCTCGATTTTTGTCCTATTATATTGTGATGGATATAGATGATTTGTTGTTGATATTTTAACTACCCTCCATTGGTTGATGAAACAATGCAAGTAAAATTCACCATACCACACAAAAATGTGGGGCTTAGAGTTCAAGAGATGCCTCACAAAAGACGATAAGAGAACTGGCTTCCAACAAGGCTATAGAGCCGTGGCTAAACGGCTACGAGCTAAACTTAGTGTGGAAGGTTCTAATACTGATGGATCTTAGCCACAGGTAAATAAGCTAAATGAAATTTATTTCAAATTGAATACTTTACCAATTAGTCTATTTGATGTTAAGTTCCAATATAAAGTGAGTATATCTATTTTAAGCAAGCAATGATAACAATGCGTAGGATGTTGGAATGCAGCTTGACAATCCTTCTACACAATCTGTGGATGTCGAAGGTTCGCATGATGTGCATCCCAATGGTGGAGGTATACATTTGCTATTAAATTTTTTATATGTAATTGCAATTGGTTTTTGGATTAACGTAACATTTTGTATAGCAGCTGTAGAGGATCGAGGGGTCGATGTTCATGACCGTGTTGACGTTGAGTCCAGACAAAATGATGTGGTCAGATCAGGTAAAGAGACACAGTTACGTTATTTAAAATAATTAAATACTTGTAACAATTATAATAAATTATTTTTAATTTAACTATTTTATTTGTTATTGCAGAGGACCCCCCTTTGCAACAGCATAGGAATTTGAGATCATCAAGAACAGAGAACAGAACAACTGATGAGGGGGGAATTGATGATGACACTAATGCTCCTCTTAGAGCTTACATAGAAAAAAGAAATAGAAAGAAAAAAAAGAAATGATTGTCACTACATACCTTAATTGATAATGACTATATTTTATGTCTCAATGAATTTAATTATGTGCTAATGAATGTTCATGAATTATGTGTTAATGCAAAATATTGATGAATGTTGCATGTTAATGAATCTAATGTGTTAATGAATGTTATCATGTGATATTGATTGAATGTTACATTTTATTAATGGTTGAAAGAATGAATGAATGTTAGATGTTAACGGGGAATGTAGAGTGATGTTAGGGGGAGGGGGGTGGGGCCAAATGAGCTTCCACCTTCACGTGGTTGGCCCTATTTAGTAGAGAATATTAAACTATTCTCAAAACAAATTGAAGCTCAATAAGATGTAAGTGAAGCTCAAATTGGCACAAATAGGGAGTCTATATGATGTAAGGGGTCATTTGAAGTCCTAGGGTGTCCTAGGAAGAGTTATGGGTGGATGGTAGTGTTTACATGATGTAATAGGCTATTAAAGCCCCTAAATGATGTAAAATGCACTCAAAGTGCAAGATCCGTTATTTCCTGGTCCTTCCCCAATATCAAATGCTTTAATTTTGATCTCCCTAAAGTCATCTCGGATAATGAAAAAGCATTCACTGAATCACTGGATGAAAAAATGCAGCATGGCCTTTCTAGCAAAGATGTTAATTTTAGAGATCTAGTGCAATGCCTAACAGATGTTGTCATTCCAACATGTAGAGGTCCAGTTGGAAGCTGAGCATTGCTCATCTACAAACATTGCAAAAGAAAGCAATTCAACTAAGAGATCCACTTGCCATGAAGTGATGAAGTTGATTTTGAAAAAACCTAAGGAATTGGCAGTCAAGTACAAAGATTGCCCCCTTCCATTATCTACCCACCTTGACACTTCTGAGGACAAGGTTAGAGAGTATCCTTTTTTTTTTGTCTTTGTCATTTAGACTTTTACATAGACATTTCTTTGAAAGCTCATTACAAAAATTATTGAAATTCTTCACTCAAGAATAGACATGAATTACAAGTATTATTTCGCATGGAAATACTTGCCTTAGAGATTGCTGGGAGCATTGAAGAGCAAACAAAGAATAAATTAATAAAAGAAATTTGCAAACTTCTAGAAAACATCCAATTTAATTTGCCAGGAAGAATATTTGATGGGGAAAACCTAAATGAGTTTGCAAACAGAGTTATTGTATCCAAGTAACTGTCAAACTTATTAACAGATTGTGTCTACTATATTTTAATATCTGAAAACACTTAAATTTATCATATGTTTATATAAGCCATGCCCTTCTTTGCAGGTATATTAACCGACTGGACATGGTGATTAGAAAAGTATATAAGGATATGGAATTTTATGTATATGATGATTCAGGGGATATCTTCAATTCTATGTCCAATGAGGATAAAGATGCTGATATGTAGAAAAATGAGTCTGATGTATTGGCTTCTTCTCAAAATAATGTCATGGCTACTAATGGTGGGAAAGGGAGAAATGCAGGCTAGATAGGACAGTTATATCATCAGATGTTTTCCTCGTATGATGATCAACATTCTCTAAAATTTCCACAAGCTAAAAGGGTTTCAAGAAAGCATAAGGGCAATGATTATGAACGTAGACTTAAGAAAGTTGAAGAAAACAGGGAGCATGCCCATAGATTTGAACATTTCACAAGTAGAGCTCGAGATTTACAATCTATGTGGGCATCAAAACATGCTAGCCATATGATCAGGAAGCAATCTAATAGCCAAGTAAATCAACTGAAGAAGAAACATATAAAAGTTATAACGGTATGTCAGATTGATATTGGACTATGTTAATATTTTTTATTAGATAAGCAAGAATTTTCAAAGAATTCTAAAATAATTTATGCTAATATTGCAACTAACATGTTTTGTTACAATTTAGACTAACTTTGTTTGTCTCTTTGTTAACCTTTGTGGACTTTAAATAGGATTCTAATGATGAGGACCAGGTAAGCAATAATGCCACTAGAGGTTCAAACCTCTATTTTCTTGATGTAAGTTCTTCAAACATTTTAGTTTCTTAGGAATAACTTAATCTAACCATTTTCTATTCCTTTGTCGACTTGACTATAATAGGAGTTTGATGATGAATACCATGTAAGCAACTATGATAGTAAATGTTTAGCTCTCCATTGTCTTGATTTAAGTTCTATGAAGATTCTAATTTTCATAGGAATATTTTATTCTGAGCATTTACTAACCCCTTGTAGACTTGACTATAATAAGAGCATGATGATGATGCCCATGTAAGAAAAATGCTACTAGAAGTTCAGCTCTCTATCATCTTGTTGTAAGTTCAAAGATTCTAATTTTATTAAGGATAACTTAATCTATACATTTGCTAATTTCCATTTTTGAATGAGTTTATCAGAGATATGTTGGGTTGATAATGGACTATGCTAATATTATTTATTAGAAAAGTAAGAATCTTGAAAGGGTTGTAATGTCTTGTTCAAATAGAAAGTAAGATTTAAAGGTTATGCTATTGTTACAACTAATATGTTTGTTTTTCTCCTTTTTGATTATCTGCTAACCTTTGAGGACTTTTAATAGGAACCTCATGATGATGACCATATAAGAAACAATACTACTAGAAGTTTAGCTTTCCATTGTCTTGATGTAAGTTCTTCGAAGATTCTAATTTTCTTAGGAATAACTTAATCTGACCATTTTCTAATCCTTTATGGATTTGATTAAAACATGAGCTTAATGATGATGACCATGTCAACCATGATGTTAATAGAGGTCTTCATGTAAGTTGTTCAAATATTCTAATTTTCTTAAGAGTAACTTAATCTAACATTTGTTAACCCTTTATGGACTTGACTTAACAGAAGTCTCATGGTAATGGTGGTGTAAGCAACAATACTACTAGAAGTCTTGGTGTAAGTTCTTCAAAGATTATAATTTTCTAAAAAATAACTTAATCTCATCATTTGCTAACCCTTTGTGAATTTTGACTATAACAAAGTTCTAATGATGATGACAATGCAAGCATCAACGATTATGAAACCATTTGTAACTCTTTGTGGGCTTGACAATATAGAAGTCTAATGATGACCACCATGTAAGCAATAGTGCAACTATAGGTTCAGCTCTCCATTGCATTGATGTAAGTTCTTCAAAGATTCTGTAAGACATTTTTCAATCATATTGTTTCAGTGATCTATTGTAGTTTGAATGAGGTTTCAGATTCTACTTTTCATTTGGTTGATGAGGCCACTTAATATGTGAATATTAGTTGACATGATATTTTATCTAGAAAGACATCCAAATTTATAGATAGTTTGTGATTTGTAATTTTTGATTATTAAAATCCACTAGCAAAGAGACATCAATCAAGAGGTTACAGAGGTCACAACTAGCTTAAGTTCTCTTCCTCCCTTCTATAGTGTGTACTAAGTTGTGAGTCCCATAAGTTGCTTTAGTCTCGCAAATTCATTCATTCATTCATTTGAAAGTCTAAAATTGTAGTACTTTAAAAACACATGTTTGCGATCTTTTCTCAAAAAATATATAATTAATTGTCAACATTGTTCTTATGCAGGTGCAAAACAGAAGTGATTCAGTATGAAGGCCAATTGTTGGGGAATCTAAATAGAGAGTGATATCCAAATGCACCCTTCGAACCTTCAAAGTAAAAATTCCATTCAATTGATTGAATAATGTAGGCCATTACCTTTTCATACAATTGGAAAGAGCATGCAAGCGGTTTGAAGTGACTTCCATGGATATCACAACATTAATCAAATTTTTGCTACTATCAACATCAAAATATTCACCTATTTTGAAATGGGATATTATAGATTTTTGGATTAAAGATATTGTAAGTTTCATGTTCCTCTACTTTTTTCAATGAATTAAGGGTTTCAGTATATCTTTTGTCCTTTCTTCCCTGGGGTAAAACATGCTTATTTTGGACTTGGTTTGACAATGAAAGTTTAGTATGCTATCTCAAGCATCAAGATGGAGGATTCACTAAAGGGAGAAAATAGATTGATGTCTATTTTCTGCTACAGATTGGATAAAACATAATGTAAGTACAATTCATCTACTAACAGCATTGATTGAATGAAAAGAGTCAAGGATCAAGAAGTAACAGCTTTAAATTATCTTTACACTTCTGTGATGTCAAATAAATGTTTACTAGATGACAGTGATCTGAAGCTCAAATGCAATTAATAGTCATTGATGGGTATAAAATAATTTAGATGTGTAAAGAATTAATGGTGCAACATTTGAAATGAAAAGGTAAGATGTAGATTAATATTTAGAAAGGAAACATGAGTATATTGAGAAGATCAGTTGTGACTACAAATTTCATGGAGACTTAACAAATGGTGAAAATTGTATCAGTTTGCTTTTGAAAAGATGTGATAATTGCTTTGATGCAAAGGGATGGGTGTTCTTCTTAGGACATTGTTTTGAATTGTTAAAAGACTGTCAGCTTCAAGTCATTAGACTTAGACTTACTTTAACATGGAAAATTTGAATGTTTTAGATTGAATTTTTAGTGATTTTTTTGGTTTTGGTAAGATGTCTTGGTTATGATTGTTTACTCAACAGTTTTTATTTATAGAATCTTCTTATGTAATTGAATGATTCACTTTTTCCCAAGATAGGCATGGGCGCAATGTTGGAGTTAATGTGGAAATCCAATGTTCTGGAGCTACATTGTTGTCTTAAATCTTTTGCAGTTGTGCTTAAAATTAACGTAACACAATTAAATTTAAATCTCTTGATATCTGGATCATCAATCCAAGCATGGCTATAGAGAATCGTAGTTGTGTAGACACCAAATTTGAGCAGTCCACTTACAATTGAGAAATAGATTATTGGTAGTGTCCTCATCTACTTGACAGATTGAGCATGCAGAAGCTTGGTAGGTGCCTCAAACCTAGCCCTAGTTTCATTGCCAACCATAAATTTGGTGTATACACGAAAGCTGTTTTGATCTTGTGAGCATTGAATATCAAGATCTCCATTTGACTTCTCGTTATTAATGCCTTGACTCACTACTGCTGGATAAACAACCTAGTTGAAGTCCAGTGCAAAGAGGTTGTTGGCTACCAAAGATTTGATAAGTGTTACGAAAATATTCACTGTAACAATCTCCTTCTAAATTGAACTCCCGATGAATATTAATCTGGAATTCTTTTGGCACCATCTTTTTAATTTGTTTTTTAATATTATAAATTCCTACTCTAGCCTCATTGCTCTATTTTTGTTTTTATTCTATTTAATTATATATGTAATATTACAATGTGAAATTCAATGTTCAGATGTTTTTGGATGAAGTAATGGAACTTGTGGAGCTCACTTCTTTGAGAGGTGCCTTGGTTGGGCTTCCTGGACTGAATGGCCTATCTACTGAATAGCGTAAGCAGTTAACAATAGCAATAGAGCTTGTGGCTAATCCTTCAATTATATTCATGGATGAGCCAACTTCAGGCTTGGATGCTCGGGCAGCAGCTATAATTATGAGAATAGTAAGAAATATAGTTGACACGGGGAGAACTATTATTTGCACAATCCATCAGCCTAGTATTGATATCTTCGAGGTATTTGATGAGGTAAAGATTTGGTTTTCTTAAAATAGCTTTGTGAAGCATTTGAAATTGACATCTTCTTAAAGATAAATGAAATATGCTGCAACTATTCTTAATGAAGCGAGGAGGTCAGCTTATCTATGCAGGTCCACTTGGTCACAATTCTAACAAACTTATAGAATATTTTTTGATAAGATGCCATCCACTACGGTTTTATTCTGTTGAGAGATTTAGATCTAAATTTGGTACCTTTTGATGAGCAGTTTGAATTTTGGAGTTGTAAGTAGTCATAGTTTATTGTACTAGAACCAATAGGAAGTTGATTTTATATACAAGGAATTGGTCATGCCGGATAGCGTTAACCACTAAGCTTTTAGCAAACATTCTCAATACGTTGAGCTTAAGAGTCAAGCACTAGCTGCAATCATCATATATGTTTTAGCTAATTGAAAATGATTCATGTAGGCCATTGAGGAGGTTCCACAGATCAAGGAAGGTTATAATCCAGCTACGTGGATGCTAGAAGTAACTTCTATGTCAGAAGAGCACCGTCTAGGTGTCAACTTTAGTGAAATCTATAAATCATCAGACCATCTTAAAGCACGAATTTTTTTATATTTTTTTTTTACTCCTTCCATCGTCGCAATTGCGACAGCGTTGCCGTTGCACCTTCAGTAACTCCGACACAATTGGAGGGGTTGGCATCACAATTGCGATGGAAAACATGAGAATTGTGACGCGATTGCCATCACACCTACCCTCCAATTGCGACGGGATTTTTGTAGGTGCGACGGCAACCCTATCGCAATTGTGAAAAAAAACACAAGAATTGCGACGAGGATGACAGGACAAAAAGGTGGCTGCATAGCGATGAATAGGCATCGCAATTGCAATGGCAAGGGTAGACGTCGTAAATTGTGACTAAATAACTACGACATCTATATCTGTCACAGTGGCGACACATTGCTGTCGTAATTGTGACACATAGCCATCACAAATCGATACCAAATCTATTAGTGCCTATTCCTTCTCCACATACCACCCCAATTCCATCTCCTCATTATAGCCCTATGCCATCAGCAAGTGATTCACTTTTGAAGCCAGGTGGTTCCCTTATATAGATAGTAGACCTAGGGGATTGAAAGAGTAGCAGTAATGAGTCTACTGAGTTAGAGGAGGAGGCGAAGAAGACTTTAGAAATGGAGAAAGGTGAGATTTCTTCTAGACTCATCTCTAAGGATTCAAAGAATCCTTTCTCTTCAACTGTTGTAACAATGACTCCAATGAAGAAGAAAATGTTTAGTATTGAATCACTCAAAACAACTTCCAAAGTTATAGGAATCGATTCCTGGTTAGAAGATACTTTGGAAAGGAAAAGAAAGAGAAAAGATGAAAGTGTATCTACAAAAGACACTATATCTCTCGTAGTTCATTCTGGGACTACACTGACAAAGGTCAAGAAGCAAAAGACTTTTTCTTGATACTTGGGCAAGATTTAGAAATAGGGCACTTGACAATGGAAATAGCCAAGCCAAACAAGGGAGGGAGAATTGAGGATATGATGACTGATTATTTTACTCTGCATTCAATCGATCTTAGAGAAGCTAGACATGATACAATAGTTGGCTTGTGGAGATCAAGTAATGAAGTGATAGAAGAACAATTGGAAAGTCTCAAATTGTCAAAGATCAAGATAAAAGCTGAGATAGAAGAATTGAACAAATTTATCAGGAAACTAGTCACTCCACTATCAACCATTTCTGGTATGTATGTGACCCAGACTCCTAGTGCAACTGAAGTGCAAGCCCTCATTTCCTAGCTTGAGGAAGATAGGAATTATGGCCAGATTGGTAGAGAATAGATTAAGAGACTTAAATCAAAAGGAGTTTCTCTCATAGATCAAACTGGAAATGTTATCCTTAGATTGGAGATAGAAAAGGATAATATATTGTCTAATAGTAATACTCTGGTCAGAGAAATGGTCAGATGTGATGACTACATCTCCCTTTTAAAGATGATCATCCAAATGAAAGCAATGGAAGTAGTTGAAGAAAAGATTCTAAAGAAAGGAAATGAACCTTTCTTCGAATGGCTCCAAAGTATGCAATTCACACTAGAAATGATCTAGGTGGCTGAGAAGGGACTTAAGGAAATAGAGAATAAAGTAAAGAAGACCCAAGATAGGGGATTTGAGCTTATGAGAGGGCTACACATTGATTCTCAAACTAGTGGTCAAGGAAAAACTCTCATTGGAATAGATGCAATAAAGAGTAACTTCTCTACATTTCTAGATAATCTATCCAGAGTGGCTTCCAATAGTCAAAATAGAATCATAAAACTCTAGATGCTCAGTGGTTGGATGCATGTGGCCGTGGAGGAGTTTCCATATCAGTTGAATGCAGTAAAGGAGTTGGCAAAGGAACATTCAAAATGGCTCTTGAGATTCACTAATATACATGTGCCTAACCATGAAGAGGTAATCCCAATCATGGTTGCTGCTAGGGCATATAGAGTGAAAATAGAAAAGGGGAAGAAGTCTAAATGATTCATATTATGCCCTCTTTTCATTTTATTTTGTAATTTTTTAATATGAAAAACTAGCATCTTTCCATTTGTCATTTTAGAAGATGAATCGATTAAGCTTCCATTGTAGCGATCATCTCAAAAACTCTATATGTATGAATTGAAAAGATGAATGAAGGGTCAGAAAAAATTTTGGTGTGAAGTAACTTTTGTTGTAGAGACAATTGAATGGTATTTTATATCAATCATTTTCTGTTCCAGTGAATGTTATAATTAGTTTACATTTTCTCTTTTGTTTGAATTGAGACGAGGGAGAAACAGAGTTTTACCTGCCCTATTTTTAGGCAACGAATGAGCATAATAGGTGTTGTTATTGTTTATTTAAAGAGAAATATTTTCAATGTTTTCAATTTATTAATCAAAGTTTAGATTTGAGTTAGCTTAGTTCAGTATCCATTATTGTTCAAACATGTTTTATGAATTCATAAGATTTGTGAGTGCATAAAACCATTTTGGTGTTGAGAAACTTCTATTTGCCTGAGTTAGATTCTATTTAGGTCTAGCTTGGTTATACCTCTACTGTTCTCAGGTTATAAAAATACTCCAAAGTAGTTTAGGAAGAAAATAGAATTCATTGCAAATCTATTTTATGGATTTGTACCTACCAATTCAGAGGAAAGCCAAAACATCCAAAAGTAGCTTTTCAACTATTTGTGATCAGATATTTTTTTGAATTGGGCATTAGAGAGTAATAATTTGAAAGAACAAATCTATTTTCCAATAGTAGGTCAAAGACCATTTTGATTTCACAGAAGACCTTTTCAAAAATTTTCACACAAAGAACCAAGAAAAGTTCCTTCATGCAAAGTAATGGAAGGCATCTATAACTTTACTGACTCATAAAGAAGAAAAAAATTTTAAAATGATAGTCACAGAGAAAAATGATTCATCAATGCCCACAAACAAAACTCTGTTTTATTTTCTTTTCAAATCCACCATAGAAACCTTACACCTGGTGAGAGTTAAATCACATGTAGTCTCTCATTAAATTCCACATACTACCAGTGCTCAAATTTTAATAACTTATTTACTATGCTACCAGTACCTTTGCCTTGTACCATGACTAAAACTTTTTTTTGTTCTGCCTTTGCCACGTGTTTCATGCTTTCAAACTTGTCTATCACACAACAAAATTGCCACCTTTTTGAGGAGTCTTGTCATGTCATATTTTCCATGTTTTTCAAACTTGCATTTTGCCAACTTTTGAATATGGTCAACAATCTCCCCCATTTTTTGAGGCCAAAATTTTCACCATCTCATATATACAAGAGGAAACAAGAAAAATTTTGAAATCAAATTTCTTCTCATTTATACAAAATAATGAACAAATATGCAAGTACAAATGTTGATCACATAATATGTTGAACCACAAAAACTAAACACAAATGTTGATAATAGATGTTGATCACACAAAACTAAACATGTGAATGTTGACTATAGAAATGTTGAACTATATTTGAATGCCGATTACTACTACAAGAATGCAATGTTGTCTACCATACACAACTCTGATATCTCCCCCAAAAAATTTGCATCAAAAAATTTGACCATCTACTTTTCGTAGAAGAAAATTTCTATGAATAGGAGCAAAAACCTAACACAAAACATTTATTTGCAAAGAACTTATATTAGCATTGATTGAGAGAAAACTCCTAATCAAGTTCTTAACTATTCAAAGGATTCCCTAGGTAGAGCCTTAGTGAAAATGTCTGCTACCTATCCTTGAGTGGGCACATAGATCAACTTGAATTCATTATTGAGAACTTTGTCACGCAAAAAGTGAAGTTTAATGGCCACATGTTTTGTGCATGAATGCATTACTAGATTTTTGCTCAATTGAATAGCACTCATATTGTCACACATGATAGAAATGGGTTTTGAAACTTGAATACCTAAATCAAATAATTGATAATCCATCCAAATCAGCTAAGTACAATAGGCAGTAGCAGTAACATACTCAGATTCACAGGTAGACAATGTAACACAATCCTATTTTTTGCTATGCCAAGCAACTAAGCAATCACCAAAAAAGAAATCTACACCACTAGTACTCTTTTTATCATCAGATCCACCCCAATCTACATTAGTATAACCAAAAAGTGTAAAATAATTATTGTGAGGATACCATAAACCAAAATCAAGTGTACCTTGAATGTACTTTAATATTTGATTCACTGTATTGAGATGAGATTGTTTTGGATCAGACTGAAATCTTGAAACCATACACACTGCTTGCATTATGTTAGGTCTAGATGCTATAAGATATAATAGGCTTATGATCATGGATCTATATACAATTTGATTTATAGAAGGTGAGTCATTGTTCTTCATTAGTTTGTAGCCTATCTCCATAGGAGTGCTTACTAGTTTACAATCAGCCATATTAAACTTCTGCAACATTTCCTTTGTATATTTTGTTTAAGAAAGAAATAGACCATGTTCAAGCTCTGAGACTTGAAAACCAAGAAAAAATGTGAGCAAACCCAACAGAGACATCTCAAATTCAGATTCCATAATTTTTGAAAAAAATTTTGCTAATTCATCATTAGTAGACCCAAAAATAATATCATCCACATAGATTTCTACTGCCAAAATGTCATCATTTATGACTTTGATATACAAAATACTATCTACTTTTCCATGAGAAAATCCATTTGCAATTAGATGTTTATCCAACCTAGAATACCAAGTTCTAAGAGCTTTCTTTAAACCATATAATTATTTTTTGAGTCAGTAAACATAATCAAGTTTGTCAAAAGATTCAAAACCTCTTAGCTATTCCATATAGATTTCCTCTTTGAGATACCCATTCAAGAATGCAATTTTAACATCCATTTGGTAAACAGTAAGCTTTTTATAACTAGCATATGCAAGGAAGATTCTGATTGATTTCATCCTTGCAACCAGTGTAAATATTTCACCAAAATCAATTCCTTCCTGCTAAGCATATCCTTTGCATACAAATCTAGCTTTATTTCTGATTACTTTGCCATCTTTGTTCAACTTGTTACGAAATACCCATTTTCAACCTATGACATTTTTGTCATTAGGTCTAGGAACAAGTTCCTAGGTCTTGTTTTTCTCAATTTGATTTATTTCTTCCTACATAGCATTTTGCCAACAAGAGTCTGATAAGGCTTCAGTAACAGTTTTTGGTTCAAAATTTGATATCAAGAAAAAATGTTCAGCAATGTCTGCCTGTTTATCTGTTTTGGCCTTTCTTCTAGTTAAGATCCCTTTTTCTACATCTCCAATAACTTGAGACTCATAATGTCTCTTAGAAATTATCCTAGAAGAAGTTTTTATTTTTGAACCAGTACTTGTTACTTTAGGACTTGAACAATTTTCTTGTTCAGTTTCATAAGCAATTTCAAATTCAACATTTTCAAGGTGTTCATCATGCAAAGTTTCTAATTTTTGGAATGATGTTTCTTTAGGATCCTCTTTATTATTGCAGCACATAGAATTTTCATCAAATACAACATTAAGGCTTTTGCAATTTTATTCAGCCTTTTATTATAGCATCTATAGGCTTTGCTATGTGTAGAGTATCCAAGGAAAATCCCTTCATCATATCTTGAATTGAAGTTTTCTAAAGAATCGTCATTCTTTTTTATGAAGCATTTACAACCCAAAATTTTGAAATTTTTAACATTTTTTATTTTTCCATTTCATAATTCATATGGAGTATGAGTTGTTCTAACTCTAATTTGTACTCTGTTTAGAATGTAGATAGTTGTATGAACAACTTATTTCCAAAATTTGTTGAATAGTTTTGCTTCATTAAGCATAGTCCTAGCCATTTCTTTAACAGTTATGTTTTTCCTTTCCACAACACCATTTTGTTGTGGTGTCCTAGCAGTAGAGTATTATCTTTTAATGCCATGTTTTTCACAATACTTAATAAATTCTTGAGAGGTGAATTCTCCTCCCCTATCTGACCTTAAACATTTTAATTTCAAGTCAGTTTCCCTTTCTACCATTTTTTTGAAAATTTTGAAACGGTCAAAGGCTTCTAAGTTGTGTTTCAAAAATGTTACCCAAACCATCCTTGAATAGTCATCTATGAAAAACATAAAATATTTCTCACCATTTAATGATGTAGTTTTAGCTGGACCACATAGATCAGTATGCACAAGTTCAAGTGGTCTGTTTGATGAGTATTCTTTTGTTATAAAAGATACTATTGTTTGTTTACCTTTAACAAATTCTTCACAAATATTTACTAGTTTGGTAATTTTTGGTAATCCTCTGACCTTTTTATTCTTACTAATTCTAGCAATATTATCAAAGTTAAGATGTCCCAATCTTTTGTGCCACAACTAATTCTCTTCTACATGACTCATAAGAAAAGTGTTAATCAATGATGTTTCTTAAACAGTAGAATCAATCAGGTTATAAATATTTTCACCTATCCTTAAGTCACTAGCAATGACTTTATCCCTTCCATTTTTGATAAAGCATCCTTTAGCATTAAAGGAAATAGAGTACCCACTATCGCAAATATGACTGACACTCAAAAGATTATGTTTCAAACCTTCAACAAAGTATACATCATGAATTGGTGTATCATTATTTAAAATTATTGAGCCTCTTCTTGTTATATAGGCTCTTGAGTTATCACCAAAGCATACAAACCCTCCATCAAAATCTTCTAAGGTTTTGAACTTACTTTTACACCCAGTCATATGGTGTGAGCAACCACTATCTAAAACCCATGTTGTAGGTTTTTGAGCAAATAGGGTTGTTTCAAAAATTAAAGACTTTTTAGATGTCTTTACTTGTTTCCAAATCTATTTAGGTCTCAAATTTAGTTTGCATTGATTTGCATAATGGCCAATGTGAAAACACCTGAAGCATTTGATAATTCTTTTCTTACCTTGATTGGTGTTGTTTTCACAAAAAATTGTCTTATGCCCAAAGACATTATAGTTAAAACAATAACCATTGAAGAAGAATTTAGTTTTCTAGTCAGAAAACTCTTTAGATGAGCATTGCAAAGCATTCAATTTGTTATCCTTTTCTTCAAGTAAGGGTTTTTTTATTTTCTATAATATGATTTGCTTCTTTTAACTCTTCTTGAAGTTTTTTATTTTCAATTTCATGATTTGAAATTAACTGCTTTAATCTTTTAAGTTCTTGCAAAGATTTTAGAAGTTCTTCTTCAAGATCAATTTCTTCATCTGAATCAGATGAAGATTCGGATTCACTAGATTTAGGTTTAGGGGTGTGGACTATTTCAGCCATGAATAGCTTTTCCCCTTCTTCATTAGCATCACTTGACTCTTCATTTGAGTCTTCTTTTGATAGAAGACTCTTCCTTTTGAAATCCTTGAATTGTTTATTTTGATTCCAAGGTTTCTTTTTCGAAAACTTTTCAGTTCTCTCATCACAATCTTCTAGTTCTACATTTGGACATTTTGTAGCAAAATGTCCCAATTGACCACAACTGAAACATTCAGGTTTTCCTTTATATTTTTTTCTCATTCTCCTGACTAGTAATACTTTTATAGCATTTGTTAAGTCTGAATCACTCTCATCTTATTTTTCAGCCTTAAAGGCTCTCTTTTGATAAAGAACTAGCTTGATTACTAATTATCATTTTAGAGGCAATTAGAGTTCCTTGTAATTGATGCAGAGTCATTTTAGAAAAGCTTTTCTTTTCTTCTAATTTAGAAATTTTAGCTTCAAATTTAGGTAGCACTAACCTAATGACTTTTGAAACTATGTCATGTTCTTCATTTTTTTCACCTAGATCTTTTCTAGCATTGACTATTTCATCAATTCTTAAGAAATATGCTGAAATATTTTCATCTTCATTCATTTTCAAATTATCAAACTATGTTTTGAGAGTTAACAATTTTGACTCTTTAACCTTTTCATCTCCTTGATAAATAGTTTCCAATTTTTTCCAAATATCATTTGCTGATTTACAATAGACAACTTTAGCAAACACATGTTTGGTGAGACCACATAGAAAAACATATCTTGCCTTTTTATCCAGTTCATATGTCTATTTATCATTAGCATCAATAGGTACTATTGATGGGACAATATACTTTGTAATAACAACATCCCACATTCTCACATCTAAAGAATGTATAAATGCCTCCATCATAACTTTCCAAAAAGCATAGTCATTACGATCAAATAGTGGAGCTCGATTAAGGGAAGCCCCTTTAGCTTGTGTCATAACTTCCAATAAAAATCCCTGGAACAATTCCTAAAAGGAATCCTACACTTTGATACAACTTGTTGGAAGTATTAGAGTTCTAAGAGGGAGGGGTGAATCAGAACACACTAATTTTACTTAATGAATTTGCAAATTCTAACTTTAAAGATTCATAAATTGAATGCATTCAAAACTCATTCAAATAAATATCATTCAGCATGCATGAATATGAAAAACATGAACTCACAGACGATAGAGACACATATTTTTTCGAGTGGGAAACCCTCAAAATTCCTCAAAAAGGATTCATCATAGGGAGAAAAAACCACTCTATGAACCTGTGATCTTTATTGAGCTTCAACTCTTTTATAATCAGCAGCAACAACTGCTCAAGGATTCAACCCTATTTTCGTTTTAATTGAATTACAACCTTATATGCACATATAACTGTATGCAATATACTGTACACCTATACATGCAAATAAGTTTATAATCAATCCTTTAGGTCAATCTTGCAATTTCAAGATATTTATGTCTCTGTATTACATCATTGTGTCACACTCATATTTTTAGATTTTACAATGATCTCTTTAAATAGAGATGAAATTCGAATAGAATCAATTATGAAATCAAATTGAACTAGTTAGGGCCATTCAAGAAATACCCCTTTTTATATGTGTGGTTGAGAAAATCTATTTATAGTTAAACCACAAAAATCTTCAAGTCCTTTCAGCATAAGTCTTTATAAAACAACAAACTGTGCCAGAAGATCTTTAAATTTTTTCTTCAAACTTTTTCAAAAAGAATTTCCATTAGGGTTTGTAATAAACCCCAAAAAAATTTCCTTTGAAACAAATGAAAATGCCATTTAGGGTTCAAACCAGAGGCCCTACAATTTTTTCTTCAAACTTTTTCAAAAAGAATTTCCATTAGGGTTTGTAATAAACCCCAAAAAAATTTCCTTTGAAACAAATCAAAATGCCATTTAGGGTTCAAACCAGAGGCCCTACAATTTTTATTTGAAACTTCTTTTCAAAGAATTGATATTGGATTCGGAGAAGGAAAAATACTTCCATATTTTACATAGGAAACCACATGAGGAGAACTTTTTCCCTTTTTAAAATAGAGACTAAAAAATTCAAAAAAACCTTATTCCTTTTCATTTCCTTTTACAAAATTGACTGTATTTTCTTTTTCTTTTTCGAAACTAACTGAAAAAGAAAATTTTCAAACTTTCTTTCACCTTATTCTTCTTTAAAATATTTGGACAAGCCAAACAATCATACATGTTTGTTCATTCTTTGCTTTTACCTCCATTTTCTTTGTTTTCAAAGAACCTCTTGTTATAGTTTCAAAGACCTTTATTCCTCTTTGCTTCGGCCATGCAATCATAAGTGAAACCAAAAGGTGAGTATTTTCAAAAAAAAACTGATCAAAAACCCAACAAATGATACTCCATTTTTTAAACAATTATTTTCAAATCATATTTCATCTAAATCCCAAAGTTGCAGAGCCATGACAAATTTTCATTTTCACAGCCAAAGAATATCTCAAATTTGCAGAAGAACAAACCTTCATATTTACAAAGAAAAACTAATTTATGGCTTCATAGGTCAAATACCATTTTGATTTCACAGAAGACCTTTTCAAAAACTTTCACACAGAGAACCAAGAAAAGTTCCTTCATGTAGAGTAATGGAAGGCATCTATAACTTTATTGACTCGCAGAGAAGAAAACATTTCAAAAATGATAGTCACAGAGAAAAATGATTCATCAAATGCCCACAAACAAAACTCTATTTTAATTTATTTTCAAATCCACCATAGAAACCTTACACCTGGTGAGAGTTAAATCACATGCAGTCTCTCATTAAATTCCACGTACTACCAACACTCAAATTTTAATAACTTATTTACTATGTCGCCGGTACCTTTGACTTGTGCCGTGATTAATTCTTGTTTTTGTTCTACCTTTGCCATGTGTTTCATGCTTTCAAACTTGCCTGTCATGCAACAGACTTGCCACCTTTTCAACGAGTCTTGCCATGTCATATTTGCATTATTTTTCAAACTTGTATTTTTCCAACTTTTGAATATGGTCAACAGTACTACAAAATATATGTTGAAATTTTGGAAAAAATATATTATGTTTTTTATTTTTTTTAAATTGATCAACAATACCATCTCACATATTTGTAGCATTACTAGAAGATTTCTATCATGTTTTCATAACCGTCATCGATTTATGGAAATGAATGACATTATGAGTTCCATTGCACTTTAGATCATAATATTTTTAGCATCTTCATTTATGAAGGTGAAGTGGTCCTATTTTCTCATTTATATGGTCATCAACGCTCAGTGGGATAAAGGGCATCCAACATTTTTTTACCAGGAGTTGCATGTGTGTGCAAATATATAGTGTTCTTCTATTACAAATGAGAAGTGAGAGAGTTTCCTGTCGTGAAAATCATTATAGTTTTTTTTTTTTTTACTAGCAAGCTTCAAGTGCATAACACAAATTTATTTGAACAATTGAGAGAGAGAAATACAAAAACAAACATATTAAAAGCCCCATTGATGGATCTACATCCAATGATTGGTGATTGTGGTGTCATAAGAGACTACAAATAAATTTAATATCCTACCAAAATTGATGTTGGGGAAATTTTAAACAAGCAATATCAATCTTGTTTAGAGCAAGCAATTCCAAGTTTTTAAGGTAGTAAAGTCTACGTAAGCATGCAAGAGAAAATAAATTAATCAAGATAAAATAGAAATTGGACAATAACCCATGTTATAATAAGATAGGGTTAGAAGTATTATTGCATCAAAATTAGAAGGCAGTCAAATAAGTGAAAATCATTGAGAAAATATAGAGACATTTTCAGCTTTGATGCATATGGATATTTATTGGTGCAACCTACACAAATAAGTATTCATTAGCTCTAAGTATTACATTTATCTACTCACTATATTCTCTATCTTTATTGTATATGTACTACAAGAGTTATTTTTCTTGATCTTTTCCTTTATGTGAAGGGATGTTCTTGCGGGATAATAAAGTTGGCACTAGATACATTCCACCAAATTTTGTCCAAACTTAATCTTATGATAATAGCTTGAAAGAAGCTTTGATCTAGAATGATCAGTGAGGTTCTTGATGTTTGAGATTATGAGTATTCTTCCATTAAGAGGGAGCCTGACACTTCTTTAAAGGAAATGTAGGAGTTCACAAGATTGATATTCAAAGGGGTTCTAAAAATACATGTGTGTGACTGCATGATTTTGATGGGCCTAATTCAGTATACATTGTGAGGAAGTAACGATTTGTCACCAAAAAGTTGAAAGATTGATATCAAATTGGGAGGGAATCCAGCAAACATTCTTGGGTGAAGAGAACCTCTAAGGAAGTAACTATAGGACCTGACTTGCCAAGATCATTGTTCAAAAGGAGAATTTTGAGGTGGAATCCCTTGTGAATGATATATTCTCTATGAGGGAGAAGTTTTAAGTGAAATTCTTTGTAATGCATTCTTCTCTGAGAGAGAATTTGAAGTGAAAGCTCTTGTTCCACCCTCCAACTTGGTTCATGGTGGTTATTACTTTGCATTTGGATTATGTAATATATATATATATATATATATATATATATATATATATATATATATATATATATATATATATATATATATATATATATATATGGAAGGTAGCCATTGTAAGGTGACGATCTTATCAATAGTTTGACATATTGTCATGACAGACTTCATTAATTTGTTGTCTTGCAATGTCAAAAGTCATGATAACGAACATATCATGATCAAACTCTAATAAGTTGTTGTCTCAAAGTATTGGAGATCATGATACTTGTCATGATAAAGACCATGACATTGTGATTTATTGTTATCTAATAGACTATATTAAGTTGTTGCTTTAGAGTGTCGAGAATCAGATAACTCATATTCTACTAGGATATAACATATTCATTTGGTAGATATCAACGATTTGATGCCAGTGCACATACCAAAAGAATATATAAGTATGATGAATATCATATTATTGATATTTCTTGTTGAATCATATTTCAGATTATGTTGAAAGATTACATATAAGTTGATGGATATATGTTGTTATTCTTAAATATGTTATTCTAGGAATATCATGTATTAAGATGATATCTCCTCATATACTTAAGAGCATGATGTGTTCTATAACAATCCTCCCTAGTGAAGAGATTGTGTTAAGTTTGTAGCTTCAATCAAATTGATTCGATCATGACATATATTGTTGATGGTAAATCATCATCATTATATATATATAGACACACACACACACACACACACACACAAGAGCTTGATGTGTTCTATAACAATCCTCCCTAGCTAAGAGTGAGTGTTATGTTTGTAGCTTCAGTCGGATTGATTCAATCACAAGATACATTGTTGACTGTAAATCAACATTTAGACAAACATATATATATATTTGTCTAAATGTTGATTTACTATCAACAATTTATCTCGTGATCCAATCAATGTGACTATATGTGTGTGTGTGTGTCTAAATGATGATTTACCATCAACAATGTATATCGTGATCAAATCAATTTGATTGAAGCTACAAACTTAATATTGGTTACAGTCATTGTTAAAAATATTTCTACTATAGGCTTTGATGATGAATTCACCATGTCACAATATTGCAAGTGTTTTGGCTACGCGCAGACCAAGAGGAAGAGTCAATTTCTAGAAATCATGAGCCTTGTCTTAAAAAAAAATCACAACTATAATATGTGATAAAAATTATCTTTCACAAAGCTTGTAAAAATGCCTATGCTTTTTCTCATTCTGTGTATCGGCAAATTGAACAACTAACCTGTTGATTTTTAACCTCCTACATTTGAAATTCAACAAAGAGGTTAAGAATGTGTTCCAAAATACATAATTTAGATTTCTGACTTAACTTCTTTCATTTTGGTTTGGGAGGTTAATAGTCTTGGTCAATACATACTTTCAAAGTGTTTTCATTAGCCTTCTTTTTGGTTAGAGAGGTTAAGAGTTGGGATGGAATTACATGTTTTAGAGGGCACGATTAACCTTGAATAATTTTTTACTTAGGAGTCAAATTTTAAAATTTTAAAATGTTAGACTGAGCTAAAGACAAGTTGGAGATCTTAAAATCCCTAAAAGTTCCATTAATTATATAATATTTTAAAACTTGAAGTTGGAATGCTTTTAAACTTGTCTAGACTAAAAAAGATGGCATTTTTGAAATTTGGGAAGTATAGGAACCAAGGAAACACACTTCAAACTTCAGTTCCCCATGTATATCCCAATATGCTCACCTTTCCCACTGGCGGTCCTGGATGGTGTCCCTCACCAACAATGCTTCAATAATCTGGCATGTTGTTTGTTGGACCCAACATTATATATCTCTAGCCCCATAATAACACATGTGATAATGAAAAGTTTTGGGCGACATAAATATTTATCAGCTATTAATTAAATTTAACACTTCCCTTGTCAAAAGAGTTTCCATTCAACTACATTTATTATTAAATAAATCTTTCTAATAACACAAATTTTCAAATTGAATAAGTCAATGGTTGTTGTATGTATGCTTTGTTATATTATAATCTTTAAAAAAAATTATCATCATTAATTTTTTATTCTTTTAAGGGCATGACTTTTGACAAAATAATTAATTTTAAAATATTAATTAGAATTTTTTTTTTTTTTTTTTAAAAAAATTGTTTTGTTATAATCATTCATTCATCATATATCTAAAAAAATTAGTTTAAATTTAATTATTAATGAATATTTTCTTTACTCAATATTTTTTCTTATATAACTTTTAAAAATATAATAATTTTTTAAACTTTTATTTATTAAAAATTTATCTTCTTAAATTTAATTTCCTTGTGTCTTATTATTTCAATTATCATAATATCGAAAAAATCAACATTGATAAAGTGAAAAACAATCTACAAAAGACTTTTATTTTCATTTGGTATCTTTGAAATGAAATTGCTCATTTTAATTGTTCAATCTTATTTTTCAATTCATTTTCATTTATATAGTTAAAATATATTTTAAAATTTTCATAATTTAACAAAAAAACCATTATTATTTTTAATCTTATTGGATGAACCTATGCATGAATGAGATTTTTTACTTTTTTATTCAAGAAGATCAATAATTTAATTTTTCAAATATATACTTCTATCCATTTTATCTACTTTGTACCCCTCACAAAGGCAGGGACTTCAACTCCATCAAAGGTCTTTTTACAATAATGTACCGATTATAAGCCTATAAAGATTAATCTATGAAATGTTAATGACCACTTAGAAAATGAATTTTATGGGGAGATAACACAATATAAAGCAATTATGACACTAAGGAAACATATAATTGACATCTAAATGATGATTGATAACACGATATAAAGCAATTATCACACTAAAGAAACATATAATTGACATCTCAACTATGGATGATAACACAATATAAAGCAATTATGGCACTAAGGAAACATATAATTGGCATCTCAATGATGACAAGTCAAGGAGCGGTTAAACTAAACCAATGGCTAGAAAGTCGAGCAAGGTTAATTAACCTAGATTGAACTTTCTAGTTTCTCCCGAAATTCTATTTAAACTAGTATAGAATAGAGCCACCATGCTTTTGTTCTCAAGTAAGTAGGGTTTGTAGAAAATAATTCTAATGGAGACTCCCATCAAGCTAAAGGGAAAGAGAAGACAAATGGTCTTTATGTTTCCACATAGCTTAATAGTTAGGGTTGTTTTGAGAATTCTAGAAGATGAATTCATCAACAATGATGACAAATATAAGGCTACTCCATGCAATCTATGTAGAAATCTCAATCCATTTTATGATAAAGTACATTTGGAGCAACAGTATAAAGAAATTTTGTTGGTAGGTAAGGTCTTTAGCTAGGGCTACCAACATTAGTATAAAAATCATAGAAAAGATAACTCATTGTAATTTTTTGAGTCTTTGTGATAAGCAAGTGGCTACCATATGGGATGAGGGAAATAGGTCAGAACAATAGGGGCAGGCTACAATAGTGATTTACTCATGTTGTTATGTAAATACCTTACTGACATTAACATAAAATCTGATGAAAAGTTTATTAAGTTCTACATTAGATGCTCTCTAGTCAAGGAAAATTGACAATTTGTTTGTATTTAGCTATAGGTTTTAATTTACTTAATTTCAAATATTAAGTCAGAATCGGCTCACAGATGAAAACTTTGAGCTTGATATAAGTATGAAACTTTTCTCTTTTAAACTAATGAAGTTGAGGACTCTTGGAGATTCTAAATTAGATTTAGGAATAAAGATGGCCATTGACAGAGTCTCGGAGATCAAGATATATTTGGAATGGATACAATAGTTTAAAAATGGACTTGAAAATACCTTAACAAACCCTGTCAGGGCTCTAACAAAGATAAACAACATTCATTAATGGAGGGGGGAGGGCTCATCAAAAAGAACAATATTTAACTACTAAAAAAGAAAAGGTTACACTGTGTAGTTTGGAAGAAAGGGCAGGAATGTTTCAAATTTTAACCATGCGGTCTAATGTAGTTAGAGCCCTAATCTCCTATTTAGTTCACTATGCTATAGTATGTAGCATGTTGACTAGTTGTACACAACCAAACTCGCCACTTACTTGTCGCATTAAAAATTTTGAAATAATGAAGGTTTTAGATGTTAATGCTAGTTTTGGATTTCAAACTAATTTTTGGCGCTCAAATGGTTGTGGGGAATAGTTTAATAGAATTTTTTCTCTAAGTTCCTCAAGTTAAACCCCTAATCTCATGTTTTGTATGTTATAATATGTAAGCTTGTATTATATGTCACCATGTGAGGTTAATTAGAAATTTTTGTTAGAGTAAGTGCACCAAGTTGTGGTGCCAAAAGGGGGTATAAGTGGCCATTTTTTTTTTGAAATCAACAATTGCTGACTTCGACAAGAATTTGAAGGTAGTTATGCTCAAAATTTTAAGATATGAAAAAAACAAAAGTAGTAATCCTTTGAATCTAGTTTCTAAACTACCAATTTCTTTCAAAATAGTATAGTTTTAGGTCCTCAAAAAAGGGGGCCACAGAAAGTGGTACTATTTTTTCTACAAAAAATAACACAGTGCAAAGTGTGGCCCCCCTAAAATTTTAACTTTGTTTTTGAAATTCTTTAATCACTCTGGTCAAAAGTTACCTAACACTGTGTAGTTTATCCCAGATTTTCTAGGTAATTTTATAATGTGTATTTTTTTATGAATCTTTTAATTGGATACATCCCAAAAATGTGGAGTACATGTGTGCTTCCCCTAGAAATAATTGAAAACTAATCTAAAATCAAAACTTGTTTTTTTTCAAAGTGTGTAGAATGGAGTCTAGTTTCTAAAAACTTAAGTTGTTTTGAAATTCGATGAATGAGCTAAAATCTACAACCCAATTAGTAAACGTTGGTTTTTGACAAAAAATGTACATACATACAATAGAAACTATAGTTGAAGGCTTGAAATAGTTCAAATTAAAAAGAAATTATATGGTTATATAGCTAACATAGAGATCTCCAATGTCATGTAACCTAATTTTATTGATGCTCAACCATAAGGAAACTTGAAGGAGAGTACATAAGAAAAATCAATCTTTTTTGTATGTTTGCAGCAAAACACGTCTCAGACCAATTTAGAGACTCCTAACTTTTGGGTTGGATCTCCAAGGCAAAACCAAGCCTTAGGCTTGGTAGAATCCAAAGCTTTAAATATCATGTGCACTAAATAGCATGTGTGTGCTATAGCATATGTGCACTATTTAAAGCACTTTTTAAATTCAGGCTTGCATGGCGCAAACAAATTTTAGTGTGCATGTACTCTTAAAGCCTAAATTTCAATAGAGATGGAAGGAGAGAGGGAGAGAGGGTAGAGAATGAGAGAGAGTAGAGGATGGGGAGAGAGTATGAGGTGGGATATGGAGAGAGGGAGGGAGAAATAGAGAGAGATTAGGGGATTGGAGAAGGTGCGATAGGGACAGAGGGACAGAGAGAGAGTAGGGGATGGGAGAGGGAGAGAGTGAGAGAGAGGGATAGGGAATGGGAGAGGGAGAGAGTGAGATATAGGGAGAGTAGGGGATGGGATGGGAGAGGGGGGGGGTGTGTGTGTGTGTGTGTGTGTGTGTGTGTGTGTGTGTGTGTGTGTGTGTGTGTGTGTGTGTGTGTGTGTGTGTGTGTGTGTGTGTGTGTGTGTGTGTGTGTGTGTGAGAGAGAGAGAGAGAGAGAGAGATGTGTGTGAGAGAAATATATAGTAAAAGAGAGGAGCAGGAGAGAGATTTAGTTAGAGAAATATGGAGATAAAGATTAAGATTGATACATGAATATATATATATAGAGAGAGAGAGAGGGTGGGAGAGAGAGATGGTGGGAAAGGGGGGGAGAGAGAGAGAGAGTAGGGGATGGGAGAGTGTGTGTGTGAGAGAGAGAGAAGGGGATGGGGGAGAGAGAGAGAGAGAGAGAGAGAGATTAGGGGGTGGGGGAGAAAGAGAATAGAGGATGGGAAAGGGTGGGATAGGGAGAGATAGATTTTTCACATAGTAGGGGAGAGAGAGAGTAGGGGATAGGAGTGAGAGAGTAGGGTATGGGAGAGGGAGAGAGAGGGGGAGAGAGGGGGGATGAGAGAGAGTGTTAGAGAGAGATATTAGGGGATGGGAGAGAGAGTAGGGGATGGGAGTGTGTATGAAAGAGAGAGAGAGAGAGAGAGAGAGTAGGAGGTGGGAGAGAGGGGGGATGGCAGTGTGTGTATGTGAGAGAGAGAGTAGGGGGTGAAAGAGTGGAAGAGAGGGAGAGAGAGAGAGTAGGGGATGGGAGTGTGTGAGAGAGTAGGGGATGGGAGAGAATAGAGAGAGTAGAGAGAGAGTAGGGAGAGATAGGGGATGGGAGTGTGTATGTGTATGAGTGAGACTGAGAGAGAGAGAGTAGGGAGTAGGAGAGAGAGAGAGTAGGGGGTGGGAGAAAGGGAGAGAGAGTAGGGGATGGGAGTGTATGTGTGTGTGAGAGAGAGAGAAGGGGATGGGAGAGGGAGAGAGAGATAGAGAGAGAGAGATATTAGGGGGTGGGAGAGAGAGAGAGAGAGTAGGGGATGGGGGAGAGAGAGAGAGTAGGGGGTGGGAGAGAGATAGAGAGAGAGTAGGGGATGGGAGAGGATGGGATAGGGAGAGATATTTTTTTCACATAGTAGGGGAAAGAGAGAGTAGGATATGAGAGAGAGAGTAGAGGATGGGAGTGTATGTGTGGGAGGGAGAGAGTAGGGGATGGGAGAGAGAGAGAAAGAGAGAGAGAGTAGGGGGTGGGAGAGGGGGAGAGAGGGAGAGAGAGCGGATGTGAGAGAGAGAGTAGGGGATGGGAGTGTGTTTGTGTGTGTGTGTGTGTGTGTGTGTGTGAGAGAGAGAGAGAGAGTATGTGAGTGTGCGTTTGTGAGAGAGAGTAGGGAGAGAGAGATTAGAGGATGAGGGAGAGAGAGAGTAGGTGGTGGGAGAGGGAGAGTGAGAGAGAGAGAGAGGAGGGGATGGGAGAGAGAGAGTAGGGAGTGAGAGATAGAGAATAGGAGAGAGAGAGAGAGAGAGAGAGAGAGAGTAGGGGTTGGGAGAGAGAGAAGGGGATGGGAGTGTGTGTGTGTGTGTGAGAGAGAGAGAGAGAGAGAGTAGGGGATGGGAGAGAGAGTAGGTGGTGGGAGAGAAAGAGATTAGGGGGTGGAAGAGTGGGAGAGAGGGGGGGGGAGGGAGAGAGAGAGAGAGAGAGCAGGGGATGGGAGTGTGTGAGAGAGAGAGTAGAGGATGGGGGAGAGAGAGATAGAGAGAGTAGGGGTGTGTGAGAGAGAGAAGGGGATGGCAGTGTGTATGTGAGAGAGAGAGAGAGAGATTGGGGGATGGGAGAGAGTGAGAGAGAGAGTAGGGGGTGGGGGAGAGAGAGAGAGTAGGAGGTGGGAGAGAGAGATTTTGAGAGGGAGAGAGTAGGGGTAGGAGAGAGAGAGGGAGAGAGCGAGAGAGAAAGGGATGGGAGTGTGTATGTGAGTGAAAGAGAGAGTAGCGGATGGGAGAGAGAGTAGGGGGTGGAAGAGAGAGAGAGTAGGGGATGGGAAAGAGAATATGGGGTGGGAGAGAGAGAGATAGAGTAGGGGATGAGAGTGAGAGAGAGATATATAAGGGGATGGTAGTGAGAGAGAGAGAGAGAGTAGGGGATGGGAGAGAGAGAGAGAGAAGGGGGAGAGAGAGAGAGAGAGAGAGTATAGGGGGTGGGAGAGTAGGGGTAGAGGGAGAGAGAGAGAGAGAGAGCATAGGGGATGGGAGAGAGACAGTAGGGGGTGGGAGAGAAAGATAGAGGGAGAGGGAGGGGGAGAGGGAGAGAGAGAGAGAGGGGGGGGATGGAAATGTGAGAGAGAGAGAGAGCGAGGAGGGGGTGGGGGAGAGAGAGAGGGGGGATGGAAATGTGTATGTGAGAGAGAGAGTGGGAGAGAGAGAGAGAGAGAGAGAGTAGGGGATGGGAGTGTGTGTAAGTGAGAGAGTGTAGAGGACAGGAGAGAGGGAGAGAGTGAGTGAGAGAGAGAGAGAGTAGGGGATGGGAGTGTGTGTGTGTGTGTGAGAGAGAGAGAGAGAGTAGGGGATTGGGGATAAGAGAGAGAGAGGGGGGATAGGAGTGTGTGTGTGTGTGTGAGAGAGAGAGAGAGAGTAGGGGATGGGAGAGGGTGAGATAGGGAGAGATAGATATTTCACATTGTGCATACACACTATAGTGCGCATGCACTTTGGAAAATGTTCACACTATAGTGCATATGCACTATATGAAAACACCAAAAAATAATTATAATGAAAGTTTGGGTCCCTACTGATCCATATTCTATTTTTTATCTATTGTGTGTTATGTTGTTCTGACAAAAAATATAGGTTTCATGCTGTTGGAAGTTAGCAAAAACCATATTCAATCATTGGATACATTATTTGAAGGCTTTTTGAACATTCTTTCATTCTATTGGAAGCTAGCAAACACTAAATGCAATCATTGGATACACTATTTGAAGGCTTTTTGAATATTCTTTCTATAGAAAAGGTTAGAATAGTCCTTTTTAAATATTCTTTGTTACTATATAGAGACAAATTTGATTATAATTTGACAAGTTGTTTAATATATAGTGAATCCATTGAAATTTGTATGTTTGAATGAATTTTTATTTGGAAATGGTTAGAAATTTGACAAGTTGTTTAATATATATTGTGTATTCATTGAAATAATTTAATTTGTATATGTATTTTAATGATTTATAATTTACAAATTGTAAGTAATTCAGATGTTTGAATAATATGACATAGAAATCATCATCATGCCAAGGAAGAAACCAAAAACTCAAAACAATGGAAGAGAGGGAGAGAGATTTGACAATTAAAAGAGATAAAATGAAACTACTATGTGAACAAAAAAAATTGTAAGGTAATAATGAATAATTTTCTTTCCAAGAGGAACAAGAACCACCAATGCAAAGAAACAAAGAGGAAGAGTTGGAAAGACAAAGAGAATGAATGAGATTGTTACGTTCAAGAAGACAATTGAATTGTGAGGCTACACCATCTTTCAATGTTGGAGTCATATCATCATCTCATGTTGAAGATACACTAATTTGTACATCCTACAATGTACACACTCCATCATGTCATGTTGAAGGCACAACATTAACATATCAAGTAGGTGATATTCCATCTTTTGCATCTTATTGCCAAGGCACATCACCTTCAATTCAAGGTACACAAAACACTCAACCTTATGTTGATGTTACCATTCATTCTATAGTTACTAAAATTTCATTGCCTTTGAATATTCATGGGAAACTAAGGTATTTGGTTACCTAATAGGTCCAAGGAATCTCAACTAGGGTCCTAGAATAGTCCTAGATGGACCCATTTGACCTAAATATGTAAAGAGCAAAAATTGCTCAAACATTGCAAAGTTGCTTGAGCAACATTTGCAATTTTTGCAAAAGGTTTCAAATGGAGGTTTGGGATGTTGTAACTAACCATGATTGGGTATATGAGCATGGGAAATATATTTTGGAAGGTTAGAAGGTTTCCAATCAGATTTTCATTTTTAAGAAACTTTTACAACTTTTGCAATTTTGTACAAAAAGTGCAACTTTTGCAAAGTTCACTAGATTTCACTTCTAGGACTTGGAAAAAGTTCCAAACTATTGAAAAAACAACTAAAAACACTTAATCCTAGTCTATCTTGACCAAAAACTCAAAAAGATCCAATTTTTCCTATTTAGCAACTTTTGCTCATATCTTGCACAAAGTGGCCTAGGCATACATATCTTGCTCATATCTCTCTAAGTATTTTTCATAGGATCAAACTATCTATTTTATGAGCTCCAAGTGGCCGATTAAACCCTAGTCCCAAGTTGCCATATCCTATTGAGCACTCAAACATTCTCAAGCATGCTGACCAAAATTGACCCTAAGAGTCACTAAATGCCATAGGGCAGCGATCTTTGACAATGCATATCTTGAAGCTCAAATGAGGTATGGATGAAATTCTAGGTGCTACAGGACTGTGTTTCTGAGACCTACAATAACCTCTCTCACTTTTTGGAGATAGGATTCTATTTTTATTTTACGGCCCCATCTCAAGTGATGCTAAAACTTATAGTGTTGGCCAGTACAAAGTTGCCAACTATTGAATCTCTCTCAGTGTTCGTCATGGGATTGAACTATCTCTTTTTTTATCTCTAGGTAACTGGGTAAACCCTAGTCCTAATCTCATCCCATCTATTGAGCACTCAAACATTCTTAAGCACATCAAACCAAATTGGCCTTAAGAGTCACTAAATGTCATAAAGATGTGATCTTTGATGGGGCATATCTCAGAGCTTGAGTGAGGTATGGATGCAATTCTGAGTGCTATAGGACCATGTTTTCGAGACCTATAGTAACCTCTCTCTCTCTCTCTCTTTGGAGATTGAGTTCCATTTTGATTTTGTAGCCCCATCTTGGGTGATGTTGAAACTTGTAGTGTTGGCCCATACAAAGTTTCCCAACTATTGAATCTCTCTCACCATTCATCGTGGGATCGAATTTTCTATTCTATTAGCTATGGGTAGTTGGGTAAACCCTATTCCTAATCTTGTCATGTCTCATTGAGTGCTCAAATTTTCTTGGGCACGTCGAACTGAATTAACCCTAAGAGTCACTAAATGTCATAGGGAAATGATCTTTGATGGGGCATATCTCAAAGCTTGTGCAAGGTTTGAATGTGATTCTGGGTGCTACAGGACCATCTTTTTGAGACCTACAATAACCTCTCTCTCTTTTTGGAGATTAGAGTCCATTTTGATTTTCCAGCCCCATCTCAAGTGATGTTAAAACTTGTAGTGTTGGCCAGTATAAAGTTGCCAACTATTGAATCTCTCTCACTGTTCATCATGGGATCGAACTATCTATTCTATTAGCTCTGGGTGGCCAGATAAACCCTAGTCCCAAGTTCACCCCATCTCATTGAGTGCTTGAACGTTCTCGAGTACACCAAACTGAATTGACTCTAAGAGTCACTAAATGTTATAGGGATGTGAACTTTGATGGGGCATATCTTAGAGCTTGTGCGAGGTAT
The DNA here is from genome assembly GCA_028749045.1 of Cupressus sempervirens. Classification (NCBI taxonomy): domain Eukaryota; kingdom Viridiplantae; phylum Streptophyta; class Pinopsida; order Cupressales; family Cupressaceae; genus Cupressus; species Cupressus sempervirens. The sequence goes on along the minus strand of CM053788.1, from coordinate 289,223,516 downwards.
GGATGCAATTCTAGGTGCTATAGAACCATGTTGTTGAGACATACAATAACCTCTCTCTTTTTGAAGATCAGATTCTATTTTGATTTTGTAGGCCCATCTTGGGTGATGCTGAAACTTGTAGTGTTGGCTAGTATAAAGTTACTAATTGTTGAATCACTCTCATTGTTCGTCATGTGATCAAATTGTTTATTCTATTAGCTCCAAGTGGTTGGGTAAACCCTAGTCCCAAGCTTGTCCCGTCCTTTTGAGTGATCAAATATTCTCAGGCACATCGAACTAAATTGACCCTAAGAGTCACTAAATGTCATAGGGCAACAATCTTGATGGGGAATATCTTGGAGATCGTGCGAGGTATGGATGTGATTCTAGCTACTACAAGAATGTGTTGTTGAGACTTATAATAACCTCTCTCACTTTTTGGAGATTAGATTCTATTTTTACTTTGCAGCCCCATCTTGAGTGATGTTGAAACTTGTAGTGTTGGCCAGTACAAAGTTACCAACTACTGAATCTCTCTCATCATTCCTCATGGGATTGAACTGTCTATTTCATTAGCTCTAAGTGGTTGGGTAAACCCTAGTCCCAAGCTTTTCCCATCCTATTGAGTGCTCAAACATTCTCAAGCATGCAAAACTGAATTGACCTTAAGAGTCACTAAATGCCATAGGGAAGCGATCTTTGACAGGGCATATCTCAGAGCTAGCGTGAGGTATGGATGCAATTCTGGGTGATATGAGACCATGTTTTTTGAGACCTACAATAACCTCTCTCTCTCTTTGGAGATCAGATTTTTTTTTGATTTTGTAGCCCCATCTCAGGTGATGTTGAAACTTGTAGTATTAGCCAGTACAAAGTTGCCAAATGATGAATCTCTCTCACCATTCATTGTGGAATTGAACTGTCTATTCCATTAGCTTTGAGTGGCTAGGTAAACCCTAGTCCCAAGCTCATCTCATCCTATTGAGCACTCAAACATTTTCAAGCATGTCGAACTGAATTGACCCTAAGAGTTAATAATGTCATAAGGTTGGAATCTTTAACAGGTTATATCTTGGAGCTCGTGCAAGGTATGGATGTTAGTCTAGGTGCTATAGGAATATGTTGCCAAGACCTATAATAACCTCTCTCTCTTTTTGGAGATTGGATTCTATTTTGATTTTGTGGCCCCATCTTAGATGACACTAAAACTTGTAGTGTTGGCCAGTACAAAGTTGCCAACTATTGAATCTCTCTCACCATTCATCATGGGATCAAATTTTCTATTATGTTAGCCTCTAGTGGCTAGGTAAACCCTAGTCCCAAGCTTGTCCTATCCCATTGAGTGCTTGAATATTCTCATGCACACCGAACCAAATTGACCCTAAGAGTCACTAAATGCCATAGGGATGCGATCTTTGATGGGGCATATCTTGAAGTTTGTGCGAGGTATGGATGGGATTAAAGGTGCTATAGGAACATGTTTCTAAGACCTACAATAACTTATCTCTCTTTTTGGAGATTGGATTCTATTTTGATTTTGCTGCCCCATCTTGTGTGATGTTGAAACTTGTAGTGTTGGCCAATACAAAGTTGTCAACTGTTGAACCTCTCTCACCACTCATCGTGGGATCAAATTATCTATTATGTTAGCTATGGGTGGCTAAGAAAACCCTTGTCCCAAGCTCATCCCATTCTGTTGAGTGCTCAAAAGTTCTCGGGCACACTAAAGCGAATTGACCCTAAGAGTCACTAAATTCCATAAGGATGCAATCTTTGATGGGGTATATCTCAAAGCTTTTGCAATGTAGTTGGATGTGATTCTAGGTGCTACAAGACCATGTTGTCGAGACCTACAATAAGCTCTCTCATTTTGGAGATTAGATTTTGTTTTGATTTTGTAGCCCCATCTTGGGTGATGTTGAAACTTGTGGTGTTGGCCTGTACAAAGTTGTCAATTGTTGAATCTCTCTCACTGTTTGCTATGGATCAAACCATCTATTTTGTTAGCTTTGGGTGGCCTAGTAAACCCTAGTCCCAATCTCATTTTGTCTCATTGAGCACTCAAACATTCTCGGGCATGCCGAACCAAATTGACCCTAAGAGTCACTAAATGCCATAGGACAGTGATCTTTGATGGGGCATATCTTGGAGCTTGTGTGAGGTATGGATTTGATTCTAGGTTCTATATGACCATGTTGGTAAAACCTACAATCTCTCTCTTTTTTGAGATCAGATTTCATTTTGATTTTGTGGGCCCATCTTGAGTTTATTTAGAGGTTTATTTAGCACAGTTTTCTCCCTATATTATTTCTATGAGGGTTAGGGATTTTCATTATGTGTGATGCAAAAATTGGTTCTTGCAGCGGTATTGAGTTGTAAGGGATTACAAATTGTAATTAGTTTGTAATCACTAGATAATAATAATATTGGACTTGTTGTTGGTGAATGTAGCCTAGGGATTAGGTGAACCACGTTAAATCTTGGTGTCTTTTGTTCTCTTTTATGCGATCTATTATTTTCTAATATTGGTTATATTTGCATGTAACTATTATTTTTGTCTAAGGGTAATCCTAACAAGTGGTATCAGAGCCAAGTTGGTCATCATTTATTTTTCAGCTAGACCGCCGTCATTTTTTTTAGCGATCCTCTGCAGGAAGGTCTCACGGTTGAGTGGGAGTCTCACGGTTAAGTGGGAGCAATGGAAGACAATGGTAAGTTGAGGGTTGACAAGTTTAATGGGAAAAAATTTTAGTTATGGAAGATGCAAATGGAGGACTATCTCTATCAGAAGGATTTATGAAAGTCGCTGGAAGGAAAACCTAAAAACCAGCGAACTATGACCAATGAGGAATGGGAGATTCTAGATAGAAAGGCACTTGGAAGCATTTGGTTATGCTTAGCAATGTCAATAACATTTAACATTACAAAAGTGAAGATGATGGAAGAGTTGATGGAAACCCTAGCAAAATTGTATGAAAAGCCCTCCACAATAAGGTATTTCTCGTGAGGCATTTATTTAATATGAAAATGGTAGAAGGTGGATATATTGAAAATCATTTAAATGAGTTTAATACTATTACTAGTCAGTTATCTTCTATGGGTATTAGTTTTGATGAAAAAATTAGGGCTCTCTTGATTTTTTGTTCTTTTCTTGAAAAATGTAATGGCTTGGTAATGGTTGTGAGTAATTATGTTTTTAGATCTAATACCCTAAAATATGATGATGTGATCAGTGTTATTTTGAGTGAGGAAACTTGTAGGAAAATCTCAGGTGGATTTACATCAGGAAGTGCTTTGAATGCACAAAGCAAAGGTAGAATGATTAAGAGAGGAAATAATTCTAGAAATCATCAAAAATCAAGAGGAAAGTCAAAGGGGAAGAGGTCTCACCTAGTGAATGACAGTGCCTATAGAAAGTAAGGACAATAATCTAGGGTGGGTCAAGTGAACTAAGATACAAGATCATAGATTGGGTAGATCAGCTTGATTGGGCACAATCAAGAGGACAAAGAGATTGTTGGTACTGTGGTAAAATAGGGCATAAGAAAAAAGATTGTTGGAATCAAAAGAAAAATGAAGGAGATAAACCAGAAGGGAACAAGCAGGAAAATGTGGTAAGTAAAAAATCTGAAGAGGATGTTTTGCTTGTCTTTAAAAAAAATTGATGATTCATGGGTTTTAGATTCTAGTGTTTCATTTCACGCTACACCACATAGAGGTTATTTTATTGATTATGTCCAAGGGGATTTTGGGCTTGTTTATTCGGGAGATAATGAACCCAGTCAAATTTTTGGAAAGGGAAAAGTTAAGATTAAGTTGTAGAATGGGAATCATTGGCTACTACATGAGGTAAGACATGTTCCGAGGCTGAGTAGGAATTTAATTTCAGTAGGAAAACTCGGTGATGAGGGTTGTGTAGTTACTTTTAATGGTAAAAATTGGAAGGTTTCAAAAGGTTCCCTTGTAGTAGTAAAAGGTGTGAAAGTAGACACCTTATATCTTTTTATAGGTCATAATGTTCCTTCTATTGATTGTTTCAGAGAAAAATGTGTTCGAATGTTCAAATGGGAAGAGTACTTCTGAGAAGAGGGGTGAATCAGAAGTAACTAGTTTTTATCCTTTTAAACCTTCATTAATCACATAACTGAAAGTAAAGTACATGCATGTAAACATATAAACAAACATGAAATGAAAGCATGCATCAAAACACGACACAAGTGATTTGTTAATCAAGAAACCCTTCAGGAATAAGAAGTTAAAACTGGGGTGGGGATGACACCTACAAAAATTACTACAGCAATATGTTCAACCCTTTCTGATGGTCTATGCTATGAAAGGCCTGCCCTGTTAAAGGCTTTACACTGTGCCAATAGTAACCTAATTAGAGGATTTACAAACACTTTTCATGAAGTGTCACCTTGTTAAAGGATTTAAAATAGGTTGTCAAACCCACCTAATACATAGGTTTTTCATCACCTTCTCCAAAGGTTTTCCTACCTGGTTATTAAGCTAACCTATCAATATAGGATTTCAGCATCTAATACAATGGTGAGAAAGTATTAGAACATTTGACTTGATAGAGTGATATCCTCAATTGTTGGTTTTAGGTACTAGATTTTCTCTTCCTGTTCTAATCATTGCTTGATCTGATGTTTGTATGTGTCCCCTATTCTTTTCTGATCAACTAGATATGAAATTGCTACACTGTTCCTCTAAGTCTTTCCTTCTTCACACTAAAATTTTACTATAATCTCCCCATACAAAGTTCTCTTACTTCTTACCTAATGGATTTTTCAACCTCCTTTTAAAGATTGTGAAGACTTAGGATTAGGTATGGACTATGATCCACATTGAATCTCAAATTCTCACTCATACCTTGCATTTTTCTCATTGGTTGCATGCCTTCTCCATTTTTTTTTGATTGGCTGCATGTAGATCGCATAGAAAATGTAAATGATTCATCTTTATCCTTTTTCTTTTTTGAAATCTCTCTATGTCAACTCCAAAAATGGTTTATATTTGAGTTTGTGAGGGCACAACCTCATATGTTGATTCTATGTTACTCAGCACAGATTATATTTCTAATGCTTGGCACATGAATGTTTCTGTATTTCTTAGTGCATGTTACATTTCTAGATTGCTCGACACTTGTTATACTCTATGTTGCTTGGCACATACTATGATTTTTCTTGCTTGGCATCTATGACTTGCTCGGCACCTGAAGTTACTCAACACATATTAAGATTTTGACTCAGCACACACTATGGCTCGGCATATATAGTGTATTCGGCTTCAATATAAAAAATGCTTAAGTGTGTTGACACTCAAATGTCAAAACTATCTAAGGGCTTAACAATCTCCCCCTTTGACATGAGTGTCAAAAACACTTAACTAGATATTGTTAATCTATCCCTATGAGTACCTTATCCACAAAATTTCAAAATTGTTCAAAATTATATTAAAATACCTTAACTCCCCCTGAGCTAATTTGTGCCTTGTCATTTTTGCAATCTAAATTCTATGTTGAATGTGCCTAATGCTCTCTATCCTTTTTCCTATTCGTGTTCCTTGTTTCAGATCTAGTTTCCACATGCTTGTCAAAAAAATTCATCTCCCCCTCACTTTGTCTTATTTCTTGTCTTCATCTTTTTTGGTTGCATATAGACTTTCCACTTTATTCCCAAAATGAATGAAAGCATGTAATCAAAATTATCTGGTATTGTCCATATATCTTCATATATCTCCATATATACATATCTCTTCCTAATGTATATATATCTCCCCCTTTTTTGAAACTGATGTCAAAGGGTTCTAAGGAGTAATACCATACTTAGCAAAAAATGTACTATTTACCTCTAGGAGTATCTTCAAAGCTACATCCCAATTTTCCAATGCAATGTCCAATGACTTGTGTTGGATGGCAGTTTTTGTAAAAAGGTGTACAAATCCATCTAGGGTAGAAATATTTGGATCTTTCTTTAGGACTATTTTTTTGTATGCTTTCTACTTGTGGAGGACCTCTAAGTGTGGGGTTATGGAGGATTGCATTTGCATCAATTTTGCCTTTATGTTTTCCTCCTCTATATTAACACAGCTAATTCCCTTTGTGTGTGAAGCATCTGTGCAAAATGTTTCTCACTCTGACCTAGATTTTTTGGAAGTTGCATGCTAGAAATCTTGAGATTTCTTTCCAAGCTCATTTCTTTGGCTATTCTCTTGTCTAAAGTTGGAAAAATCACACAGTTTGGTGTACAATGAGAAAGTGTTCCCAAGTACAATGTTTTCTCTTTCCAATTTCTTAGCCAATTCAACTTGTGCTAATGTTATATCATTTGATATTTTCTCATTTACTTTGCCCTAGAATTTTCTTTCTGACTATTCCATTAATTTTACATTTGTATCATGGTCTTCATTAGTCACTTGGTCAACGATATCTAATAGTTGTTCTACTATAGGCCTTGTTTCATATGGCAAGCTGAAGGCATCCATGAAGATGTCCTTTATCTCATTCAGTGCTTGCTTATACTTGTATTCTCTTCTCAATACTTCTTGTCTCTTTCTCCTATCCAATGCACCTTGTATTTCATTTATCTTTTCTATGGTGAGGGTGTTGGATTCATAGGAGGGAATGATGATCTCTTCGTCAAGTTTAGGATCTCCATAATGAAGCATCCTAGCTACCTTTCTAGAGCTTGAGCCTGGTGTTTGAACTTGCATTGATATCATTTCTGTGCTTAGCTTTTGAAGAGTTTGAGTGGGAGTACCAATTTTTGGTAATTCAACCAATGTCTATATTATAGCTTTCTCCTCATCTCTTGTTTCCTCCTTCTTTTCTTTTGATTTCCCTTTATCACTGACAATTTCTAGGGGTGAACCTATTGACTGTTCTTTTTTTCCTGTATCTCCCCCTATTGCTACACTTGGTGTCTGAAGTGCATCATTTACTACTTTTGGTGGAGATGGTGGTGGAAGTAGTAGGAGTTTAGTAGCAGTGTATGTAAAAGATTGTTCCTTTGGCTTCACCTTTTCTTTTTGAGGTGTTCCTACTGCTCTTTGGAGTTCATCTACACTCACCAATACAGGGCTTGTACACAAATGTTCTTGTAGAGTAGATTGGTGAAGGATCTTTGAGAGATCCTCTACAATTAAAGTTGATGTTTTGACATGAAGTGACAATAACATCCTTTATTTTTATGATCTCTGCAGGTGTGATAGTGGCATGAGGAGGGCTAGGAGGTGGTATTTATGTGTCTTGCACACTTTTTTCTTCCTATCCATCTAATGAATTTTCCTCTCCTTTAGTTGTATTCTCCTCTTCTTCCTCCTTATTTGCTTCCTTTTCTAGTCTTCCTTCCTCACCTTTCTTCTCCTCTTTATTTCTTGTCTCTTTTTCTTCTCTTCTCTTTGAGCTAGCCTCAACCTTATATTCCTCGTCAAATATATCATCAATTGACTTGTATGTTGATTTCTAAAATTTTGTGGATTTATTTACAACATTATCTATCTTATTTTGGAGAATTCAAAATGTTCTATTTTCAAGAGAAAATTTGCTATTATGCCTTTTATTTGCCTTAGCTATTTGACCTTTACTTAGGTCTAGTAGTATTCTAGCTAGGGTTGATTCTCTTATCTCATTTTCCATTTGCAAACAAAAATGCCACTTATCTATAATTATCTTGTATAGCTCCTTGGGCATTGTACTATCTAATTATAGAGGTGTGTGTTTGTATTCAGCTATCATTTCATACACTAATTCCTCTATTTTATTTTGCTCTTCTTTATTGAGCTTATTAAAGTCCATAGTCTTTAAACCATTCAAGTTTTCTTTTCTAATATTTACACATAACTTGTCAATGGCTAACTTTGTGGGATGACTTACCACTTTAAACTGGTTGATATCATTTGACTTTGTTCTTTCTTCATCTGAATCTGGCTGGGCAACATATTTTCTTCTCTTCCTTGGTTCTTCACTAGTCTACTTTGTGGCTTTCTTCTTCTCTTTGGCTTCATCTTTTTCCTTTTGAGTTGTAGACCCGGTGGTAGCCCTTGTAGTAGGCTTCTTTACTTTGACTTCAATGGGCTTTGTCCCTTTCTTTGCCTTGGGCTAAGGTGCATGCTAAGTTTTGGATTTCCTTTTGGTGGCTTTGGCTTTAGTGGGTACTTCCTCAACTTCTTCTTCCTCAACACCTTCTTCTTTGTCCTCTTCTAGGCCCTGTGTCAACTCTTCTAGCTCTTTCCCTTTCTCACCTTCTTCCTCACTGTCACCTTCCATTTCTTCTACTTCTTCTTCACCTTCAATATTTGCCCCAAATGTCTTCTTTATTTTTCTTACCATTTAATCTTTCTTCTTGACTATAGAGGTTGTCTTCAAATCTGTTACCACCCTAGATCTGACAATATCATAAGTTCCAAAATGAGGAGCATCCTTGTCAATTTCTTCTGCAAGTAAAGCAGCAATTGCAACTGAAGCTTGGTCTACATCAAGCTCATATCCAAGTGGCCTAAACCATCTTACTCTAGGTATCACTACTTGGATGTAGGTGTGATCTATGTCAACCAAGAAACAAATATTATTTACATGTTTCTCATCCAGTGATACTGGTATCCTCATCCTTTGTTTCATGGACTTCTTGAAGTCCTCAAAGTAGCTTGTCATATGAGCATCAAAATTGTCTCTCATTTGCTCAATAAACTCATTGACTTGTGTAACAATTGTCTTTTTAGGATCCCATCTTACCTTTCCAACTAAAGGAAATTCTTTCATGACAGAGAAAAATATTCAAACCAATACTGATCCAAATTTGCATTGAGCTCCTTTATATTTCCTTATGGCTCGAAAATTTTTATTGATTTGTTGTAGCATGAGCTCTGCTAGATCATAAGTGTGATCCTTCTTCACAAGTTTGTATGCAACATCTACTGCTACGCATGGCACATTGTTCAATCTGCTTGATTGATAGAATTTATGAGATATGACTCTTCTAACAGTGAAATCAAGTAGGGTATCAGTGATGGTATCTATGGTCAATCCCTTGTTATTCCATTTGGCACCAGTGTTTTTCTTTATGGCCTCCATTTTGTCACTTCTTAGAGTCTTAGGCCGATCTAGGGTTGGAAATCCAGTAACCCTATGAACAATTTTCTTTGTGATCTTCACTGGCCCTATTTCTAACCAAAATGATCCATCATGAATTCGACTTAACATTATATGAATCCATTCAATCTTAAATACAATGGAGAAAACTAGGGCTTTAATTAAACCCTTCTTCTCAAAAATTTAAAACTCATCCTTCGATATACCCTTGTCACATAGCTTATCAAAGGCATTGAAAATTTCTAGGTCAACTATAGCTCCAATCTTAAAGTTATAACATTTTCTGACATCTTGGACCATTACAACTTTGTCTAAAATGATTGAAAAAGCACCAGCTGGGTCATTTTTATAGGCAACTTCGAGTATTGGTCTAAATTTAGGCTATTTAACTTAATTTCTAACAAGTTGAATCTCATGATCATCCTTTCCCTTTGTGCTTTTGACCTAGATGCCTTCTTGATCGAACTAGGGTTTAATATTAAATAAATTTTCAAATACTGTGTAGCTCGACACTTGATGAAATACTTTTGAATTGAAGAGTTTGAATTGAATTGATGTTGAGATCAGCAGAAATCATTGCTAAATTGCTATTTGATTGCCTCTTCATTCTTCTTATCTTCACTTTGTGTTTGAATGGCTTGAAAATGAGTGATTTTCAACTTTATTATGTTCAAAACCTTGCATTTATTGCATAGTTCTTACAGATATACACTTAGCACTTAAAGGTTTTAGTATAACTTAGCTCCCATTGTAAGTTATTTACTCGACATCAACTAGACTTTTCAGCGTGGCATATACTAGAGTTTCACTCGGCATCCAAGGGTAGCTCAGCATCTTCTACAAAATTTTAATTTTTTTTTTTTTTTAACTTGACATCTTTTCTTATGCAAATTTCTTCTTGACAGCACTTCTTTGTTCTTTTGGGTTGATGTATGATATATATTTATATTTATCAGTCCCATGTACTTGTCTTGTGCTTAATTGGATGAAATGTGATCATTTGACCTCTTGGGTGAAGTGATCCCTCCATTGGATGTACTTGATCCATCTCTTCTTTGCCATGTCTTTTTCATTTCTATCTTGATGTATTCCACATCAACTTTTTCTTTACCCTTGTTGACTTTTGACTTGGGTGCTTTAGCCTTTGTTGGATAGTTCCTGCTAACATGTCCTATCTTCAAGCAACTAAAACATGTGGTTTGGCTTAACTATTTGCTATAATTTCCCTTGAAGTGTGTTCTTATGCAATTTTGAGGAACATGATTATATTCTTGACAGTAGTGACAACTTTGCTTGGTGTTGTAATCCCAATTATAGTGTTGTGCATAGTTGTTTCTCCTTGTAGGCTGATTAGATGTCCACATCAGCTTTGATTTGCACTCGAAAGCTCTATGTCCATACTTTTTGCAATTGTAGCAGTGACCTTCAAATCTTGGTGTCCTCATGGTTTTGGTTCTACAATCTTGTGTTGAGTGTCCTTGCATGTTACACTTGTGACAATAACCTTTATTTTTGGATGTGTCTCATTGACTGGTCTTTCTACTCCTACAAACATTAGCAGTGTGCCCCTTTTTATTACAGAAATGACAAGTGGGTTTAGTGTTCTTACCTTTGTTGTTCCTTTCTGTTGCATTCTTGGATGATTCTCCTTGTTGAGTGCTGGTGTAACCAAGTCCTGAAGTATCATTACTAGCCCTTGGTGATTTCAGTAATTGTTCAAAGTACTTGATAGCCTCATTTGGTTTTTTGTAGCTTTCTACTATCTCCTTTTCTCTCTTCAATTCATTCTACAATTGTTCATTTTGCATCTTCAAGGTGGAGATCTCAATGTCCTTCATGTTTAGCTCATGATGAGCATTCATCATTTGGCTTAAGGTGTCTAGCTGCATGTTTGAGATTTTTTCAAACTCAATTGTCTTCTCCTCCAATCTATTGGTGAGATTTCTCTTGTCATCTTCAAGCATGTCTCTATCCTCAATTGCTCTCTTCTTTTGTTCAGTTATTTCACATAACATTATAGCTTGTGATTCTTGTTCCATTTTAAGAGATCTTATCTCTTCTGCTTAAGCTCTATGTTTCTCCATCAATTCTACTATTGCTGCATCAAACTCCTTGGAATCTCCATTGGAAAATATTTGTGTGGTATCAATCTCCTTGTTGTGTATGTCATTCTCAGCTATGGCTATCTCAGTTCTTCTTTTTAAGGATTTTCTCAGTTCCTCTCTGGCTTCTTCTACTTTATGTAGAGCTAAATGCACATCAATCACTTGATTGTCAATAAACTTCCCAAGTTTGAAGACTTCCATATTCTAATCTTTTTCTCCAATCTGTTAGGCTTCTCCTTGTGAGAACCAATACTCTGATACCAATTGTTGGAATGTTCAAATGGGAAGAGTAATTTTGAGAGGGGAGGTGAATCAGAAGTAACTAGTTTTTATCCTTTTAAACCTTCATTAATCACATAAATAAAAGTAAAGTACATGCATGTAAACATATAAACAAACATGAAATGAAAGCATGCATCAACACATGACACAAGTGATTTGGTAACCCAAAAACCCTCCAAGAATAAGAAGGTAAAACTGAGGTGGGGATGACACCCACAAAAATTACTGCAGCAATATGTTCAACCACTTCTGATGGTCTACACTATGAAAGGCATGCCCTATTAAATGCTTTACACTGTGTCAATAGTGACCTGGTTAGAGGATTTACAAACACTTTGCATGAAGTTTCACCTTGTTAAAGGATTTACAATAGATTGTTAAACCCACCTAATACATAGGTTTTTCATCACCTTCTCCAAAGGTTTTCCTACCTAGCTGCTAAGCTAACCTATCAATAAGGTATTTTAGCATCTAATACAATGGTGAGAAAGTATTAGAACATTTGACTTGATAGAGTGCAATCCTCAATTACTAGGTTCAGGTACTAGATCCGCTCTTCCTATTCTGATCCTTGCTTGATCTTATCTTTTTATGTGTCCCCTGTTCTATTTTGATCGACTAGATATGAAACTATTGCACTATTCCTCTAAGTCTTTCCTTCTTCACATTGAAATTTTTCTATAATCTCCCCATACCCAATTCTCTTACCTCTTACCTAATGGATTTTTTGACCTCCTTTTAAAGATTGTGAAGACTTAGGATTAGGTATGGATCTACAATCCACATTGAATCTCAAATTTTTGCTCATACCTTGCATTTTTCTCATTGGTTGCATGCCTTCTCCATTTTTTCTGATTGGCTACATGCAAATCGCATAGGGAATGTAAATGATTTGTCCTTATCCTTTTTCCTTTTCAAAATCTCTCTATGTTAGCTCCAAAAATGGTTTACATTTGAGTTTGTGAGGGCACAAACTCATATGTTGGTTCTGTGTTACTCGGCACTTATTATATTGCTAATGCTTGGCACATTAATTTTTTTGTATTGCTTGGTACATGCTACATTTTTGGATTGCTTGGCACCTGTTATACTCTATGTTGCTTAGCACATACTACACTCTGTCTTGCTCAGGATCTATGACTATGGCTCGGCATATATAGTGTATTCGGCTTCAATACAGAAAATGCTTAAGTTTATTGACACTTAAATGTCAAAACTATCTAAGGGCTTAACAAAATGAATGTTCAAGAATAGTTGTTGTGGTTGAGCAGGGAGAACAAATAGCTATTGTAGATTCTGATCCAGATTGTGGCACAATAGACTTGGGCACATGAGTGAAAAAGGTATGAAAGTAATTCATTGAAAGAAAGTTTTACCAAGTCTAAAATGTGTCAATATGGATTTTTTTGAAATTTGTGTGTAGGGAAAATAAAAGAGAGTGAGTTTTGTGGAGACTAGGAAGGGAAAGAAAAATGAGAGATTAGAGCTTGTGCATCCCAATGTGTGGGGACTGACTTAGGTATCTTCCCTTGGTGGCTCTCATTATTATGTTACATTTATTTATGATGCAACTAGAAAATTATGAGTTTATTTCCTTAGAAAGAAATCTGATGTATTTCAAACTTTTAAGAAATGAAAATGTTTGGTTGAAAATGAGACTAGTAGGAAATTAAAATGTCTTAGAGCTAATAATGATGGTAAGTATAGTAGTCATGAATTTGAAGATTATTGCTCCACTAATGGTATTCATTTACAAAAAATTGTTCCAATGACTCCATAGGAAAATGGACTAGTTGAACGCATGAGCAGGACAATAATGGAGCGTGCAAGAAGCATGAGGTTGCATGCAAAGTTTCCCTTAAACATGTGGGTAGAGGCTATCAATACTGCTATATATTTGATTAATAGAGGTCCCTCTACTCTTTTGGGTTGTGGTATTCTAGAGGAAGCATGGACTAGTAAGAAGGTGAGTTATTCTTTTCTCAAAACCTTTGGTTGTGAAGCATTTGCTCATGTAGATTCTGAAAAATAGAATCAAGCTGGAAGCTAAGTCAAAGAAATGTTTATTTTTTGGATATGTCACTAATGAGTTTGGTTATAGGCTTTGGGATTTTGAAAATTATAAAATAATAAGAAGAAAGGATGTCATATTCAATGAGAAGGTGTTGTACAAAGATCTATTTTAGCAACATGAGAAGAAAGAAGATGATTATGTACTGTTGGATGATACTCCAAAAGTTGATGTTCTAGCAATTCCTCATGATCTGTAATAACTGTAACAACAAATACCACACACCTCAATGAATGTTAGATGGTCAATAAGGCTAAGTAAACCTCTAGAAAGATTTTTTCCTTCCTTGTATTCTATTTTACTTACTAATGCCAATGAACTTGAATGTTATGATGAAGTTGTGCAAGTGGATACAAAGATTCAGTGGGAATCTACAATGAAAGAAGAAATGGAGTCTTTACTGAAAAATAAGACATGGGATTTATGCAAGTTTCTTGCAAGTAAAAGGGCTTTACAGAATAAATGGGTTTACAAGTTAAAAGAAGAGGATGGAGGTAAGAAAATATTTAAAATCAAGTTAGTTGTAAAAGGATTTGCACAAAAAAAAGGCATTGATTTTGATGATATATTTTCTCTTGTTTTTAAAATGACTTCTATTCATATTGTTTTAAGTATTGTGGCTATTAAAGATTTGCATGTAACTATTATTTATGTTTGAGGTTAGTCCTAACAAGTGGTATCAGAGTTTGGTCGGATGATGATGGCTACATTATTTTATGTTTATATGTTAATGATATGCTTGTAGTTGGGTCTAACATGGACGACATTAAGGGGTTGAAACGCCAGTTAGCACATGCATTTTCTATGAAGGATTTGGGGGTAGCAAAACAAATTCTTGGTATGAAGATTTGCAGAGATAGGAAGAATAAGAAATTGACATTATCTCAGGTTGATTATATTGCAAAGGTATTGCAACGTTATGAAGAATGCTAAAGTTGTTAGCACACCTTTACCTAGTAATTTGAAGTTGACTAAGGAGATGTGTCCCAAGACACAAAAAGAGAAGGATAAGATGTTTAAGGTACCTTATGCTTCAGCTATAGGAATCTTGATGTATACTATGGTTTGTACTAGGCCAGATATGAAGAATGCTAAAGTTGTCAGCACACCTTTACCTAGTCATTTGAAGTTGACTAAGGAGATGTGTCCCAAGACACAAAAAGAGAAGGATAAGATGTTTAAGGTACCTTATGCTTCAGCTATAGGAAGCTTGATGTATACTATGGTTTGTACTAGGCCAAATATGAAGAATGCTAAAGTTGTCAGCACACCTTTACCTAGGCATTTGAAGTTGACTAAGGAGATGTGTCCCAAGACACAAAAAGAGAAGGATAAGATGTTTAAGGTACCTTATGCTTTAGCTATAGGAAGCTTGATGTATACTATGGTTTGTACTAAGCCAGATATTACACATGTAGTGGGACTCTATAGCAGGTATATGAGTCATCTAGGAATTGAGCATTGGAATGTAGTCAAATGGATTCTTAGATATTTGAGAGGAACATCTAGTAAGTGTTTACACTTTGGGAGCTCTACTACTAATTTATAGGGCTATGTTGACTCAGATTTAGCAAGAGATATTGATACTAGGCAGAGTACTATAGGTTATGTATTTACTGTTGGTAAGGCAGGAGTGAGCTAGGTTTCTAGGTTACGAAAGGTTAATGATTTATCCACTACAAAGGTAGAGTATGTGATTTATCCACTACAAAGGTAGAGTATGTTGTTGATACAAAAGCAACCCAGGAGATGATATGGCTTTAGTTTTTGGAAGAATTGGGACATCCTTAGAAGGGTAATTATTTGTATAAAAATAGTCAGAGTGTCATTCATCTTGGAAAGAATTCAGCTTTGCATTCAAAGACAAAACACATTCAGTTGTGGTATTATTTCATTCAATCAGTTTTGGATGATGGATAGTCAAAGCTAGAGAAGATACATATAGATGTCAATCCAATGGATATGTTTACAAAGGTACTGACAAGGGAGAATTTGAATTCCTCTTCAGCTTCAATTGGTCTTCTAGACCGAACAGAATAAATGAATAGTAGAGTCCAAAGTGGTTTGATATTCCAGTGGAAGCTACAAGTTAAGCAATGCTATGATCAGTCTCCAAGTGGGAGGTAATTTTTTTGGAGTCTAATCAGTCTCCAAGTGGGAGATTATTTTGATATGAAGCCTAATCAGACTCAGAGGTTTATTCGGCATAGTTTTCTCCCCATATTATTTCTACGAGGGTTTGGGGGAAAGACCCCCAAGATTGGTTCAAGAGGCAGTGCCCCATGTGTGCTCCCTGTTGTAGTGCCCCCACAAGGGTTTTCAAGGGTAGTGCCCCCAAAGCCAAAAATGACCTTATATTATAAAAGGCGTCGACTACTATTTTTCTATTATTCTAGTCCTAATTTTGTAAGTGACAAAAAACTTGTATAAAAAGGCTTAGGATTAGAGATTTTCATTATGTGTAATGCAAAAATTGGTTCTTGAAGTGGTATTGAGTTGTAAGGGATTACAGATTGTAATTAGGTTGTAATCACTAGATAATAATAATATTGGACTTGTTGTTGGTGGATGTAGCCCATGGATTGGGTGAACCACGTTAAATCTTAGTGTCTTGTGTTCTCTTTTATGTGATTTATTATTTTCTTATATTGGTTATATTTGCATGTAACTGTTATTTTTGTCTGAGGTTAATCCTAACATTAGGTGATGCTAAAACTTGTAGTGCTAGCTAGTATAAAGTTGTTGACTATTGAATCTCTCTCACCATTTGTCGTGGGATCAAACTGTTTGTTCCATTAGCTCTAGGTGGCCAAGTAAACCCTAGTCCTAAGATCGTCCTATCTCGTTGAGCGCTCAAATTTTCTCAGGAACACCAATCCAAATTGACCCTAAGAGTCACTAAATTTCATAGGGATGTGATCTTTGATGAGCCATATCTCGGAGCTCGTGTGAGGTATGGAAATCTTCCAATCGCCTATCAATACTAAACTATAAACTCTCAAAACTCTCAAAGAGCTCGAACAAACAAACTCCAATACTCCATTACCTTATCAAAACATTTCCAACTACTAACTTTCGGGCTCATAATCATTGAGTAGAAGGCAGATTCTTCAAAGCCTTCCAACACACATGTAAACTCTAACCAAGCCACAGTCACATTTTCAATTGTTGATTCTCTATATTTTCCATGCAATTAGAAGGTATTTACTGATTTTCAGCCATATCCATAATAAGAAACAAAGGAATGGTGTCAACTTATAAGATGGTTATCTAAAACAACCAAGGGAACCTTTAAATCTTCCTCCACTTTATATAAAGATAACATGCAAGTATTGTGATCATTTAACCCAAAGAAGCATGTTGTTTATTGCTCAATCTATGAATACAAAGAACTTTTTGAGATAGTTGAAGAATCTCTTGGAAGGATGGAATAGATGAGAGACTGAAGTTTCTAAGATAGTTATCTTATTTAGCAAGAAAACCCTCATTATAACATAGGTTTGGAGGTTTGTGTATCTCCTCAACAATTAGGACTTTGAAAGTCAGATGTTTGTAAGATCTTTGTAAGGAAAAACTATAAAAAAAATTTTAAAAAAAGTTCAGTTGTTATTTTTATTTGAAAGTTTAATGAGTTGGAAGTTAGAAGGTATGTTTTAGGCCTATTTGTCTAGATTCGAGCCTACAAGTTATATGCTTTATTGAATGGTTGGGAGTCTATGTTTTTGGAATTTAGTCAAGCTTAGTATTGGGTATCTTAATCCCTCATTGGTTTTGGTTTTTTTTCTTAGAGATTTTGATTTCCTACCTTAAAATCGCAAAGGTAGGGCTACAAGAAAGAGCCTCTTTAGGTTTGTTTGTCAGAATTGATGTTTTGAAGTCCACTAAGGTGTATAGCACCTTAGGAATGTTGAAACCACTTAAATGGAAATGAGTTAAGCCTTTTGGAATCTTATTGGGGTATGGTGTTGTGAAAGATCCTGGAGGGTGTAAGGTAGTGGAGGTGTTGGGTATTCTGAGAGGTAGTTGGTTGAGTTTGTGAAGGGTTAGGTAGAGACATTTGGAATAGGTAGTTTACCTTAAAAGTGTTCTTCTTGTGAATCCACTAGCTTTTGGTGTGAGCACTTGGCATCATTTTGGATACAAATTATATTAAAATAAAAAAACATGAAATGTACTTAAAACATAAACAAAAAAGACAAGATATATATTATGATAACCAATAATGTCATACATGAACAAACATATAATATATTATGATAACCAATAATGTCATACATGAACTAACATATCATATATTATGATAACCAATAATGTCATAATTCTAATAATGTCATGCATCAAATATATGCCATACATCAAATGTATGTCGAATATGTCCACCAACATAAAATCCAAGATATATGTCCACTAATGCATGTACATGTGTGTCTATCCCTATATCTTCTTCCCACAAGGAGAAGGAAACAAATCCCTCAAGGTCTTTGGTCATTGCGTGGAGGGAGATGATGGGGATGATGGGGTCTTCCTCACATGCTTTCTCATCCTCTTATTTAGGCTCCTCTTTAACTAGATTTGACACAAACAAAGTAGATATGAATCAATAATTATTATAAATTGAAATCAAATATATGTACACACAAAATTAACTATTTTCTTACTGCCATCAAATAGTCACTCTATACATTCACCTCAGAGGCTCGCGAATGATCGGGTGTAACAAGGCCCTACAAAAATCCAATCAATATAATCACTTATAACTAACATTTGAAATTTCAATACTAACTATTATAAATAACAACTAAAACTAAAAAAATTCTTTCATACCTCGATCAATGGCTTTGAACTAGCCATCGCGGCAACAACTCCATGGTCAATGGACTAGCAAAGATAAGGAGTCTTGGACGTCAACAATTGCATGTCATATAATACATTTTACATGTAACATGAAACATGAAACAAATATAATCAAATGAATTAAATTAACATGAAACAAATATATCTCTACGAAGCTTGTATCATGCCTAAGCTCAGAGTCCCTTGTGAATGTCGATGGTCTAGTAGAGAACTAATGCATAAATTTTTTTTGTCAATTCTTCATATGATTACTTAACAAATATATGTATTAATTTAAATGATTAAATCAATACATACCTCTTGACTCATCAACAAGATGTAAAATGGGGTCAGGGAATCCATACTAGGGCCATCAACACTCTTACCCTAAATTTTAAACAATTTCAAGACATGATAATTAATTAGTCATTCACTATACATACAAAATGTGATCAAATTAGTTTATTATAATTTTAATTTACCTATGTGTCAATGACAAATGTGTCACTCAGCAACTCATCAGTGACTAGCCCATCATCCATAGTGTCTCCAACATGACTATCAAATGTGCATAAGGATCCACATGATGTGCACATATGACCATGATGCAAAGAAGGCTCCTCCTCAACTAATGGACCAGCACAATGAATGAGGGTATGTGTCAAAGCATTGATATTCCCTAAAGTATTGGTCTCTACATGTTCCTTCACAACTGAAGGAATAATCAAATGCTCACCTTGTGGCTTGATAATAGGCACCCTAACTACATTAGGGTCACGACATGCTCCTGACCTCTCAAATGATGACCTCCCACCTCTACCCTGAGATTCTAACATATCAAAATAATTGGGGATCTCCCCAAGGACAAATTCACAATATAATTTCTTTAAGAAATACATTGGAACCTCATGATTATTGCAGGGAGGGGCATCAAAGACCATCCACCATCTATCCCAAAAGTTATTTCTAATATCATTGTGTATGCACCAATGGATGGGAAACCTTTTAGTTGTATGTTTAACAGTGCCTTGTTCTCCAAGCTTTTTAAACAATGCACAAATGCTACCTTTTGCTATGTCTTTTTTTCTTAGTTCTTTATAGGATAATTTATTTGCATAATATCTTCTTTGTTCTTCTCTCTTAACACACCAAATATCCAACTGACCATTAACAGAAGTTACATAGCTCATAATGGACTCAAGGGAGGATGCCAATTGTGCTCTAATAGGATTGGCTTCTCCACAAGCTTTCAACCTACCAATGATTGCTTCTAATTCATTTTTCCCTCTTTCTATTTCATTCGTTATGTTTTCTTGGGTGCTAGGAGGAGGTCTTTCAATCGGTAGAGGTTGCAAAATTTCTTGCTCTTCTTGTGGAGGATTTTCATTTTGATTTTGTCGATCGGACTGGAGATTTGGTGGTTGATTATTCACATTTCTTGATAAAAAACCAATTGCATTCTAAATAAATAAACAAATTTAAAGAAAAACTGAAAAAACCTACAAAACAATGTAAAAACCTACAAACAATGCAAAACCATATAAAAAAATGCAAAAAAAAGAGTAGAAAGCATACTGTATGATCTCGATCTTGATCTTTGGGGATAAGGAGGCATTTTGAGGAGGCGAGTGAGAAAATTCTTCAAGTTTTACAAACTATGTGCGCGTTGTTGAGGAGAAAGAAGGAAACAGAAAAAAGAAATGAAATGGAATGGAATGGGCCACAGGTTTGCAGCCCATATATAAAAACTTATAATTTTAAAAAGCATGCACACACTTGAGCTTGGGCTCTAGAAGCCTTAGGCTTGTGGAGCCCAAGCCCAAGCACATGCGTGCTTTTAGAATTTTAAAAATTTGTTTTTTGTGTCATGTTTTTGGCACCACAACTTGGTGCATCAACCCGTTAATGTCACATGACTTATTTATTACAAATTTTGAAATCAGTGCCTAGTCTTGTAAGCACTAGCTATTCAGATGTAAAAAAATAACATATGACATAGGTAAAATAATATATACCATACTTGTAATCACCTAAAAATGGTCATCTAGACTATTAGCCCCCTTCTCAGCATTTTGGCTAAATTAATTTAATCATTTACCTAGACCAAATTGCTAATAATCAATTTATTTGATTGTAACCTATAGTTTGACTATGCTATCCTAAGTTCATTATTTGATTAAAAGAACATGTCCCCTTTTAATTAAATAAAAGACCCCATTCTTCTAACCCACTTAAAGTGCACACATAAAGTCTTTTTTCTATTTTGCAATTAAAAGAAAAGGCTTTGTGACTTTTGTCTTATATGACAAGTCAACTTATATTCTATTGGTTGATTTGTGTGTGCACATGGATCACTCCTCTTTTCAAATTCCACCGTTGATCATCCACCATCTTCATCTTGATCTCTACCGTCCATACATCTTTAAAAGGGAGAGAGCTTTCCCCCTCAATCATCCATCTTTTGAATATTGTTATGCTGCAGGTTTTCTAACAGGTTTCTTTGGAGCTTTGTGGAGAACTTCTATTTCTTGTCTACATTCTCTCATACCATAGCATTTTAGCTTAGATTCATGTTGCATGTTAGTTTAGCTTCTATTTTGCAATAATCTATCTCACATAGCTTATTAATGGTATTGTAACACTCTCATCCATGCTTAGAATAGCTGCATTTTTCATATTCATTCTAGTTTAATCTTTAGTTGCATTGCGTTCTTGAGGAACTCCTTGGGACATTTGCATTCTTGCATCTTGTCTTTGGAACCTCCCATTGCATGGTTTACTAGCAAGAAGAGTATCTCTAAGGCTCATCTGAGAGCCTTCTTATTCTTAAAATATACTCTCTTGCACTCCGTGGATAGGGAGCTCTAAGCTGGCATCTGAACATTCCAATCTCATGGAATCGTTTGGATAGAAGGGTTTAGAATGGGACACTTTCGATAGGTAAAATAATATATACCATACTCACATGATGTGGCGCAATAAGACTTGATCACTTTTTGCATCAAGATAAACAACTACCCAGATTTGTAATTCAAACTACTTTTTGACGCTCTCATTTTTATTTTTTAAAGAGGGGTAAATGCTTTGACCTGGAGCTATGAACCAGTGAGGCCACAAATGAGGGACCTCATCCCCAGTAGATTTGAACCTTGATGGCAAGGATAACAACTTAACAACTTAACCATCACAACATGCCACTATTGGCTTTTGATGCTCTCATTTCATTGCTATGTATATATCCAATATATCTATTGTATGATAAGAAATTTAAGATGATGTAATGTAATAGAGCATAGCTATTAGGTGTAAGAAATTATATGCTTGGCTAGGACGTAAACTAAAACATAAATCTTACCAAGGGGTACACTTGGAAGTTTGAAAAAAAAAAATTTGTGTCCCCCTTGCTAAGATTTACATTTTAGACATTTCTATGGAACAATATGATATCTCCCATTCTTGCATTATGTAGTGTATATGATTAAAAAGAAAAACTCAAAGTTATGATAACACCAATGTTAAAATTATGACAAGCCATCAACATTAAAACACTAATCTCGTGTTGTGTATGCTATAACACTTAAAATCCATACTATATCATCACATTATGAACTATATTTTCTTCATTCTAAGTCAACCCGAGGAGAAATAGGATACATGTCAAAGGAGGAAAAGAGTCAAGAAAACAAGGCCTATGGAAGATAATGTGTAAGGAAAAATTTGTCACATTACTCCTAGCAAGGAGTTTCTTTATTTGGATTTTGGTGGTATGTATCGTCTTTTATTGGATTTTTTTAATGAAATTCACATTGTTATGAAGAAATTCTAGCCATTCTCTTATTTTGAAGTCTATCTTGTAATTTGTGAATGGACTTTAATGGAGAACGGATTAGAAATTAGGGAACAAAACATGTACTTGTAGCCACATAAAATTATCCCACTTCTTTGGGTTCTTGTGCATCCTTGGTGGGATAGATTGGTAATGATTTAGACAACATATTTATGTGTTAAAACATATCTACTAAGATTAGGGGATAAATTTCTTGAGATTGTGTACTACTTTTAATATGTGAGTTAAAAAGGTACCAAATAGTTTATTTTCAATAGTTTGCAAAATTGAACACAATGGTGTGCTACCAGAAAACATGCAGTGTTGGACTATTAATTGATATAACAGTCAACTATTCAATACCACCATGACCAACAATTCAAAATATTGCTAACACTAGTAATACATGTGACCAAGAATATTTGTCAATTTTTTATGACGTTATAACTGTGCATAAGAGGATGTTACATCACATTTTCCTTTCATGCCATGGAAGTTGTAGGAAAAGCCAAATGATTGTGTTGATAAGATAGGAGGGACAAAGATATCCCATAAAAGCAATAAATAGGAATCAGGATGCACTTGTGTCATGATTATAAATAAATAATATTTATATAATAGTAAATATTTTGATTTGATAATGTTTCATGGTTGCAAAAAATGAAATCATGTCATTGATAATAAAAATGTCAAGATAGTTAATATGGCATGTTAACACATATGTAGCATTAACTCAATTGACCATAGCCAATTGGTAAGGACAATTATGGACAGTTGAACAAAATGAAATGATGTGGAAAAAATATCTTATTTTCTTCATTTTGCATTGGGACAAAATAGAAGTTGCATAATAGATTAAAGGATAACATGGAGGTAGACCGATCAAAAATATCAATAAAACATGACACTTTTAGCTATTGATATCATGTATCTACATTTCAATGAAGCATGCAAAATATGTCAAGGGAATTTTCCCATAAGGTTGACATATCCCATTGAAACGTCAAGTTTTTCCTTCTTTTGATACTTGATGAACCTAGCCACTAAGAGCAATGTATCACAAATTAATAAATGGTTGTGTGTATATTCAAGAAAAATATGGACCCTATCCTCCTACTAATAGCCATAATGAAATACATGACACTTCATGATCACACTTAACAATAAATTTATCAACATAAATATGTAATTTTTTATAACTGTTGGATTTTTTTGGCACCATTCATCCCACCACAGATAATCAATATGAGAAACTTTCAATGGCCTAAAATCTGTCCCAGTGGGTTCACACGTAAAATGTATGGTTAACCTTCATGCAAACCCTAATTCTCTATTACGCAAGGTTCACTCTTTTACCCTTGCAAAATGGTGAAACCTTTATGCTCTACCACATAATTTCCTCATGTTTGACCGACATGTTTTGTGAGCCCTTAAGCTTGCCACATTTTCCCTAGTTGTATGTCGTGTATCTCTTTAATGATCAATCACCCAAGTTTCATTTGTATTTTCACAACATATTTCTAGGGGTCCTTGCAAAATAGCAACAATTAATGGGTCAGCTTTGCAGGTGTCTGCATGTGGGTTAATACTTCTAGTTATCCCATCCCTATAGTTATTTGGCAATGACACAATTTTATTGCTTCTGCCCACAAGATATTTCCAAAGAAGAGCATGTTACTTTCCCCCATGCCATGAGCATGTTATACCTCAATTTCATTCCCAACATGATTGCCCAAGAAACCAGGAGGCTTAATTTTCTCCAAGTTACCATGTCATATTAAGTTGTGAGTATGTGTAAGATGTCCCCCTCCAATACATCCAAGCCCAATATTAACAAGCTTATCTCCAAGAGCAACAAGAGGAATATCATCAATATCTCTTTCACTCTCCACAATGGAAGGCGTTGCATAAGAAATGTTCAGAGGACTTTACAACAAGGATTACTATAGAAAATTAAGAGATGGTGTTGAATCTTTCTCGGGTGCAAGCATATGAAGTGCATGAGCCTCCTAGACGCAAATTTGAGAGTTTAGACATATAAATCCTCTCCCCTTTCTGGTTCATGTACATGAGATGTTGCTAATGGAGGAAGAATCTGTGTTGCAAAAGGTCAAAGGTGGAGGAACACATACTACCAGCCATGGCTTCAAAACTATTTATGAGTTAGTAGGATACAAGTGTTGCAGAGAAGAATAACATGGCCAAGGCTAATCACTTGGACTACCCAACACCTTGAACTTGTGAGTTAAAAAGGTACCAAAACATTTTTTTTGAAGAGTCGACAGAATTGAACACAATGTTATGTTGCAAAAATATGTGTGGTGTTGTACTATCAATTGACATACGTACATAGCCAACTATTTAATACCACCATAACTAGTAATTCAAAATATTGCTCACAATAGTGATACATGTGACCAACAATATTTGTCGATTTTCCGTGATGCTACATTTGTTCATAAGAGGGTGTTCACTCCAAACTAATGATTTACACAACTCATTTATGTGTAAAAACATATCTATTAAGATCTTGGGACAAATTGTTTGAGATCACATACTACTTTGAATGTGTGAGTTAAAAGGTATAATACCATTTATTTTCAAGGGTCGACAAAATTGAACACAATGTTATGCTACAACACCTGTGGTGTTGGGCTGTCAATTGGCATAATAGTAAACTATTCAATACCACCATAACCAACGATTCAAAATATTACTAACACTAGCAATACATATGAGCAAGAATATTTGTCAATTTTCCATGATGTTATGATTGAGCATAAGAGGATGATCATTCCACTCTAATGATTTACACAACTAATACTTTATTTAATGGAGAACAAAAGGAAATTGCATCACATATTCCTTTCATGTCATGGAAAGAGTGGTAGGAAAAGCCATATGAATATGTCCAAAAGATAGAATGGACACAAAAAATCATTAAAAAAATAATAAATAGGCAGTGGGATGCACTTGTTTCATCGTTATAAATAAAAATAATACATTCAATACTAAATATTTCAATTTGGTAATGTGTCATGGGGAGTTGTTTATTTTGACCAAAAAATGGCATTGTACATGAACAATAGGAAAACACAACATCAGAAAATAATACACTTTTTATTAAACATTTGTTCACAAAGAAATGTTGGATCTATAGAATTCTCGACATAGATTTAGCTTTGAAAGAAAATAAATCTTGCAAAGATAGTAAAAATAAAGCAACACAAAATAAAATTTATAAGAGTACAAATTAAAACAAAAAAACATAATATAAACTAATTATTTATATTGTTAATAAACCATACTCGTCAAAAAAAAAATATAGTAGGCAACATCATTCTTACCCATTGGTAGGCACAACAGAGAAAAATTCCCAATAAAAAATGAAACCTTGTATCAACACCATAGATAATCCTCAAGCCAGTTATCAGATAGCACACAATGAAAATTCAAAAAACAAATTGAAATTTTACTATTGCATATCATTAATCAAAAGAAATGAGGGAAACCATACAATCGGTGAGCAATATCAAATGAGGAGTAAAGTTTCAACCTAACAAGGTTGAATTGACCAACATAGACCAATTACATCAGATTACTACGAACAATCCAAGTTACCCAATAATAATAAAATACAAAAAGGATCAAATATTCAATAATGTTATTCCTCTTCTAAGTGTTCATCACTGGATTCTAATGTGGTAATAGGAATAGGAGAATCAAGGGGAGGCCATAGGCTACTAGAGGAGGCATCAGGCCCACCCAACCTATGTTCGGCTTGGATCTTTTGAAGCATCTATGCCAATGAAGCATCAAAGTTATCTTTAGGTTAGACTAAAGTGAAGCCATAGGAAATTTCTTTCTTATCTACTATGAATTTTCCATCCTTCAATAGTTGGAGGAACTTTCTCTCTTTGAGTTTGAGTATGGTTGTAACCTGTAAGACAACATCAGTTCTTATGAGTCTCAAATGAGACTCACCCTAAAAGATATCATTATTCCTAGCTTTTCAAATGTTCAAAAGAATATAGGAAGATAAAATAGACCAAAAAGTATTGAGTTCTCTATTGCATTTTAAGATGCAATCAAAAATTATAGTGCTACAAGAAAAATTACCATAAAAAACCAGACCAAAAGAATACCAAACATGCCTGACAAAGTTGCATTAAAAAAACATGAGGGACAAATTTAGATATATTACAAACAGAGAAACAATTGGGAATATGATCACCAGGTTTAAAGAAAGGAAGCTTGTACAAGAAGACTCTCTAGAGGAAGCAACAAGCTTTGGGCTCAATTGGCCTGCGCCAAACTAGGAGAAATTTTTTCCCATGCCACCAAGTCTAGTTCAAGGTCCCAAATAGATTTAGCATGGTTGAAAATGTCAAAGCTAGTAGAGAGGAGGGAGTAAATGTACTTGACCTTCACCAGATGTAAGGGAGTTGAATCTAGCCATCTTAGTTGGGTAGAGCATGAGGACTATGTGTAGCAAATAGGATTCATGGGAAGGTTATGGAGAGCATTATTGATAAGGTAGTAGGTTCTCCAGTGAGAGGAAGGAAGATTAAACTTCTTAGCAAGATCTTCCCAAGAGATAAGAGCAACAGCTAAGACAATATCCTAGAAATGAGAAATTCCCAAAGTATTCCATGTTTTAGTTGAACATCCTTGGACAAGTGTAAGGGGTTTGTTCCTAGCCTTAAGGTTCCACCAAATGGAATAGAGTCTACAAAGAATACTTCCTTGTTCTGTTCTAACACCACCAATAAAAATTTGTTTGATAAATCTCCATCCTTTCCAGATTTCTTTAAATACATTAGAGCCACCCACTATAGTATTCCAATCCAGAGCTAGGAGGTCTAAGATGCTCAGGTTGTTCTATCCTTTAGCCTTAGTTGGGTGAGCCTCCTTCAAATTATTTATAACGAAGACCTTCTAAGGCTCTTCACCCATAATAGCCTTAACTATCCACTTAATTGCAAGCACAATTCCTTGATATCTCAAATTCTTGATCCCAAGGCCTCCCTCTTCCTTACTCAAGGTGCACCATTTCCAATTAATAGCATGAGTTTTGTAATTTCCTTTTCCATCAGACCAAACGTAAGTTCTAATGATTTTATAAATAAAGTCAAACTGATTCATATTGAAGAGCCAAGTTGAGGAGAAATAAATAGAGTAGGAGGATAAAATCTTCTGACAGACTTGAATTCTTCCAGCCATTGAAACGTACCGAGAATTCCATTTCTTAAGTCTAGCAACAATTTTATCCTTGATCCAATCCCACATGTCATTAATACAAGGATCTATAGAAAAAGGGATTCCAATGTACCCAATAATTTGATTAAGACCACCCCAATTGAATCCATATCTAGGACACCAATTATGATGGTGCTCCTCCCAGCCAAGGACCATAGATTTAGCTACAGAGATATTGTTACCAAAAGCATCACAGAATAACTCCAACTTCTTCATCAAGGCATTCATATTACCCTCTTCTAGATGAAAGATCAATGCAGTATCATTAGCAAATTGGGCATTAGTAAGCTCATCCTTGTTAGAAAGGGATAGACCTCTAACCCTTTGAGATAGGGAGTTGTCTCTTAACAAATAGTGGAGGGAATCTATTGCAAGGACAAAAGGTACATGGGCAAGTGGACAACATTGTCTAATGGATCTAGAAAGGTTAAAGTACTCGAAACATTTCCCATTGACCACAACAAAAGCTATGGCATCAGTCAACAAAGTGGAAACCATGAGGAAAAACTTATTAGGAAGGCCCAAGGATTCCATCATCATCTTGATAAAACCCCATTCAACCCAATCATAGGATTTTTCATAATCTAGTAAGAACATTCATGTGTTTTTCCTAGAGATCTTGATCCAATCAAGAGAATCCCAAAAGGTGATTAGATTTTCTAGTATGTATCTACTTTTAACAAAGCCAGTCTAAGTGGGAGAGATGATGTTGGGAAGAACCTTAGCCAGTCTCATAGCCAAAATCTTGTAAGAAACATTGAGAAGGTTATGGGAAACCAATTCTTGATTAATGACTTATCTCCACTTTTGGGGATCATTTTAATTAGGCCAACATTAATATCTTCTCCCAAGGAGCCATTATGAAAGGCTCATTGGTATACCTCCTTGAGTTCATCATAGATCTGATTGATATTCATCTTATAGAATTCAACAAGCAACCCATCAGATCCAGGAGCCTTCTCATATTTCAAACTCAAAATGGAGAACTTAATTTCCTCAGAAGTAACATGCTTATCCAAGAGTTCAGCCTCCTCAATAGAAACCCTTTTTGGGATCAATGTTTTAATGAGATTCCTTACATCTTCCATTTTACCCCCAACATCTTCAGTGGTAAAAAGATTTCTATAAAATTTAGTGAATGAGGAAAGGATGTCATCAAGAGACTCTAAAATTGTGTCTCCCTCCTTGATGCAATCAATATTGTCCTTAGATTCTTTGGTTCTATGCACTTGGAAGAAGAATCCAGTGCCTTTGTCTCCAAGATCCAAACAATAAAGTCTTGCCCTAACTTTAGCACCTTGTGCTTTCTTGGTTTGAAGAGCTCTCAAAGCATGTCTGAAGAAGTAAGCTCCTCAAGAATTTGCAAATTTGTAGGGCCATTTTGGAGCTTGGATTCAGATGGGATAAGGGAGGTAGTGAGAGAAATTTTAGCAGCTCTAGCATCTTTTTCCCTCTTCTTCCCCACAACCTTAAACACTTATTGCCAAGATCAGGTGTTTTGGACCCATCTACTAATGGGGTTGAGATGATTACCCACAAAATGATTAAACCACTGAATAATCTTGATGGTAGCCAAAACATCTTCATCATGGAGGAGAGAGCTATTGAGGAGAAGCCTTTAGGTTTTCTCCTAGGGGTGATCAGGGCAACAACTTTGGTAATACAATCTATCATAGGATGATGATCAGAAAGGGTAAACGGTATAACATGCACCAAATTTCCTTCATCAGGCTCCTAGAAGCAAAAAAAATCTTTGTTGACTTAGAATCTGTCAAGTCTAGAGTAGATTCTTTTATCACCTTTTTGGAAGTTTGACCATGTATACTAGATTGTTCTTGAGATGGATTTATTTCCCTCAAGAGGATCAAAAAGGTTCAACTTCCCAATCATTCTATTCCAGTATATTGTTCATGCCCTTTCCACTCAAATTTATTACCTCCAACTTTGTCCTCAGCCCTTGTGATCATGTTAAAATCTCCAACCACAATCCAAGGGATATTGGGGAGATCAATAAGCCACTTCCAAAATAGAGTCCTATCAATATTGTGCTCATTAGGGGCATTACAGAGTACATGCCAAATTCAAAATTGTCCTTCTTGAGCACTGCCCAATTTTTTCTCTAGCAAGGCAAGCAACCCCAATTAATTAAAATCTTTTTCCATTTAGGTCCTAAAAAGATAGTAGCACCCCCCCCCCCCCCCCCAGCCCCTTGAATGCTTAGTTGACAGGGCATCAGCATCTTTCCAAATGCATTTAAGTGCAACATCAAGAGAAAACCCGATCGATTTCACTTCTCAGAGCAAAAGGATCTCAATATTTCATTTGAGTAGAGGAACCTCTTAACCATGTACTTCATGTATGAGAATTCTAATCCTCTCACATTCCATGAAGCTATAAAGACATCCATTAATCTATTTGGAAGAGGATCCCAAAGGGGGCTTGAATTCTTTAAAGCAATCAGGAAGGCTGCTCTTTTATTTTATTTTATTTTGGGGGGGAGGGGTTAGATTGCCACTAGATCAGGGGTTTCCCCTCTTCTTCTTGTTACCATCCCTACCATTAATATGGATGGGATCAATATCTTTGGATTTAACTTCTTTATGAGCTTTCCTAGCAATAAATTGGAAGTTTAGATCCACTAGAGTTTGTAGAAGTCTAACTAAATTCACAACGTCCACTTTCTAAATATCTCTTGACTTCATACTCGCATCATTGAACCCTCTGCCCACCTCATTGTGTACACTTACGCTCTTGTGTTGGGAGTAATACCACCACTTATTTGGCGGTGAAGGTAAAGGGGATGGAGTTGGGATGACAACCACGCTGAAATCATTAAGTTGGTCACTCATAGTCATAGAGTTAGAATTCTCAATCCCACAAGATAGCTTTACCTCTAATTTGGGACCTACAGTATACGTGGAAACCTACGGATGAGAAGGGGAGCCATTCTGGTGTGAGGATGATTGCGGAAGAGATCTAGATGGGGGAGGGGTGAGAAGCTCTTGAGGTTTGGCCTAGTGGATGACCTCTACTTTGTTTGCAATCCTACGAAGAGCAAGTTGTTGGGCATTTAGGCGCTTATTGTTGGGGGTGTCCAAAGTTATATGCCAAGACCAAAATCAATCTTATTAATGTCCGAGAGAGCTTCAACATCTTTTCCCAATTCCTCGCTCACATGAGGGTTAGGGGTTTACTAGAGAAATTATGATTAAGAAAGTCCAGAGAAGCTCTCATATTATCTGCTTTTGAAATCTATTGAGAATTATTAGGAACCTTAGAATGGGAAGGCTCAAGCGAGGAATCCTACAGCCGAATGGTAGAAAGGTCAACCTTGGGAACAAATTTTGGGTGGAGGGGTTTCCTCTTGGCTAGGAGAGGAAAATTCCTCCTTTGGTGGAAATCTTTTTTTACATAGGTAACAGGCATTAAGACCCCCTATATAAGAGATAGAGCAGGGCATAATTTCCTCATCAATAACCAAGTTAATGACCTCTGAGGCTTCAGCATTAGGATAAATAGAAAGCAAAACCCTAAAATCAGAGTTAGGGGTGAGGGTGTTAGAATGATCAAAGCGAATGACCCTATCAATTGGCTAGAGAAATCAAGGAATGAACGACCAGACATGGGGTGGTAGGTTACCCATCGAGACCCACCTCAGGCTAGACAAAGCAAGGATTTCATCAGAGGTCACTTCATTGGACCAAGGGATAGCCCTAAAGTCGTAGCCTCTAACATGCCATAATTGTTTATCCCCCACCTCTTTTTAGGCTTTAGGGTTAGCAAAAATAATGAGAAAGAGCCCTCTCTAAATCATTCTACAGAAGGAGTAGTGATGCCCTAATTGTTGTTGCCAAACTCTTTGCAACCAATCAGTGAGAAAGTTCCTTGATGGTAATTTATTGACATTGACTGCAGAAAAGAAAATAGAAATATTTCTAAGCCTATCTATTTCCTTGTTAATCTCTATGCACATTTGGGAATTAGGTTTAACACTAACAGTGGGGGATGCAAAATTATCATGCATATATTGTTTGATGCCTGAATCTGTTGTTGGAGCAGAGGCATCCTTAACAAAACTCACATCATTGGGGATTGCTCAGTCATTTTGCAACACCTGTTTAAATGAGGGGGTATTCCTTCAGTCGGCTTCCTCTTCCTGCCTCTTCCCTGTGGTACCATTACCCTAACTGCCCAAGAGACGAAAACTAGTCTCTGCCTGCATGTTGTTACCGTTGTTATCACTATGGTTTCTACCATCTTTAGGGGAGGAAGCGGTAATGATAACTGCCTATGGCTTGTGGTGTCTTGGCGATAAGGATGCCATTAATGCTATTGCTATTGTTCGTACTAAGGCTCTGCGTCACGGTTGTTCCTAAAATCTAGAATCCAAAAATCCCCTCATCGTTTCTTAAAATCCAATGTGATTCCAGATAATTTTTTTAACTTTTTTCTTACAATTGTCGAGTGAATATCCTCACAAAATCCATGATTGTAGGTAAATTTAGTTTTATGATATAATTCTCTTATCAAACTAAGTTGGAACTAATATTTTAGGGACAAACTTATAAATTTCCCAATAACTGGGACATTACAATTTGAAAACTTTTTTTAATGATGACGACACAATTCATGGTAAGCAATATAATTCATTGTGGATGGAAGTGTTGTTTTCCAACCACATAGCTACATTGTTTGCATCTCAAAAAAAAATCTATGTCAATGGCATTATGCCTACTGAAGACTCAGATTCATAGAAAAGTTCTCGTAAAGCCTCATAAGACAAAAGAAGCCACTGAATAAACCTTATAATATTGTGCCAATACAAAGACTGCAACTGCCAAAAAACTCTACAAAAATGATAGTGAAATGTTAGAGCTTCAAACCCTAGATAAAACACACACCTTGGCTTTAAGAAACTTCAAAGTTTAAAACCCTATAGATAAACTAGTAAAACCCCTACTCCATAAAAGATCTAGCTATCCTGAAGAAAAAAATGACATGGTAAATGGGTAAAAACCCACACAATGAAACATTTATTCACAGAGAAATGTTGGAGCTTCAAACCCTATAAAAACTGATATCTTGGTCCTAAGAAACTTTAGAGTTTGAAACCCTAGGAATAAAGCTCGACAACTAAGAAACCCTTCTCTTGAAAGGGGGACTATCTGTTATTTTGAAAACACGACATGGTACATGAACAACAGGCAAACACGATATCAGAAAATAACATGCTTTTCATGAAACATGTGTTCAAAGAGAAATGTTGGATGTGTAAATTTTTCAACATAGATATAGCTATCTTGATGTGTGTTTTCCCCCGACATCCCATCGAAAGTACAAAATTAAATGGCTTGCTAACATGTCGTGGTGTTTCATATATATATATATATATATATATATATATATATATATATATATATATATATATCGATGGTTTTTAAATTTTCTTGTCAACGCATTTCTCATCTTGTCGAAATCTCTTAATTGCGCAATCTACGGTCCAATCTATGACATCTCGTGTGGTCGTGTAACATCTATCATTAAGACTCCCAATTACCTTTTCCTGTCAACCCATCATGTCATGTGTGACTTGGTCTTATCATGCCACACCATGTAGGTATGGTATATATCATTCTACCTATGTCCCATGTCATTTTTTGTCTAAATAGCTAGAGTTGTATATATTTCAGTTCTAAATCAATATCTAACGATGAACTATAAGTATAATGCATTCCAAACCTTATTAATGGTTTAATACGAATACATTCAACCTATGTTTAAAATAAGGTTGTGGGACAAAATATGTTTATAAGCAAATAAGTGGCAGAGGCATAAAAAATTCCTAGTCCAATAATTTCTATTCAATAGGTTTAGTACTTTTTGTACTAATAATTGACTAAAGAAATGACACATAACAAGCAGAAGTTACACAAATAAACTATATCAGAAGGCTCAAGTAATTGATTTTCTAAACTAAAATATTTCTAAAATACTTCTGCTTTGGCTCCTTATAAATTAAAGATAAATAAATAAATAAAATATTAACCAAAATTGCATATGCATATAAATGTGTAAACATAAGGATCACTTCCTTCAGATCTAATTTCTTGCATTCCTTACAAAATAGCAATGACAAGCTTGGAATTCACCACATTTTTAAAAAATACTCTTAAATCAAGAACTATTGTGATGTGGAAGCCAATAATAGTTTAGTAATCCACTTCAACCACCAATCTTACATGAGTAAAATTAACAACCATTCCTTATTCCAAATCCTTGTTGAGCTCATTTTTACAAATTCCATTTAAAATCATACCTTTATAGGTGATTGTTATAGATGGCACTTTGTCATTAGCATCTTTGAATATGATAACAATTTCGAAATGCTACAAAATTTTAATATCATAAAGAATTATTCTCATACTATCTTAATTATTTGTTAACTCGAGAAGCTATATTATGCATGTCCCAAACAATATAACAATTATTCTAAATAAATAAAATTTGCTATCTCAAATAAAGGTATAATTTTTTTGATTAATGATAAAAATATATTTTGAAGGGGATCAGAAACCCTTTACAAAATGCTCACATGAGATAGTCCATGAAAGCCCTCCAGATCAAACGGATCAAGACCAAGGGGGTTTTCCCAATAGGTTACACAACCTGGAAGAAATGTTACATGAATGAAATCATGATGCAGCCAAGAATAAATAAAGGACCAGAGAACACTCCAAACCCACCACCCACAACCAGAAGCCTTTAGGATTTACTTTTATCGTTCCCCTTTTGGTAACAAATGGTCATGTCAAAAGAGGGCCTGGATCTCTTGGATTTTTTTTCCTTTCTCCATAGTACATCCCTCTTCCCCTTAGCAGCCTGTCTTACCACACCAATGAATCCAACATTGTTATCTCAACACTTTGAGAGGGAAGACTAGCAATACCCCCATCAACTTGGAAGGTGATGTTAGCAAAGTGATTGTTTCATGCACCATGCAAAGCAAAAAAACCAAGGATGGAAGCATTAACACAAGAAACAACAACCTGAGTCGCATTCCTTTGGACAACAAGGGAGACACAAAAGACACTAGAAAATGCTTGTCCCAATAGCCTCCAAATCAAAAACCAAAACTGACTAAGAAAAAACTCTAAGATCTTAAGAATCCATAATAACCACCTATGGGAAGCTCTATTGATAAATTTCTTCAAGACAGAAGCACCATCTCACCAGGATGCAAACAAAATATTTTTCTCTAGTCACATGACTTGTTTTGAAACATCTTCTACACTTGAAGTGAATCCCTTAATAATCTAAAGTTTGCACTCAACTTCCTTTGATGACCTTATAAGAATTTCAGCAAGCAAGCCATTTAACATATCCATATCAACCAAGATACAAGCAAAGATGGAGTGTGTTATGATCCTGGTGGGCGGCCTTCACTAGCGCCTTAGGGTTTTAGTGCAATGGTTTGTACCATGTGGTATCAAAGCCTCCACCCAAGTTCAAGTCTCAGAGTGGGTGGCAATGTCAGCATTGCAGTGTTCGTTTTGGGCTCATACAGCCAAGGGAGGGCCTACTGTATGGGCGCACATCCAGCCCAGAGTTTGGACTACGGAGCGTGGTGGGATGTTATGATCCTGGTGGGTGGCCTTCACTAGCACCTCAGGTTTTGGTGCAACCAAAGTGATAAATATGAGAAGACTCATTATCAGCCATAAATAAAAACCCAAAGCTTTCTCCCACTTCCTCTAAAAGAGAGCCCACTCAAAGATGAAGAGGGAGATGGAGAAGATGAATCCAGATGGAATCTTGTTAAACTTCTTAGGGGAGGGGTTGAAATTTGAATATCATGGCTTATCACTAACAAAAATCTATCCTCCCAACTAAAAAAATGATCACACAAAATTTTGTTTGTCCTAAACAATGTCAAAATTTGCAATAAAAATACCCCTGGCTAAAGGGAAAAGATGCATTGTGCCCAAGAGAAGCGACTCCCAATAATGAGAAATCCAAACTATAGTTGAGAGAGGCTAGGCCAAAAAATCCTAAGCTAACAAGCTACAACTTGAGAGGATAAGACGGAAACATTGTATGTATCTTCCCCTCTGTCTTCGCATCCAGTTCAATGGCAACACCTATAGATACTGAAAAAAATCCACTATCCACAAATCTCCTTGACCTTCGAACAACCTTGCTAGAAGTAGCGACAACAAACACAGGAGAACCACCATGAGCAACAACATTAGAAATAGGCCAAGGGATCTTACCATGCGCCAAGGAACCCACCTCCGAAGATGGATGACTAGCAAATGTCACTCCCCCGCCACTAGACAACACCAAACCCAAGTGAGTGGAGTTCGAAGGTTTTGAAAACGAAGCAGAAGCAAAGCATTATCAATAGAAGGCAACGCGACAATGCAAGTACAAAGGGAAGGGATTGGAGCCCTGATGGCAACATTAGCAAAAACTCCAAAGATGACATCCTTAACAAAAATGGGAACCCTAACAACAACGGAAGCAACAAGAGGCATGGTTTACAATAGAGGTATAAAATTAACCTTCAAGTATCATATAAGTTTTCTTGAAATTAAGTTCTAAGATATACATATCTAGAAATGTCCTTACTTCATTAAATAACTATTTTCATTATTTTACTTTAGTTAAAATATTTTTTTATAAACTAAGTATTTTTAATTTATTTGATTAATATTTGTACTTTCTATAATTAATTAAATAAATATTTTCATTTATTTTAATCATGTATTGATTTTTTTCCTATTAATAGATTGTCCTAAATCACCTTTTCACTATTAATTAAATAAATGCTTAATTATTAATTTTTTATTTATATCCTCTTCATTATAATGCTCCCCCATAATCAATTCAATGAACTTTAAAATGTGAAAAATTATGCATCTCTTAATCTCATCCCTCCATTTATTTAATCTGTCAATCATATTCACTCTACTTTTACCTCTTTATCTTAGTATTCACTCTAATTTTACCTCTATATCTTAGTCTTCCATCTTTTAACCTCTTGATATTAACCCTTGACCTTTTTAGAGACTTTTACGAAAAAGAATTTTTCCTCTCATTTGGCCTAACAACCACTAGAGATTACATTATATCTTGCTATGTTTTGCACTCTTTTCATGTCATCTTGTGCTAGTTCTTACTGTCGAAAGCAATACTGTTCCCTACAACAAAGTCAAGCTTATCTCTTAACCTTATTAGAGAATTTTATAAAAGAGGTTTTTTTGTCTCATTGGACCTAACAGCCACCTGAGATTAGCATGAATTTTACATCTCATTTAGCCTAACGACCACTTGAAATTAGATGTGGTCTTTTTATGTTTTGTTTCCATTATCAATAACTACATTCCACTCTTTTCATTTCATCTTGGGTTAGTGCTTATGTTGTAAGCAATACTATTACCTTCAACAGAGTCAAGCTTATCGATGTATCAATTGATAAAATATTAAAAAAGAAAAACACACAAATAAGAGACCATGAGAGAAACATCTCTCCTCCCTGCATAGATGATAACTGCTAAATCTATAAATCACGTATGCTTTTATTATGGGGAAAAGATAACTGGATGATTAATAAACATGTCCAATAAATCCCATCGTAAATGTAAAACAACAAATTAATATTAATACAAATTGAATGGGTAAATTACTAAGTAAATCCTTATTATGATAAAAATTAAGTGGCCTGACTCTACTTCCTCTCCATAGTGAAAGAGGGACAATAAAATTGGAACATGTTAAATCACACATGTCAAAAGCTGAATTAGAGCAGTGCAATAGCTTATCATTTGCTACACAATTTAAGCCTTGAAGGAGACTTTTGCAATTGAGATCTTAACATATAAATGAATCTTGTAGTGGCCAGTGTTTCAAGTTTCATGTGTTCCAACTCAAAAGAAATGTTAAATTATACGGAGAACCACAACTCGTGAAAGAAGACCATTGCTGTTGTAAGAAGTAGCATGTCAAAAGAAAAATTACATTGAGGCTGATGAAGATTAGCACATTAAGGATGCCTTGCTAGATTTAATACAAAAAACAAGGTTGCCTTGCTGGATGTATGCTAATCTGGGCAAGTTGAGTCTTCACTTGTTGCATCATCACTAAAATCTGGAAGCATAGGCACAAAAGTACAACATAGAGATTCACGATCCTTAAGAAGTAAGGATGTCCCATCTGGGTTCCATTTCAAGTCAGAAACAAGAAACTGAGGCAAAGGAACATTTACACAACAGGCACCAGAGGGTGTCCACATGTATAAATGTGAGCTTCCTGTACAAACAGCCACACGGGGATATATAGGATCCCATGCAGCTGCACGAATAGGATCTTTGTGTAGCAGTAGTGCAGCAAGCTCAAGGTGACAAATATCCCATATCCAAAGTGCTGTTGGCATATTGTCATTGCGTGTAAGTAAATATTGACTATCTTTACTCCAAGATAACAAGCCTGTTGAAATGAAATACAATTACTTGACATTTTGGACCCAAAATTAAAATATCAGCTTTGGAAGGCATAAAATTAAAATATAAATTTCAGAGTTTTGAATCTCAGGAAAA
This sequence comes from Cupressus sempervirens, assembly GCA_028749045.1. Classification (NCBI taxonomy): domain Eukaryota; kingdom Viridiplantae; phylum Streptophyta; class Pinopsida; order Cupressales; family Cupressaceae; genus Cupressus; species Cupressus sempervirens. The sequence goes on along the minus strand of CM053788.1, from coordinate 289,185,472 downwards.
ATCATATGGTAATTACCTACGCCTTGTTTGGGATTCGGTTTATCCAGAGGAGGCTTTTGTGAAGGTATATTCACAGGAAATTCCACAACCTTGTAACGGACTCTAGAATGACCTTCAGCTGCATTCTCTGGTTAACAGAAGAAATTAGTACCATTAAGTCTTAAATAAGGAGATTTGTACTGCCATCTGCATGCATGCATACAATGTATATATCAGTTAATTCCAAAATGCTAATGAATGCCATGTCTGTTTATGACGCAGCCTATGATGTTTTTAGAGAGAATTGCCTATTATATCAACATGAAGATGTTTGCTTTTCAATTTGTTTTCACTTCACCGAGCAAACTTTATCAAGAAATCACAAATTGCACCTAAAAATTAGGGTGAAAAAATAAAATGTATTCAAACAATTTGGGAGATTAAGCCCATCAAAGGTTCATCTGTTATGCCTATTCATAATAAATTTTTATGTATAAAAAAGGAAAATCACCTCCACGTGTAGAATTTGGAGCTTAAAGCTTAATAAAACCTTTCAGGAAGAAGCAAATAAGATGCATTGAGGGAATGCCAGATGTTTCGAAGTTCAAAGTAAAATGGAACCTTTCTTGTCTAAAATTGTGTCAGATTTGCTTGTGGATAACTCCACCCAGGAACAAAATAACTTATATAAATTTACAACCTAATTATTCAAAAAAGCCTAAAAAAAGAAGTGTACTCAAAAACGCAATGAACAAAACTTAAAGAGTATATATTCATCAAGCATGTGTAAACAACAAATGCATTGAAGTATTTATAACAAATATAAAAAGAATATGAAGATGACAACTCGCTCTTCAATCAGTACAAGTCCAAAAGAGTGAATTGACACCTCACAGCTCACTGTCCAAAAAAGGAAAGTCTTAACTGCCAAGGAAGAAGATGGCACCTCTCTAAATAGGACAAACATAAAATATCTTGACCTACAATGCAATGAATACATGCATATACATAATAATCTCCCTAGGAATAAGGTGACACCTAACTGTCTAAAAAAGTGAGTCTTGCTCCTCAAGAAGAGGATGAGTGCTCTCTCTTGAAAAGGGACTAGAACAAAAATAACCTGCAGCATAATAGATGCATATAACTACAACCTTCCCTAGGTGAAGCTTAGAAGGGTGATTTAGATGTAAGTTTTAATAGTTTCATAGTAGCAGGTTATTATTTATTATCTAATTATTGGTATGTTGCAGAACAGGGTCAATTTTCAAGAGTCATTAATTGTCATGTCATCTAAAATATGCATGAGACAAAGATCTTGAGAAATAATAAAAAATGGCTCAGCTGTAACTGGATGCACTATTGCTTGTACGTGACAGCTGTCTTGTAGGGGGGCATTCTACAAATTAAGTTTCAATACCAAATCTCCTAAATATAAAATTGATCAAAGAATGGAGGCATAGGAGGTTGGAGGATAATCACAGCCTCTTGTCAGTCGCAATAGAGTTGCAAAATTGTATTAGTAATAGAGTTGCAAAATTGTATTAGTAACTTACTAACTTCCAATAGCAGTGGCGATTTTTATGTTAATGATCTAGTTGCAATGGTTAACAAAAGTCGCTACCACCAAGAACATCGTAAGCATTCCCTGCTAAAGTTTGAAAGGAGGAGAATAAGGACGTCATTGATGTTGTAAACAGTTGTAAACAAGTGCAGCTGGCTATAGAGATCCTCTGACCGATTGGCTGGTGATAAGTTCACTTGAAGGGAAAGTAGGATAAGTTTTCATATAAGTGATCATGTGTAGCATGATCCAGTTAACAGTATGCAAACCTAAAGGTATGCATAGGCATACAATTTTCTTCCTAGTTCATGATATATACTTTGTCCGCACGAAGGTAATGCAATTGTGATGTTGCTATCTATACTAATGATCTTATCACCATAGGTAGCAAGGCCACTTCATTGCTGCAGTGAAAACTGATTTATGCTCAGTTGACATGACTGATCTCAACCTCCTATAGTATTTCCTTAGCATTGAAGCATGATCACCTAACCATCCATTTTACGCCTCTCAAGTGAAGTGCGCTACAAATCTATTGGAAAAGCTTTGAATGGCATATTGCAATCCCTCTGTTACACACAAGGAGGGTGGTGAAGTTTCGAAAATGAAATGATTCGTCATGTCATGCCCCCACCATAAGGAAGATATTAATGCCCAAGGAAATCCTCTTTTTTCTAGGACTTCACAATTTTATAATTTATATACTTAATTGGCAGCCATCAGGCAGCGATTGGACAGTGACTGAAGAAGGATAACAATGAGCGGGAGCAATCACTTGTAGAACGGTGATTAATAGGAGCGACAATATATTAGACAGCAATCTATTTTAGGAGCAATGATTAATATAAAGGAAACAAAGCTCTTACTATGTTTACAGCAATCCCCTAATCCAGCGATCAAATAAGCTTAACAACAACTAAGATTAGTGAGAGGCCAAAAGATAGTTTGGAAGAGAGACCAATCTTGAAGACAGGGTGGCCGCCTAAAAGGACATAATCCTTCAGCCACAAGGGAAGGATAATTCAGGAGGGAATTTGATTGAAAAAGGCATTGAACCAATCATAATTGGCACTCATCCAATATAGCAGAAATCAGCATCGAAAGAGGAAAATGGCATGATTATATAGCTACTAAAAACATATAACCCGCAATAAACTTATATTCTACAAGTATAGTGGCATGAAATAGTAGAATCAAAATAATTGTTATGTGCTAATGCAAAGTGCATATTCTAAATCGATGATCTGTTTATAATCTTACAAGTAATCATGTAGAAAAGAGAAGGAAATGCAAGAAAGGGAAGTAGATATGATATCGCCATCTAAGTAAGCCTATGTGTCTACCATATGTGGCCCAAGGGGATATTAAGTCCACTCTTGAGCTTAGATAGGAGGATGATGGAAATTGTGATTTTAGGAAAAGACTTGGGGCAAACTCAAAAGGAGGCATTACAATTGGCATCAAAGTCCGCTCTTCAGCTTATATAGGAGGATGATGGAAATTGTGATTTTAGGGCAAGACTTATGGCAATTCCAAAAGGAGGCATTACAATTGGCATCAAAGCATTGTTTCTGCAAACATAACAAAAGATAGTTGATGCGACTAAGCCAATGGGCTCAAAGGGCTCTGGAAACAGACAAGAAGAAACTTGCATCCACCATTAACTCCACACAGAACAACACAATGAAAAAACAAATAGGAAATGAACTAAGGGACATCATGGAGCGCAACAAACAAACAACCACAACTCTCATGGAACAAAATGAGAAAACAACACAACTACTTCCTCAAGCCATCCCAAACATGAATAATACATTCAGTAATCGTCAACACAAACAAACTAAAGGGAGGGATGCCAACTCTTATCGTTCTGAAAATAACAGTGGGGAATCAATATTAGGCTGACATGTCCTTTCATACCTAGAAGAAAACATGCAATAGATAAACCTCCCATTGACAATGTTGATGAAATTGCTGAAGCACACTCAAAGCTAGACCCCAAAGTTAGAAGAAATGGTTCCTTTACAGATCGCTGTGATGCTAAAACTCAGACTGCCCCTAGAAGGGAAAGGGAACAACCCAGCAAAGATTTAAGACAAGGGTAGGTAAAGTGACTCTACCCAACTTCCATGGAATGGACATCCATCTCTCACTTAATCCCATGCTGGAGGATGCTATTAAATTTGCCATCCTACACTTGGAAGGAACTGCCCATTATTGGTGTCATCATGGCCTTAATAATAAAGGCCATCAACACATAACACATAACAACTTATGATGAATTCATAACCACTCCGAAAATACTGTTGAAGAAACACTGAAAACATGACTCAAGTCTGTTGACACTTGACTACTTCTGTTATGTTTGTAAACCGCTCGGAGAACACTGTTGAAGAAGCCCTGAAAAGTCTGGAAATATTCACACTAATAAACCCAACAATTCCATACTTTATTATACTCAATAAACTTCATATTAACAATTTCTACGCACACCAAACTGTAATATAAAAGTTGATAAACAAGCTGAGGTTGCAATCAGTCATACTTTGACTGCTTCAGCATTTTAGAGCTGTTGCTAATGTTAGAACAGCAGTAGCACAAAATAACACAACAAAACCCCTATCACAATTGTTTTCTCACTAAAACGTGATATGTAAACATCATTGGCACGCTAGGTGCCTCACACGAGGGAGAAAAGGGCATCAAAATCCTAGGTGTCCCAGTCACCACATTCCCATGCCTCCTCATATAAGGTAAGAGTCCAGCTATGCAACAAAATCTGCAGTCATTAGCTGTACAGCCTATTCTTCTATAATCATTAACATCTCAAATCAACAGAAACAATGTATCCATACCAGTAATAAGAAATCTAGAATGGCACGACTAGGTAAGCGAATATGGCATGCCTGCAAGTGTAGACCTTGTCCAGTAACCATCAATAATACCCCAAAATCGCATGCACTATCACCCAAATAATGGCAACAGAAAACCTCTTCAAAACACATCAAAAAATTTCATGTCTGCAAACCAAAATCTGAAACTCCAATTTGTAGCTCAATCAGTGATCTTTGTATAAAACTACACCAAGCAGCTAAGGGGGTTTCCGTCCTTGAAACATGTAATCTCGAAAGGGCTTACATCCTCAAAATAAATTAAAAGAACTTGGGTTCATTCTACTAGCATAACAATATTATTCATCATGTCAACCTCAAAGGGAATGCCAACACTTCCTTATATAACTTTCTTGGAGGGAAATAGTCAATGTAGAATTACAACAATTGCATTTTTTAACTCATGAAGACCTTTTTGGAAAATTAATATTAGTTTTCAAAAGAAAAGACTCCCAAGCCTAGGCGCCCAACTTAAAATACAACTTAACACCTTTCCAGCGAGCTATTACACTAAAGTCTTTTTATGTTTCCCAAGATTGGACAATTTAACTAAATTAATTAAATAATCATTTAATAGCCTACCCAAACTAAAGTGGACTCTAACTATGATTGTACTGAGATGATACTGAAAGTCTAAGATGGTGATCAGAGCCAGCTGGACGACTTACTGAAAATAGATTTACTTTTGAAAATGTTGTAATGATCCTTGCTGCTAACAGAGGTCATTGCCAAGAACCAAAGTCACTGCTAAACAACCTAGAGAGAGCACTCCAAGATGTTTGATGTTCTTCACAACATACCAAGCTAGGTATGGGAAAATGAGCAAATGGTCACTTACCAATATTGCAAAAAAGGGCAACACTACAATCTGCCAAGTTTTGCTAAATCACAAGTTTTAATTATATCCAAAAGATTTGGGGGCAGCCAATTCAATCTTACATCCAAATCTCTCTCAAAGTTTTTGGGTCTACTTAGTCCAAAACAGGTCGACCTAAGTCCACCTGGTTCAGGTCCCAAATGCCACAGAAAGAAGAGGCATATACCAAAAGAAATAGGTTGGCAAGAGGAAGAAGATAGGAGAAAAGGAGATCGGGCACAGGTACATCCATGGTTTGAAAAAGGCATTATGAAGAGGGTCCTAAAAGGTCTTAAAAGGAAAGTGTGTCCATTTTAAGACAATACATTTAGCCCCCACTCTAGCGGGAGTATGAGTATCCTTAAATTCACAGTAAAGTAGATCAAGAGCAAAGAGCTAATCTTACCATGATCTAGAAGGCAAAGAGATCATCAAGCCCCCAAGATACTTGAATCTTTGTCACATCCAAAATCATAATAAGAAAGATAAGTACTTCAAAGGAGTGTATTACTCGCCCAATAAGGTTTGTGTGTCTTATTGTGAACCATACAAGGAAAAGGAAGAGGGGAAGAGATCTCAGCAAAAGGGGATAGCATTGAACGGTCTAGCAAGAGTGTGTGGCATGCTAGTCAACCCATCAAAGATGAACGAAATGGTCTAACAAGTGTGTGTGCCATTCTAGTTAGTCCATCAAAGGATTCAACTTCAAGGGAACTCCATGTCCTAAAAAGAAGAATCGAAAGTGACTCATTTATAAGGATGTGTGTGTCCCAATGGGATCAAAACAAGATCGGGCTTCCTAGATTGTCAGTAGTCAAAAGAAGGGTCCAAACAAGGATCAGGCCTCCCAAACTGTCAATAGTTTAGAGAGAGATATCCAAAAAGAGACCAAGCCCCTAGGAACTGTCAATAGTTCCAAGGAAACTAGAAGGAGTGAGAGAGAGAGAGAGAGAGAGAGAGAGAGTTAAACATGAAATAACAATGCACAAATATGGGCATACCTTAGAAATCATACCAAGCACTAAATTTTGAAGTATGTTAAAATAGTGGATCACTGATAGATAAACAATTACAAAATGCTTGAAGATAAATTATGAATCAAACTATGCAGAATATAAGAACTTATCTGTATTGTGACTTGCAGCAAACTTTTATCAGTCTTCCTTCTTCAGCAACAGCAAAGACTCCTTATCACTGTATAACAAAATGAAGTCGATAACAATATATAATGTTGATACTTATCCACAAGTACTCAGATGCCTTGAATCGATGCTTTCCCAAGCGGCAATGATGAGTATCTATATAAGCATGGAGAGACATGACTCCGAGGAGTCATGTCTCTACATGGCCCAAAAGCCACGTAGGGACATGCCTCTTCGGAGGCATGTTTAGTTAATACAACTGCTCAAACAAATTATATAAGCCGCGTCCGATAACAATCAAAGGGCCCAATGATGCTTAATACATAGCAAAGGCAAAGCAAGGGGTATGAAACCCAATACAAGTAATAAGTCGTTGATGATATGAATCTCGACCAATATAGGTTGGTCAACAGTATGCTTACCTTGCTGTCAATAATTCGTATGTATGATAGAGGTATACGTATATGTATGCATATGTAAGTATGAATATATGTACGTATGCACATATCCCTGTGATACATATCAGACAGTGGTGGCATAAATTTGATGCTTATCTCTCTATAATGTAAAGCAGATATCAGTAACAAAGTACAGATGCTTATATCTATGTGATGCAAAGTAAACAGTGGTTGCATACAAGATTCATGTTTTGCATCTTCTGATGCTAAACATTAACACTCCCTCTTTAGCTAGGGAGAAGTAAAACATCAATTAAATCAGAGTTATCATATAAGCAACATAATATGAACAGTAAATGATCTCTACTTGCACTTAAGCAATGTCTAGAGATAGCTCATATAATCTCTACTTGCACTTAAGCAATGTCTAGAGAAGCCCAATAATAATCTCTACTTGCACTTAAGCAATGTCTAGAGAAGCCCAAAAATAATCTCTACTTGCACTTAAGCAATGTCTAGAGAAGCCCAAAGATAGATTTATTATTTACAAGATTGTCACCTCGTAAATAATTTGTTTACATTTGAATATGTTCATGAAAGATCGTCACCTTTCATTACATATCAAATACTATTAGATAACCAATGGAAACAAAATCTCAAATGAAATAACTCTTTTATTTCGAAAAAATTTCATTACAAATAATCATACCAAGTCTTTCTCTGATGTATTTCAGTTTCACTTTAGCAAGAGGTTTGGTAAGGATATCAGCCATTTGATCATTTGTACATATATATTCCAATTGAATGACTCCTCGATTAACCATATCTCTGATGTAATGAAATGGAATTTCAATGTGTTTAGAGCGATTGTAAAACACAAGATTAGAAGAAAGCTTGATACAACTTTGCTTATCACAATAAATCACGGTGGGTTTCAAAGGTCTTTTGAAGAGATCTGAAAGAAAATTTTGTAGCCATACTGCTTCTCTGGCACCCAAGGAAGATGCAATGTACTCAGCTTCAGTAGAGCTTAAAGCTACTGAAGTTTGTTTTCGACTAGTCTAGGAAATCATACCAGATCCAAGACTAAAACAATATCTTGAAGTGCTCTTTTGCTCAATAGAACTCCCTGCCCAATCAGAATCTAAGTATCTAATTAGTTCAAGATTGACTTTGTCATATTTGATTCTCATTCCAATAGTACCCTTCAGATACCTCAAGATGTATTTAGCTGCATGCAAATGTATCTTCTTAGGAGCACACATAAACTAACTCAAGGTATGAGTTGCATAGCATATGTCAGGACGGGTATTAACCAGATACATCAGGGATCCAATAATTTGTTTGTAGTAAGTAGGATCCACATCCTCAGATTCATCTTTTAATTTGTGTAGGTTTATCTCCATAGGGGTAGCAGCTAGTTTACATTCCATCATTCCAAACTTGATTAATATATCAATTGTATATTTTCCCTGATTTAGTATAATACAGTTGTCCAGTTGCCAAATTTCTAATCCTAAAAAATAGTGAAGTAACCCTAGGTCCTTCATTTCAAATGCAGCAGAGAGATCTTGCTTACATTTCTCTGTTAGATGTTCATCACCTGTAATTAGCAAATCATCAACATATAATACAAAGTTAACCATATCATTACCTTCAAATTTGAAATATAGATTTGGATCGGCTTCATTTTTGGCATATCCCAATTTCAATAGGTGATTATCTATTCTTTCATACCAGGCTCTGGGAGCCTGTTTATGACCATAAAGTGTTTTCTTCAATTTACAAACATGAGTCTTGCAATCAAAGGTATTGAACCCTTCTGGTTGTTCAACATAAACTTCTCCAATCTTACCATTGAAAAATGTTGTTTTGACATCCATTTGATGTACTTTCCATCCTTTAGATGCTGCAATAGCTAAGATAATTCTGACTGAAGTATACCTGGCGATAGGGGCAAAAGTTTCTTCATAATCAATACCTTCATTTTGAGAGAAACCTCGGGCTACAAATCTTGCCTTGTATTTTTTAATACTACCATTAGCAGCATGTTTAATCTTGAACAACCATTTAGAAGAAACCATTGATTTATTTTTGGGTCTTGGTATAATGTCCCATACATCATTTTTCAGTATAGAGTTATATTCCTCAATCATCGCTTCCTTCCAAGATTGATGTGAAAGTGCTTCTTTAACATTAGTAGGTTCAGATTTTATGAGTTCAGATAGCAGTGCAACATAACAGGATTGATTTCTAGTCCTTTTGCTTTCCTAGACTACATCTTCTGGTTCAACTTGATTTTCAGCTAACTTTTTTCTGGCCCAAAGGGGTCTCTTCTTATTGGTATGGTTGACGTTCTCTAATTTTGAATGATTAGACATGGAAGAGATGTCAGAATTATCCTCCCTCTCAATTTCTGTAGTTTGATCTTCTTCTGAAATGGATTCATCACTATTACTAGAAATTTTAAAGACAGTATCTTCTTCAAATATAACATCTCTGCTAATCTCAATTGTTCTTTGCCCAAGAATCTACCTTGTACCCTTTTGAAGTTTCACTATAACCAATGAATATTCCCTTTTTCCCGGAAGGCTCCAATTTGGTTCTCTTTTCTTTTCGTATGTGATTATAGACAGGACATCAAAATATTCTCAGGTGGCTTAAATCTGGTTTAACACCGGTAAATACTTCTTCTGGAGTAGTGTTTTCTCATATAGAGTGAGGGCAACGATTTTGAATGTAGACAGCAGTATTGGATGCTTCAACCCAAAATAATGTAGACTTTGATCATGTAACATGGCCCTGGCTGACTCAACAATAGATCTATTTTTTCTTTCAGCTATTCCATTCTGTTGAGGATTATAAGGTACAGAACACTCCCTCTTAATCCCAACAGAAATACAGAAGTTTTTAAAGATATCAGATGTGAATTCACCCCTATTGTCAGAACTTAGGGTTATGATCTTTTGTCCTAATTGACTTTCAACTAAGGCTTTAAATTCTTTAAACTTGGATAAGACCTCAAATGACTCCTTTTGTTTTAAAAAATATATCCATGTTTCCATAGAGTAATCACCAATGAAAATTACATAGAGAATACATCCATTAAGGGAGGGGACTGACATAGGACCACAAAGATCTGTATGAATCAATTGAAGGATGCCTTTAGATTTATGATCACTTTTGGGAAAGGAATGTTTAGTATTTTTACCTAAAGCACACCCTTTACAAATGTTTGAATGATCTGATTTTAGATTTGGTAAGCCTTTTACAATTTTACCTATAGATGATAAGGCTCGAAAGTTAAGGCGAACTAGTCTTCTATGCCAAATTTTAGTGGTTTTTGACTTATCATTACTAAGGGTTAAGTTTAACTTTGGATTTTGATTATTACAAAGTTTATAAAGACTTCCATCCCTAACTCCAATGAAGATGGCTTTCTTAATAGATGAGTTCTTAGTCCAAGATAGAACTCTATCTCCTTGAAATGCAATTTTGTACCCTTGATCAGCAAGTCCGGAGATGGAGACAAGATTTTTTTTAATCCCCGGCACATATAGGACATTCTTGAGTTGAAGAGTGATTTCAGAATTTAGTTGAATAGAACAAGTACCGATTCCTTTAATAGGGTGAGAGGAATTATCTCCAATAGTTACTTCTTTTGATTCATGATTTGAGAAGGTTTCAAACTTATCCTTAAATCCGGTGATATGACGAGAAGCTCCACTATCTATGATCCAGGCGTTGTGATTAGTGCTTAACTCAATTGAGAGAGCTACTATAAATACATAATTTTCTTTATCCATTTTCTCATTATTTTCTTCTTTAACTTCTGCTAAAGCTGCTTGAATTTTCTGTTTTTCTAGACATACATAATAGGAATGACCAAGCTTATCACATTTAAAGCATCTTACTTTGGACCAGTCACGTTTGTGAGATTTGTGAATGTTGTTGTTGTCCTTCTTGTTATACTTGAACTTTCTTTTCTTATTTGATTTAGAATACAATGCTTGGATATCACCTTCTTGATTTGAAATTAAACCTCTAGAAGCTAGTCTCGACGACTCTTGAGTGCATTCATTCTTTAGTAGATCAAATTTTGGAAGCTCACGACACAAACTTAAACTTCGTATGAAGGTTTCCCATGATAGAGGAAAACCTCTAAGAGCAATCATGCTTAGTTCCTTATCATCCATTTGACTTTGCATAGTAGCAAGTTGATCCTTTAATTCAATAATTCTAAAGAAGTAAAAGGTAATGGATTCTCCATTTTTCATTTTTATGTAAAGTAGATCTTGTTTCAGAGTTAGCAATCTACTTGTATTATTAATTTCAAATGTCTTTTGAATAGTGGAGAACATATCAAATGCGGGTTTTAAGATTGCCTATGGATGGAAGTATACGATCTTTTACTGAATCTATGATTATTTTCATTATTTTATTATTATGTCTTTTCCATGTTGTTTTCTCGGATTCAGACATGGGCAAGTTTGTTTCAATGTGATTTTCTAATTCCATCTCTTTTAGAACTATTAATAGTCTAGTTTTCCAAAATGAGCAGTTTGATGCTCCATCTAGCCTATCTTCAATTCTTACGTGATTCACCATTTTGATGCTTAATAAATACTTTTCCTTCCTTTAACTTTGGCTTAGTTTTAGAATTAATATTTTGTAAAAGTTTTCTTATCAGTACTGCTCTAATACCATGTTAAAATAGTGGATCACTGATAGATAAACAATTACAAAATGCTTGAAGATAAATTCTGAATCAAACTATTCAGAATATAAGAACTTATCTGTATTGTGACTTGCAACAAACTTTTATCAATCTTCCTTCTTCAGCTACGGCAAAGACTCCTAATCATTGTATAACAAAATGAAGTCGATAAGAATAAATAATGTTGATACTTATCCGTAGGTACTCAGATGCCTTGAATCAATGCTTTCCCCAGCAGCAGTGATGAGTATCTATATAAGCATGGAGAGACATGACTCTGAAGAGTCATGTCTCTACGTCGCCCAAAAGCCACATAGGGACATGCCTCTTTGGAGGCATGTTTAGTTAATACAACTGCTCAAACAAATTAGATAAGTCGCGCCCGATAACAATCAAAGGGCCCAATAATGCTTAATACATAGCAAAGGCAAAGCACAGGGTATGAAACCTGATACAAGTAATAAGTTGTTGATGATATGAATCCCGATCAATATAGGTTGGTCAACAGTATGCTTACCTTGTTGTCAATAATTCGTATGTATGATAGAGGTATATGTATACATATATGGATGCATATGTAAGTATGAATATATGTACGTATGCACATATCTCTATGATACATATCAGACAGTGGTGGCATAAATTTGATGCTTATCTCTCTGTAATGTAAAGCAGATATCAATAAGATGCTTATATCTCTGTGATGCAAAGTAAACAGTGGTAGCATACAAGATTCATGTTTTGCTTCTTCTGACGCTAAACATTAACAAAGTAATCCAAGCTATACACAAAATTTGTATTTGTATTCCGTGGTCAAAAAAAATGATGAGCGGAATGTAAGCCCCTACGTTAAAGCAATTGCAAACACCTTGACGGGAGCAATGGCTTTAACGAAAGCGTACATGCATCCACGAAAGAACATTTCCACTATAAGATGCCCCCAAGAAGACAAAACACTTCAAGGGAAATGAGCACATAACAAAAAGAGAGCACAAAGGGATCTACTAACTTTGGGGTCGGTACGATCATATGTAATATTATATCGAGTATGAAAATATCATTATTTCCCAAAGGAAGTAAAGCTATGACATAATGGAGGAAAAGACATGTGAGAGTTACAAAGAAGCATTTTTTTGAGCCAATAACATGAAGACCAAAAAGAATCAGTGCTACCATATCATAAGCAACCAAGAAAACTATATAAGATCATTGGTACAAACAATAGCACAAGTACAACATACATATAACATGTAGAAGAAAGAAATACAAATAGAAGAATGTATACAACAAGGTGATCATTTTATCTTCTTGTTCTCAACAAAGCAACAGGATTGTCCGAAGCAATCAAAATACAAACATATAACAAAAAACACAACACGGGAGAAAACATAACAGAAGAACACAAAGACTATCATGAGAAATGAAGTCCACATCAAGCATTCTGCCTGCCCCTTTCCCCCATCTTAGTCCCCAATAGGTACCCTACGCGGACCTAGGAGGACCAAGAGCCCATGGGGCCAAAAAAGTGAGCTTAAAAACATTAAACAATCAAATTTTTAATATTTTTTGTTTGCAGCCCCAAAGAAGCTTAATAAGAAACTTTTCATTTATCTAATCTCTCATTTTGGTGTGGCCATTTTGCAAGTTTGAAGAAAAGGTTGTAGAGATTGTTTGTGGAGTCTCGAATTCTTCCAATAATTAGTGTTGAGTGTTCCAAGTATTCATTTGATCCTTCCCTTTGCTTCTTTGATAGTTTGTTTTTAGTTCTTTTACTGTTCTAAAATTTTATCAAGTTTTTGTACAAGTTTTGAAATATTTTTTTTATTTTTGTTATAGATTGAAGGAATGAGTAGTCAGAGTTTAGTGGGTGGGGTGGGATCCCAAAGATTTAAAATTTATAAAAGTTCTCCTTTGTGGGAGTATACAAGAATTGAACAATGTGTTGGAGGGAAAAGGTATATATGGAAATGCAATTTTTGCCAAACCCAATATAGAAGCTCATATTACCGAGTAAAACATCATTTCATAGGCCCTACGGGTCAAGGGATTAACATGTGTGTGGGGCCCCCAAATGGAGGTAGGAAGGGGTTGTCGGCTTCTCAAATAGCAGGCATGTTAAAAGAACAAGAAGAGGCCGACAGGTTAGTGTCAAAGGGGAAAAAAGAAAGAACAAACACAACCCCCCTGATGGAACTCTAAATTTTGGCAAAATTTAGAGTCCCAAATATCATGCCAAACGGATAATCTTTGGATCTTACCCCCTACTTATATCCAAACAATATGCTTCAAAACACTAAGAGTCGTGATCAGGAGAATGTAGAAAAGAAAATTGGTTCATGTTCAAAAATATCTGATATCAAACAAGTCACGGGATTGTTCCAAATTGTTGTCGAGGATGAAAAGAATAATCAGAACAAGATGCTTGCAATTAAAATAAATGGATTCAAAACAATTATTCATTAGGCAACTATCTTCTCAGAATATGTGGGAGTAAGCAAACTCTAACTGGCAATATTATACTATGACCATCGTTTATTAATTCCAGAGTTGGAGAGTCAAAGTTGCACATGCACAGTTGGGAAGTGATAAAGACAGTAAAATGTCAACAAGAAATAACCACGTAAGATCAAATAGAAAATATAAAGAGCAGTGTGTGCTTGAAGACTATTATCAAAACAGTGAAAACTGCTACCAACATAGTCGACAGGTCAAACATATATACATGAGTTGAGCAACCAGAATATAGAAAACAAAGCACCTATCCTCTGATAGGAATTTCTTGCCACCCAAGCCTGAAGAAGTGGTTCATCCTTCAGTGCAATGATTTGCAACTCCTACTAGACGCCGAAGACTAAAATCCCAAACAAACAAACGATGTTGATACACAAGGTTGTTGAAGAGTTTGAGTAAAATCCACGATGGCAAGTTTTCTCAAGTGGGGAAATTGGAGGAAGTTCTTAGGATGGAAAAGCCCCACCATTTCTTTCCCATCCACGGCAAGGATAACATTCAATTGTTATACAATGATAACAATAATGGCACAAAGTTATTTAGAATAACTTCAAATGTCTGATTTCCTGTTGGGCATGATTTTGAGCTCACGCAGCGATGAGAAGAGGAATCCCAACCACCATACAGGAACTGATCAGCATATTCTTATTTGCAAGTATGTGGTAATCGATCTCCAAAAGCCTACTACATATGATGGTGTGGTTTTGGAAAACTCAGTAACTAAGACTTAGCGGAAGGAAGTATGTACGCCTCACAGATTTCCAGTGATAGGAAAGAACAAAAAAGGTGCCTAGTAGGTGAATTCAGATATACTGAGTGGCCCGATAATTTCCAATACAAACAATCCCATCAAGCAGCATTCAAGATTTAAGAATACAGTATCCAATATTGTCTTCACACATACGAACAGAGATTATCCACAAGTAATGAAGATAAATATTAAGGAAAAGTTTGGAAACAGAGACCATTGCATGCAACCAGACGACATTGAATTCGTGAATAGAAGCCACTATGTGTACAAGGAGCCGTCGAATATGGAAGTAAAGAGATAAAATATCCTTTGAACCACCATATGGATGTTGTCAAGGGTCTTCATTGTAATAAAACAAATATTCAATAATTCTCGGCAAGCATATATAGAGCTACGGAAATATAATTTAAAAGTTACTAGAGTCAAGCTACGTAATGGGGAGCAAAGGTTTCAGGAGATTACCAATATAATGAACAATCAAAGAAATGATGGAAACAAAAGACATTGGAGATAATCATGCCTCAGTGATGAAGTCCACATTAGATACGTTAGCTATTCAAAAAAGGCCATCGGGGACTTTGGACGGTATGGAGTGGTATAATAATGTTATTATTAAAAAACAATTATGTCCATCAAAGGCAGTGACTTAAATAAATAAAGATTAATTAAAATTATATTATCAAGACGTGCTATTTGAAGGATATTTCATTTGAAAAGTCACCACTTCACATGAGTAAGATATAAATAAAGATTATTTCATTTTGGAAACAAGACATATTCGACATTCATCAAGAAATACTTTTACATTCACTTGTAAGGAGGAATAAGAAGCTAAAATATGTCTTTATAAAATAAATTTATTTATTATATTTTAATGAATAAATAAAAGTCTTTTATGCTTTTTTGTTTATATTAAAAGCATGAAGAATTAAACTGCAGTTGATTCGTCTTTTATAATCATTTTTAAATTCTATAAATAATTTATGTCAAATAAGTGGACGTGGTCATCTATGGCATGTTAAACTCGATCATTGCAAATATTGTGAAATATTTAATTGTTTCTCAATCTGTGTCATGTCCATCTCCCCGACCCTAGGAGTTAAAGCGCAATCTGGACTAGTTTAGAATTGCGTATATATATATATATATATATATATATATATATATATATATATATATATATATATATATATTTGATCTGTCACGTCTTGATTATTGAACTGTTTATAGTTTATGTGCATAGAACATTATAAAGTTGTACGTTATGATCTTCGTTGTAGTTAACTTTGTTGCCCAAATAAGCTAAAGCACTAGTCTTTTTATCATTGAAGTATTGGACTTATATTTGAAATCAGAAAATCTATAAATTCCTTCTTACAAACCTCAAATCCATTGTTAAAAACCTTATACAGAGCATTAAGTTAAAATATTCAGCATTCAATTTCATATTGATCGAGTTCAAGGACCTTGCCAACCAAAGAACTCACCAAAGCTTAAATTTGTTAAATAAAAGCTTAGAACCAACTAATTAGGTTCGAGGAAAAGGTCTACTCGCCTAAGTGTAGCACAGCTTAGAGTGCAAGGGAATCAAGGTGATTCTCGTTCGTTGGCCAAAATTGATTGTGGAATCCTATCGAAGAAGTGACAAGCTCTTGAATTTTCAATTTGCGGTTTTGGGAACCAACACCACCCTCTCAAATAGCCACTAGATAACATCCCTTCCTACCTAACCCTTCTACAAATGGAAAAGAAAGAGAAACACGCCCATCCCGCAAGAGAGTTCCATTAGATAGGGCATTTCAAAATGATTTGAGAGAAATTGCTGACATAAAGGTTAGGCGTTGCCTCCTTACTAACTACTCCCCTAAGTGTAGCAGAGCCTAAAGTGCAAGGAAATCAAGGTGATTCTCGTTCGTTGGCCAAAATTGATTGTGGAATCCTATCGAAGAAGTGACAAGCTCTTGAATTTTCAATCTGCGGTTTTGGGAACCAACACCACCCTCTCAAATAGCCACTAGATAACATCACTTCCTACCTAACCCTTCTACAAATGGAAAAGAAAGAGAAACACGCCCATCCCGCAAGAGAGTTCCATTAGATAGGGCATTTTAAAATGATTTGAGAGAAATTGCTGACATAAAGGTTAGGTGTTGCCTCCTTACAAATGGTGTTCCATTCAATCTAGTGAGATCGCCTTATAAGAGAGAGATGGTGAAAGCAATAAATAAAGCACCTAGTGGTTATCGAGGCCCCGGATATGAAAACTTGAGAACCGCCATATTGCATAATAAGAGAAAAATGTAGAAACCCTCCTCAAACCAATAAGAGATTCTTGAATCCAAACGGGGATGAATATTGTCTCTGATGGATGGAAAGATTGCAAAAATCGTCTATTAATAAATGTGGTTGTTGTCTCCCCCAAGGGGACAATATTTTTGAAGGCAGTTGATTGTGAAGGGCAAGTAAAGGATGCAGATTGTATTCCTAGATTCTCATTGAACCAATAAAGTTTGTGGGAATTGACAGTGGTGTCCAAGTAATAACGAACAATGTTAAAGTTTGTAGGGCTGCAAGTGCTTTGATAGAAGCATGATATGATCATATCTTTTGGACACCATGCACCATCCACTCCTTCAATTTGGTGATGGAAGCAATTGGCATCCAAATTGAATGGGTGAAAAAAGTGTATGAGAAGAGTAAGGAGATCCAAATGTTTGAAACAAACCATCCTATGTCACAAGTAATTTTCAAAACTTTTTCCTGCGTGGAATTATTGAAGGTAAATTTTATACTTTATTTAGCTTCATTTATCATATTGTGTTATACTTTACAGAATTGAAGTGTGTTATTAACTTATAATTTGAATTAACATAGTAATAGGTTGTTGACACAAGGTTTGTTTCACACACAATTGTCCTTAGACGACTTGTGAGGTAGAAAGATGCATTGTCCCAAATGGTTATTAGCAACCAATGAGGTGGATCGAAGCAATCGGATACTACAAGGGCTAAAAATGTAAAGTATATGATCTTGAGTGGTGATTTCTGGGGTAGGGTGGAATATGTATTAGAATTCACTGAGCCCATCATGTCTATGTTTTGGTTTGCCGACATTGATGATGCCATGGGCTCCAGCTAGAGAGAGTGAAAACAGTAAGTGTAAATTTTTATACAATACTTTATCCTTGTTTACTGAAGGATTTTGTTTTTTTTTAAAATTAACACTACATCAAGATGACTTACATGAACATCATTTGACATCCCAGGTCTTTCAACGGAGAACAAGGCCCTAAGCAAACCTTGTACAAAAAGGTGGAGAAAATTGTTCTACATTGCTCGAATAAGATGACTACACCTTTACACCTCCTCGCATATACACTTTCTCCCAGGTATTACAACAGTGAGATAATTTCTATTCCTAGTAGAGTGGTACTATACAAAGATCTTGAGGTTGCTAGTGGGTATAAGAACGCATTTAGCAGCCTATTTAGCTATCCTAAGGTGGCATCGAATGTTAGGAGAGAGTTTGCAAAGCTTGTCTCAGGAAAAAATGTAAACCAAGATGCAATCAATGACCAAAGTAGATTGGATGCCATTGGATAGTGGTACTTACATGGGCAAGATTACATGTACCTCAAAACTCTTGCCATTAAGCTCCTGTCACAAGTATTTAAGTTTCTTCGTTTTCTTTTTTTATGACCACTTACCTTGTAGAGTTAGCACTCTTAAATTCCTATTGTATTATAATTTACAATTTCAAATTTTTTAAAACTTTGTTTGTTCTCTCTAGGTTGCAAGCAATAACTATGGAATATAGATTTAAATTTGAGTATTTAATTGTTCTTCAAGTCAGTAATTGTCGAACACCAAATGACGGAGCATTTATAAATTTCAATACCTCTCTTGGTCTATCGGCATAAGTGTTGTCTTCAAGAGACATGTCCTCTCATGACATGTCTCTTCATAATAAACAAATACTTAACAAAAGGCTGATCCGTTTAATTATTACTTTACCAAATTCAATTTGGCAAGTCACTGATCTGTATATTAATTGATAGATCATTGCTTGATCCATAATATGGTTCAATATTAATACACACAATCATTACTTGATCTGTTCTATGGATACATATGATCATTGTTCGATCTATGCCAAGAGAAGATAATAAATATTAGAATCTGCTGGTACGAATTTCGGTATACTTGATCTATTAAGATGCATAAAGTTTCGATTGAATACAAGAATGATACTTTTATCTCCAAGGTATTTGAAATGGTCATTTTTATTGAACACAAGAAGTGTGGATGTGTGTATGTATGTCACATATATGCACACATGTATATAATTAATACAAACTATCATCCTTATATCTGGTCGAAGCTACTATGTATCAACACCATCTTAGCTAGGGAAGATAATCAAGTATATATCATTTGAGATATCACCTAACTTGTGATATTAACAGATACAAAGAACATCAAGTGACTTGACATTCTTCTTATATCCTAATTATGGTATGTGCATTGAAATCAAGTCTCATGATGTCTACCATAACATGTCATGGCATATCCGCAGATATTACGTCACATAATATCCACCATGATTATCTCATTAAGAACATAATGATCTACAACTAACATCGTCGCATGATATCTATCAAAATGTCCAAGAGATACTAACTATGGTGACATGTTTAAGAATATCAAGTCACATGATATTCATCATGATAGTGAACATTGTAAAGTCATCACTTTACAATGTTGGATACAAGTATATATCATCTAAAAGATCATCACTTTTCAATAATGTACACAAGGGGCGATAAAGTCATAGAGTCAAACATATGACAAAAAAAAAGAGTGTAAACATTAAACATCTTTTAAATATATACAAATATATATTTATATATACATACATACAAAAAAAAATTTGAGATTAGTCTCAATAACTTACATTTCAACCATACCAAGTTTCTTCCTAAGAGTTCAACTTCAACTCTGGAGAGAGCCTTGGTGAAAATGTTTGTTGTTTGATTGCTTATACTAATATACTCCAACTCAATCACGTTCCTTTCTACCATATCTCTCACAAAGTGGTAAGGAATCTCTATATGCTTTGATCAATCATGGAACATTGGAATCACTAAGAGCTTAATACAACTCGTATTATTGCAGTGGATAGTAGTAGGTTTCAGGGGCTCACCAATTAGTCCCACAATCAAACTTTGAAGCCATAGTGCTTCTCTTGCTCCCATAGAGGTCACAATGTAATCAACTTCAATTGAACTTTGTGCTACTAAAGACTATTTCCTTTTTATCCAAGAAATCATAACTAATCCCAAACTGAAACATCTTGATGTGCTTTTCCAATCAGTCACACTTCTAGCCCAATCTAAATCAAAGTATCCATGTAGATCTAAGTCAATTTTTTCATATTTAAGATCATATCAAATAGTACCTTGAAGGTACCTCAATATATGTTTTGCAGCAACAAAGAACACTTCGTAACCAAGGAAATAGTGTAAAATGCCCAAGTCCTTCATGTCAAATTCTAAGGCCAAGTCCTTACATTGAACAATAAGGTGATCTTCTAATGTAATTAGCAAGTCATCAACATATAGGATTAGTATTCATATATCACCTTTAATAATTTTAAAATAGAGATTTAGGTTTGCATCATTCTTTGTGAACCCTAGTCCCATAAGATAATTGTCGATCATTTCATATCAAGCTTGAGGACCCTATTTAAGTCTATATGGGGTTTTCTTCAATTTGCATATATGTGAGGCTACATTATGAATCACGAACCCATCAGGTTGTTCTAAATAAAAAAATTCTTCGATAGTCCCATTCAAGAACGCAGTTTTCACATCCATCTAGTGAATTTTCCAACCTTTTGTTGATGCAATAGCTATGACTGCTCTAATATAAGTATATCAGGCAACAGGTGCAAATGTTTTAATCAATACCTTCCTTTTGAGAGAACCTTCTAGCAATAAAATGTTCTTTGTGTTGCTCTATAGTACCATCTGCACAATGGTTGACTTTGAAGAGCCATTTGGAAGAGAACATATTTCTCTTTAGGTCTAGGTACTATATCCCATACATCATTTTCCAAAAATGGATTGATACTCCTCTATCAAGGCATTTTTCCATACTTAATGTTTAAGAGCTTCTGTTATACTAGTAAGTTTTGAGTAATGATTTCGCTCATTAAGGCAACATAACTTGAGAATGTGTTAGGCCTCTTACTTTCTCTGAAAGTTCCTTTGGGTACAGCAAAGTTTTCAGCTTCCTCAATCATTCTTCTAGCCCAAAGTGGACTTTTCTTCTTGTTATTGTTTTGATTTTTTTCTTGATACTAAGGAGCAGTTTGGTTTTCATTTGTAATTTCTTCTCGATACTCCCTCTGAAAATCTATACGGTCCTCCATATCTTTAGGTGAATCCTAAATTCCTAACTCGCTAGAGCTTTTTGCCTATTTGAAGGCAATGTCTTCTTCAAAGATGACATCTCTACTCAATTCTGTTTTGTCTCTGTCCAGGTATGTAATCCTATAGGCTTTTGAGGTTTCACTATAACCTACGAAATTTCCTTTCCTTCCAGAAGGCTCTAATTTTGATCTCTTCTCTTTAAACAAATGGATATAAATAGGACAACCAAATATCCTTACGTGGCTTATGTCAAGTTGGGCTATTTGAGAAACCTATAAAACCTACATTTATTCATTATGATAATCAAAGTTGTATCAAACTCTCTGCAAATCCAATCTTCCATAATAGGTCAAAGCATATAGAGATACCTATTCATTACATCAGAGATATGGTAGATAGATGTGTCATCAAGTTAGAATATATCAGCACTGAAGAGCAGTCTGTCGACATATTCACCAAACCTCTTGCAAAGTTGAAAGTTGAATACTTCAGAAGAAAACTTGGTATGATTGAACTATAATTCTAACTCCTGAGACAAACTCTCAATTTTGTGTGTGTTTTTTTTTTTTTTTTTTTTTTTTTTCGTTTTTAAAGAGTTACCCTTGTGCACATGTGTTTTATGAAAGATGACGATCTTTCACTTTATGAGACATTAGGTCTCTATTGTGAGGTGACGATCTCAGCAATAGATTGACCTGTTATCATAGACTTCATTAAGTTGTTGTCCCGGGATGTGTCGGATAGTATGATAACAAAAGTATCATGATTGACTTCTACTGTTGTCCCGAAGTGAGCCGAAAGTCATGATACTACTTGTGTTGTTTTATGAGTTTCTTGATCCATTGTCATGATAAAGACCATGAGAACTTGTTGTCTTGGCCTGTGTCAGATTCTCTGACAATGCAATGAATAATGATAGACTACCTAAGTCCCGAAGTGGGCCAGATAGCATAATTCTACATTATCTTAAGATCAAGGAGGACATCTGATAGACTCTACCCAAATATTGTCTCGAAATGTGTCGGAGATCAAATATCCAATATCCTTCCAGGATATATGTGTTGATGGGCATTTTAATCTAAGGTGGATAAACCGGAATCATTATTTTTGTGAGCGAGTCATATCCTCCCTCGCTAAGAGGGAGTGTTGAATTTGTAGCATCTGTCGAATATATAATATCAGATTGTTACTTAGAAAGATTCACATACATGTGTGTGTATATACATATATACACACACATATTTGTGTATATTATAATCTATCAGTTGACTGCACAAAATGATTCAATATGGTTAAATTCTCATTCAATGCAACGATCTCTCTGCGCTAACATCTCAGTACATGTGAATCCTCATTATCGTGTTATTGTTTCATATTGCAGATTAAGTAAGAATAAATAGCAAGCGCCGATTATGATCAGGCTTTTCATATGTATTATCACCAAGAGTAATTTGCAATAAACATAACTAATGATGGTGATCATGAGTTATGTCTTCTGTAGAGACATGACTCTACGGGTCCAAAGGACACGTAGGCATGTCCTTACACAAGACACAACCATTCACATTCATATATATCTTGTGTATCATGATCGCTTGTAAACACATCAAGCATTCCATGTTATTACCTTCGGTCTAATATATCTATACTTACCTGCAACAAATATTGATATCAGTATTGATTATTTACATTTAAGAACAATACAAGTTGATTGATAGCCCAGAATCAAAGTCAACTTTTGTGATCAGAAAAATCATATACTGGATTTGATAACAAAGAAGATTACAATTGCTCTACCTCAGATCTAACTTCCTTTTTTGGAGCTTGGTTAAAAGCGATAAAATTGTGTAAAATGGGATCATTACACCCACCATGACCGAACTTATGGCCAATGTATGCATCTTTTTTGCAAACACGTAAGCCAAGGTACATTAATATTTTTCTCAATATGTTCATTTACATAATTTCTGCCAACATATTTGATTCTAGTGTTACTCGGGGATGCGTCCCTGGTATATTTTCAGTGTTCCCTGTCCCGAAAACGTCTCAGAGACTTGGGGACACCTAGGGGACTTTGACTTTGACTTTGAGAACAAATTTGACATTTGAATTATGTTGATTCTTATATTTTAAGGCTCTATGATGTATAAGTACATGTTTTATCTATGTTTTCATATAGATATTTTAGATTTCTCTATTTATTTAATTTTCCCTATTGTTATATAGCCGTCCCCCCCACCCCTCTCTATCCCCAAAACCAACAAAAAAAATTACCGTCTTGGAAACCTATCCCACTGTCCCCTCCCTTCCTAGAAACTCAAGGGAACATAGCTTGTTAGTACTTATATTTTCCTTCTAGTTATCCAAAATCCCACTCTTGCCTCCCCTTGACCCTTTTAGCCCATTTCACCCCTTTTAAATATACCATCCATCAAAAGTCAGTCACCAAGACCATGAACAATATAGTTAAGTTTAATTATAGTATTTACCAACTCAATTAGGAACATGTAATGTTCCCATCATAAAATAAATTTTTAATCAAACTATTGTTAATGGGCCGATTGATTTAGTATATTTCGGACCCATTTTATTTTGTTTCCATAGGTATGCGTAACCATCAACTAGCTTTGTACACCCTCGGAAAGTTTTCCTGACAGGTATTTAAGCACAGCTTATAGGTAGTCGTTAGGTATACATTTTGGATTATTTCTTTGTACTGCGAATTCCCATTGGGATTCTCTATTGTTCTCCATTTCGGAAGTGAAAGACCTTCCCTATTTGGATATTACCGGTTTCGGTGGGATTCAACCCTCACCCTATTCCATCGCCTATAATACTTCACTCGGATCTGGCAAATTGGAGCACCATCTTTTGGCAAATATTAATTTAAGGATATTCCTGTTCAAGTCTCCATTCTTGTTGGTGTTACTTGATGAATTCAAGATTGATAGTTTATGGTGCATGACTAGACTTGTTTTCCAT
The DNA here is from genome assembly GCA_028749045.1 of Cupressus sempervirens. Taxonomy (NCBI): domain Eukaryota; kingdom Viridiplantae; phylum Streptophyta; class Pinopsida; order Cupressales; family Cupressaceae; genus Cupressus; species Cupressus sempervirens. Next base: position 289,161,251 of record CM053788.1, on the reverse strand, counting down.
TTGTACCTCATCCGCCACTGACCACACACAGTGCAACTTCTGTATTGCTACATTACCTACCCGTACAGCCTCAGAGTTCATCTGTACTACCCTCAATCCTACCGTACGACATCTATATACATACCATACGACCTCCATATACATACTACGGCATTCATATATATATCATACGGCTTCATTGTTGTCTCTCGTTTAGCTGCCATACCCTTACTGTACGGCTTCAACCCTAACCGTATACCATACTCTTCTTACCGTATGTCACTGTAGTCTTGCCAATCTACCATAGGGACGAAATTCTACCTATTGGTGTCTTACCATCAGGTCGTACAGTTGCTCCCTTTGCTCCTTCCATAGCCATTTCAGCAATTCCATGGAAATACTTAGATAAGAACATCACAATGGTATTAGAGCTTCAATCCTGCCAGCCTGTGGACAGTGAATGAGAGTTTATAGCCGGAAGAGAAGAAGATCCCATTCGGTTGATTGAATGGTTGCAGAACCAAAACCCACGGCTGTCAAACTCGTAGCACTGCTAAGAGAACTTGTGAGGAATCAACCACAGATCAATGATACTTAGCAACTCATGGAAGAAACTCTCAAGAAATTGGTAGACAATAAAGTATTCGGTGAACAAAATAGTCACAGTGCAGACTCTGTGTTGAGTAAAGAAAACCCTCATCCAGCACACTCACGACCTTCCATGTCGTATTTTCCCCCACGGACGAGGCACCACACAGATGGAAGCAGCCAACTTTTGAGGAAGTACTAGAACAGTGGAGAGAGGACTGGAAGAATGCAAATTTGGAGGAAGACATATCTTACAAAGACTATGCAGATCTGAGAATGAGATATTCTAGAAGCAAAAACCGAAGATATTTTAATGATGATCTCATAAGGAAGTCGAGTAAAGTAAATTTGTCTCCATTTGACGAATCCAAATCCATATTTGCACAAGTGTGGGTAATGAAGGTCAATACTTACTTCCAACTTAATCCTATGCCAAAAGAAGAAGCAATTAAATTTGCAACATTACACTTGGAGGGAGTAGTGCATGAATGGTGGCATCACGACACCATCACACTAGGACATGATCAAATAAATACTAATGCGGAATTCACTAAGAGATTGATAGATCGATTTGATGGTAAAGATCTGGAACTCAATTTCAAAGATTTGGCACAGCTGAAGCAAACTGGATCGATTGACCAGTACATTGCGGACTTTCAGAAACTCTCTATTTTGGTCACCGACATTTCTGAAAGAAGATGGATAGTGCTCTTCATGGACGGAAAGACACAACCACTAAAAGGTTGGGTAAAAGGGTTCAATCCTGCCACCCTGTCGGAGGCTATTAATAAGGCACGAAGTACGGCATCATCCTCTCAAGGTTACTTACATTCCAAACTGCCGGTGTTTCCAAGGGACAAAGATCATAAACCTCTGCCGAGGAAGCCATCGTTGGACAAAGCTACCAAACAGGAGCTCCGAAGGAAGAAACTATGTTTCAACTGCAAGGGACCATGGGAACCTGGGCAAAGATGCCTCGAGAAAGGAAAAATCCACAATATTGAGGTTGTGTCCGATGTTGAGGACGAATAGGAAGACATACCCTCCAACAATAACCAACCCCACAAGGACACGAAAATGGTTAGTTTGAACCGTACAGAAAGAATTGCAGCATTGGTACGGCATAGAGGATCATGCTAGCCAGTAGCTCGAGGTGCACAGTGTTTCGTGTATAGGGAACCCTTCAAGGACAAAGGGTTATGGTGATGCTCGATAGCGGAGCCACTCTAAACTTCATAAACTCATCTTTGGTGAAACAAAGAGGTCTACCTACAGAGACGCGCGCAAGTGTTCAGGTCAAGGTTGCTTGAGGGACTCTCATGCTCTCCACACACCTTGTTCCTCATCTAAGTATCATAATGGCTAATCACATGGTGACAGAGGATTTCTTCATAATGGACCTAGATGATACGAAGGTTATTCTAGGCATATAGTGGATGGAGACACTTAATGAATACACTCAGAGCTTCAAACGAATGGACTTCACTTTTCTTGTCGATGGCAAGAAGGTTGTTCTCCGCGGAATGGCCAATGAGGGACCGAAGAAAGTTTCAGCACATCGAATGAAGGCAATTTTTTGGCGTGATAACATTGATTGGGCTACACACTGTTTTGTCTCGGCAGAACCCATAAAAGGACAACGGACACCTCCCCAGGATGACGATCTTTAGAATATCCTGAGTGCCCATGATGAAGTTTTTATGGACATTACTCTAGGCATACCTCCCCATCATGGGTTTCAACATACCATCAAGTTGGAAGCAGGCACCAAACTAGTCATAACCACACCCTATCGCCACCCTAAGAAATTCAAAGATGAGATAAAAGACGATTCAAGAACTGCTTGAGAAAGGATGGATCCGTCCTAGTTCCAGCCCTTTTGCATCATCAGTGGTATTGGTTAAAAAGGACGGAACGATGCACATGTGTGTGGACTACCATGCATTGAACAAAAAGATGAAAAAAATAGATATCCTATTCCAAGGATCGATGAGTTGCTGGATTAATTACATGGTGCGGTTTATTTTTTGAAAATAGATCTTCGTTCCGAATACCATCAAATCCGCATGAGGGAAGAAGACGTAGAAAAGACAATCTTTCGTTGTCACTACGGGCATTATGAGTTCCTGGTCATGCTGTTCGGATTAACAAATGTGCTCGCTACATTCTAGTCATGCATTAATCACATCTTCAACAAACAATTGCGTAAGTATTTATTGGTATTCTTTGATGATATTCATATTTATAGTAAGACATGGGAAGAGTCCCTGAAGCATCTGGATGAAGTACCAAGGATCATGAAGGATCAATCCTTGTTTACCAAGTGATCCAAGTGTGAATTCGGTATGACAAAAATATTGTGCCTAGGGCACATTGTCAATAAATATGGATTTCAGGTTCATCAGGAGAAAATTCAGGCTATCCTTGATTGGCCTCCACCAAAATCACTCTCTAACTTGCAAGGGTTTTTCAGACTGTGCAGTTATTACCGAAGGTTTGTAAAAGGATTCTCTCAGCTCAGCGCTCCATTAATAGATCTGACAAGAAAGGGCTCCTTCCGGTGGAATGAAAAGGTGCAACTCACTTTTGATAAGTTGAAAGAAGTAATGAGCACTTGTCCAGTACTCGCCTTACCTGACTTAACTCAACCTTTCATTCTGGAGTGTGACACATTCGGAGAAGGCATTGGTGCGGTACTAATGAAAGATAGACACCCCATAGCCTATGAGAGTCAGAAGCTTACACAAACCAAGCACTTATATTCCATTTATGACAAAGAGATGTTGGTCATTGTACATGCACTAACCAAGTTTTCGCAGTATCTGGTGGGTGCCAAGTTTGTCGTCCGTACTGATCATAATAGCTTGAGATATTTCCTAGAGCAACGGGACTTGAACGAAAGACAACAAAAATGGTTAAGCAAGGTTCAGGCTATTAATTTTGACATTGAATATGTAAAGGGAAAGAACAATGTGGTTGCAGATGCTTTGTCCAAGAAACCCACTAGTTGCTTACTAACACATATTTCAACAAACTGGAAAGCACATTTGCTGGTAGAATATTCCAAAAACACATTTGCCTATGATATAATGGATGGCAACACTCAGGATGATCGGTACAAGGTGGTAAATGACATCATTTACTATAAGAATCAGATATACTTTGTAATGTTTCCTTTTGGGACATTGAAAATATTGGAGTCTTATTCTATATAATATTAAAATTGACTCTGAGAAATAGACTCAAAATATTAAAAGGTCGATTTAATGTTATACAAAAGACAAAAGGTCAAGGAGGAACAAGACGAAATGCTTTAAGGAAGTTGAAGAGCCACAAGGGAATAAGACAAAAGCCAGAGAGGAGCCAAAGAGTTTTGGTTTATGTATTAAAAGGGGAAAGAGGATCATTATTGTGCATGCTTGATTTTATTATTCAGTTCAGTTTTTTCTCTTGTGAGAGTCTTAGCTATTTGGAGGACGTAGCCCCTCATGCTAGCAGACAGTGGACGCAAACCCATTGTCTCAGAAAACATCAATTCAAGTGTTTCATTCGCACTTATAGGTTCTTATTCTAGCATTCCAATCTCACTGTTAAATATGTATTTAGGATTGGGCTTTTGTATTGGTTATTGTATTGCTGTTGTATCATGCAATAACATATTTGCGGAGTTGTATAGAAGTTTCTGATTTTAACATTATAAGTCTGTAATGCATTTCTATATGCCTGAAATCTTGAGTATTATTCTGAAAGGAACTGGTTATTAATTTGTGAAGAATCTTCTGGTTTAAACATCGTATTGTACTCCATTTGCCTATATCTGAGTTTGAATATTATAATTAAGAAAGAGCTGGTTAAACATCTATCGTTTATTGTACTGGATTCGTTTGTGCTGGAAATATCCGGTTAAGGATATTATAGTGGTATCAGAGCCTCGAACCTACCATCCTATCGAGTATAAGCAGAGGGTTAAAAGGGTTTTATCAAAAAATTTCCCCAGTCTTTTCTCCTAGCAGATGGAGAGATTTCTGGAATAACAGAAGTACAGGGTCATGATCTCACGTTGCATGTTCTATATCATCTTTACGAACAAATTATTTTCCCAACCAAAGGATCTCCTTTCATCTAAAGTTGCTTCAACAGTTTATGAAAGGTTTCTTCTTGCTGTGGCTCAAGCTCTGCAGGATTCTCTGCCACCTTTTGACAAATCGTTGAGCAAGTTGTTGGGTGAAGCACCTTTTCTACCTGAATCGGCTTTGACGTTACTAGAAGGCCTCTCTAATCCAGATACATCCTATCATCATGGAAAGGAAGTGGTTAATTGGGATCGGGTTACCCAAGGACTAGGTGTTGTTTGGAGCCTAATTTTACTATGACCACTCACAAGGAAGGCCTGCTTAAATATTGTGTTGCAGTGTGCAGTACATGATCCAAACGAAGTACGTGCAAAGGCTATATGTCTGATAGCTAATAAGCTTTATCCTCTTGACTACATTTCACAAAATATTGAACAATTCGCGACAAAGATGCTGCTATCTGTAGTTGATGTTCAACAACCTTCAGATGGCACGCATGATTCTTCAGCAAGCGATGAAACTTGTTTTAGAATAAATAAGGAAACTGCACAAATGAAAATTCCAAATGGAGAAGAATCTGTAACAGAAGCAAAAGGGTTTTGAGCACAGTTTGACTTCAGACCTTGGATATTGGCCCTATGTTACATCCCAATTTTCGACCTAATTTAAAATATAGCCGTTGAGGTTCACATGAAGTCAACTGGCAATTTAATCTTGCAAAATGGTAAGATAGTCATTATAATTTCAAGTGAAGATAACATGCTAGTTGATCATTTATCACGAATTCATGGAATTGAAAAAATGGTTAACCGTTATGATTATTTATAATTAAATAATTTATTATGATAATATAATTTAACTACGAAGAATTTCCTTGTAGGAAGCACGTCGAAGGGGTGGAAGCATAGTCAGAAAAGAATTAGGCAGGAGCATCACCATCACTGGGCAAATGAGTTGAGGACCTAGCGACTTGAAAACAGGATACATCTATGAGAACCATATGAGCTATTTAAATAAATAATTTGAGAAACATAATATGATCTTTTACCATATTATTATAATAGATATATCTATATACGTACATATAAATATAAGAATGAAATGACACCATTATATTATAATAATTTAATAAAATGATGTCGCCTCATTAATATATTCACATATACATTTATATATATATATATATATATATATATATATATATATATATATATATATATATATATATATATTTAAGATATAATAATATATTCGAATTATAATCTTCCAACTCTATTTGTTTCCATTTTAATATTCTTTGTTTTTAACCGATTAACACTTGGCAAGATAAATTGATTTTTGAATGGTTTTAAATCTTTAATTAACCGATGGAAGCCGAGAAGCCACGGCTAGTACTTTAAGAAGACATCGTGATGGGAGTCGGATATGACTGTCCCTGGCCTTCCATCTTTTCTGCTACCGTTTTTCCAAATACCCCGTTTTGCATACGTTGAGTTCCATGTTATCATAGTATTTCTCTTTCATATCCACCAGCACCTTGCAATTGCTGAATCAAGCATTGATCAAATTTGAGTGATATAACTAAGTCGAACAAGAGTCTCGGTTAGAGGACGAGAGGGTGCCAATTTCAAGTCAAATCTTTATTCGCTTATATACCAGGTTATGAAATGTTTTCCCACAAATTTATTACCTTCATTTTTCCAGAATGTAAGACCGACTATAGCCGGCTAGGCATAGAAATCCAATATTAAGACTGAGATTATCATATGTTACATAACCGACAGAAGCCAAGAAGGCACGGCCTTCCTTTTAATTTAAACGTGAATGGAGTCCGGCACCTTTCCTTATATATTTGTCAACCTTGTCGTATTAAGGCATTCAACTTAGCATCCGCATTACCATCAACCTTCCTTTATCACTATGAACTTATTAACCTCTCTAGCATTCAAATCCACAAAAGCCATGAGCCAAGGTTTCATTTTATACTACCAGTCTAAGCATCCAATACAATAGCAATTCTATCGTAAGAACCCAACTTGGAGGGATCTGCATTTGGGACGTTTGCAATTAAAGGAGGATAGATTCCAAATTTGGGTTGCAAGGATTCTAGTATATCCAATGATACATCAGGTCATGTTATGACATTACCATATTATTTTATTACTTTCCAAAACAGCCAGTTGGGCATCTAAGATATTTATCATTTCAGATTTTTTTTCAAGAATCAATATGAGATGCTACTTATTCAATATCCTTATTATCACTCCTTTTTCCTTAAACTTTCATAATAAATTAGATACAACCCTTATGGAAGCATATTTCCAAATGCATTAAAGTCTGGAATGAAATATACTATCCAATGATATTTTTCAAATAGTCTGAAGAACATAATCTTCTGGTCACAATCGTGATAAGCATACTAAGCAGCGAATCTATGCATAGAGCGGATTGCAACAAGTTTCAATATTTATCATGATGATATCTTGTTTGATATCTTGTTTGAATTTCCAGATTGAACTTCTTTAAATTAGTCTTGTTCATGGCAGGTGATAACCAAGTAACCACAATATGGATCCTTATGCCAATGGATATTAAAATTAAAAAATCAATTCTGAAATCTTTAAAGAATATAATCTCTTAAATCACAGATTGTGATAAGCTGGAATATATGTTAATTATGAAACAGTTGAGAATCAACAGAAAGAACCGGTTGTTCTGAGAATTCCGAACACTTGGAGCCAAAGAAATGGGTGATGAGATGAGAGAAAGGAATCTGCAATAACATGAAACAGAATCAGATATGGCATAACAATGTTTATCATTTTTAGTTTGAATTATTTAATAGTTCATGTATGATCCTGTTAATTGTATCCTCCTGCTGTCAAGTCGAATTGTGTGTTTAGATACCAGGATGCTCAGAGGATGATAAGATGATCCCTGTCTATTCCGGGTAGGGAGGGCCTTTCTCGTTAGAGATTGCGTGGGGATAAGTTTTGGTCCGAGGTTGGGTGGTTAAGCCCCTGACAATGTTTCACCTCTCCCAAAGTTGTCGAATGTACAACAGACAAAGATAAGCTATACATTCAATTGTTTGTCGAAAACAAGCATTATCACTTTTATGATGTATATGCAAGAAGGTAAGATTAATTGAGTTATTTCATCATTACAGTTATTTTACACTTAGATGCGAGAGATAGATTTATGAATTGTCTTTCATTTATATGAATATATAATAAGAGCATATCTTCTAATCTTATGTCATTGCCACAGTTAAGCAATCGAAAGGAAAGGAATGATACAGTATTATATGGAGCCCTAATTAATTCAGTGGTATCTAGAGCCCTAAATGATACAATGGTAATTGAAGCCCTAATTGATTCAGTGGTATTTGAAGCCCTAATTGATACAATGGTATCTAATGCCTTAAATGATCTAGTGGTAATTGAAGCCCTAAATGATCCAATGGTAATCGATGCCCTAATTGATACAGTGGTATGTGATGCCCTAATTTAATATAGTGGTATTTAATAGTAATCGACATTTAATTTTGATATAGAGGTTTTGGATGGTAGTCGTCATATGATATTGTTATAGTGGTATTTGTGGACTAACCTAGATGGTTGTAGAAGTATCCCTAGTTTGATTTCCATCTCAAATTCCATGGTATGTGGATTTCAATTTCTATAGTAAATACATTGATGGTGTTTTAAGTTCTTAGTTAAGAAATTTTGTCTAACTGATTTTAACTGTCAATCTCTTTCATATGAACAAAACTGATTTAACTGTCTTCCTATGAAAATGAAGTAATAATTGTATTTCTCGAGTATGTTAGTTGTTAACTAAAACCTGGGAAAACTGGATGTTACACCCTGAGTAATCGTCTTAGATTCTTATCTGCACATTGGAGTTAGAGAACATTAGCAAAGGACGTTTTTTTAATACAATCTACAACGGTAGTCTTTTGGAAATAAGTTGGAAGTGGAAATCAAAACGTCCAATATCAGCATTATCATCAGGGATACCAGTGATATTGGAACTGTAGTAGTTGGAAGTGGAAATCGAATCACCCCAATTATTTGAAGGAGATACGTGGCAAGAAACAGTTTTGCGTAATTTATTTGCGCGTAAACGGCATCCCTTCAGAATCCCCATTTGTCGTTACTTTTGGGGGATATAATAATTTCCAGCAGTTATAAAAGAGTACGCAGAGTAGTGCTTAAAATGTTATAGGTGGAGACTTGGGGCAGTTATGTGACTACGGCGACCTTGTAATTTTGTCATTTTCGTGAGACCAAATAGCGGAATCGACAAAGTGTTATAAGGGAGCATATTCACTTGCATATTTTGAGACTGCAACGGCTAATACAAATTGCAGATTACCACAGGCTGTGCAAGACCTTAAGGCTCGTGCTGCAAAATCTAAACCTGGCCATAATTCAAAGTCCACAAAAAAATTGTTGCTAGCAATACTGAGACGCCAGTGTTGTCCTCTGTTCATGCACAAATTCAGCCAGCATCATCTCTTCCTACCAATTTTTTTTTGAACCTGATGCCAAACGTCAGAATCACATATCACAGGAAGAGGCTAGTAATTCTACTACATCAGCAGTACAGGAAGGAAAGTGCCTTAAATTGAGATAAATTTTGCCTCGGGAAGATATGAGTCGTTTATTTTCTCTATGGTGCATTTTTATTGTGTGTGATTTCTCTTAGTTGGGTCAGCTGAAGATTACTAGAGTTCCAGCTTTTACAAATTCTCCACGTTGGCATCTTCTGTTTACTGTTACAATTGCAGTGAAGCGCTAGTGAAGGAACGAATATACGGTGAAACTCTTATCAGTTGGTGGTTTATATAGTAATACAGGATGGAGCATATTAGTCCTCACATGTCAGCTGGAGTCACATCTTGAATACAAAGAATCATATTATTGTCGCTCAGCCTCACTCATCAGATTAAACTTCACCAATTTGAATGGGATGTGCTTTGCAAGCAAACAAGGAAGGTTGAATATGCATAAATAATATCGATGACAAGAGTGGACCAAGAATTTCTATATTGTGTTGAACTTGAATTGCTACTCCTCAACTGCTTTAATTTCATGACTATATTCGACATAGCAACAGCAGACAGTGAGCATGTATCAGTTAAGGGTTTGGTCACACCTCTCAAGAAGCAACATCTAGTAAGTTCCATATAAGAAATTAAAGGGATAGTCTTCAGTGTTTGACTTCGAGAAATGATCTCAGTAATAATTGAACCTCTAGTGTATGAAGATGTTACAAAAAATGAGCAATCCACAAGGTGCTAGTCAATTCAATCTTTTCTACATTTGTTGCGACATTTCAAGGTGATTACTACAACAGAATTTATTAAGGGAATTTTCACTGGTCACCACCTGGGCTGGAATTCTATCACAAAATAGGTGTTTACATTGAGGTCACGTCTGCTAAGAGCAAGGAGTTGTATAGTAGTGGATTCCGTTCATTTTTTTAATATATATATATATGCTACAGCAGCGTTGTTAAAGTTCTCTGCACGTCAGTTATCTACCTTCATCCATCTGGATAATTTGGGAAAATATAGGGCTTGGATAAATTCAGGAAAGATACTATGAAGATACAAGTATAGATAGGCCAGCAAACTAAATCCAATATGAGAGCAGAAATAGTCGACATGTATAGAGGGCATAAAGAGCTTCCTATCGGAATTCAAAATGATTTATCATTCAGCGACTACATGGATTTTCTCTAGGGCAGCAAAATATGACGGATATGGCAAAAAGAGGGTATCTAGAGTTCGTCCAAGATCTCTTTGCAAACGAATAACACAAAGGGGTGTATGAAGAATTTCCGATAAACCAAGATTATCATTTGGATGGTCTTGAAATAGAAGAGCAGACAACTACCAATGATTTGCAGCCTTCTCACGATCACGTAGAAGATGTTACACAAGGTGTAGGTTTCTTCGTCGATGACGTGGAGGTGAGCTTAGTCAAGTAGAATAATGAAGTAGATTGCACACAAGGTAATAACAATTTGGGACCTTGGTATCATGAACCATATATACATGATACTCAGACCATGAAATTAGAGGAACAACCTAAGATGACACTGCAAGACAATGAACAGTTTCAGCAAGGAGATAATTAAATACATGCCTTACAGAATCAACTGAAGGTTAGTAAAGACATGGTGGTGGCATCCTTGATGCAGTATGACCGTACCCACAAGTTGGTTGAGGAGCTCTACAAGAAGGTCCCAAGGGAAGGAGAAGGTGACTGGCTTGTGGCCGATTTACAGAAGATCAAAACAGCCCTCGAGACTATGAAATCAAATTACTTATATTTGTTGTCTGACAGGGATGATATTCTTAAGGTTGTTGAGATTTATGCAACACAATCAAATAGGGAAAAGGAGGAGACTTGAGAATCTCAACAGATCGCTCAAGTATGTTCAGGAGGCACTAAGTGAAACTCAATTTTCTCTACAAGGAGCAAAAAATCAAATCAAGCTCATGGAACAATCTCGGGAACATGAGAATAGAATGAAGCAAGAGTTCTTCCAAGAAGTTATCGACGAACTTGAGAGCATTCAGTAGATGCATGATATGGATAGCTGCCCCAAACGATCAAGTAGCAAAACTTTAGAACACTTTCAGCTTGTTGACAAACCTTTGTTTGAAGTTGATGATTAGACGTCCGACAATCCTCTTTCTGTGTTAAATGAGGGATCATCTCTTGTTTGCCATGATGAGGAAGAGTTTGATTTCAGACTTTGGGATCCTAGCAGTGAATCCAAATCTCAGCATGTGAATGATGAATCAACTTCTATTGCTTATCATTTGATAAGCCCCAACATATTTTCTGACTTCACCCCATTCGGGAGTTGGCCAATTTACAGAAGGTCAAAACAGCCCTCAAGACTATGAAATCAGATTACTTATATCTCTTGCCCAATAAAGATGATATTCTTAAGGTTGCTGAGATTTATGCAGCACAATCAAATAGGGAAAAGGAGGAGATTGAGGATCTCAACAAGTTGCTCAAATATGTTTGGGAGGCACTGAGTGAAACTCAATTTTTCTACAAGGAGCAAAAAATCAAATCAAGCTCATGGAACACTATCGGGAACATGAAAATAAAATGAAGTAGGAGTTCTTCCAAGAAGTCATTGACGAACTTGAGAGCATTCAGCAAATGTATGACTTGGATAGCTGCCCCAAACGGTTAAGTAACAAAACTTCTAAACACATTCAGCTTGTTGACAACCCTTGTTTGAAGCTATTGATGATTGGACGTCCGACAATCCTCTTTTTGTGTTAAATGAGGGATCATCTCTTGTTTGCCATGAAGAGGAAGAGTTTGATTTCAAACTTCGGGAACCTAGCTTAGATCCTAGCAATGAATCTGGATCTCAGCATGAGAATGATGAACCAACTTCTGTTGCTTATCATTTGATCAGCCCCAACATATTTTCCGACTTCACCCCATTCGGGAGTTGGGTGAGTTATCTTCATCAGCCTCTGAACAGTTCTTAGTGGAGTATTTATGTAAGGGTTGTGGTTAGATTCTTAGCATCTTTCATATTCGTAGCACCTATGCGCTCGGGAATTCTCCAAGTTTATGCCGATAGCATGAATTTTGATGTCCATGGGATGGTGGTTACAGCTTTTGGGCAGCTTATTTCTTACATCATCCATTTAGGTCAAGTCTTCACATTCTATTGGATTATACATGGACCCTGGATATATTTCTATCTCATTATAGCAACAAGACAGTGTAACAAGGTTTGGGATCCAAGTGTTGGCAAATTGTATCTATGGTTGGACAATGATTTTATTGTGGTCCTTTTCAGTTTGAGCTTGAATTTGGTGATGATCAGTGTTGATCAATTTACAAGAGCTGAGTTTTTTAAGAGAATTATATGGGATCCAGGAATCCGGTTGAGAGATAGATTGCAGAGAGTCATCTGGCTTTGCAATGTGGCCGGAATTGTTTTCAGTTTGGACTACAGGGCTGCCTGCAGACTCGTATGGGATCCTAGTACTAATTGCTTAGGGATAAGTAATCTTAAGGAGGGGAGATTTGTAATGTTCCCTTTTGGGACATTGGAAATATTGAAGTCTTATTCTATATAATATTAAAATTGACTCTGAGAAATAGACTCAAAATATTAAAAGGTCGATTAATGTTATACAAAAGACAAAGGGTCAAGGAGGAACAAGATGAAATGCTTTAAGGAAGTTGAACAAACACAAGGGAATAAGACGAAAGCCAGAGAGGAGCCAACGAGTTTTAGTTTATGTATTAAAAGGGGAAAGAGGCTCATTGTTGTGCATGCTTGATTTTAGTAGTCAGTTCAATTTTCTCTCTTATGAGAATCTCAAAAAGCTTCAGCTTCCAACTAGTTGGAGGACGTAGCCCCTCATGCTAGCAGACAGTGGACGCAAACCCATTGTCCCGAGAAACATCAGTTCAGGTGTTTCATTCGTGCTTACAGACGTCTTAGGGAGATTCCTCAAAACTTACAGACGTTTTAGAGAGAGGTTTTCATGGAAAGGTCTTAAAGGAGATGTATTATAGTGTGTAAGAGAATGTGCGGTCAGCAAAACAAATCCGAACATACTCTACCCGTTTGGTTACTACAACCTCTGCTATTCTAGAACAAAAGTGGGAAAGCATCTCGATGGACTTCATTATTGGACTTCCCAAGGTGAATGGGAAGGATTGTATCTTTGTGGTGGCATACAGAATGACGAAGTACGCATATTTCTTCGCCAACCCTCAGATTTTCAAGCCGCACAGGTAGCCGATTTGTTTTTCAAAGAAATCTTTCATCTACACGAGTTACCCCTAAACATTGTTAGTGATCGGGATGGACGATTTATCAGTATCTTCTAGACAGGACTATTTTGGTTGGCGAGAACAGAATTGTCGCCAAGTAATAGTTATCACCCTCAGACAGACAGGCAAATGAAGATTGTGAACAAGTGGCCTGAAGACTACCTTCGAAACTACATTTCATCACAACAACGGGCATGGGTCAAATGGATGCACCTAGGGGAATATTGTTACAATACCACTTACCACATGTCCATCTGGATGGCACCGTTCAAAGCACTATATAGGTACGAACCCCTTTTCCTTCATCAATACAGTTTTGGGTGACAGTCGCACACCAAGGGCGAGGATTGGCTTCCAGAGGGAGAGGACATCCTGAGATGCTTGAAGGAAAACTTACAACACACGCAGAATCAACAAAAGATGTACGCGGACAAACAGCGAACCGAAATAAGCTTCGAAGTGGAAGACTTGGTCCATCTCAAACTTCAACCATACTGGCAATCCTCACTAAAGGAAACAGGAAAAGAAAAACTGAAAGCACAATTCTACGACCCTTATCGAATAATTTGCAGCACAGGTGAAGTTGCCTATGAGCTGGAACTTCCGGAGGGGAGCCGTATTCATAATGTTTTTCATGTCTCTTGCCTAAAGAAAGTTGTGCGACAAAATGTCACGATAGTTGCAGGCCTTCCGCCACTCAATGAAGAAGGGAAGCTCATATTGGAACCGGCCCAGATCATTGAAGTAAGTGAAAAGACCCTGCAGAATCGCACAATGAAGGAATATTTGGTACGCTGGTGACACTTGCCATTGGACAACGCGACGTGAGAGGGCGAGCACATTCTACAGCATCCGGTGTTGCATTTGTTAAGGACAAGCAAAATTGGGACGAGAGGACTATAATGTTCTCGTCATAAAATAAATTATTAATCAAACTATTGTCAATAGGCCAATTGATTTAGTATATCTCGGACCCATTTTTATTTTGTTTCTGTAGGTATGTGTAGCCGTCGGCTACCTTTATACACCCTCGGAAAGTTTTCATGATAGGTATTTAAGCACAGCTTATAGGTAGTCGTTAGGTATGCATTCTGAATTATTTCTTTGTATTGCGAATTCCCGTTGGGATTCTCTGTTGTTCTTCATTTCAGAAGTGAAAGAGCTTCCCTATTTGGCTATTACCAGTTTCGGTGGGATTCAATCGTCACCCTATTCCATCACCTGTAATACTTTGCTCAAATCTGACAAATCAGAGCACCATCTTTTGACAAATATTAATTGTAGGATATTCTTGTTCAAGTCTCCGTTACCGCACATAGTGCAACTTTTGTATTGCCACGTTACCCACCCATACGGCCTCAGAGTTCATCTGTACTGCCCTCAATCCTACCGTACGACCTCCATATACATATCGTACAGCATCCATATATATACCGTACGGCTTCATTTTTGTCTCCCGTTTAGCTGTCATACCCTTACTGTACAGCTTCAACCCTGACAGTACACCATCCTCTTCTTACCATACGATCACTGTAGTCTTGCCAGTCTACCGCATGGACGGAATTCTACCTGCTGGTGACTTACCATCAGGCCATATGGCCAGTCCCTTTGCTCCTTCCATAGCCATTTCAGCAATTCCACAGAAATACTTAGATAAGAACATCACTGAACATCATCCTTTAAAGTGCAGAATTGAGCTTTTGTAGCCTACACATTCTTGAATCCTATATTTCCAAAATTATAAGACATGAGCCAATTTGCAGTCCTCTGGTGCATTGCAGCGAATGTACAAACAGCTCAATAAACCCCCCAATAAAACAGAGACTAATTCCAAAGGATCACTCAAATGCAAAAGGACTGAAGACTTGGAGTTATATATCTGCTACATCATAAGATTTGAAGCTTAAATGCACACACCCATTTGACTTTTTGGGTTACTTTTTCTTTTCGTAGTTTTCAACCTAAGCCACTGATCCTCACAGCGTAGATGCTCTAATCAAGAAAGGGTTATCCTTGAACTAAGCTCTGCAAAAAAAAATATCCTTCTCTATCTCGCTGGTCAATGCTGATTCAAAAGTTCAAGAAATTCCTTTTGGTATTACAGGCCACCTATTCAGTACCTGAATGTTATCCTCTGAATTGTATACTAAGAGAAGCCATTTTGTTATATACAAAGCTGGGAGACAAATGAAATTTTCCAAGAGAGCAAAGGATATTCTAACCAATTTATGAAGCCAATATTGTAGAGCTTGGAGTTTTTAAACAAGGTATCTCAATAACAGGCAACCAAACAACTGAGAAATCTCATACAAGTGGATCTTGGTAAATGGTATCTACTGTTATTAAATCAATCTACACACATTAACAAATAAACCATAAATATAGTGGCCCATGTCTTAAGGGTAAAAATTGTTTCTCGCTGTTTTTATTCAAGCAATCTTGAATTTAATATTAGTTTGAGATATAGTAAAGAAAACAAAGGAACCCAACCTACAAATTGCTCTGTAAATCAAGCTAGTCTCACCAGGCTTGCCATTTTGGACATCATGAGGACCATCATCATTCAAGCAAAGGCCTGACATATTAAGCTGCCACGGTTCTTCTACTTCCTGGATAGCATTCAAAAACAACATTTACAACTTTGAAGAAAATTAAGATTTACAAATGTTTGAGTAGTTGGCTCTCGCCTGTTCTTGTTACTAACCTTGAAAACAACCGCACTGGAAGGACCACGAACAATGTTATTATGCAGAAATTCTGCAAAAGGTTTCCAGGTGAGGTGGTTCAAGGTCCGTAGCATCTGATCATAACTACCAACTGCCAAAAACTGGCCACATGGTGACCATGCAATGGTCTTCACACCTAATCCACTTTCATAAGCTTGATATTTAAATAGACACCGTCCATCTGGAGAGTAAATAAGAACCTGAGATGAGGAAACACAACCAAGACATCATTATTATTACAATAACTAGGATCACTATTAGCTTCATAATCTAAGAAGGAATCATATGCATTAATTGAAACAAGAAGAAATTTAACATTTTACTTGAACAACTTGCCCTTCAATATTATTATGCAATTCTTCAAAAACACAATTCAGGCTAGCTCAAACTATATAAAGCATATCAGTTATAAAAAAAATTTTGTATCCACTTCCAAACAAATTAGGTTCATAACAACTCAAACAATAGATTTGAATGTTTTAAGCATATAACCTTGTACTCCAATGGGGAGTCCCAAATGACAATTGCACTGTCATTTGGTGACCATTCCACATCTGCAAGATCTACTGTGTCAACAGAGAACGTCTCCATAACCTCCCACGTATGACAGGATAAAAGATTCACATAGTCCTTGCAGTCCCGTCTTGTAGCAATAGCTGCAAATTTGCCATCCCGTGTGAATGAAACACCTTTGGATGGGTGTTTGGGCCACTGTACATGTACACATGCTGTGTTGACAAGAGACCACACTATTAGACGCAACTGAAAATCAGATGTTGTTATTATATGACGGCTGTCCGGACTCCATCGTGCGTTGGCAATTCCTGCAGGCCCCTCATCTATCTTGCAAGTCCATTCTGGTTGTGATATTGACCAGACTTGAACCATTGCTCTCTTATATAGACCACAGAGGATATACTCTGAATCAAGAGCCCACTCAATATGGCTAATCTTGTCCAAGCATGAATACAGCTGTACAACCTGCAATAGAAGGGCTGTGATATCAAAAGTTGCCTTTATATTCTTTCAAAATGAAGTTTTTGCTTGATAAAAATAACTAATATATATAAACCCAGTCAAAATCTTCTTAGCAGGACTTCCACCTTTTTCTGTGCCAGAAAAAAAAGAAAAAAAGACAGTATTTGCAATTATTCACTTACTTATAGCTGACAATGGAATCAATTTATTTGGCACTATGAATTATATATTACATGAGGCCTTGTAGAAACACCAACATATAAAATCTGAATATATAATACCCAAAATAGCAACCAACCACTTTCTGGAATCAGCAAACTCACATTTTGAAGTTTGATAATCATGAAACAATTGCTTTTTCCATAAAACTATTCCACTGACTATTGTGATGATAATACACTTTAATTGATTTATGGAATCTGAAACCATACAGGTTTGTGCCAACTAGTTACTTCTAACGATAAAGCTGATAATAGACGATTGCTAACAAACCAAACACCAAACACACCGGGTGGACTATTGTAAATCCTGTTATAGATCAATTTCCTTGCACCTGTATATGCGCACCCAACATACATATGTCAAAAATGTAAGAAAGATTATTAGTAATCTAGTAATGTCGAGGAATAAAGAAGTAAAAAAGACTAAGATTACCATGGTGGCCGGCCATCAAAAAGCTGTATGTGGATGAGTATCCATCAACATTCACCGTTAGTAATTTGTAAGTCCAATCAACTCAATATACCCAATCATTCTCAAATAAGCAAGATATGGTCCAATAAAAAATTGCCAGACCCAAAGCTCTCAAATGTCCAAAATTGTAAAGGCAAATATTATCAAATGCCAATAAGCTGACAGGAAGGTCTTATACGTTTGTATATATCATTATAAAACAGATGAGAACAGGCATGCATCAAATAATATTAAATACTGATCATCTCCCCATGGGTCTTATGCACAGGTATATATCAACAAATGACCATAGGCTGACCTGTATTTATTAGTCATACCTGCCTATATTCAACAAAGGATCCAAAAATCGATTTTAAGGACGACTCACAAAGTGCCTCAGGCAATGAGGCCTAACTTGAAAGTCCATTAATTACTAAGGAGTGTAGATAGCATACATGTTAACTACAATTTACTTAATCCACAATTCAAAGATTTACATGCCTAATGTCCTAGTCTCTTAAATGTAGTAAGAGATTCAAAGTGGAGAGTTAATGAACCCTTTTCTCATATAAATCAATCAAGGCACATTCCTCTTTTGGGTTGTACCTGATTTTCCCAAGAAGAACCATTCCAACCATGGTACCAGATATGATATCGCAATTTATCGGGAGTCACTCGCACTCTCAATATAATTGCATATGTAATTGGTGCCGATTTTATGTTTATTGCGCAGCGATTTTAACCTCAAACAAACATGAAATAGGACAGTTTTCTGCTAAAAAACCTGGTCTAACAAAAAGACCAAGGCATGAATAGTTAAAATGAAAAGTGTAAAACCAACACGTGGCTTAGATTTTTTTCCATTTATTTGGTGAGCCACGACGGTGAGATCTGGACTTTGGTTGCAACTTATGATTTTTCAAATTCAACAGCTTTGTTTGCAAGTCTTTTACCACCAGTTCATCTGCGATTTTGCTGCAGTAATTCCATTCATTCTTTCAGGCTTTCAGCACTAGTTCAATCACAAAAAGCTTCAAACTTATATGTATTTATCCCTTTTAAATTTATTTGCAAGCCTTTTACCAGTTATAGTTTCTCTATTAATATTAAAATTAAAATCCTATATATTTATATATTTCAAATTTCAATAAATATAAATATAAATTTGTAAATTACTAAATAATAATACTAAAAACAATTATCATTTTAAATTTTATATTAAGATTTTTCATTTATATTATATTTTTTATTTTATTTTATTAAATGATTATAAATATTGTTTAAACTTTACAAAAATAAATTGAGTTATTTTGTTGGTCTTTATATTTTGATATCAGTTACTTCATAGAATTAGCTAATATTTGATCTCAGACAAGTTCAACTATTAGGTGACTGCCTTCTTTGAAAGTTTGATAAATTTTGATCTCTGTTAGTTTAAATTTGATCTCAGACTTAGAAAACTATTTGGTGACTCCCCTCTTTAAAAGCCTCATAAATTCTTATCATTGTTACTTCATAATAGATGTAACAAATATTTGATCCCGGAAATAGACAAATATTTGGTGACTGCCCTCCTTAATAGTTTGATAAATTTAGATCTTGTTTACTTCACTGACTCAGCTAATATTTGATCTCATACTTAGACAATCATTTGGTGACTGCTCTCTTTAAAAGCATGATAGATGTTAATATCAATTACTTCATAAGTTCATAGTTCGTATTCATAACTTCATGCTCATAGACTTGGCTAATATTTGATCTCAGACTTTATTAATATCCGATTCTTTATCATTGCAGACTTGTAATGCCAATAACTATAGAAAATGGGCGGTGTCAAAACGAGGGACAAATTATGGAAACATGGGACACTAGGAGCAAATCAAGGAGATGTGACTTGTATCCATTGCACTATATAGATGACTCGAGGCATGAGTCAGCTCAAATATCACCTTGCAAAGGTTGAATGCAATGATATTACACTGTGTGACAAATGTCCCGAAGAGACTATAAGGGAGGGTCTAGCAAGCCTTGAAGAATATGCACAAAATGAGGCAGGAAACAAGCAGGAAACCAAGGCCATGGCATCCCCAATGGGAGATTTTACTTCTACAAAGTCGCAAACAGGTGCAAGGACTTCCTCTTTCGTTGGGCCACGAAAACAAAGATCAAGAAATATGGGTGGGCATTTATCAAACTTTTGGGATTAACATGATACTCCTAGTGCTCATTCTAGATTGCAAGGCAGTACATAAAACAAAGAGATGTACAGCAGACAATGGTGGCAATTGCAAGACTTATGTAATCCAACAATATTCCTTTCAATGCTTTATCTAGTCCATATTAGAATCAATTAGTTACCACAATGACCATGTCTAATAAGGTGTTCAAGATCCCAAGTTGTTAAGAGGTGAGTGGGCCATTGTTGCAAGATGAGGTCCAAAACACTCATTTGACTTGTAGAAGAGCAAAGTAGAATTTGGGAATGAAAGGGTTGCACCATTGTATCTGATGGGTGGACAAATGGCAATAATAGGCGATCATAACTTTCCAGCTATTTCAAAGGGACGATTAGGTTTATTTTTAAATTAGTTGATGCCTCTGATCAAGTGAAGAATGCAAAGACTTTCTGTAAGATATTGGATGAGATGGTGGTAGAAGTGAGAGTGGGTAATGTCATCCAAATCGTAACTGATAATATAGTTGCATATGTGGTAGTTGGTAAACTTTTGATAAACTTTCTTTATGTGGCAGTCAAGACAATGGAGCCCTTGTGTTGCCCATTGTCTTAACTTGCTCCTTGAGGACCTAGAAAATTTGAGTTCAGTGTAAAAGGTGATTGAGGATGACAAACAATATCAAAAAGTACATCAACAATACACATGGGTCCTGAGCCTTTTAAGAGGGCATATTGATGGTAAGATTCTTGTGCGATTAGGGGTCACACGCTTTGCTACTAATTTTCTCACATTGTAAGAGCATATTAAACCACATTGTCCAACCTATAGCAGATGTTTGTCAGTGAGAGATGGTTGGAGAGTCCTTATGCTAAGAAGCCTGAAGCAGAAAAGGTTGTAAAGGTTGTTTCTGATGTTAGATTTGCAAAGATAATGGAGGAGATCATCAATGTAAATTTTCAAACCTTGATTAATGATTTATTGATTTATTATTTAATTTTCAGATATTGCAATGTGCTGATTTTTGTTAAATTTCTTAACCTTCAATGTTGGACTTCTTCCGGCCAAGAAATGACCCCTAGTCCTTTTTCCTTGGCATCTTCTTTCGTTCTTTGTTGTTTTGTTCTTTTGTGGGCACCGTTTGGTGTCTCTGTTGTGGGTGGTTTCCATTGTTTGTAAACTTACAGTCCCTTCGACCCTTGTCGATCTCTTGTTAAACATTAATAAATTTATCTTATCTTGTCTTATCTATCTTATATACAGGAGTCAAAGCCCTTGGTGAGGGTTTTGCAAAAGGTAGATGGCGATAAAAAACCTATGGGGTATCTATATAAGGCCATAGATAAGGGCCAAAGAGGCCATTCAAGACATGTATGAGTCAAACAACACCAAATATAAACCCATTGGCATGAACCCATATGGAACATAATCAATAAGAGAAGCAACCGACAACTCCATCAACATATTCATATTGTTGCCTACAACTTTAACTTCAAGTTTTACTTCTCTAACACTTCTAGAGTAGATGCAACAGTTCAGGTTGGCCTAGACACATATATTCAGAGATTAGTTGAAGATGAGAACCTTTGAGACCTTGTACTTATAAGTTACAAAGCTATAATAAAGTCGATGGGCCATTGTTTTCTTCACCTAATTGCAAACATAGGAGAGACAATTTGTAGCCAAGTAAAAATACATGTGTTTAGTTTTATTATACCATTTATTTTGCTCATTAAGTTTAATGAAGTCTTTACCAAATTATAAATGACTTATCCTTGTAAATCTGTGGTGGGAAGATTATGGTGCCACAACACCTAATTTTCAAAAGCCTGTCATCTAAATATTATCGCAGCCCTGTAGTGCTTTTGGTTGTAAATGTAATTAGAGTATTTTTGAGGTCATACACACAAAGAAGAGTGATAGGTTGACTCATAAGCACTTAAATGACTAAGCTTGTGTGTGGTGCAACCTTCGATTGCACAAAAAGGCGCAAGGAAAAGCTTCACAAAAAGCACTTGACTTGAATGACATTGATCCAAATTCAACAAATTGGGTTGTTGCTCCTAATAGTGATGATGTTGATGTGGATGTGGATGTGGATGTGGATTGTTCTTTTATTGTTGCTAGCTGAGTTCGAGATGGAGGAAGATGGCCGAGCTGAAGAAGTGGCAAAACGTGAGGAGGAAAGTGAGCTTGGTCATCCGTCAAAGGCTTCTATTGAACCACCTTTTCAGGCCCCATTTGAGGATGTTGCAACTACTTCAGCACCTCCCACTCAGCAACAACCATCTCTTTTTAGCTCTAGTCATGGACACAATTTATGATATCAGCTCCTAGTTTTCATTGATCTGAAACTTGGACACAATATGTACTCAGAAGTTGTAATTATGGAGTTTGACTTCAAATATGTATTAACCACAATTTTATTCAGACGTTGCACTTGTTTTTTGGTATATGCTTATATGTTAATTTGCTCAGCTGTAATTGCTATGTATTTAACTCAAAATTTTGATTATTATATGATGGAAATCTCAAATCAGTATATGTTCTGCAAATTTAGTTTAAATGTCTGTTTTTAAGAATATTTTGAGAAATAACATATTTTCAAATGTTCGACAAAAGTACCGTATCTATTACCAATTTTTTCACTGATTTTTTCACTCAGTTTTGGGCAAGTCCAAGTTTTTCAAAACAATTGGGCCAATTGAGTAATTCTTGAGTCTGAGCTCTCCAACTATGATTCCAAATTTCCAACAAATGTAATCTATTTACAAATTGATTTCCATAATAAAATTACATAATTGTAATGCAAATTCAGATAAAATCCTGATTTAGGTCTACAAAAAATATTATTTAACATCAAAGAATTAATATCAGAAATCTAAGATAATGTACAAACAATCTTTCTCAAAATCAAAGTATCCTAAAACAAGTAATATGTCTTTCATAGCTCATTTTCATAGTCAACCATATTGGAACCTGATGGAAAAGCTTGATAGGACAACTAAAGACTGTCTTCCTCAACCAAGCCTAAGGGCATGGAATAGACCTCCAATCCATTTGGCCCCTTGGCCCACAAGCATGGCAGACCTCCAATTCGTCCATCTTAGGATGACATGCTTGATAAAGGAAGACCATTACTGATGCATCTCCTTATTTGCAAACATTCTGATTGATTCCAAACATGTTTGCTGATGGAAATTAGGCAAAAATCTATTGATTATATATTCCTTGATGGATGGGCAGTTTAATGATATAAATAAGACTTAAAGCTTCCTAACAGATTAATGTTGAAATAAATATAATAATGCTTGCATACCACTTATAGATTGACATTTTTAATCTAACTCGGGTATACTTCTAAATTCTTTTTGAATTCAAACTTAATTATTCAATGCCCACAAATGGATTGGTCTCCCTCTTTTATATCTTCCATGGTGAGATGAATAGTCGCCATGTCTTACCATCACCACCATTAACAAAGGGTACATCGCTTCTAAACCCAAGCACTGCCTTAAAACAGTTCACTGAGTCAGCCATTTTAATAAATAGCTGCATTTCCCCTTTTATTTTATCCTAGTCTGGCCTTTAAACGTTACATAAGCTGTCACCTAGGAAAAGTATTTCTAAACTGACAGCTGAAATGATATTGATGCAGGGCCATTGACCACTCTTTCTTTTTGGTTTGTTTTGGTTTGGTTTAGGTTTTCGTCTCAATTTTGGATTTGTGAATGGTTAGAGTCAACCTCTGTTCCTCTTTCCTCAGTTGACATGCAACCTAAAGTTGTGGGGTTATTTGCCCATGTTTGCTAGAGGAGGATCTGGGATTCCTCTAGCATAGTCCACCCCATGTCACAAAGCTCTAGAATCAATTACCCATGGTTGCAAGTGCAAGTTGGGCCAATTATGGAAGTAAAGGAACAGTAAAGAAAGGGAATACACAACGAACATAACAGAGCATTGAGGGAAGATAGCTAAGTGGTCATTTTTTGGAGAGGAGATGAAACAAACAGATTTTCATAACAAAATAAAGGAGAACTAATATCTGGTTTCACATAGGAATGAAAGAGTTTTCCTCAACTAACTATTGAAACAAAATATCTTGAATCCTTTTCATGAGACATTCACTGAAATAACTGAAATAACGATTAACTAAAATAACTGTAATAACGATCAACTGAAATAACAATTAACTGAAATAGCTGTAATAACGATCAACTGAAATAACTGAAATAATGATTAACTATCTTTCCTTGCATACAAGTAAAGTAAATGCATAACATGAAATAGAAAGAGAAACATTCCAGGAGTATCTGATGAATCTTTAGTTAGTCGTGCAAGCCTCGGCTTTCGATAAGAGAAGCACTGACTTAGGCTTAACTGCCCAACCTCGGACCATATTCATCCCCACACAATCTATTCAATAGAAAGGCCCTCCCTACTCCAGGATCAGGCTTGGGCTACTTCTAGTCTAGCCACTTGAGCATTTCGGTGTTTATATCTGCACAGTTATGGACAGACATGTCTGAATAACTGGCACTACTGACATCATGTGATCATAGATGACAAACATGCCTTTAACGACCTTGGCCAAGGTTTTCGGATGGGTTCAATGACTCAATCACCACCGCTCGACTTGACAACAGGGGAACAATAAGTATGAACATGCATGAGCTATTAAATGATTTTCCCTTTTTAAAAATATTTATGTGTTTGTTATGTCACATCTGATTTTGCTTCCACGTTGATTGCATATTTCTTTCCCACCTCTTCCATGGCCATTCAGTCGGGTGAGTCCCAGGTGTTTAATTCTCAAAGTTTAACCAACTCATTCTGCTAATCTTCAACTGATATAATAATATTCCAAGTTTCAATATATCACAGCCTACATGACTTGAGGAAAAATAATCTTGAGGCTTGCAAAAAAAGAATACCATTTGATTCTGATACATAGCAATAAAAGAAAAAGCTGTAACAATACATCATGATCAATCAGTCTTGACTCAACATGGGAAGACCCACAAAGAAACTATTCAGTGATATCGAACAAGGATGTTTGTATGGTATTTTGTGGAATTATATCCTACTGTTGTAAACACAAATGCAGTAGTAGAAAAATATGCATCAATCGAATATGGAAGCTGACCACATAACTTGGTAAGTCTTGATGATAACTGAACCTTGGCTAGACGTTATCAACCGGTTCCTTTATGGTAGAAATTCTAAATGCCAAGGTTCAGAATGTTTTCCAATCACGACTTTCAACAAGCAAGAATATTGAGAGGGAAAAAATGTGACCATATCTGAGTTCAAAATCGTGAGGGAGGAGAAATACAAATCATTGTCTCTTATGGATTCTCACGGCCTCATAAATAAAGGCATTCGAAGAAGCAAGCAATACTATTACAATAATAGATAAGTCGTCTATTATTAGTTAATGGTTATCTATTGTAAATATCTAGTTAGCTTTAGTTAGCTTTCACTTTTTTAGCTTTATCTGTTAGAATAGAATATTTCTAATCTTTTTGATAGTTTCCTAAGGAAATATCACTTTATTCTTTTGTATAAATTGACCTTTCAATCTCTATTAATAACAAGCAAGTATTTACCAATTACTTCCATAATATGGTATCAGAGCCTAGACTTCAAATTTTTTCAAATTTTTTATAATTTCTTTCGAAATTATTTGCTCCAAAAAAAATTTGAAATCCTTTTTGAAGTCTTTTACGTGCTTCATAAAACCTAGTCACCGCTAGGGTTTCAGAGACAAAAATTTGTGAATTCGTTTGAAAAAATGGCATTTTTTCTTGGACGTTTTTTCTTAAAATTGCAATCTGCAATTTAGTGATTTCTTGGGTGTTATTTTTTCTTGGGTGTTTTGGTTTGTGTTGTCCCTACAAAAACGCTTCTGTTCTTAAACAAATCGGGCACCTTTTTGCCTGCAAGCGTCCTCTTTTCTGCCATTTTTACCTCCATGGCTGCCGACTGTATTTTTTCGAAACCCTAATTTTTGAGCTCGAAAAAATATTTTGATTTCAGATTCTTGGTGGGTTTTTCAAGAGCTCAATTGAGTTGTTGTCTGTTTTTTCTAAGGTACCTCGATTTTCGAGCCAACGGATCCAAAAAACAACAGCATATTCCTTCTGGGTTTTTCGAGCTCTCTTTTGGGTCACTCTCTAATTTTTCTAGGTCTTCTATTTTTTTGCCTCAATGAACATGTCTTCACAAATTTTCACAATTTATCATTGAAAAATGTGCCATGGCAACTCTGACAAACATTATGCTCGAGCATAACTCCAAATTCAATGGTCAAAATTATGGCACCTGGAAGCAGCGAACCATCACAATTTTTGAATATTGGAACACCGATCATCTTGTTCTAGGTGTTACGAAGTGTCTGAATTCTCTGGGTTCTGATCAAGATACATGGGATCTGAATAATCGAGAGGCAATGATGCTTCTCAAATTATCTGTGGCTGATGACCAACTTTCTCAGATTCCATCTGGCAAGACAGCTGTCGAGATCTGGACACATCTCAAATGTCCTCATGAGACTTTTGAAAAAAGCAAAGCCTTTTTCTGAAAAACATTCTTTTCTATTGTCATTGATGAGCGCACCTCACTCCAGGCACACCTGAATCGGATTCAGGAAATCCGTGATCAATTACTTGCCATTGGTTGCAAGATGGAGGAAAAGGATATTGTGGTTATCACTCTTTAGAGTTTACCAAAATCCTATGAGCATTTTATCAAGACTCTCAATATCACATCTTCTGGTGTTGATATGAAGTTCATTGATCTTTGCATACTACTGCTTCAGCAAGATCACTAGAAACAACAGTTCGGTAGCAGCTCCAGTTCTACCTCCACAGAGCAAGCCTTTGTTGCGAAATCCTTTTAGAAGGATAAAAGCAAATTTCAACAACCATCTCAGCAGAAGTCTTCTGCTCCAACATCAAATGGTTCTCGAAAGAAGAACATTCAATGCAACTACTGCCACAAGTTTGGACACATGAAGGTTGAATGTCGAAAATGCTTAGCTACACAATCTAAGCAATCAGGTTCGCAGCACAAAGCAAATAGTGCAGAGCACACTGAGCAGGCGGAATCTGCCTTTTACGCCTTTATAGCTAAAAGACCTGCAGATCATGTGAAGTCGTTTGCCTCGTACATTGATTTAGGTGCCTCATTTCACTCACCACAGAGACTAGTTTACTGACTACCAACCTTATTCAAACTATGTTATTTTTGGTGGTGGAGAAGAGTACACAATTGTTGGTAAAGGCAACATTCAGATTCACTCTGTTGGAAGGAATATCATATTCCTTGATGTGTACTACATTTCAAGGATGGAACTAAATCTACTCTCAGTCAGTCAGTTGCTGCGACATTCTCCACACTTGGCAGTCACCTTCAGTTCACATCAGTGCACCATCGCTTATCAGGCAACTAAGTCTATTGTTGCAGTGGGTCTTGAGGATCATGGTCTTTTTAGACTTACTGATTCTGGTGATTCTCAGGATTTAGCTATGGCTGCTCGGTGATCTTCTATTAACACACTTTGGCATCAGCAATATGGGCACTTAAATGTGCATTATCTCTCACAACTTGCTCGGGATGAGCTTGTTCTTGGATTGCCAGAGATTCAGACTCAACAGCTTGGAGTTTGTGACGCATGTCAAGCTAGGAAGCAACATCGCACACCTTTTACCAATGGCGACTCATGGCAAGCTTCTCAGGTACTTCATCTTGTACATGTCGATATCTGCGGCCCTATGGCCACTCCTTCTGTTCTTGGGTCCAAGTATTTTTTGTTGTTTGTTGATGATTTCAATAGAAAAATGTGAGTGCATTTCATTAAAAAGAAATCAAATGCATTTCCTGTATTTCAAAAGTTTAAACCTTTAGTTAGAAGAGTTTGAGAAATCTATTATTACTCTTAGATCAGACAATGGGGGGAATTTTGTTCTAATGTTTTCTCCAGCTTCTTGGATACACATGACATCAAACACCAGTTAACCACACCCCACACGCCACAACAGAACAATGTAGTTGAACGTCAAAACAGGACAATCACCGAGATGGCTTGATCCATGCTCGAACACAGACATGTTCCGAAACAGTTTTGGGCAAAAGCAGTTAACACTGCAGTTTATCTGTTGAATCGGTCACACACAGTGGCGGTCAAAGATAAAACTCTGGAAGAGGCCTGGTCAGGTCACAAGGCCAGAATCAGTCACCTGAAAGTTTTTGGCTCCCTTGCTTTTATTTGGATCCCTGATGCGTCATGCACCAACTTGGATGCCGAGAGTCAGAAACTCATGCTTGTTGGATATAGCAGTCTTCACAAAGACTACTGCCTGATCGATGTTGAGACATCTTGTCTCATTTATAGTCGTGATGTAGTCTTTGATGAGCAGCAAGGACCTTTCATGCATGTTTCTCTTGTTCCTGATCCAGCAAACCAGCCTATGCAAGCTCATGATTTGGGAGTTCAGCTTCCATGAGGTCCACCTGATGGAAGCGCTCCAATAGCTCCTGCAGCTCCAGCGATACCTGTGCAGACACCTTCGGCTTCTACTGCAGGATCACCTCACTTTGTAGATGCTTCACCTGAGTTTGATCCAGATTCTTCTGATAAGGATCCTGCTGATCAAGCATCTCCTGGTACTAATGTTGGTCATTCTCCTATCCGGCCTAAGGGGTGGGCTAAGACACTTGCCGATCTTCGTGATGATGAGTTCATTGATGGGAGAACTGCTCAAAAAAAGAGCAAAACTATAGATTCTATTAACTTTGCTCTCATGGCCAACATTCACAGTGTGTTTGAACCTCAAACATATTCCGAGGCTAAAGGAATTCCAGAGTTGGAATAGGCCATGACATCTGAACACCAAAGCTTGCTGAAGAACAACACCTAGGTCCTTTCTTATCTTCCACCACGGAAGAAACCAATTGGCTACAAATAGGTCTACAAAATCAAATACAAATCAGATGGTACTTTGGGTAAGTACAAAGCTCGTTTAATTGCGAAGGGCTTTTCTCAGCGTCAAGGCATTGATTATGAGGAGACCTTTGCTACTACTGCAAAAATGAGCACCATCAGATTAGTCCTAGCCATGGCAACACAGTTTGGCTAGAAGGTGCATCAGATGGAAGTCAAGAGTGTTTTCCTAAATGGTGATCTTCATGAAGAGGTCTACATGACGCAACCTCCTGGTTTCAAGGTTGCTGGTAAAGACCATCAGGTTCTCAGATTGGTAAAAGCTCTCTATGGCTTGAAGCAAGCCCCTCAGGCATAATACATAAAATTTGATAAGTACCTCAATGATCAAGGCTTCAAGAGGAGTTCTTCAGACTCAAATCTGTAAATGAAGACTACTAACAGTGACATCATCTTTTTGGTTATTTATGTGGATGATATGATCATTACTAGCAGTTTGGCATCTTTGATTCATGGAATCAAACAGAATTTATGCTAGTCTTTTGATATGATTGACCTTGGGCTCATGCATTATTGCCTAGGTGTTGAAGTTTGGCAACAGTCTTCTGGTATATTCATCTCTCGATCCAAATATGTCAGGGCTCTATTAGACAAATTCTGTATGCAGGATTGCAAACCTGCATCTACACCTATGGAGAAAGGTCTCAAGTTATCATCAAAGTCTAATTCTCCTTCCGTTGATGATCCTACATATAGGCAACTAGTAGGCAACCTCATCTACCTCTTTGCTACTAGGCCTGATATCAGCTTCGCAGTCAGCTATATTTCACGCTTTATGACAGCTCCTAAGGTTGATCATTGGATGGCAACAAAGCGTGTGCTTCGTTATGTGAAGGGCACTTCAAACTATGGACTTTTGTACTCTCGAAGTTCTAAACTCAGTGGGTTCATAGATTCAGATTGGGCAGGCTCTATTGATGATAAAAAGTCAACCTCTCGATATGTGTTCAGTTTGAGATCCGATGCAGTCACATGGACCAGTAAGAAGCAGTGGGCAGTTTCTCTCTCCTCTACAGAGGTCGAATACAGAGGGACTGTTAAGGCAGGTTATGAAGTTGTTTGGCTTCGTCGAATGCTTGGAGATATGCAGATATCACCAGCAGGACCAACTACTCTATTTGTTGATAACAAAGGCATTATCAAGTTAGCACGAAAACCAATCTTCCATGAACAAACCAAGCATGTGGATGTTCACTGTCATTACATATGACAACTAGTTGAAGACAAGACTATAGATTTGCAGTATGTTCCTACCACAGATCAGACTACAGACATTCTCACCAAGCCTCTTGGTCCTAATAAGTTTGTCAAATTTAGAGGACACCTTGGTATTCTAGAGAAATTAACCATTAAGGGAGGGTATTACAATAATAGATAAGTTATCTATTTTTAGTTAATGGTTATCTATTGTAAATATCTAGTTAGCTTTAGTTAGCTTTCACTTTTTTAGCTTTATCTGTCAAAATAGAATATTTCTATTCTTTTTTATAGTTTCCTAAGGAAACATCACTTTATTCTTTTGTATAAATTGACCTTTCGGTCTCTGTTAATAACAAGCAAGTATTTACCAATTACTTCCGTAATACATAACTCCTGAACGGTTTTAAAATGTCTTCTTGCTTCATCGATATCAAATGCCAAATGTACATATTGGTTTCTAGCAAGAAATTGAATAAATATGGAAAAAGATTTGAAGGTTATAAATCAAGGATAATTTACAATATATTTATCTATTTGCACGTAGATGTATTTATGAGATGGCATCATATTATTTATTTTATCCAAGATTGTATCTATTATTATGTATATCTAAATACATGCTTTATTTGGAAGATTATTTTATCTTCTTGTACATGTATTTAAATGTACGTACTAGAAAAAATCTTGTATAAAAATAATATTATGGTCTCACCTTTATTTCTATATCTATGTGTACATACATAACTATACATTATAATGATGTGGTGGAAAAGTCAATCAAAAACCATCTGAGGTGCACATTATTTTTAATTAATTAAAAATAACTAATATTTTAAATATTTATTTAATAGCTCATGCATGTCCATCGATTGTATCCTGATGTTCAAGTCGCTAGGTCCTTACCAAGACAGTTAAAAGTCATAACTTTCAACCCAATAATTAGACTAAGCTAGTATCCCATTCCGTTGATCCCGTTTAGCAATGCTTCTCCCCTTCATCTTCTCCTACAACCACCCGTGCAACATTTTCCACAATAATAACAAGTTCCATGATAAATCCATAATAACATTTAATGTAGTAAATAAGGAATTTAATTATTAACCATGATTCTGAAACCAAGCAACTGCTAATCATCATTTAACAAACAATGGATAACGCCCATCATGATTAAACATTTAACATAATGAATATAACGGGTATATTTAACTAACCTTTTCACATGAATATGAAAGAAAATCCATTCAATTCAATGGCTGTAAATAAATTTAAATTAGGTCAAAATTTGGGATGTAAAACAAGAGAGAAGGGAGTAATGATCAAAAAGACGAAGGATTTGAAACAGAACTAACGAACTAGAACAACAGGATAGAGTGATCAGTTTTGGAGTTTTGTTTTTGTGTGCTGGAAAGTGTATGTCTGTGTTTTCTCATAAACAGTGATACAAGAACATCTGCTGAAGGAAAATTGGGTCGCACAGAGAGCTGAGCTTATGAAATCAGAATAACAACTTGCATCCATTGATGCTTATAATCACTGTACTTTCCCACATATACAGAAAAATAAATGTTCATTTTGTTGTTCTAGTTTATTGATGGTTCCTTGATCTGGTACCGTAAATGTTGTGTTGCCATGCTCTGTCTAAAGCCCCTAAAGTTCCTATGGCATTCTGAGTTATTGTCTTACATTTTCAAGTTCCTGTCACCATTAAAGGCAGAGTTAGTCTACAGTTATTGTTAATTTGGTATAGGTGCCCATCATTTTGATATCAGAGCCATCAAGAGACTGCAAACATGACGGTTGATTTGTATGCCACCAAGAAGTGTGCACAAAGAAAGTGGTAGAGGAGAAGGTTGAAGAGGCCATGATGAAGGGATTCTCGAGATATTGCATAACATTACAACACGACTGGATGCGATGGAGCAGGCCCAGAGGAGAGGGGCAGCAGCTGATACTATGAACGATGTTGAGGAAGCAGAGGAGCCACAAACGATTGATGATGCTCTACAAGAGATGGAAGGAGTTCAAAAAAGACTACTCAAAGCAGTCATAGTTATGGAGAAAAACCAAAGATTGAAGTTCGAACCTATTCAGGAAGCCTCAATGTCGAAGAACTCATTGATTGGATCAATTAACTTGAGAAGTACTTTGAATATGAAAGACTTGAAGAAAAGAGAAGAGTCGTGTTTGCAGTGACAACAATCAAAGGCCATGTTGCTATGTGGTGGGATTATGTTCAGTCAGAAACACGAAAGAAGAATAAAGAAAAAATTATTTCTTGGGATAGGATGCTAGCCAAACTGAAGGCAAAGATCCTTCTCGGAGATTGCCAAACGAATCTTTTCAAAAGATTGTGAAATCTTTGAAAAAAGGATGGGTCAGGGAAAAAATATATGGAAGAGTTCTACGAATTTGATGATTCAATCATACCATAGTGAAGAGAAAATGGAAAAGGTAGCAAGATACCTAATTGATTTGAAATACAATTTGCAGGATAAATTAAGTCTAGTATCCTTGAGATCTCTCAAAGAAGCCTATCAATCTGCCATTAAGGTGGTAGAGAAGCTTGTGAGGAAGCAAAATTGGCAAGGGAGAAATAGAGGAAGAGGACAGCATGTTAGGAAACGACAGAAGCACCATCAAGATGGAGGGACTAGTAGTTCCAGTGGACCAGCCAATCGAGAAAGAGGAGGATATCAAACCAGAGGAAGTTGATCATTTAGCAAAGACGGCTATCAAAGAACAGAAAGAGGTATCTTTTGTAAATGTTTTATGTGCAATCGGTATGGTGGTCATAAAAGTTGGGTGTGTCCTAAGTTCCTACGGGGACATACAAGTCCTTGAAGAAGCAAATTGTGCAAGCAGACCAAGAAAGTGTGGGATCGCCTTCTAATCACAATGAAGAACCCGAGTTAGAAGAATCTTTGCTATTCAAAAGACTGTTGTTGAAGCCATCCAAGGAGAGTCAAGAACCAGTACAAAGAAGACCTTTATACAAAACAAGGTGCAAGGAAAATGCTAAGTGCTGCAAACTCATAATACCCAATATAAGTATGGATAACCTTGTGGCTAATGACATGGTGAATAAATCAGGACTTAAGATTATTATGCACCCTACCCCTTACAAATTTTCTTGATAACAAAAGGGGCATCAGTTGTTCATAGAGGAACAGGGTTTGATAGAATTTCAAATAGAGAGGTATAAGGCTAGTGTCAATCGTGACATCATGTCCATGGATGTGTGTCATGTATTACTTGGTTGACCTTGGTAATTTAACCGAAAAGCCATGCATGATGGGAGGAAAAATATTTTACTTTTGAGAAAAATGGTATCAAGCATACATTGCAACTCTTGCAAGACCAAGAAAAGTGCAGTGGTAGTAACAGCAGCAACAAGGTAATGTTAGTGAGTGGAAAAGAGTGTTAACTTTGCAAGAACAAGAAGAGTGCAACCGTAATAAGAGTAGCAACAAGGTAATATTGATGAGTGGAAATGAGATTCTACATGCCATGGACGATAAAGAAGAGACAATTGCTTTGGTGCTCAAGCCCAAGGATGAGCTTAACACTGCAAAGTTGAATGGGTTGCCTAAAGAGATCCAAAAAACCTTGAAGGAGCATACGGATTGTAGCAGCAGATTTGTCTAATGAGGAGTGTTAGTCATTACATAAATTTATTTCCTAGTGCCAGCCTTCCAAACAAGAAAGCATATAGATTGACTCCTAAGGAAAATGAGGACATTAAGAAAAAAGTTGAAGAATTACATGAGAAAGGGTTAATAAGAGAGAGTATTAGCCCTTATAATGGTGGAATATTATAAAAAATACTAAATAATTTTGATCACTCCAACATGGGCACGAAGGAAAATGCTTAATGCTATTCCTAAACTTATCACAATGAAGACAATAAAATGCTGAATAAACCATTTTCAATTGAAGAAGTGAAAACAGCTCTATTCAAGATGAATCCACATAAATCACTAGGTCCCAATGGTTTTCAAGCTTTCTTTTTTCAAAAGTGTTGGGATATAATTGGAGATGATCTATGGAAGGCAATAGAAGCAACAAGGAAAGCCAGATTATTGCTAACAGAAATCAATCGTACATTCCTGACTCTCATCCCCAAAAAATCAGAGTATGATGAACTAGGTCATTTTAGACCAATAGCGCTCGCTATGTAATATCATTTATAAAATTTTATCAAAAGTATTAGCACTCAGATTAAAAAGCATTCTCCCAAAATTTATATCTGAAGAACTGACTAGTTTTGTTCCTAGAAGATCTATTTTAGATGGGATTATCATTATTCAAGAAACCATTCATGCAGCTCAAATCAATAAAGAAGCATGTATGCTCATGAAATTAGACATTTAAAAAGCATACGATATGGTAGATTCGAGATTCTTATGTAAGACTCTAGAAGAATTTGGTTTCTCACATCAGTTGGTAAACCTCATCTTTAACTGTATATCCACTCCTAAAATATCACTCCTAATAAACGAAGCTCCAAAAGGTTTTGTCAACATCTCAAGAGGAATTAGACAAGGAAACCCTATTTCACCTTTCTTATTTATCATTATGGTGGAAGCTTTTGGAAGAGCTATAAAAAAATCACAAGAAGAAAGAAAAATTAAGGGAATAACAGTAACTGAAAATATTCCAAACATAACTCACCAGAGAAAAATTAAGGGAATAACAGTAACTGAAAATATTCCAAACATAACTCACCAGCAATTTGCAGACAATACAATTTTACCTGGGAAAAGCTCAATAGAAGAAGCATGAAACTTTAAGCAAATTATACAAGAATATACGGAAGCATCAGGGCAAATGGTAAACGCTGAAAAATTAGGAATCTTCTTCATTAATACTAAACCAGCATTAGAGAACGACATTTGTAATATGTGGGATATAAGAAAGGTTCATTTCCATGTAAGTACTTAGGTATTCATCTAGAAAAATGAACAAGAAATCCTATAAACATGGATCTAATGTTAGAAAGTATTGACAACCAAATAATTAGAAAGGGAGATAGTTAACCAAGGCAGGTTGAGCTACAAAAATTAAAGCAGTACTTTCAGCCATTCCTACATATCATATTTCATGCCTTCCTTTACCTAGAGGTATGAATAAGAAATTAGAAAGCAAACTTTAATAAAAAAATGGGCAAGGTACAGATGAGAAAAAGAAATTAGCCTTAATCAAATGTGAAAATATATGTAGACCTAAAGAGCTAGGAGGTTTAAAAATTAAAAATCTGATTTGGCAAAATGAAGCCCTAGGAGCAAAGCTAATTTGGCGCATGTTTTGAGAAAAAGATAACAAATGGGCAAGAATCCTTTTTAACAAATATTTGGGTGAAGTTGATCCTATCTCACTATTCCGGACCGGAAATTCACCAAAGGGGTCAAGTACCTAGAGCTTCATGTTAAAATGTTGTTCGATCATCAGCAATAATGTAACATGGGATATTGGGAAAGGGGATGAAGCATTATTCTAAATAGACTCCTAGGATGGTCTTCCCTCTCTTGATAGTTTCAATTTATCAAGTAACATTAAGAGCATTCTAATTCAACTTTGGGGGAAATAAGTTTACAATTACAGGCATATCAAAGAGGAGACTGGGCAGCAAGGATGGGGATGGAGATCCCTAGACGAAACGGGTCTCTCTCCTGCAGAAAAAAAGGAATTCACAAAATTTCTTAGTCAAAGATTAGTCTCCTATAAAAATAGGCATGATAAATTAATATGGGGACCATCAAAAGATGGGAACTATAGTGTTAACAAAGGCTATGAGCTCATTATCAACTCACAAAAATGGGAGGAAACCTATATTCCTGTTAATCTATGTTGGGATTTGGCATGCTTACTTAAAGCAGGAATATTTTTATGGGCCACAATTCAATAGAGGATAGTGATTACAAATAGATGTACAAAAATGGGATTTGAAGGCCCTTCCAGATGTATATTGTGTAAAGCCAACTCAGACAATGCTGAACATTTACTATTCCAATGCGCTTACACAAAGAAATATTGGGACTAGCTTTATATAAAAATCAAAATGGTCTTCTCCATTTCGTAAAAACCTTGAGAAACACCTAAAAAGTTGGCCTACCTACAAAAGTAAGAAAGTATATAGTAAATTATGGAATATTGTAAAGATTCTGTCAAATTCCTTATCTCTGAATCAGACTCTTAATCAAATCTTTAAATGTTGAGAATGGTCTTCTAAGAATTCTAAATACTGATGGAGTTAATTCCTAATTTTATGCAGATCCAATAATGAATATTCGACTTTTGATTGTGAGGAAGTATCTCTAATATTATTTGCAAGATATAGATACTTAGAGGGCAGACTTTGTTTTAGCTGTGTGTCCTTAATCTGTATCTATAACCTCCCTATATATCCTTCTAAAGTGTATGTCCCTCAAAGGGACATAACCCTTCCTAAACTAGCACTAACTAAACTACATCTAAGTTGGCGATTAGAGAAGACAAATTAATAACACCTAACTATGTGTTAGTTTAGTTAAGCATCATACTATTGCTTCCTGAAAAGTCGTTGGCTCCTAGGAAGAGTTATATATATAATATACTGCCAGTTTAGACATATATAATAAGAAGAGGAAGTACAGTCTGTACTATCAAACCTGTAGGTTATCTGGTTAATATTCTTAACACTCCCTCTTAACCAGATAATCCTACAGAGAGATAGCAACACCAATACAAATGAATAAGCAAGAATTAATACTCTATATCTGTCTGTTTCTTCTTAGTATGTGTTATCATAGAACACATGATACAAAGTCATATTACTAAACCTATGATATAACAAATCACTGCTACTAGTGATATTATACAGGATAAATATGAAGAGTAATCTCTTCATTTATCCAAGGTGTAATTTCATAGAAACTGGTATTTCTATATCACAACAAGATCCTAAGTTTTAAAATCTACCAGAATACAGGATAAACCCGAAGAATACTAAGATCCTTCCTTTATCCAATTTGTGACCCATGAGCATAGCAATGTCAATATCACAATATGATCTAAAACTCATTTAGATCTTACGGTAAAATCTATTGTTTAGAACATTATCTAAGAGATCATCATCTCTCATAATGCCTTTTATACAAATGTTCATTATTTCAGAGATCATCACCTCTTTAAATAATGAATACATATAGTGGAGCACATAACAGTCAATAGCCTAACAAAATTAAATTATTTTATTAATAATCAAAAGAGTACAAATAGATTACAACTCAACCATACCAAGTCTCCTCCTGAAATGTTCTATCTTCACTCTAGATAGAGGTTTGGTGAGTATGTCTGCTGTCTGATCTATAGTGCAAATGTATTCCAATTTTACAGGATTCCTGTCTACCATATCTCTTACATAATGGTAAGCAATTTCAATATGCTTGGACCTGTCATGGAAAACTAGATTCAGTGAGAGCCTGATGGAACTCTAATTACCACAATGAATAATCGTAGGATTCATGGCTTTCCCAAATAATCCCACAGGTAACTTCCTCAACCAGATTGCTTCTCGAGAGGCCATCGCTACTGCAATGTATTCGGCTTCTGTGGAGCTCTGAGCTACTGAAGACTGCTTTCTCTAAATCCAAGATATCATAGCTGATCCTAAACTGAAACAGCATCCTGAAGTACTTATTATATCTTTAACACTTACACCCCAATCTGAGTCGGTAAATCCATGCAAGTCTAAAGCAACTTTCTCATATTTGAGTCCAAAATTAAGAGCGCCTTGTATGTATCTCATTATGTGTTTAACCGCAACTAAGTGAATCTCCTTTGGTTCATGCATAAACTGACTTAAGGCATTAACTGAATAGCAAATATCTGGCCTTGTATTTACTAAGTACATAAGGGACCCAATCATCTGTTTGTAGAGAGTAGAATCTATGGAAGGTGATTTTGCTACTACTTCCTTAAGTTTACGTAGATTAGTTTCCATTGGAGAAGACATAGGTTTGCAATTCCACATTCCAAATCTCTTCAAAATGTCTAGTGTATACTTTCCTTGATTAAGTATGATACTGTTAGAATTCTGTCGTACTTCCAGTCCTAGGAAATAATGAAGGAGTCCCAAATCTTTCATTTTGAACTCTCTAGTTAGATCTTTCTTGCACTAATCTATGAGATGATCATCTCCTGTTATTAGTAAATCATCGACATATAGTATCAGA
Organism: Cupressus sempervirens; assembly: GCA_028749045.1. NCBI lineage: Eukaryota > Viridiplantae > Streptophyta > Pinopsida > Cupressales > Cupressaceae > Cupressus > Cupressus sempervirens. The sequence goes on along the minus strand of CM053788.1, from coordinate 289,122,801 downwards.
ATTACCATATCATCTTTATCTCTTTTATAATATAAATTTGGATCAGCTTCATTCTTGGAGAATCATAAGCTGGTGAGATACTTATCAATTCTTTCATACCAGGCCCTGGGAGCCTGTTTAAGCCCATAGATGCTTTCTTGAGCCTGCAAACAAATGCATTAGGATCATGAGTTTCAAATCCTTCCGGTTGCTCCAGATATACTTCTTCTAAAATCTTTCCATTTATGAATGTTGTTTTTACATCCATCTGATGCACCTTTCATCCCTTTGATGCGGCAATTGCTAAGACTGCTCTTACAGAGGTATATCTGGCAACAGGAGTAAAGGTTTCTTCATAATCAATCCCTTTTTTCTGAAAAAATCCTCTAGCTACAAATCTAGCTTTATACTTCTCAATACTACCGTCAACAACATGCTTTATTTTAAATATCCATTTGGAAGAAACAACATATTTTCTTTTAGGTCTTGGAACAATTTCCCAAACATCATTTTTCCTAATAGATTGGTATTCTTCTATCATAGGTTCTTTCCAAGTTGTATGTTTAACAGCAGCAGAAGGATTGGTTGGCTCTATTTTGGATAAATCACTCATGTTTGTTGTATAACCAGAGAATCTTTTAGGTCTTTTGCTTTCTCTAACTGTTCCGGAAGGTGCAGCAAAGTTTTGAGCTGCTTCAACTGTTTTAATGGCCCAAAGTGGTCTTTTCTTTGAATTTTCTTCAAGGTTCATATTTTGAATTTCATCTTCGATTTCTTCTAAGTTCTCCCTCTCAGACCTAGATTCACTATTTCTTTCAAAACTAGATAAAAGAGAAGGTTCATCAGAACTTATGGCTCTTTTGAATGCAAGATCTTCTTCAAAAATTACATTTCTGCTAAGTTGAATATTTTTCTGTCCAGGCATGAAAATCCTATATGCCTTAGATGTTTCACTATACCCTACAAAAATACCTTCCCTCCCAGAAGGTTCTAACTTGGTTCTCTTTTCTTTTGGAACATGGATATATACAGGACACCGAAAAATTCTAAGATGACTTATATTGGGTTTTACTTTAGTAAATACTTCTTCAAGAGTTTTATCTTTAAGATAGGAGTGGGGACTTCTGTTTTGCATATATACAGCAGTACAAAAGGCTTCTGGCCAAAGATAATATTCTAAATTTCGATCAAAAATCATAGCTCTAGCAGCTTCTATAATTGTCCTATTCTTTCTTTCTGCTACCCCGTTTTGCTCTGGATTATAAGGAACAGTGTACTCTCCCTTAATCCCTCATTTTTCACAAAACCTTTTAAACAAATCTTGGGCATATTCTCCTCTATTATCAATTCTGAGGGTTTTAATTTTATGCCCTGAAAAGTTTTCAGTTAATGTTTTGAATTATTTAAACCTTTGTAGGATTTCTTCTGATTCCTTGCATTTTAAAAAATAAATCCATGTTTTCCTAGAGAAGTCATCTATGAACAAGATATAATACCAGAAGCCTCCAAGAGAAGGAACAGACATGGGTCCACATAAATCAAAATGAATTAATTCTAGTACATTATTTGTTTTCCTAGTACTATCATGAAAGGGACTTCTGGTATTCTTACCTAGAGCACACCCTTTGCAAATATTTGGGTGGTCTTTATTTAGTTTAGGTAATCCAGTAACTATCTTCTCCATAGTGAATAAAGTTTTGAAATTTAGATGCCCTAATCTTCTATGCCATATTTCATTTATATCTTCAGCTTTGTGAACAAGGGCTTGAATAGAACGACTAGGTTCTGTATTCAATTCATACAATATCCTTTTCTTAGACCAATTAACTTTGTTTTATTGATAGAAAGTTAATACTTTGCCATCTACGAATGCAACATTGTGCCCATCATCTTCAAGTGTTGTAATTGAGATTAGGGTTCTTTTAATTCCTGGTAAATAGAGTACACCTTTAAGAAGAAGAGTATTTCCTGGTTTTAGTTTCAAAGTACAATTTCCAATTCCTTCAACGGAGTGTGTTGAGTTATCACCAATGGTAACTTCACCGTTAACCTTCTCTGATAAAGAATCTAGAAATTCTTTGTATCCCGTTATATGTCTAGAAGATTCACTATCAATTACCCATGCTTTATTTGAAATTTCAGTTGATAGAGAAGAATACAAAACACGGTTCTCAAGATCATAAGTATCTTCTTCTCTAATGACATTTGCACAATTTGCTACTTGTCTGGAATTTTTAGGACAATTAGATCTATAGTGTCCAAATTTTTCACATTCGAAACACTTTATTTTAGATAGATCTTTTGTGAGTTTTCCATTCTTTTGATTTCCCTTTTTCTTCTTGAAATGATTCTTCTTGCCCTTATAGGAGTTTGTATTAAGAACGTGAAGTTCTTCATCTTCTACTTTTGGTTTCCCTCCTTTTTTTAGTTTTCTAGATTCCTCTTGAAGACAATCATTCTTGAGTCTGTTAAAGTCTGGAAGCTTATCCCTGGTACTTATTCCTTATGCAAATGTCCCATGAATCTGACAACCCATCTATAGCCACAACTGTTAATTCTGTGTCACTAATGATGGTTCCTATGCTTGATAGTTCATCTATAATGCCGGCAACTCTTAGGAAGTAAGAATTTATCGATTCTCTTTTCTTTATCTGAATGTGATTCAGTTGCCTTTCTAGTGCAAGAACCCTAGTTGCATTATTTACTTCATAAGCATTTCGTAATGCATTCATCATATCAAAGGCAATTTGATGTTTTGTAAGCATAGGTACAATATCATTTTTTACTCCATCCAAGATGATTTGAATAGCTTTTCTATTTCCTCTGCTCCAGATAGATTTATGAGGTTCAACTGGGGGTTGTTTGGATGCTCCATCAACGAATTGTTTTACATCGTTCTCTTCAAGAATCATCATGATTCTGAATTTCTAGGCTTCAAAGTGCTCTTTCCCATCAAACCTGTCCTCGGGTCTTATTGTGTATGCCATTGAAGATAGAAGATAGTTGCTAGATATATATAGAGTCTGATGATTGAATTTTGCAGAGCCTAGGTTCTACTATCAAAGCTCTGATACCCTGTAAAGATTCTGCAAATTCCGTATCTCTGAATCAGACTTTTAATCTAGTCTTTAAATGCTAAGAATGGTCTTCTAAGAATTCTAAATATTGATGGAGTTAATTCCTAATTTTATGCAGATCCAATAATGAATATTCGACTTTTGATTGTGAGTAAGCATCTTTGATATTATTTGCAGGATATAGATACTTAGAGGGCAAACTTTGTTTTAGTTGTGTGTCCTTAATCTGCATCTATAACCTCCGTATATATCCTTCCTAAAGGGTATGTCCCTCAAAGGGGCATAACCCTTCCTAAACTAGCACTAACTAAACTCGCTCTAAGTTGGCGATTAGAGAAGACAAATTAATAACACCTAACTAACAATGTGTTAGTTTAGTTAAGCATCATACTATTGCTTCCTAAAAAGTTGTTGGCTCCTAGGAAGAGTTATATATATAACATACCACCAGTTTAGAGATATATAATAAGAAGAGGAAGTACGGTCTGTACTATCAGACCTGTAGGTTATTTGGTTAATATTCTTAACAAATATTACCCTATCTATTCTTCTTTGGGAAATATGGAAGGAAAGGAATAGGAGAATTTTCAATAATTTGACCATGGATATCCCTTCACTCCTCAATAAAGTAGAGGCGTGTATAACAAAAGTAATAAATAATAACTTAAGAAGAACAGCCAAAGAAGAAGGTACATTCTCAGAATGGGATACGGAGATGCGGAGAAATTGGACTAATCTTATAAACCCTCCTTTAGTATATACTAAGAAGAACCTACAAGCACAAAAGGACTGTAAGTGGGAACCTCCTCCAACGGGACGGACTAAGCTCAACTTTGACGGAGCATCTAGAGGTAATCCAGGCAAGGCAAGAATAGGATGTATCATACATACGGATACTGGAAATTGGATTGTAAAGCGGTCAAAACCCATTGGTATTACTTCAAATAACATAGTGGAACTAGAAGCCCTCAAGGAATGCCTTAAACTTAGTTTAGATGAGGTATAAACAAGCTAGTCATCGAGGGAGATTCTCAAATTATACTAAATGCATTAAGAAAATGAATGACCCCCAATTGGAGCATTAACTCCAAATTAGAAACAATTTTGCCTCTAATAGACAAATTCGAAGAAATCATAATCCAACATATATACCGAGAGGGAGATATTGTAGCTGATTAATTGGGCAATAAAGGAGTGGATGGTGAGGATACCATATTAGAACTTTGAACTTTATCCTTATTAGCCCATCCATAATTGGAAATGAATCATGGCTATAATTAGCAATAATCAAATTACATTGTCTGGGTTATACTTAACAAAACAATTTGCCGACTTCAAAACAATAGAGTGAATGAAAGTAAAAATATAATCTAAGTAATACTAAAACATCTCCGACCAAATATATAAACAAACTTAATTTAACATCTAAGATTGAGGGGGCGAGAAGGCCATAGATATAGTCAATTAGTATTAATCTAATAAATGTCCTTAAAACTAAGGTAAGGAATTAGTAAAGTCCTCGGTAAATTCATTTGCAGGACAGCGGACACTAGTGATTAATCATTAAAGGTGATTGCCTTCCTCCTACACTGAGATCGGGATATTTTAGATATTTGCCACTAATAACTTGATAAGCAAGAATGCTACATCGAACAATGATTCCAACACTTTCTAGATGATTCTAGGGATTTCTAGAGCAAAACTACATTTAGATGACCAACCTTTTGAGAGAAAACTTACTAAGAAGAGGGGTCAAAATAGTGGTAGCTGAGATAGGAAATATGTGATTCAGTTGAACAACATTTTGTCAATAGGATGGATTACAAGCTTACTCCTAAAGCAAATTGGTAGAAACTTTCTGACTCCATAAAATGAAATGAGTGGAAATTATACATTGTAGGGGGAATAATTGTTAGAATATTATAGTCCACTAATATCATTGAGTGGGGGTGAATCAGTTATACAACTATTATCACGATTGTCAACCTTAAGCAAACTTAACCATATGAGTAATATAAACTGAAACCACAACAAGATGCTCATACACAATAACACCACATATGTTAACTAGGGAAACCCTTGATCAGAGGGAAAACCCCAAGATGATGTACTAATATAAATGTTCCTTGTTAGAGGATAGACCCTGTTAGGAGTCTATGAATACATTCAATACAAATGAGTCCCTATTAGGAGATTCCAAGCCTATTAGCAATTGTGCCAACCCTATTAGGAGTTGTGGAAGACAGCTGGACCCACTGCTCAAACAGCTTCAAGGGCAAGATCAATGAACCCATTGTCCAAATGATCTTTGTATTATTCCTTGCAAAATAATAGAATTGTACTTTATTGTTCCTTCCTCTCTCTTTGTCTTGTCAACCGGACCTCTACTCCTTTTGATCTTGTAATCATATCACAAATCTCGCATCCAATAATCCCTTGGATCGCTTACACGCATTCAGTAAGCAATCTGCTCCTTTTCGCACTTCGCACTTCATACAACAAAACGGATGTTTACAAATAAGGAAAACATCTTTCCTTTGTACCATATCTTCATAATAATTCCTTGAGTCGGCCTTGAGGCTTTCCCAATTAATTACAATAAGATAATTAATTAAATACAATTATAATAGCACTGTCGGCTCACAGTCTATACAAAACTTCACGTGCAAAACTAGGGCTTGCGCACTCGCTGACATCATCAGCTGGCTGTCCTCTGTCACTGCTTGACTGTGCATCTTCTCATTGCATCTCAGATGTAAGATAGTGAATAAACATCAAAAATTGCTTTCCCAATACTGTCTCTGAACTGCTCTTTGTAAATCAAGTACAACTTTTGTACATCTTCGACTTAGACTCTACACACTCAACCACGTCATCAGGACACTGTGTCAAACATGTCCATAACTACGCATCACCAGACAATCAAACCATTGTCCGTAGCATTAAGATCTTTGTCTGCTACTAAACCAGTCTTTACAAGAACTATGCTATGTTGATATCAATGACAAACATAGTCATGAATGCAACATGTCAATACTCTCCAATTCTTGGGATACTCCCCCAGAGTAGTATCATCAGCATTCATGCTAACAATAATAATATTCAATGTTTCCACTATCTAACTAGCTCACCAAGGTCTTCATCTCATTTTGGATAGCAAGGGCAACACAAACCAAATTGGATAAGTGGATCAAGCATTGTCTAAGATCATCTTGAATAGACAACCCAACAAATTGAGGAGTGTCTCGGTTGGGAAGGAATCAGTGGGCAACACATAACATCAAAGCATGGATATGGACAACACATAACATGAGAGCACAGAAGGAATCAGTTTTTTTACTTGCAGAAGGGGTAGATCTTAGATTTGGGGAAATCAACATGAGAGATGATGCCAAAGTAATCCATATTTGATCTGATGCAAAATTGTTCAACAATATAAGAATGAATGGGAATTTTACATTGTGGGGTTAATAATAGTCAACGTTACATTCCCACTTGAACCTTATTTAGAGGGAAGATGTTACATTCTCAAATACTCTAAGAAGACAATTTTTGAATCCTCATGTGCAAATAAGTATTCTTATCGGTTACATTTATCTCTCTTATTTGTAATTTTATATATACTATAAGGTTTATTTGCCTTGATCTTTTACTTTATGTTTGACGATGTTCTTACAGGAAAAGAAGGTTGGTACTTTACATATGCTACCAAATATTGTGCAAACTCAATCTAATGATAGTAGCTCCAAAGCCCCTAATGATCAAAATGGATAAAGTGAGGCTCTTGAAGCAAACGTCTTTGATGATTGAGATTATGAGATCCTTCTACATTAAGAGGGAGTATGACACTTCTTCTAAGGCAACGTAGGAGCTTAGAAGATTAGCTTAGAAGATTTATACTCAGAGGGAGTCTAGAAATACATGTGTAACTGCATGATTTTGATGGGCCTACTTCTATGTATATCATGAGGAAGTGATGATTTATCACTAGAAAATCAGAAAATTGATATCAGATTCAGAGTGAGTCTGACAAAGATCCTTGGGGGAAAAGAACCTCTAAGAGAGTAACTATTGGATCTGACTTCCCAAGATCATTGTTCAGAGGGAGAATTTTTGACGTGCAATCCTTTGTGAATAATATCTTCTCTATAAGGAGAAGTGTTACATTCCAATTTTAAAAATACTTCTTTATAATGTTCATTACAATTTCAAGTTCATCGAGGACGATGAACCACAAGGGAAATGGTATGTTACATTCCAATTTTTTAACTAACTTGAAATATAGCCGTTGAGGTTTGCATGAAGTCAGTTGGCAATTTAATTTGTTATAATCTAGCAAAATGGTAAGATAGTTAGTCGTTATGATTTCAAGTGAAGATGACATGTTAGTTTATCATTAATCACAAATTCATGGAATTAAGAAGATGGTTAACCGTTATGATTATTTAAACAATTTATTATGATAATATAATTTCAACAATGGAGAATTTCCTTGTAGGGAGCATGTCAATGGGGTGGAAGCGTTGTCAGAAAAGAATTACGCAGGAGCATCACCATCACTGAGCAGATGGGTAGAGAACCTAGCGACTTGGAATAGAATACATTTGCGAGACCCACGAGTTATTTAATAAATAATTTAATGAATGCGGGGCCTCCAGGTTGAGATTGAGTTGACCCGGCATAAGCAGCAGCTAGCATGGCAGAGATTATAGCAACATAGTAAGCTAGAGAATCAAGGGCAAAGGCAAAGCGCCCTAGAATTTTATGGGCAGTGGTTCGAGATGCCCTATCAATTCTATGGCCTTTGTGCCAGCAAAGGTAGATCCAAGCGCAGTAGATAAGGTCTCAACTCAAGTGCCCTACTATTCTATGGGCCAAATAATAAATTAAAATATTTATTAAATAACTAATGCAGGTCCCGCAAATGTATTATGTTCCAAGTCGCTAGGTCCTCTACCCATCTACTCAATGATGGTGATGCTCCTGCCTAATTCTTTTCTAACAATGCTTCCACCCCACTAACATGTTCCCTACAAGGAAATTCTCCACCTTTAAATTATATTATCATAATAAATTATTTAAATAATCACAACGGTTAACCATCTTCTTAATTCCATGAATTCGTGATTAACGATTAACTAACATATCATCTTCACTTGAAATCATAACGACTAACTATCTTACCGTTTCGCCAGATTATAACAAATTAAACTGCCAACTGGCTTCATGCAAACCTCAACAGCTATATTTCAAGTTAGGTCAAAATTTGGAATGTAACATACCATTCCCCTTGTGGTTCATTGTCCTTGATGAACTTGAAATTGTAACGAACATTATAAAGGAGTATTTTTAAAATTAGAATGTAACACACCATTCCCCTTGTGTTTCATTGTCCTCGATGACCTTTGCAATTTAGACACTAAAAGAATATTCCAAATACAGGATATATATATATATATATATATATATATATATGTATATATATCCAATTTTTGACCTAACTTGAAATATAGCCATTAAGGTTCGCATGAAGTCAGTTGGCAGTTTAATTTGTTATAATCTAGCGAAATGGTAAGATAGTCGTTATGATTTCAAATGAAGATGACATGTTAGTTGATCGTTAATCACGAATTCATGGAATTAAGAAGATGGTTAACTGTTGTGATTATTTAAATGATTTATTATGATAATATAATTTAACGGTGGAGAATTTCCTTGTAGGGAGCATGTCAGTGGGGTGGAAGCATTGTCAAAAAAGAATTAGGCAGAAGCATCACCATCACTGAGCAGATGGGTAGAGGACTTAGCGACTTGGAACAGAATACATCTGCAGGACCCGCATGAGTTATTTAATAAATAATTTAATTAAAATAATTGAGTTAAAATATAAAATGTATCTTAAAGGATTTTAATTTATCTTTCGTCATATTATTTTTAATAATTATTGATATACGTGCATTTAAATAAAAAATGATTTGGCATCTTTATATTTTAATCATTTAATAAAGTGATGCTTTCATGTACATATAAGATCATTATAATATTCGAATTATAATAACAATTGAATTATTATAATTTTCGAATTATGATCTTCCAGCTCTCTTTCCATGCTTTTTATTTTAATATTCTTGTTTTCTTTAATCGATTAACACTTGGCATGATTAATTGATTTTGTTTTCAACAACTCGAGTTGTCTTAAGCTTTCCAACTTCTCTTCTAACCCTTTTATTTCTCTTATCTTTAGATTTGAATTTATGATCTATTCGAATGGTCATCTTGGGAATTTGAATGGCTTTCTTTATAACTAAAGGTAGCCGAAGAGCCAAGCACCCTTTTTAAATCTCTTTGATTGTATTTTGATATAACTTTTACCTCTCTGCAACCAGTAACACTTCCTTTCATCTGTTTATGCGTATTTGCTTATGTGTTTTAAGTTGAGAAGAGGATTCTAAGTTTGGGTATCGGCCTCCAAGGTTTATCATCCGAATTCCTTCATTTCCACGTCAACAACCAACCACAGGACCTTAGTTAGAAAGTGTGAAATCAAAATATTTCCGGCCACTGGAGGAAGGACAGACCAAAGTCACGAGCAGACTGGTATAAATCACCCACGAGAGTTGGAGCAGACTGTTAAGGGTCACGTAAGAATACTGATATGCCAAGTCTAGAATAGTTGTTATTTTTCTTTTGAAAGTATGCCAGCCAGGTGTCACATTATATAACCCAAACACTATAGCCATCATAATACAGACTGAATTAAGATAGGCATTACAAAGATATTAGATCACAGGGTATGTTCAGATCGTTGATTGTTCTTTAAACATAAACCGTATCAATATGAAGAATGGAAATGCAATGGTGCTTAGAATCTAAATTCTTCCATTTACACTCAAACCAGAGATGAATTTGATATCATAAAAAATCCAACATACTGAAACCAATATAATCATAGACTAAATCATGGTGGACAGTAATAGATTTCTAGTTCTTGGAAACTGTCTTTATATCATAGATGTTTCTTTATTCATAAGTGTATCAATCATGTATATAAGAGATAGGAATGCAATGATAACTGTGAGCAATTAAATTCAGCTCAGAATGTAATACATTCAGTCATATCATACAAAGATGAAAATATTATCATGAATCCAAACACCAAGGAATTCACCAGGCAATATAGGCGAAGAGCTATTAAGTAATATGGTAGATATAAACTCGTGAGCATCTAGGAATCACCGGCACGATAGCCTGAAATGGTGAGGAGGTGTAGAGAGTTTGCACAAACAATTCATGTGATTCTTGCTAAGTCCAATCTGATGCTTGTTTAATCTTTCTTTACTCTCTTTTCTCATTGTTATACCAAAAGTTAGTGCTCTGCTTTGTACGTTTACCTTTAATGATAGTTCATGACAGTACAATACTAATTTTATTGTCCCATGTCTTTTACATATGAGTGCATTAGTTTTTGTTAATGTCATGCTATGTAGGATTGTCTAGACGATTTCCAACACCAAGTAAAGTATTGTAATTCTTGATTTGTTTTTCACTGAGTATAATATCTATCTTCAGTCAGTACATAATGATAGGTCAGAGAATGAATCAAATATGTTCCAACTCTTTTCTTTTCTAATTGGATATCTGTCCTTAGCCGACTAGGCATAATAGTTGAGATCAATATATAAATATATATATATATATATATGTATATATGTATACACTAGTTGTTGGTTTCCTACATAAGAGATCAATCTTCGAGTATCCTTGAGAACACATCATTTATGAATTCAAATAGTAGTGTTTAAAAACCTGATTGTTTAAGTGAATCAACTTCAATGCACATGCTATCACAATTTTCTGAACAAATTCAGATTACTATTAACACCAAGGAATTCACCAATAGAGAAGCCATGAAATAGTGAAAAGGTGGAGTTAATCCACAAGAACGCGGAAGAGAAATCAGTTATGATTAAATTAATTAATTAAACATTCAATTTTGAAATCTTTAAAGAGCATAATTATGTGATCACAGATTGTGAAATGTTGGATGCATGTATAATTGATAGAACCAGTCGTTTTGAAAATTCCTAATACCTGGGACTCACCTGGCCGTGTAGCCAAGAAAAAGAGTGGTGAGGTGAAAAAGAGGAATCTGTAATAATATGAAACAGTATCGGATATCTCATAACAACGTTTATCATTTTTAATATGAATTAATTAATAGCTCATGCATATCCCTATTATTGCGATCTCCTGCTGCCAAGTCGTATGGTGAGTTAAATTCCAAGATGCCCAGTGGATGGAAAGATGAACCCTGTCTATTTCGGATAGGGAGAGCCTTTCTCATTATAGATCATGACGGGATAAGATTTGGTCCGAGGTTGGGTGGTTAAGCCCCTGACAATGTTTCACCTCACCCCAAGATATCAGTCGTGAGTCAGACAAAGATAATCTATACAGTCAATTGTTTAACAAAAACAGGTATTATCGTTTTTATTTATGAGGTAAGATTAAATTGAGTTATTTCATTGTTACCGTTATTTTACACTTAGACGCAAGAGATAAATTCATGGATTGTTTTTCATTTATATGAAATATTGAATATAACTATATTCTAATCTTGTGTTACTATCACAGTTAAGTAATCGGAAGGAAAGGAATATGAAGCCCTAATTAATTGAGTGATAGTTGGAACCCTAAATGATACAGTGGTATCAGAAGCCCTAATTGAATCCGTGGTATCAGAAGCTCTAATTGAATCAATAGTATCGGAAGCCCTAAGTGATACAACAATATCGGAAGCCCTAAATGATCCGATGGTAAACGATGCCCTAATTGATATAGTGGTATGTGATGCCCTAATTTAAAATATAGTGGTATTTAATTGTAATCATCATTTGATTTTGAGATGGCAATTTTTAGATGATATTCGTCATTTGATTTTGATTTAACAATATTGGATAGAAGTCGTTTTGTGATATTTGTTATAGAGGTATTTGTGGACTAACTCAGGTGGTTGCAGAAGCATCGCTAGTTTTCATTTCAATCTCAGTTTCGAGGTACGTGGTTTTCAATTTCTATAGTAATTTCATTTGATGGTGTTTCAAGTTTTTAGTTAAGAAATTTTGGCTAACTAATTTTAGCGGTAAATCTTATTCACATGAACATGAATGATATAACTCTCTTCCTATGAAACAAAGTGATAACTGTATTTCTTTGAGTATGTTATTTGTTAATTAAGACTCGAGAAGTTGAGATGTTACAAGAAGTTCTAAGTAAAATTTCTTGTAATGCATTCTTCTCTATAAGAGAGAATTGAGGTGAAAGTCTTTGCACCACCCTCTAACTTAGTTCATGGTGGTTACTATTTCACATGATATGTAATGAAAGGTGACGCTCTTTCATTGACATATATAAACACAAGGTAACCATTGTAAGGTGATGATTTTATAAATGGTAGACCTGTTATCATGATAGACTTCATTAAGTTGTTGTCCCAGAGTGTTGGAAGTCATGATAACAAACAGACAGAAGGTAACCATTGTAAGGTGATGATCTTATAAATGGTAGACCTGTTATCATGGTTCTTTGGGCCAGATTTTTCCGAACACCATGATAACCAACTCATCATGATTCCTTGGGCTGGAATTTGCTGGACACCATGATAACCAACTTTTTATGGTTCTTTGGGCCAAATCTTGCCGGACACCATGACATAGTTACTATTATAGACCACACTTAGGGTGGTGTTTAAGCTATATTAAAGTTAAATTTTCAATTGTACATTATGAAAGGTGTGAAATTTCGCCTCATATGGAATTGAATATCATACTGAGATGATATCTCTTCAAATACTTGAGAGCATAATGCGTTATACAAATCCTCCCTAGCTAAGAGGGAGTGTTAAAGTTGTAGCTTAAGTTGGATTGATTCGATCTAATGTTCATTATTGTTATTGGTAATCATCATTTCCTATATATACTTATCAATGTTAATAATATATATATATATATATTTATTTATTTATTTATTTATTTTTATTATTATTATTATTATTCATGTCAAATTGTTAATATAATATTATTTGAATGATGTTTACACCATAGAGACATGTCTCCTCCTCTCATATTTATATGAGATCCAAATCTGCATTTGAAGATCATCAATAACAATGGCTATGATTCTACATTTACAGAAACAATCCTAAAATTAACACATAGAAAATTGAACAAAATACTCACAAGTTTGAAAGTTGAATGCTCAATTTCAATTGACCAAATACATGCATATCAGATACAGTTGGGTCATAATGAATGCCCAACAACTATTGAGATGTCTTTTTCTATTGTTAACACTTTTTACATTTCAAAGTATTTTTCTAGACAAATTTGGTTTTGTTTCTCTTATTGACAGCCTTCCAACCCAATTTGAATCGTCAAATTTCTTGAAAAAAACATAAAAGATATGCCACTTTTTGTGAGGTTGTTCTAGATTTTTTTCTTGAACGAAACTGTTCTTGTTTCACTTTGCATATTGTGCCTAAACTCTAGGTTAAGTCTCCTCACACTCAACACAGTCTGTACCAGATTTCTGGTATGTGGAATGCGTTCAACTTCAACTTGTGGCATGACTCAAAGCCAGCTCTGTGAGCTTTCCCTGCACAACCACGCAATCCAAATATTGAAGCCCACTTTGACTGGTCACAATAAATTCCTGCAAAGCTTGGGAGAAATTAATAAAGGTTAATTAAACCTGAAGAAATTCAGAAGAAAAAGAGTTGTCTTTAATTTTCTCTGCCTGGCAGCTCTGATACCATATTGATTTTCAGAGATTCACGCGAAAATGAGAATACTACTCGCTATTCACAATATAAAACTATTTGAAACTATACAAATATAAAGGAGTCTTCCTTAGTAATCTCCCATATAGCTCAACTCAACCAAGTCTAGTGAATTGTTAAAACAACTTGTAGCAAACAACACTAATGAGCTCCAATAGATTTCCCAACACTTAAGCTATGTCACAAGGCTTGTCTTTGTGTTCAAGTCCAGCGAAGAAAAATTTGGAAGAAGCTTGTCTATTGATAAATTTTACAAAAACAATTGATTAAATTCAACTAGTATTTTTATTTCCGTTTACATATATTATGTTAGTTTACAAATTGGCCATCAAATGCATTGTGTGATAGTTAAAATATAGCGATGCTGTCACCATCAAGGTTCAAATGCACTCTTGAGCATTTGCCTCACAAGCCTTATGCCTCTACTAGACCATTAAACTCACGGATTTGAATACTTAATGTTAATGCTGAGGAGAACATCCCTATTTGTAGCCTCTAGGGCTTAGACTAGCTATATAGTTCCTAAGAACTAATCAGAAATTAATAGTTCATAAAATTTTGAAAATTAATGACTAAAATTTAAAAATCAAAGCATAAAGGAATTGTTTTCCAGCACCATTAATGTTTCGTGGGGGTTCATTTACTCCCCACCCATTTGGTCATTCTAGCAAGGACACCCTCTCATTTGTTTCACAAATGACTAAGACTATTATATAAGAGGACCTTCATATTACAATAATAGATAGTGTCTATTATTAGTTAATGGTTATCTGATTGTAATCTATTGTAAATATTAGAATATTTCTAATATTTAGTTAGATGAAGACAACTGTTAGTTTACTTTTAGCTAGAATAGAAAGTTTCTATTCTTTACGATTGTTTCCTAAGGAAACATCATTATATTTTTTTGTATATATAGACCTCTCGATCCTTGTTAATAACAAGCAAATATTTACCAATTACATCGTAATCTAGTATCAAAGCAAGGGTTTTAAAAAAAAATCAAAAATAATAATTTCTTTTCCGCAATTATCAGAAGCTATTTTTGAAATTATTTGCTTCGAACTAAGGTTTGTCTAGTTTTTTTCGAAGAACAAATCGCGCCTATACACAACAAAGGTTATTTTTCCATGGTTGTTTTTCATGCTCGCAACAAGAAAAATTGCGGCTTCTTCTGTTAAAATGTCATTTTGTATCCGGTTCGCATCTAGGTCATTGAGGTTGTGATCACATCTAGTTTTTTGAGGGCATGATCATGATTTGAAGCAAACTCTTGCATTTTTTGAAAACATTTTTACATATGCATTTTTCTGTTGTTTTTCTTCAAAAATACGGATGTAGCACCATTTTTTGTATCAAAGTCCTCGTCTCCAGCGCCCTCTCAGTCTATCTGTCTCTATTCTATGAAAAATCATCATTTTTCCTGCAAATCTGACCTTCAAAGTCGTCGTGTAGGGTTTTGCTCGAAACCCTAAATTTTGAGCTCGAAAAAAATTTTGATTAAAGTCTTACTGGGCTTTTTGAAAGCTCAACTAGGTTGTCGTCCAATGTTTTTGGGTGCCTCGTTTTTTGAGCCGACAGATCCAAAAACCGACAACATATTCTTTCTCAATTTTTTGAGCTCTCTTCTAAGTACCCCTTCAAATTTTCAGGGTCTTTTGTTTTTTGCCTCGAAGAATGTGCCCTCACAAATTTTCACGCTTTTTCATTGAAAAGCGTGTTGTGGCATCATCGATTAATATTCTGCTCGAGAGCTATTCAAAATTCCATGGTCAAAATTATGGCACTTGGAAGCAACAGATAATAGCAATTTTTGAATATCAGAATATCAATCATATTGTTCTAGGTGTTACACAGAGTCAAACTACCCCTGATACTGATCAGGATACATGGGATTTGAATAATCAAGAAGCGGTGATGCTTCTCAAATTATTCGTAGCTAATGATCAGCTCTCTCAGATTCCATAGACTGTTGTCAAGATATGGGCACATCTCAAAAATCTTCATGAGACTTGTGACAAAAGCAAAGCTTTCTTCCTGAAGAACACTTTGTTTTCTATTATCATGGATGAGCGAACATCACTCCAAGCTCACCTAAATAGGATTTAGGAAATTTGTGATCAATTGTTTGTCATTGGTCACAAGATTGAGGAAGAGGACATTGGGGTTACCACTCTCCGGAGTTTACCCAAGTCCTATGAGCATTTTATCAAGACTCTCAACATCATGTCTTCCAGTGTTGATTTGAAGTTCACCGATCCCTACAAACTTCTACTTCAGCAAGATCGGTGGAAACAACAATTCGGTAACAGTTCTAGCTCCACGTCCACAGAGCAAGCCTTTGCTGCTAAATCCTTTTAGAAGGATAAAAGCAAGTCTCATCAATCTTCTCAGCAAAAGTCCTCTGATCCAACCTCAGAAGGCTCCCGGAAGAAGAACATTAATTGCAACTATTGTCACAAGTTTGGTCACATGATGATTGAATGTCAAAAACGCTTAGCTACCCAATCTAAGCAATCTAGTTTGCAACCCAAAGCGAACAGTGCAGAGCACACTAAGCAAATGGAATCTGCCTTTTATGCCTTCATGGCTAAAAGACCTACAGATCATGTGAAGTCGTATGCTTGTGATATTGATTCAGGTGCCTCTCTACATTTCACCCACCGTAGAGACTGGTTTACTGACTACCAGCCTTATTCAAATTCTGTTATTTTTTGTGGTGGAGAAGAGTACATTGTTGTTGGCAAAGGCAACATTCAGATTCAGTTTGCCAGAAGGAATATCATTTTCCTTGATGTGTACTATGTTCCAGGGATGGAACTAAATCTACTCTCAGTCAGTCAATTACTGTGACATTCTCCACACTTGGATGTCACCTTCAGTTCACATCAGTGTACCATCACTGATAGGGCAACTCAGTCTATTGTTGCAGTGGGTCTTGAGAATCATGGTCTTGTCCGCCTTACTAATTCTAGTGATTCTCAGGACTTAGCTATGGCTACTCGGCGATCTTTTGTTAGCACACTTTGGCATCAATAGTATGGGCACATAAACGTGCATTATCTCTCTTAGCTTGCTTGAGAAGAGTTTGTCCTCGGCTTGCCAAGGATTCAGAGTCAACATCTTGGAGTTTGTGATGCATGTCAAGCTGGGAAGCAACATTGCACATCTTTCACCAATGGTGATTCATGGCAAGCTTCTCAAACTTCAGCTTGTTCATGCCGCTATTTGCAGCCCTATGGCCACTCCTTTTGTTCTTGGGTGTTGTTTGTTAATGATTTCAGTAGAAAAATGTGGGTGTATTTTCTTAAAAAGAAATCAAATCCATTTCCTGTATTTCAGAAGTTTTAACCTTTACTTGAAAGAGTCTGAGAAATCTATTATTACTCTTAGGTCAAACAATAAGGGGGAATTTTGTTCTAATCAATTTTCCAGCTTCTTGGATACTCATGGCATCAAATGCCTGTTAACCACACCCCACACACCACAATAGAATAGTGTAGTTAAATGTTGGAACAAAACAATCACTGAGATGGCTCGATCCATGTGTTGGTTCCCAAAACCACTGATTGAAAATCCAAGAGCCTGCCACTTCTCTGGTAGGATCTCTCAATCAAATTTTGGCCAACGAACGGAAATTGCTTAGATTCCCCTACACTTTGGGCTCCGCTACACCCAAGCGGGTCAACCTTTACCTTAACACTGACTGTCTGGTTCAAAGTTTTTCTATAGCGAATTTAAACTTCTGGAGTTCTTCAGCTGGCAAAGTCCTCGAACTCGATCAAAATGAAACTAGATGCTGGATAATAGTTGAATGTTTTGTATAAATTCTGCAAATAATGGAATTGATGCTTGTAGAAGGAATACATAGATTTTCTGACTTCAATAAAAAGACCGGTGCCTTCGCTCATCCGAACAATAGAGTCAACTTCGGTGAACTTTCCAATAGAACTTCATAATGTTCAATGCACTTATACTGCCAACAATTTTAATAATCCAGATGCGACAGACCAATTATAATGCAATCTTAAATTAGTCCAGATTGAATTTTGACTCTGCTAAGAAGGAGACAAACTGGATAGAGGTATGGAAACAATTTAATATTTCACAACACCTATGATGATCAAATCTAAAATGCTATGCTAATTGACCATGTCCACTTATCTGATATCAAAATCATATATAGAATTCTAAAATATAATTACAAAGGACGATTCGCCTACAGTTCAAATCTCTAGGCTATTTAAAAATAAACAAAAGACATTTCTATTTTATTTTAAAAATAAAATAATGGACTTTATATTATAAAATCATAATTAACCCCTTATTCCTCCATACAATAATAAAATGTAAAATACTCCTTCTGAGAGAATATAAAAACGTTCTGATATGTCTTCTTGAATATATCTTTTTATTGTTCAAATGATACACCTTTTATATCTCTAATACTAAAGGAATGTGACCTTTTAAACAAAAAGTTCTCTCTCTTCAAAAATAAAACACACCTCTCCTTAACTTTAAAGGCTACCATTATTAATCACATTACCTTACAAATTATTATATTCACTTATCGAACATCTCTATTTTTTATTGAAGGTTTTAAATTCTGAATTATCAACGATAATTGGCTTCTCAAGGGCTTGCGTGTTAAATACGGCTTCCTAAATTATTGTCGCCAAAGTATAATCTCATCTCCATATGAATTCGCATGCCACCATGGAGGGACAACTGTTCAGCCTCCATTATCGCAAATAATCCTAACATGTCTCCTGCGATATAAACTCTCGTCTCACTATGCAAGTTCGTTGTCTTCAGCCTGACGGATTTCTCATACTCCCGCGTGGATGTGCTCATAGTGATCTGGAATGACCTGATGAGTTCTACGGTGGTCGTTCGAAGAACAGATTGATGTCTTCATGAGTGACGGCTCCAATTTTCACATGTTACAGCCTGAATGGGGAAAAGTGCTTTATTTCTATGGCTTGAGATAATTGATCAGAACTTTCCTATGTGATGCCGCAAA
Source organism: Cupressus sempervirens (assembly GCA_028749045.1). NCBI lineage: Eukaryota > Viridiplantae > Streptophyta > Pinopsida > Cupressales > Cupressaceae > Cupressus > Cupressus sempervirens. Next base: position 289,103,885 of record CM053788.1, on the reverse strand, counting down.
TATTGAGATTTGGAGTTTATTTATAATCGTCTGAACATTTGCTTGATCGGATCAAGGATTGTTTATTAAGGCTGAAACACGTAACTGCACAGGGTGTGCCATTTTTTTACAAATAAGTATTCAATTGCAAGCATGACTTCCCATGTTTGCCCTTGTGGTTGCATCAAATATTTGATCCTATCTCAATTGTTCTCATTATTATTTTTAAGAGGTGACTGTGTATAGTTCCCATGGTTTATGGTGCAGATGTTTGTGAAGTGGAACTGCTTATTTATTGTCACCGCTCCTCCAGCTTGGCTCTGTATCCCATCTCATTGACCCAACTGGTAGCATGAAGGCCACACCCTGTTTCTTCCTTGGAAATGAATATGATGTCCTTGTTTTAGAACACATCACAAACTGCTTACAGACTTGACATTCCTACAACAGTGCAAAACATACAATATTTTTCATGGGCAAGTTTCTGTTGTACAACCAATAAATCTTCAACTCCCGTATTCACACAATGGTCCATTATGCATTTTTCAGCTAAAAAGCATCCCATTCTAAAGCATCATTATTGTACATTCAAATGTATTTCTGAACTGTGTTATGTCTTGGTGAAGTAATATTCTGTGTACATCTTCATGTGAGGACCCTTCATCGCTATAGAACATAGTAATTACCATGTATACCAGAGTAGGCCTTTTCAAATTTATCTTTGTTCTAAATTCTGTAATAAAGTTGTGATATAATTGAATAAGTTTACCATCAATTGTGTATAAAAGTAGGAGAAAAAGATTGAATAGAAGCCCCTATTTGCCAAAATTTAAGGCTCCATCACCATGCTCGAACACAAACATGTTCTAAAGAAGTTCTGGGCAAGAGGAGTTAACACTACATTTTACCTTTTGAACCGGTCACTCACCATGGTCATCAAAGGTAAAACTCTGAAAAAGGCCTAGTCTGATTGCAAGCCCAAAAACAATCACCTAAAAGTTTTTGGCTCCCTTGCTTTTGTTTGGATCCCTGATTCGTCACGCACCAAGTTGGATACCAAGAGTCAAAAACTCATGCTTGCTACATACAGTAGTCTTCACAAAGCCTACCACTTAATTGACATTGAGACATCTCGTCTCCTGTACAGTTGCAATGCAGTCTTTGATGAACAACGACGACAATTCATGTTTGTTTCTCTTGTTCCTAATCCAGCAAACTAGACTACGAAGGCTCATGATTTGGGAGTTAGGGTTTCATTAGGTCCACTTGATGGGAGGGCTCCAGTAGCTCCTGCAACATACCAATGATCCCTATACAGACACCTCCAACTTCCCCTATAGGATCGCCTCGATTTGTAGATGCTTCACCTAAGTTTGATTCTGATTCTTCTGAGAAACCTAATCACCAAACATCTCCTGATACTAATTTTGGTCATTCTCCTCTCTGAAATGTCCCTTTCTCTGATTTTATATGATATTTCAAGCCTCTAATCAGATTTTCAAAATCAAACAACCAATATCACAAAGATCCACCAAATTTCTCAATAAATCCCAAATCAGGTATGCCAGAAATAGTGCCAAAAACTTCACAGCTTCACATATTATTAATAAATCTGAAAGTGGATTTTTTACAGAAATTTGAGCAACATAACAGCCTATAAAATGACATTTCCAGATTTGTATAACATGCACACAATAGCTCTCAAACGGAGGACAAAAACAATGCTCATCGGGCTCCCGAAAATAGCACAAAATAGCCCGAAATCACCACAAAACTTAATAATCTATCACAGAAGTATAATCATATCCAAATACATATATTCAGCTCTATTTTAACATTTAAAAGTCTTATATGCAGCAGCAACCCAAACTGATATGAAATACTCAACCGGAAACACCAAACTCTTACAAAAAATACACCCGAAAACTCACAAATCTGCACTGTTCAGCACAAAAGCAAACTCTGCATGAGCATGCACATGGAATGGCTTCAAACTCCCGTCCTTAGCCTTCCTGGAAATTTGCAAACTCCCGTTCTTGGGTCTCCTTCTTCACAGGTTTGGCAGCCTCTGAAGAACAACAAAGCAATGCGCAAAAATCAAGTTCTAGAATGAGCCCAAAATGCCTCCAAACCCCTTAAAAAAGAGCATAACCCTAACTCACGTCCAAGAGGGGTTAATAAAATATAATTTAATAATAATTTTTATTTATTAGTCTATTGGTTTCCAAAGATTAGCCTCTTTTGCCGAAACTTCACCTTTTTGGAGCCTGCCTGCCTTAGCAAAGTTTATTATTTTTAATTATTTGAAAAGGGGACATGACAAGTCCTCCCCTCCCAAATATTGCTTGTCCTCAAGCAATGAAGGTTGGAATTCTCAAGAGTATGTGCTCCTTCCCAAGTTGCATCCTCTAGTGGTAATCCTTTCCATTTGACCAAATGCTCTATGACGCTCCTGTTTCTCAATCTTTTCTCTCTTGTATCCAAAATCTCTTCTGGTATCAAAACTAATTTCCCTTCATCATCAAGAGGTGGTAATTCTGTAAATACTATGGTTTGCTGGCCTAGAACCTTCTTCAGGCAAGATACATGGAAAATATTATGTATTTTGCTGTTTGGTGGGAGCTCCAATTCATAAGCTGCCTCTCCTACTTTCTTGATGATCTTATAAGGCCCATAGAACCTTGGCTTGAGTTTCTCTGCCCCACTCCTCTTTAAGGTGCTTTGCTTATATGGCTACAACCTAACAAATACCAAATCTCCCACCTCAAAAGATCTTTCAATCCTTTTCCTATCAGCATATAACTTTTGTTGGTTTTGTGCATGTTGTAGATTATCCTTGAGGGACCTTATTATGTCTTGGTTTTGCTTGACGAAATCACTTGTTACAAGTACTCTGCTATCAGAAAGTATTAGATCAACAAAAGAAAGGGCATCATAACCATAAAGATCACGAAAAGGAGGCATACCAATAGACATGTGATGAGATGTATTGTAACAATACTCCCCTAGGTGTAACCATTTCACCCAAGCATGTTGTTGATTTGAAACATAGTTCCTCAAATATCCCTCTATCCATTTATTAACTATCTCTGTTTGTCCATCTGTTTGAGGGTGATAGCTAGTATTGGGAGTGAGTTCAGTTCCTGCCAAATGAAAGAGCTCCTTCCAAAAAGAGCTGAGGAATCTACTGTCTCGGTCACTAACATTGTTTCTAGGCAAGCCATGTAATCTAAAAATTTCCTTGAAGAACAATTCGACCACTTGTGATGCCTTGAAATCAGATGTGATAGGAAAGAAATGTGCATACTTAGTCTATCTACCAACACATATATGCAATCCTTACCTTGAACCTTGGGTAACCCAATGATGAAGTACATGGAAATACTTTCCCATTTTTGTTTAGGAATAGGAAGTGGCTGCAACAACCCTGCAGGAAAATTTTTCTCACTCTTGCTTTGTTGGCATACCATACATTCCTTAATGTGTTTAAGGACATCCTCCTTCATACCCTTCCATGAAAACCGCTCTCGAATTTGCCTGTATGTCTTGAAGTATCCCTGATGACCAGCCAAAGGTGTGTCATGAAAGGCCCTCAATATCCTCTCCTTAGTTTTTGATCCTGGCATTAAGAAGATCATGTTCTTGTAATAAATCAATTCATCAACAACCTTGTACCTGTTATCATCCACTAACTTATCCAAAATCTTGGTGGCAAAGGAATCTTTAGCATACTTTGAAATTATGGAGACTTTCCAATCAGCAGAGATAGATGTTAAGGAACACAAAGTGGGCTTTCTTGAGAGAGCATCAGCAACCACATTATTCTTTCCTTTCATGTATTTAATATCAAAATCATAAGCTTGCAATTTGCTTACCCATTTTTGTTGACGATCATTCAAATCCCTTTGGTTCAAGAAGAACCTGAGGCTATTATGGTCTGTCTTTACAATAAATCTCCCACATACCAAATATTGTCTAGACTTATGAAGTGCATGCATGATTGCCAACATTTCCTTATCATAAATGGAGTAACCTTTCTCTGATTGATTTAATTTTCTACTATCAAATGCTATTGGATGTCCCCTTGGAGTTAGGACAGCTCCTATACCTTCTCCAGAAGCATCACATTCAATAACAAAAGGTAAAGAGAAATCTAGAATTGCAAGCACAGGGCATGAACTCATTATCTCCTTAAGCTTATCAAATGTTTTTTGTGCCTCTTCTATCCAAACAAAAGCTCCTTTCTTTGTCAAATCAGTCAAGGGGGCAGCAAGCTGAGAAAATCCCTTGGCAAATCTCCTATAGTAGCTACACAACCCGAAGAAACCTCTCAACTGTGTAAGATTAGTGGGTGGAGGCCAATCCAAAATTGCCTAGATTTTTTGTTAATCAACCTGTACTTCTTTAGAACTTATAATATGTCCCAAATATAGGATCTCTGTCAAACCAAACTCACATTTAGATAGCCTAGCATAGAAAGATTGCTGCTCCAAGATTCCCAAAACAGTGTCTATGTGCTTTAGATGCTCTTCCCATGTTTTACTGTAAATCAAAATATCATCAAAAAATACCAAAACAAATTTTCGAAGATGCTGGCTGAATACCTTATTCATACAAGATTGGAATGTTGCAGGTGCATTAGTGAGGCCAAATGGCATAACAAGAAATTCAAAGTGCCCATAGTGACATTTGAAAGCAGTCTTTTCCACATCTTCACTCCTCATTCGGATTTGATGGTACCCTGATCTTAAGTCAATTTTTGAGAAGTATACAGCACCATGTAACTCATCAATGAGTTCATCTATGTGTGGTATGGGATACCTATTTTTTATGGTCTTCTTGTTTAGAGCCCTGTAGTCTATACACATTCTCATTGTACCATCCTTTTTCTTGACAAGTACCACAGATGATGCAAATGGACTAGAGCTAGGCCTTATGAATCCCATGTCCAGGAGTTCTTTAATAGTTTTTTCAATTTCTTCCTTATAACCTCTTGGATGGCGGTATGGGGTTGTTATAACTGGTTTGGCACCCTGTTCTAACTCTATAACATGCTCAAAACCTCTATCTGGTGGTAATCCTGGAGGCAAGTCATTGAAAACTATACTATGCTTATCAAGAATATTTTGAATTTCAAAATGGAAATTACCTTGATTCTTTGGAGAGCTTGTTGGATGGATTATGACTCCTGCTGCCCATGCTACTTGTCCTCTTCGAAAAGTCCTCTCCATCCTTTTTGCAGAGACCGCCTTAGGTGCTCCATTCGATAAGCCTCTCAATATGACTTTTTTCCCATTGGAATGAAATTTAAACTCCATAGTTTGATGGTTCATGTAATAGCCTCCAACAGATTGCAACCATTGAACACCCAATACAAGATCTGTCTCCCCAATACCAACCACATAGAAGTCATCACATAACTCATAATCTCCTAAGGTCATCTTGAGTTGTTTCACCACCCGTGTGCAAGGCATAGTGAATCCATCAGCTACAGTAACATTGAATCCCTCAAAATCTTCTGCTTTAAGCCCTCTTTTCATGACAAATCCCTCATCAATAAAATTGTGAGTTGCCCCACTATCAAGAAGAACTGTCAACCTTTGCCCTGCTAGTACCCCTCGAATTCGAAAGGGATGGTATCTTGGGACTCCTGATAATGCTGCTAAAGTGTCATCCTTGCTGATTTCTTTTTCTTTCTCTTCTTCTACCTCCTCCTTAGTGTCATGAAATTCCTCATGCTCATCTAAATCAGATTCTGAAGCAACTTCAATATAGTGCACTTGACCTTTCCCCAAACATCTATGTCCTGGAACCCATGGTTCTCTACAAGTAAAACAAATCTTTTTCCTTCGTAATTCACTCCTAGTCTCTTCATCTACCTTCTTTTTTGCCACATTTATCACATCTTTTGGTGGTAGTGTTGGGAAAAAAAATTTCTGAAAATTTCCCTTATGTTGCCAAAGATTTGGGGGTTTTTGATTAGTGACTGATTTCATAGGCATGCAAGTTTCAAGTTGCAAGCTTCTTTTGATAGCTTCCTGTAAGGTTGAGGGTGAGAAAGCCTTAACCAAACCCTTAACAGAATCTTTTAAACCATCAAGAAAAAGATAAACAATCCTCTTTTCACTCATATCAGGTACCATAAAAGCCACTTTTTGAAACTCTTCTATATGCTCATTAACTAATTTGGTTTGCTTCAACTTTGACAATTCTTTAAAGTACTCTTCATCATCCTTGAGGTCAAATCTATCTATCACTCTTTGACTGAAATCATAAAATGTAGTTACCTGATCATGACCTTGAGTAGTCATTCCATGATACCACCAATCATAGGCTGCATCTTCCAAGTGTAGACTTGCAAATTGAACAGCATCACTCTCCTTCATGGGGTTAAGTGTGAAGAAAGTCTGTAATTTTTGTAGCCATGCTCTAGCTGAAATTTTATTTGTTCCATCAAAAGTAGGTGCTGTAAACTTGCTTATTTTATTTTTGAGCTCTCTTCCACTTATGTCATGCTCCCTCCTGTTCTCTTTCTTGGGCATCAAAGTGTTCATCATATCCACATATTCTCTAAAAGGAACCGAACTACGAAAGTCATCATCTAAGCCATTGTAAGTAGCTCTTAATGCAATCAAGTTACCTGTAACCTCTTCCACGGGATTAATGGTTGGATTTGGTACTGGTGGCTCATCTGCAGGCAAGAAAATAGTTTTGGTTGATTTAGATGGTGTGGATTTCAGATTTCTTGGCTCCTCTGAAGTGCTCCCTTTCTCATTAATAGATGCAACTCCTTGTAGTTTTTCTGTCAATATTCGCAAAGCCTCTCTAGTTTCTGCCAAACTATCCACTGTTTGTTTCTGAGTATTTTGGATGTCTTGGAAGAATTTCTTTGCCATCTCATCTGGATCAGCCATACTTTTCCCTTTCTTGGATTTTGTACTTTTACTTTCAACTGGAGGTTTGATCAAAAAAAATTTATTCTTTTCTCGCTGCAAATATCTTTTTTCTCTTTCACTTAGTTGCATGCGACCATAAATTTTGGCATGCAGCTGATTAGAAGGAACATGCAACCATAAATTATGACATGCAAGATTTGGGTAGTTGTCAAAACTGACATGCAAACTTCTACAAACCCTCAGGCTGGCAAGATCATTGCTCTGATACCACTGAAATGTCTCTTTTTCTGATTTTATATGATATTTCAGGCCTCTAATCAAATTTTCAAAATCAAACAACCAATATCACAAAGATCTACCAAATTTCTCAATAAATCCCAAATCGGGTATGCCAAAAATAGTGTCAAAAATTTCACAGCTTCACATATTATTAATAAATCTGAAAGTGGATATTTTTACAGAAATTTGAGCAACACAACAACTTATAAAATGACATTTCCAGATCTGTATAACATGCACACAATAGCTCCCAAACGGAGGACAAAAACAATGCTCATCGGGCTCCCGAAAATAGCACAAAATAGCCCGGAATCACCACAAAACTTAATAATCTATCACAGAAGTATAATCATATCCAAATACATATATTCAGCTCTATTTTAACATTTAAAAGTCTGATATACAGCAGCAACCCAAACTGATATGAAATACTCAACCGGAAACACCAAACTCTTACAAAAAATACACCCGAAAACCCACAAATCTGCACTGTTCAGCACAAAGGCAAACTCTACATGAGCATGCACATGAAATGGCTTCAAACTCTCGTCCTTAGCCTTCCTGGAAACCTGCAAACTCCCGTTCTTGGGTCTCCTTCTTCACAGGTTTGGCAGCCTCTGAAGAACAACAAAGCAATGCGCAAAAATCAAGTTCTGGAATGAGCCCAAAATGCCTCCAAACCCCTTAAAAGAGCGCATAACCCTAACTCACGTCCAAGAGGGGTTAATAAAATATAATTTAATAATAATTTTTATTTATTAGTCCATTGGTTTCCAAAGATTAGCCCCTTTTGCCGAAACTTCACCTTTTTGGAGCCTGCCTGCCTTAGCAAAGTTTATTATTTTTAATTATTTGAAAAGGGGACATGACACTCTCCGACCTAAGTGGTGGGCTAAGACACTTGCTCATGTCATGAATATGAGCTCATTGATGGGAGAATTGCTCGGAAAAAGAGCAAACCTACAAAGTTTGTTAACTTTGCTCGCATAGCCAACATTCACAGTGTGTTTAAACCTCAAACATATTCTGAGGCTAAAGGAATTCCAAAGTGGGAAGAGGCCATGACATCTGAACACCAAAGTCTGCTAAAGAATAACACCTAGGTCCTTTCAAATCTTCCACCAGGGAAGAAACCCATTCTCTGCAAATTGGTTTACAAAATCAAATACAAATCTGATGGTACTTTAGATAAGTACAAAGCTCGTTTAGTTGCGAAGGGCTTTTCTCAGCATCACGGCATTGATTATAGGAAGATCTTTGCTCTTACTGCAAAGCTGAGCACAATCAGATTAGTCCTAGCCATGGCAGCATAGTTTGGCTAGAAAGTCCATCAAATGAATGTCAAGAGTGCTTTCCTAAATGGTGATCTCCATGAAGAGGTCTACATGACGCAGCCTCCTAGTTTCAAGATTGCTGGTAAAGACAGTCAAGTTCTCGTATTGGTGAAAGCTCTGTATGGCTAGAAGTAGGCCACTCAGGCATGGTACATAAAAATTGATAAGCACCTCAGTGATCAAGACTTTCAGAGGAGTTCTTCGGACTCAAATTTGTACATCAAGACTACTGGCAATGACATCATCCTTCTGGTTATTTATGCGGATGATTTGATCATCACTGGCAATTCGGCATCGTTGATTCAGGGAATCAAACAGAATTTATGCTAGTCTTTTGATATAATGGATCTTGGGCTCATGCATTATTGCCTAGGTGTTGAGATTTGGCAATAGTCTTCTAGTATATTCATCTCTCAGTCCAAATATGTCAGGGCTCTATTGGACAAATTTCGTATGCATGATTGCAAGCCTGCATCTACACCAATGGAGAAAGGTCTCAAGTTATCAGCAAAGTCTGATTCTTCTCCTATCAATGACACTACATATAGGCAACTAGTAGGCAACTTCATCTACCTCTCTACTACTAGGCCTGATATTAGCTTCGCAGTCAGCTATATCTCATGCTTTATGACAGCTCCTAAGGCTGATCATTGGATGGCAACAAAGCGTGTGCTTCGTTATGTGAATGGCACTTAAGATTATGGACTTATTTACTCTTGAAGTTCTAATCCTAGACTCAATGGGTTCATAGATTCAGATTGTGCAAACTCTGTTGACGATAAAAAGTCAACTTCTAAATGTGTTCAGTTTGGTATCCAGTGTTGTCACATGGACCAATAAGAAGTAGCAAGCAGTTTCTCTCTCCTCCACCAAGGCTGAATACAGAGGAACAATTAAGGTAGGTTGTGAAGTTGTTTGGCTTCATCGAATGCTTGGGGATATGCAGATGTCACCAATAAGACCGACCACTTTGTTTGTTGATAATGAAGGCATTATCAAGTTAGCATGAAATTCAATCTTCCATGAATGAACTAAGCATATGAATGTTCATTGTCACCACATATGACAACTAGTTGAAGACAAGACAATGGACTTGCAGTATGTTTCTACCATGGCTCAAACTGCAAACATTCTCACCAAGCCTCTTGGTCTTGATAAGTTTGTCAAATTCAGAGGACAGCTTGATGTTGTGGATAGATTAACCATTAAGGGAGGGTATTACAACAATAGATAGCGTCTATTATTAGTTAATGGCTTTTTGTTTGTAATCTATTGTAAATATTAGAATGTTTCTAATATTTAGTTAGCTGTAGATAACTGTTAGTTTTCTTTTAACTAGAATAGAAAGTTTCTATTCTTTACGATTGTTTCCTAAGGAAACATTGTGTCATTCTTTTGTATATAATAATATATAGACCTCTCGGTCTCTATTAATAACAAGAAAATATTTACCAATTACATCGTAATAATTCATTCTTGTCCTCAATAGGCTTGCAAATTATGTTCCTGTTATCAAACACTGCCCACCAACCCTTCATTCTATTACATGGGGTCAAACACAATCTTGGTTGGAGAAAGAATGTTAGTTCAGCCTTGGAGCAGTTGAGTGAAAAAGGGTAAATTATGGACTCGGACAATTATCACTTTGCTGATGCAGCTCGCTAGCAGGGCTCTCAAAGACTCTTTCTGCCATCGTTCTCAAAATATCAGCATGTCAATCCATCCATAACAGAAACTCAATTCATGCGTCAACGTTTCTTTCAGCGGTGTTGAAATGCCCCAGATCACATTTCATTCTGAGAATATTGCAGATATAGCTCTACCAGCAGAAAAGAATATAAACAGAAAACTGGGAACATCGATGAGCCCAAAAAGATAAGAAAGGACAAATACAAAGACAATTTCAAATGAATTTGAATGTATTCGTATATAATGGCCAGAATTCAAATTTCTATGATAAAATACACCAAACTTTGCCACTTACTTCTTATTCATATGAACTTTTAATTTAAATTCCAATAAGATCACTGAATTCTTTACAAATCAGTTTGCTGAATGAATATTAAACATCATTCCATTTTTTAAAGCATCAAAGCTAGGGTTAATACCTCCAATCACTCGACTGTAAGCTAGATTTCTGAAATTTCACATTAACTAGAACCTTCAAAATTTCTAGATCCATATCCATCTCGGCTAAACTTGGTATTCACTTTAAATTTTATATAAAAGTACTCATAGAACTTGGCATAATCAATATTCAGATGTGCGTAAGTTTAGATGGATCAGAATTTTGAATTTATTTACAAGATGTCAACAATGAGATCAATAACTTATTGTGAAAAGAAGAAAGCAATATCTACAGAATTCGTCTCTCCGATGCAAACGTCAAAGTCAAAATCAAGTTCAAATTTCTCTTTTCCGTTTGTTATACTAGACCTATAGCATGTACCAGTAAATTGGGGCATTTTTGGCAGCAAAACCCCAAGTTCAGATAGCGGCAACCCAATGTGTGTAATTCTTTAAGGGAAGCCCGCTCCCAAAGGATGAAGCCTTTACCACGTATTCGACTATTGAAGCATACACAGAGGATTTCTCTGCTGCAAAATTTTGTATTGCATAGACCTAATGGCATGTTCTTAGTATTTATTAAATTGACGAGTAAAGGATAGTAATTTAACAGAAATAATAAAACTACAATGGTTGTCCGATTGCGGTTCTATTTGACCACCCGTGACCTCCTTCGCTCAACGTTTTCAGCATCGCCAGGGATGTGCATTCTCAAAAGTTCGTTTTTAATCGTCGTCATTGATTATTATAAGAGCGAATGTAGAGGTAGTACTTGAAGTGCAAAACCTAAGTAACCCATTCCAAGGAGTAGCTCTTACACACATAGTTTGATAGGACACAAATTTTGGATCCGTGTGATTTCACTGCAGCCCTAGACTGATGCAGAAGATGATTGAGTTTAAATGTTGTGAATGGAGTTCGATTTCAGAGAAAGAAACAAAAAGAAATTTATCTATGTGGAAAACATACCTTAAGGGTGGTGACATCTCGAATAACCAGTCTGTAGTCAACTGCTACAGCCAAATAGCGTGCATTTGGGGAGAAAGAGCAGGCTCCTGTTTGCTTGTAAGTATCGCTGAACTCCATGTTAATTTCTTGGAGGCCTACAGATGTCCATTACATCAACTCTACCTTGATCAAATTGCACTTAATCCCAGGCTTTATTTCGACCTGCGACTACGCTTTGTACCAATGCGTGCAACCGAATGCGGTAGAGATCAAGAGTATGTTTTGTAACTTATTTAATGGTACATGCCTCTTACATTCTACAATGCCGAAGCCATGAGCCAATTACATTATGCTTATCGATGCTATAGCACAGACCCTGACGAAAACGTGCTGGAACAGAAAGATTGATCCTGTGGGAAACTGTTTTATCGTTTCATATTAAACATGAGTCGTTAAACAATATATGTATAAAGTTTAAAGAAAAGGCGGGTAGTGAACTCATTTCAAATATTATATTCCCTAAATATATCTATTGAAAATAAATTAAAATTAAAATTTTAGTTAAATGTATTAAGACCATTTGTGGCATCTGTTGTGTTGTCATAGAAACCCTCGTCCTCCCACTTCTTAACCCCTCTTCTTGTCTTGTTTTCTTTTCCGCCTCGCCTTTTCCCTCAGTCCCCTTGTCTTTTCCTTGAGCATCCTCCCACTCTCCCCCTCCCCTCTGGTTCTCGTTCTTGGCTAGCTCATAGTATGGCTTCTCTTGCTTTGTCTCTTGGGTGTCTATCACTCTTATTTCCCGCTTGTTGCCCCTCTCTTTCACCTCGTTTACCCATTCTTATGAATTCTCCCTCCCCTCCCCGCCCCCTTTTTTATTTGCATATTATTTCTATTTACTTAGGTGTATGCATTTTTATTTTTATTTTGGTCTGTAATTGTTTTGAGGGTCACATCTGGGGGGACCCCATCCCCGAAGTATTACACAATCATTCAATATTTTTTATCTATGTGAGGCCATTAACACCTCTAGATTAGATTGTGGCTACAACAATTCCTCGAGAATATCTAGCTCAAGATTCACACCTACCAAGTTACCGACCAATGCCCAACAACACACCATATCCAAACCAACTCCTTATCCCTCCATATTATCCCCTTATCACTCCTAAATCCTTATCTATCCACATTATCACCTTTTCACTACATCTCCTTATCCCTCCACATTATCACCTTATCACTTCATCTCCTTATAACTCCCTAATTCTCCTTATATCTCCCAATCAAGTGTTGTTTAGACAATGAGAGACGACTCCAAGTAGGTGTGAGAGAGGGTGCAAAACAGAACTCCAAAACCTTGAAAATCATAAGGGTCAGCAAACGTCCACCAATCATCTGCATTGAGGACACGGCCTGGACACAAGGCTTGAACAATGGGCATACAACCTGGTGCAAGGCATGACCCACGAGGCACACGGGTGAGTAACTACAATGGGCCCCCAATGGGAAACATGAGCACGAGGCAATTATGGGCATCGATGCCACACCATTGGAAATCACAAGACACAAACACACCATTGAGATTCGAACAATAGACCTCATACAAATGATTCTACATTTTGGGGTCATCCCCTAGGTGTATGCATATATAAAAACATTTGTGTGTGTGTATTATATAATAGTTTTTTATCTCTCTTTTTTTTCCTTTTTTTTTTTTTGTAGGTAACTTTTAGATTTTATATATATAGATATATTGGTATAAATAGTCATATATATACTTAAATTTGTGTTTATTTATTTATTTATTTTTATATTTATATATCTTTAATTATTTTGTGCTTTTTAATAGTTAATTGTGTGTGTGTGTGTGTAGGTATTTCTTCTTTTTATTTTTTATTTTTTGGCTTTAGTTTTTCTGCTTTTTTCTTTTTTATTTATTATAGCTGTAGTTTTTGGGTGGTGTGTATATCTACCCTCCCTTTCCCTCCTTTTATTGGAACGCAGGTCTACAATCTATCATATTCCTCTCCTTTCTTCTTTGGCATATCTCTTGCATCTTGATGATGAATCATAGAGTGTGATCTGAAACTTTGATGATAAAAATTCTTACACAATCGAACCCAGAAAACAAGCTAATATATGTCATATATATTTAGTAGATCTTGTACAATTTAAGGATTGTTTATAAAGTGATACAAACCATTTTCTATTATTAATCTTTTAATTGCTTATGGATTCAATTCTGTATTGTATTATGTCATGCATGTTATGTATAGAGTCTCTCTTTTCCTATTGCTATATGGTTAAGTGACAATTCTAACATTCAATGAGGATAGAAAGGTCATCATTTGTTGCAACAAGGATGGGAAAAAAGGATATGACAAGTAGATTAGCAAGTGAATAATATATCGACGAGCTAAACCCCTCTTTGTTGCCATTAAATAGATTATTCGAATCACTCTATTTTTCTAGAATATCGTAAGAGGTCGCATCTCCATCTCAAGATCCCCCAAAATTCTTTGGTCTAGAGACAACGCAAAAGGGCTCTAATTATGGAGTGGCTTGGACAATGCCATCAAAATGAATACAACTCATGATACATGTGAGTTTACTTGTTAATTGAGTGAATCACATAAATGTCAAAATTCAAGAGCAACCTTTCTAACTTGGGCTTGTGTCTATATGGGCACCAAGGATATTATGTTACCTTAGTCTTACTATAACGATCCTCATCCCAATCCAATATTGAATTGTACTTTTGTAGCCAACTTAATTTTGAATATTACTAATAAATTTGACTTTTTATTTCTGACTAAGATTTCTTTTAAGAATTTATCTACATAAATTAGGCGTTTCATTTGGTTGCTAATTTTTTTACTGTTATTGAATATTACAGATGCAGATTTATTTCAGTTTTGGTGATCTGATATTTAGATTTTCAATTATCTAAAGAAGTTAACATTTCAATATTTCTTAACCTCAATTTTTTTATTTGATATAAGAGCTAATGCTTATGTTTAGAGGGGGACATCATTATATTTTAAGTGTCAAAGGTTTTATTGTTCTAGTGGAAGTTGTTGTTGTGTCATCCTTTTGTACAAATCAAAAAATCATTTTCTTACACAACTTTTGAAAAATTCAATGGCACTAGCTACGAGTTGTGGAACTTAAAGATGGAATGTATTTTGAAAGAAAGAAATCAAAGTTTTCATTTTATAAGCAACAAATCCATTTACTATGACTAATGTATATCAAAAGAAATTGGATAAGAAGTTATAGAGAGCCATTCATTTATGTCTTGCAATATTTATCCTCCTAATGGTCTCAATATAAGATTCTACATATAAGTTTTGGAAGAGGATATTATATATTTATGAAACAAAAATTTTATTCAATAAGTTATATTTCAAGAGAAGTTTATATTATTTTCAAATCAAGTGTGTTGATTCTACTACATATCATTAATTGTGTTTACTAGACTATAATTTATCTTGCATTAATAAATCTTAAATCATAAATGAAAATTTGTGTATTTGATTAATGCCTAGACCTTGCAAAAATCTAATTATTGTCATTAGTAGTGGTAATCCAAAACCAAAGATAGACAATGTGATTTCCATACTTCTTTCAAAGAGAAGGGAAGGAATTGTATGGAGGTTGTCTCCCACAATGGCTTGCATGTATGAGGCAGGTAAAAAGAGAAATATTCTAAAAGGGATAAAAGGATGGATAAGTTTAAAGTATGCTTCAAGATCCTTGAAAAGATAAAAGTTTTGGAATTGTGGTGAAAGAGGACATTGTGAAACAAAAAGATTGTAAATTTTAAGAAGAATGTTGAATATTCCATGAAAAATCCTCTTTATGTTTTGTTTATTTTAGTAAGTATATTTTCAATTATGTTTAACTTAATGATTCAAGTTTCTCTTGCGACATTACTACTCTCGAGGAGAAATTTTCCTCTTACAAAGAATATAATAGAAAAGATATTTTCTTTGACCATGACATGAAGAAGAGTATTAGAAAGGGGTAGATAAATGTGATGACAGGATTAAAAATCTTGATAATGTTTTGCTTATTCCAAGAGTTATATGAAATCTTCTTTTTATATAAAAGGTTGAATAAATCTAAAATACATGTGATGTTTTATGAGTCTAGTTGTAGGCTAGTAAGAGTGAAGTTTGGTGATAGGTAAAGGATCTCAAATTGGTATATTTTTTAAGAAATGTGTATTGATTTTTGGTAAGTATTTTGATAGAATTGGCACTAAAATGCATGTATGTTGTGGTAACATACCTTGGGTCACATTGGTGAAAAAAGTCTTAAGACCATTTTTAATAATAAGAAGTACGTTGATTTTTATTTTTTACTCGCTAATAGGTTTTTGCCTTGAAATTTTTATTAAATTTTAAAATATTTACATCTTATCCCTGTCCAAAGTGTAGGAACTGGGGGAAATGAATCGAGAAGAAAATCCCATGTATAGCTCCTAAAACATTATGTCTTGCATAATAGTTAGGAAATACATATGCCCTAATTTCTTTGGTGGGGAATTAGAAGAAGGCATACCTTCTTGATACATTAGGCTAGATTATGAATTCCATTTAATTCCTCATAGGGGATATTATAGTATCATATGATTTGAAATCATTACATGAAGGACCATCCCCATTTACAAAGATCCTTCTATATCGAGGATGTTGATAGAATTACAATAATTACAACTTGGATGGTGCAAACTTTACAAATACTCTTTTTAAAGTAAGAGAATAATATGTTTGGATGGTCTTCCAATGAGGTAGTCGCATCCTTGACTATATAGGTTTTAGTTGCCACCATCATGTACCACAATAGAACATGGAAAAAAACTCTAGGATTCCCTTATAGAAATTATTTGTGGATAACCTTCTCATAATAAGTTGGATAAGTATATTTCACTATCGTGAACAAAATGTACTATACACAAGTTCACAAATAGTTTATTTCAACTATTTTTCAAAAAATAATCTTATAACCATGATGTCTCTACATTAATTGACTGCAAAACAAATTGTGATTTCAATAACTAATGGATCTTCTTGTTAGTCTTGTAGTTACATGATATCATATTTCTAAATATTCACAATCTCTACATTTGTCTATATGATAAAATAATATGAAACTCACCATTTATGATATATAAATTGCACATATAATGAAGGTCTCACTATTAATATTATAGTTTGAGCACGCACTTAATTTATGAAGCTAATCTATTCAGTGTTATAAAACTTTAAATGAAATAAAAAGTTCGTTGATATTATTTAAGTTTTTTGGGGGAAAAAATTGTGGGCACTTTGTGTTTAGTAAAACATAATATATCATCATTTCATAGAGGGTTTTATGAGGCAAAGAGACCATTAGAAACAATTCATTTAGCTGTATGTGGACAAGTGGATGTTGATTCTTTGAGAAAAAATTGGTATTATATTTCCTTCATTAATGATGTCACAAGATACACTTAGACTTGCATTATGTGTTCTAAAGTTGAAGTTGTATTTGAAGAATTTAAGGATTTGGTTGAGAAGCAATTAGATTATAATATGTTGAGAACTAATCATTTTAGTGAATATTATTTAAGACAATCTTATGAGCTATGCAATTATGTAGGAATTCTTCTAATATAACACTACTTCATGTACTCCCCCAACAAAAGAGGCAATAGAAGGAATGAACCAAAACTTAATTAAACGAACTAGGGTCATGCAAAGTGATGCTAATTTTGATAGATAATTTTTGTGTAAATAATCTATATTTATTTTTATTCAATTAATAATATTCTTGTTCAATTCTTATTGAGAAAACTCCTTATGAAGCGTGGACATAGGAAGCCTTTAATTATATACGTAAGTCACTCTTGTTATGACAATTTTGCTAATGTGGTTGGAAAGAAGTTGTCTAAAATATTCCCAAAAGATTAAAAATGTATTGTTGTTGGATATAATGAGAATTTAATATGTTAGAAGCTTTGGAATCTTTTAAATCATAAATGGTATTTTCTAGAGATGTGATTTTTAGTGGATTTAGAGATTACACGGTGAACAGAAACCAAAGGAGAAGACAAAGAAAATGCACTTTGAGGTGAAGATTAAGAAGCTTGAAGATTCAGATGTAGAAGAACAATTGATTCATCTAGGATGGACAAGAAGAACATGGTTTGGAGAGTTTGAATTATGTATAGGACAAGTATTTAGATGAAGACAAGTTGATAGATCTCATTACTCCTACTTTTAGGATGTCCACAAGCTAATGAAATCCAACTAAACTTGTTATGTTTGTATTCTTTGTTTTCTTTGTTGAGTATCGATGAAGAACCTAAAATATTCAAGGAGGTTCTTGTTGGAAATATATGATAGGCTAGGTTACTGAGAGGCGAGGGGTGAATCAGGAACCAGTAAAACTTATTCTTTATTCACCAATTAATCCTTCATATGTATTATGATCTAATTGCATGCATGAAAAACTGAAAGCATTAAAACATTCATAACACTTTGACATAAGATATGGTGACCTAGAAACCTTCTAAATAGAAAGTAAAACTAGGGTGGGGATGATGCCCACAAGCTATAGTATTGCAGCATAAAGTTGGTTGGTTAAGGCTTACAATGATCGCTTCTGATGATCTGCCCTATTAGGAGCAATAAGGACTGCTAGGTCCACCTTGTAAAAGGATTTACAAAACATACAATGAAGTATGCATTCAGTAAAGATATTTACAAAAGATTGTTAAGTCTACCTTATGAAAGGATTTAACTATTCCACCTGTTAGGATGAACCAATGGCTGATCTCTAATCTCCAACTTTGATTTGTTGGTTGAGATTCCTTTGGAGTGTAATGATCACCTTGCTCCATTCACAGCAAGGTAAGGATCAACAAAGATTTATCATTACACTCCAAAGGAATCTCAAGCAAGGTAGAACCTCACTGAGTGTGTCTCCAGAACCTGAGTTCCAGCATTTGGATCAACTTTGTGTACTTTGGTGAAACTTGTATTGTAGCCAATTTTAATGAATTGTGATTTGGATTGGTATATATGTAATGCATTGTATCACATCCAACAGAGAATATAGATAGTATGAATACGAGACACACTAAGAGATCTTTAGTCTCCAACCTATGTGTTCAACTCAGTAACGTACTCTATTTTTTTAGATTTTTCAAAACTACTTTTTTAAGAGATGTTTTCTGATTATCTGTACATGTACATGTATAATAATATGATGCTCCCTCATGCATATATATACATTTTACTTATGCCCTTATATTACATTTTCTATTTTCATCTTCTCCCCCTTTATTGCATCTTCTCATATGCTCCCTCTTTTTGACATTAATGCCAAAGGTGTATGCTACATGGTAATGCCAAAATGTGACAAGAAGTCAGAATGTACTTTCAAAATCAATGACATTATCTTGTCCCAATTTTTTTTTAACATCTTGCTTGCATGTAATGCAACATGTACTTATGTTGATAACTCCATCGTGTGATTAACTATGGAGAAGTTATTATCATGGATGAGAGTTTTGGAATTTGCAATGTGTTTTTGCAATGCATCCATGTTTAGAAGAATCATACCTTAAATGTCCACAAATGTGGCCCTGATCCTGGCTTCTTCCCTTAATAATTATGCCTGCATATTAGTCAAAAATCTGTTCTTTGAATAATGAGTAGAACTGTAGCTCGGGTCAAGTGACAACTGGTGTGCACTTGCCTTCAAGTCTTCATCTATCTTAGATAGTTTATCTTTGATTTCCTTAGTGAAGATAAATGTATCACATAACTTGCTAAACAATGAAGTAACATTATTCCCAGAGGTTTCCAATGAGTTGAGAATAGTAGACAAGTCTACTTGATATATAGTAATTTTATATGCAACTAGCTCCAATACTTTATTCTCAAATTTCTTCTTTGTTCTTTGCAATGACTTTTCTTTCCCATTCAAATCTTCATTGAATTTATGAACAACTTCTGTTAACTAACCTAAATAGGTTGTGTACTATCAACCTCGATACTGAGTGCATTTGCAAGTATATTCTTTACATCTTCTAGCACTTGGTTTTCTGTGTTTTTCTCCTCTCTAAGCCTCTGTTGCTTAGCTTTCTTCTATAATAGTTGACATAGTGTGTGCATTTGTTCAAGATTCAAAGTAGAGATCTCCCAATTTGAGATAACTATATCCTCATCAAGATCAATGTCTTCTTCTTTACTTTTTCCTTTACTTGAAGCTTTAGTACTTGATTGAGGCTTGTTCTTATATTTCTTTGTACTAACTCATTGTAGACTTGGGATTTTATCAATAGTAGAAATAGAAGGACTAGCAACAAAAGTAAATATTGCACTGATAGTAAAAATATCTATTTGCTATGTAGATTTGATGAAGGAGGAAGCACTAGCTGCTTGGTAGATGAAGTATTGATCACTTCAGTCAATGAAGTACTTAGTTAAATATGTGCAAAGATTGGTTGGGTGCTTGGAATTGCAATGGTTGCCACAACCAACTTGGCAGAAGCTTTTTATGAGCTTGATGGCTTTAAAGCTTTGCTCAGAGAGTGAGGAAATGAGGCCATAACCATTGTTGCAATCTTCTCTAGGTCGGTTTGCTCAATACTCTGAATCTTAGGGAGATTCTCCTCAGTAGCTTCTTGTTCCTACTCCTCATTATCCAGATTGACATCATTTGTTTCTATCTCTTCCTCATCATTATTGTCCTTTTCTTCCTTGTCATCTTCATCATCATCTTTATCATTGACATGAACAACAAAATCACTCTTTTGGTGAAGATTGTAGATATTCTTCCATGTAGTAGTAGCTGACTTCACCACATGTTCAATGTCATTCACCAATACCATTCAAGTGTGGAATTTCAAAGTAAGTTTTTCTTCATTTTTCTTCATGGACTCTTTTACTTCTTTATCATTAAGACTCAGCATGAATTGCCTTAGAGTCTATTCAAATATATCCTTTGTAGTCTTCTTAGCATGTTTCCATCTTGGTTTGATTCTTTCCATAAGTTGATTGGGAATTTGTTGTACAAGTTGATCAAATGAATATTTCCATTTACCTAACTTGGACTTAATCATGTCTTCAACTTGCTTCTTCTCATTTGCATTCATGGTCTCATATCTGAGAGATTTAAAGTTTTTCATGCCAGCTCCTACATCAATCTCCTTTATTTTCTCTCGAAATGTATGTGGAGGCCTTTTGAAAATAACATCCTCTACTTTTTCTTCATTTTATTTCAACTTCTTTCTTGATCTGGATGCTCTTACAGTGAATACTACAGCAAATGACTTGGTAGGTCTAGTTATGATTACCTTACCTTTTCTCTTCTTCTTCTTATTTAGTTTCTTTTGCATTATATTCTTCCACATCATCTCCTTTTCCTTCCATCAATAGGAGAGTAGAACTTACCTACCTCAGTTTTGCTATCCTCTTCTTTCCTTTTATGACTACTTGAGGAAGTTTTATTTCAAGTTCTATTTTGGCTTTGGCTTCATCATAGGTACTAAAATATGTAGCCTTGGGATCCATGAGTTCATTTAGTAGTGCCTCAATGATGTCCTTGGTGTCATCAATGTTAACCTCATAGCTTAGAGGTTTAACCCACACCACTCTAGGTTTGACTACTTGAATGTATACATTATCACAATCTACCATGAAATAAATATCATCCTTGTAATCTTCTACAAGTTTCTTAGGAATTCTAAATCTTTTATTCATCTTTTCCTTGAATAAATCAAAATAATTTTCCATAATACTGACAAAATTCTTACCCATCTCTGCTATATACTCATTAATCTGATATAATATTGGTACATCTTTTCTCCATATGACCAAGCCTTTTGAAGGGAAAAAATTTTGCACAAAGAAGAATAAACAAGTTATAAGTGAACCAAACTTACATGGGTTGTTCTTTGAAGTTCTAATGCTCTCTATGTTTTTGTTGAATTGATTTAGCATTAGCTTAGCAAGGTCGAAGGACATGTTGTTCTTCACCACCTTGAGAGCTAGATCAACTGCTTCACGTGACATGTTGTTGAGATGATTGTAGTTGTAGATCTTATGTGCTATCACATAGACACCAAATTTTAGCTCCATGTCAATTACATTGTTGATCTTCATACCTCTTCCATCCTATTTGGCAAGAGTTTTGCTTTCTAGTTCTACGTGACTTAGGGTTTTGGTAGTCTTTACCTTGTTCAACACTAAGATCCCTTTGATTCAATGAATCATTTTCTTCATTATTGGAATAGGCTACTCTAACCATAGTTGCCCGTTGTGTACATGGCTAAGGATAAACCTTACCCATTTTATTTAGAAGTCTTGGGGCATATGTGAAATGTGGGTTAAACCCTTGGTCTCCAAGTGTTGATGTTCAAGTTTCAATGCACCATTCACACATAACTTTTCCGGAGCCTCATCCATTTCTAGGGTTCCAATGTCTTGAATTAAACAACTAAAATACAAGCAAATATCATTAATCAATAGTACCTTTGGTGGAATTTGTGACCGAGCTCTGGTTGGATCAAGCATTTTCACAATTTCCAAACTTAACTTGAAGTTTGATGCCTTCCAATTGACTCCTTGAAGCAACATTTCAGATCATTTCTTGTTTTTGCTGTTAGAGGATGTCATGCTCAATAGGTTTTATGAAAACATGAAAATATTCAACAACAAATTGCACAAATTGCTTGGAAGCACAAAAATTGCTCTCAGCAAATAGCTCTTTGAAAATTCATGCTGATAAATGAATTTGATTCATTTCCTTTTTAACAAATTTCACTTTCCAAATGTCATAAATGCTTGGTATGATCACTTGCTCAGTGACATATTGTCTTCCACTCGGCTTGACCTTAGTGCTCAATAGAGTCATCCATGACTCGGCATCCACACAATGTTTAGTTACTCCTGACCCTACTTGGCAGGGTCTTACAACTTGACCTAGCTCGGTAAGATCTAAATTTTCTTTAGACACTCAATGATCCCTTTGCATCTTGAATGTTGATATGGATCTTTCCTTCTAGCTAACTAGAACTAATGTAAGATGTCTACTTTAGAGTCTTAGTTCCAGTTATCCCTGTTGGAGATCAAGTAGAAATGCTTGAGTCACCTAATTATTGAGTGACATGTGCTTTATGGCTCAGACTTGCATTTTTAGGAGATTTTAGAATCCATTGCTATCTCATCTACTTTCTGATGTTGTCAACCTTGGCTTTCTTTTCATATTCTATTCTTCCAATGTTCATACAACTCTTGGCAAGGTGTCCAAGTTTTGTACAAATAAAACATCTTCTGGCGGTGTCTCTTGTTCTCATGTGATGTTTCACACAATTTGCTCCAATGTGTCCAAATTCTCCATAGTAGTGGCATCTACACCATGTATTGTAGTCCCAACCAAATATAGCTTTCACAATATGTTCTACTGGATTTAATATCTTGGTTTTGCATTTAGAAGATTTGTTCCCATGCTTCTTGCATTTGTGACATTTGCCTTCAATTTTTGGTTTTTCCTTGCATTCATTAGCTCTGTGACCATGCTTATTGCAATTGTAACATTTTCCATTGAAGTTAGCTTTACCATTACTTCAACATTTGGTTGATGTATGACCTAACTTACCATAGTGATTGCAAGTAGGCCTTTGATTATTTTTAGCTCCTTGCTCGGATGATTCACCTTCTTCTATGTGTCTTATCCTTGCTTTTCCTTTCTGTTTGTATTGACTTTGCTCATTCAACTGATTCATGTATGCTTAAGATTTCATCATCCTCTCATTGGTTTTCTTTTAAGTGTTTAGATCATTTTGCAATATTGCATTCTCTAATCTTAGATTCATGATTTCTTCATTTGCATTAGTAAGCTGATCAATGAAGTTTGCCTATTGAAGGGATAGATGTTGAATTTCATTGTTCTTTTCTTCTATCTCTTCTTTGGCCTTGTCTTTTTCTTCCATGACTTCACACAATCTTATTAACTGAATTTCTTGTTCTCTTTTCACCTTTCTAACTTCTTATTGAAGGTTACCATTCTTTTCTAATAGTTCTTTGATTATGAGATCAACTTCATCTAAATTACTTTCTGAATGGATATCTTCAATTCTTTCTTCAGTGTAGAGTTTGTCATTTATCTGTACCACAAGATCTTTTCTTCTTTTCAAGGATTGAGAGAGTTGCTCCTTTTCTTTCTTAAGATGCTCAATAGCCAATTCCAAATCTAGTTTTTCATTGTCAATAACCTTATCAAGTCTGAATACCTCCATTACCTCTGATCTTTGCTCAAGCTGTTAAACTTCTTCTTTAAGAACCACAATGCTCTGATACCAATTGTTGGAAATATAAGATAGGCTAGGTTATTGAGAGGGGAGGGGTGAATCAGGAAACAATAAAACTTATTCTTTATTTACCAACTAATCCTGCATATGTATTATGATCTAATTGCATGCATGGAAAATTGAAAACATTAAAACATTCATAACACTTTGACACAAGATATGGTGACCCAAAAACCTTCCAAATAGAAATTAAAAATAGGGTGGGGATGATACCCACAAGCTTTAGTACTATAGTATAAACTTGGTTGGTTAAGGCTTACAATGATCACTTCTGATGATCTGCCCTGTTAGGAGCAATAAGGACTGTTAGGTCCACCTTGTAAAAGGATTTACAAAACATACAATGAAGTATGCACTCGGTAAAGAGATTTACAAAAGACTGTTAAGTCTACCTTGTGAAAGGATTTAACTGTTCCACCTATTAGGATGAACCAGTGGCTGATCTCTGATTTACAACTTTGATTTGCTAGTTAAGATTCCTTTTGAGTGTAATGATCACCTTGTTGTGATAAATAAATCTTTGTTGCTCCTTATACTGCTTGTAGCCTTCTTACTTTGTATTTCTGCTCTTAGTGTGTCTCATATTCATACTATCCATATTCTCCTTTGGATGTGACACAATACATTACATATATACCAATCCAAATCACAATTCATCAAAGTCGGCTACAATACAAGTTTCACCAAAGTACACAAAGTCAACCCAACTGGTGGAACTCGGGTTCTAAAGACAAACTCGGTGAGGTTCTGATACTTGACAACCATTGTCAACACTCAACATCATTATGTTCTCGGTAGACGTAGAAGCTCAGTTCATACTAGTCACTTCCAAGTAGTCTAAACTCGGTCAGCATTGGTGACTCAATAAATGCTACAAAACTTGGCATATAAATCGAATCACTTGGTTGACACTGCATAGCTCGGTCAACACTATCACTACAAGCTTGGTATAAACTGAATCACTTGGTTGACATATTATGGCTCGCTCAACACTAGATTCACATCACTAAAGATGCAAACTTAGTAAACACTAGAGAACTTGGTTTGCACTGAGAAACTTGGTAAACATTATGAATCTTAGTTTACATTGATAATCATCAACTTGGTAGATACAACTTGGTGCGAACTAAATATTGTTTTTGGAACTCAGTAGAACCTGAATTACTTGGTTAATATTGTAGACTGCAAGATAAGCTCAGTAGTTGCTAACCATTTGATTAAGTGTGTGTCACTAATAAACCAACTTGACCATAATGTCAACAACTCTTTCTTGAGAGGAGAGTGAGTGTTGGATCTAGGCTATGTTGGAGCAGATGATGGCCTTGGATAGTTGTGAGCCTAAAATCTTCTTGGAGTTTAAAATCATAGACAACAATATAAGAACATCTATTAAAGAAGAATTGGGCCAGCCGAGGTGTCTGACTTATGAAATCAAAATAAGCAATGATATTAACTTATGCTTACATTCATTATGCTTTCCCATTATTGCATAAAAATATATCTCTAGTATGTTGCTCTAATTTCTTCATTTTTTTGATCAAATTTTATAATATTGTGTTGTAATGCTTAGTTATAATCTCCTTAAGTGCCTATTATTAGAATATTTAATTATTTTAATCAATTTAGCTAGTAGGCTATTTTTAATTATTTTGTTAATGGTCACACGAAACCCCATTTCAATTGTATTAATTTGTTTTAGTTTTAGACATATTTAATTAGATGACTCTACCATTTTTTTAAAGCTTTTAATCGATTGTATAAACTCTATATATATACTTCGTATGTTGTTATTGCAATTACAATTTTAGTTTTTCATTGTATAAAAGAATTGATTTTTTCTAAGCTATTTTTTTCATCTGAAATTTGAGGGTTTGTTGTTTTATTTTTTTTTAGGTTT
The DNA here is from genome assembly GCA_028749045.1 of Cupressus sempervirens. Classification (NCBI taxonomy): domain Eukaryota; kingdom Viridiplantae; phylum Streptophyta; class Pinopsida; order Cupressales; family Cupressaceae; genus Cupressus; species Cupressus sempervirens. Next base: position 289,078,121 of record CM053788.1, on the reverse strand, counting down.
TAAAGAAGCCTTTGGGAGACTTTTCATTTTGTGATTTTAAAGTCATTTTCAAAGATTCATAGGCCATGAAATATTTTATGTTTTTATTGTTGTTAAATCATATATTTCACATTTTTTGCAACCCTCTTCACAACCACAATTTTTATAACTGTGTTTTTTTGTGACTACAATTCATTTTACAATAACTAGGGTTTGTTTCTACAAATTGCACCGATTTCTTATTTTTCCTAGAGTCACAATTATCAAATGACATCATTTTTATTGTTGCAAAAGTCATGCATTTTTTCTATTTAGTACACAAAGTTTTTTTAGATCTACATTATTTTTTCCAAAATTGTTGTATGTAAAAAAATTCAAATTTTTAACTTAATTATATACAAATTAAACCCTATGGTCTTTCATTTTTTGATAGCACAAAGATCTAGGGTTCTTGGAAGTGATTTTTTTCATATTGTTTAAAGCACCAAAAGGCCACATTTTTTTCATTTGTTGTTCACAATTTTTTACCCTGATTTCTTTGTTATCGACTAGGGTTACCACCTTTTACAGTTTTTTTTCTATATGACTTGGGCTTTCTAAAAAACCTTTGGTTTTATATAGACTTTTAAAAAAAATATTTTTAAAAATAAAATTAGTGGTGTATTTTTGCAGCGACGTACCTCAAAATATGTGCTACAATTGTGCATCTATATTTATGCCCCAATTTTTGTAACTGGACAAGGTTGAGAAAAAAATCTTAATATTCATGATAACATCTTTGACCAACATTGTGTTGGAGGATAATTAGAGGTTCAATGATCATAACTACAACACCTAAAACCTGTACATGATGGTGATATTTGAATATTATTTTCTCAAGATACAATTATTGTGGGTATGGAAACATGTCCTATAAAAGTTAGGAATAAATCAGGACAATTTTGATGAGAAGAACTAGGAAGCCATCATGCTCATCAAATCAACTATCTAAAGTGCTTAAAGCAAAATGGCTAAAGAGATATGAGACTCTTAAAGGATCTTTGTGATGCATCCAACAAAAGCCAATCTTTCTTTCTAAAGAATATGTCATTTTATATCATGATAGATGATAAGATGCCTCTTAACGTACATATTATTAAGATCAAGGATGTTAGTGACCAACTTGAGGCTGTTAGAAACAAGATAAAGGAAGAAGATTTGGTAGCAACCACGTCAAAAAGTTTATCCTAACTTTACAACAATTTGAGTGAGGCAAGAAATATCACTTATAATACTAGCGTTGATCTAAATTTTATTCATTTGTATAATGAGCTTTAATATGGTAAATGAACACAACAATCTGACAATAGTTTTTGTTCAACCTCCATAGGATAACAGGCCTTTATAGGCAAAGAATCAAACAAGAGAAAAAGAATATATCAATACTTCTAGTAGAAAGTGTAAGGTAAACCTTTGACATCTTTGAGAAGAAAGTTTTCATGATAATTGACTTAGGTTTAGGATTTTGACTTGAGAATTATCTCCCCTCTTTTACCATTGAGGTGCTACGATAAGGCATGCTCATCCTGGAAATTCAAGGAAGTTGATGCTTAGTACCTGCAATCTGCATATAAGCCAAACATGTATATATGCATATATATCTAAACTAAATAGGCAATGGCAGGGAGTGGTACATCGTATAGATTCTGACTAGCAGGTGACTACGACTCCCTCCCTCAACCACATCAAAAATGTCAAACACAAAGTAAAACATACATGTACACTGTACACATGCAAGTATGGGGTAAGTAACCATAAAACCATGTATAAATCATCCACATAAATATAATTACAAAAGCAATTGAATTCACTATATGAAATATACAAAGCATCACCATCAAAAGAATAACCATGAACACATTAAATAACCAAGTATCAAGTAGCTAATCAAATATTTAATCTAAGTATGAAATAACATCCATCAAATTAGGTAACCAAGTACCACTAACTCATATCACATAACCATGAAAGCTAGCCTAAAAGAATTCAAAATACATCATGATAAGTAAACTAGGGTTAGGCACTACATCCACCCCTAGACGTAGGCTTACACTTAGAAGCCTATAAAAAAGTAGGGATATAAATCCCATAATTTAGATGCATCCTCCATGTAGCTGATGACTCATCAATAGGGTCCCATTGGACCCTTACTAGCACTATGGTTCGACCCCTGAGGGTCAAATCCTACTATTGAAGAATGCACACTAGCTCCAAAGTCAGTTGCCCATCCTCCACCTGTAATGTATTTCAATCAAGAACATGTATCACATCAGGAATATATTGTCTAAGAATGGAAACATGGAAAACATCATGTACACGAGCTAAGTTGGGTGGCAATGCAAGACAATAGGAACTTGACATATCCTCTCAAGAATCTTAAACAACCCCACAAACCGAGGTTCTAATTTCAAACCCTTTCCATTATGGATTGGACTCTTCTGCAAACATACTCTCAAGAATACCTTCTCTCCAACTGCAAACTACTTATCCATCCTATGAGTATCAACATATTTCTTCTGCCTATCTTATATTGTAGACACGTGCTCACAGATGCACACTACTTATTGCTCTATATCTTGAATCATCTCTAGACCCAACAAGATGTGATCCTCTAAACTATCCCAACTCAATGGTGTATGACAAGGATGGCCATACAAGGCTTGAAAATGTGTCATCCTAATCAAACTGTGATAACCAATAATATATGCAAACTCCACTAGATATAGATAATCCTCCTAAACAGTTTATCAGTCCATAACATATACATCTTCAACATATCCTCTAGAACCTTATTCACTCTCTCTATCTAACCATCTATCTTAGGGTGATATGTTGAGCTAAAGTTTAGCTGTGCTTCAAGATCATGTTGTAAAGATGTCCAAAATGCGGATGTGAATACATGATCCCTATCTGAAATGATATGCCAAGGAATATTGTGCAATTTTACAGTGTCACACATAAAGACATTGGCTACTAAAGCTACTATTTAGGATTACCTCATTGGTGAGAAGTGTGCCACCTTAGTCAACTGGTCAATATTGACCATAATAGCATCATGTCGATGAACAGTCATAGGTAATCCCACAACAAAGTCCATAGAAATAATATCCCACTTCCATAAAGGAATGAAATTAGGATGTAAAAGTCATGATGGATGTTGGTGCTCTACCTTAACCCTTTGGCAGTCAAGACGCCTAGCCACAAAATCAGTGATGTCATGCTTCATCCTTATCCAAAAGTATAATTGTCGTATGTTTGCATACATCTTCTTGACACTTGGATGTGCTGAGTAAGGTGCATGATGGGCCTCATATAAGATCAATGTATGAAGTTCATCCAACATTGGTACATAAATCCTCCATGTATAATGTAAAAGGTCATCTGACTCTAGAAGATAGCCTAAAAATTGTCCCTCTAAAGATCTGTCTGAATCTATCTCAAGACTCACTTCCTAATACCAAGTATCTGTACAAAGTGCCTGAAGTATATGACTCCTCAAATCCACACTAAGAGTTAATGCTAATGTATCATATCTCCTACGACTCAAAGTGTCAACTACCACATTCTCCTTCCCCTAAATATACTTCACCTCAAAGTCATACTCACACAAAAACTCCATCTAATGTCTCTTCTTGCATTCAAATTAGGCTATGTGAAGATATATTTCAAACTGTGATGGTCATTGTGAAGCTCAAAATGATGCCCCAACAAGAAGTGTCTCCATCTCACTAGAGCATGAACAACTATAGCTAGCTCAAGATCATGTGTAGGATAGTTCAACTCATGATCCTTGAGCCTGTTAGACTCATAGGCAATCACACATTCATCTTGCATTTGGACTACTCCAATCCCTTCTAGGGAAGTTTCAGTACATACCATAAAATCACCTATTGGATCAAGTATTGCTAGAATTGATGCACTAGTTAAAAGCTCCTTGAGCTTATGGAATGCTTCCTCACATTTTTTTTGTCCAAATGAACCTTTTCCCCTTTTCTGTAGAGGGAAGTGGTGGGGTATGCAACTCTCGAGAAGTTCTAAACAAATCTATGATAATATATGGCAAAATCCATAAAGCTACAAATCTCAGACACGGTAGTAGGTGTAGGCCAATCTAGCATTGCTTGGATCTTCACAGTGTCCACTAAGAAACCATCTCTTTAAATGATGTGTCCTAAGTGTTGTACCTCAGACTGGAAGAAGTCACACTTCATTGAATTAGCTTATAGCTGATTGTTTCTAGGGCACTGAAGGACTAACCGTAGGTGTTCCTCATGTTCTTCCTAAGATTTGGAATATATCAATATGTCATCCAAGAAAACAAGTACAAAATGGTCTAGATAAGAATGGAATACTCCATTCATCAAGCACATGAATACTAATGGACCATTCATCAAACCAAACAGAACCATTGTAAACTCATAGTGTCCATAACGAGTGCAGAAGGTTATCTTATGTATATCAACATCATGAATGTGTAATTGATGGTACCCTGACTTCATATCTATCTTATAGAACACTTTGTCTCCCTTGATTTAGTTAAATAAGTCATCGATCCTCAATAAAGGGTACCTATTCTTAATCGTTACCTTGTTTAATTGTCTATAGTTGATGTACAAGCATAATGATCCATCTTTCCTCTTCACAAAGAGCACTAGTACTCCCCATGGAGAAACACTCGATATAATATAATCTCTAGAAAAAATGTCCTCTAGTTGTAGGCACAATTTACTCAACTCTTGAGTGGTCATTCAATAAGGAGATCTACATATGGGATCTGCTCTTGGAATGAGGTTGATGCAAAAATCAATGTCCCTCTTAGGTGGCATACCTAGGATCTCACTAGAAAAAATATCAACATACTCTTGTAAGATAGGGTGATCTAGGGCCTTCCCTTCATGGTCGTCCTCCTCAAGTTCACTCACAGTAATGGCGAACACCTGACATCCCTTACAGATGCTTTGCCTCAACTACATAGAAGAGATCATACAGAGGGATATGAGTCTTTGGATGCCTACAATCTCACAGTTCTTACCTTGGTCATTCTTACACTAAATAGTCTTCCTCCTACAGTCAATGCTAGCTCTATGTGAGCCTAGCCAATCCATGCCCAACACTATGTCATAAGAACCACAGGGAATGACTCAAAGGTATACTAAAGTAATGAATCCTCCTAGGTCCAACTCATACTGCTACACTAGAAAGTATGTTGGTATCCTAGCTCCTAAAGCTAGTTCCACCTACCAACCTATAGCTTTCTTAACTACCTCAAGCTCACACTTTACAACTATAGAAGGTGATATGAAGAAATCTATATCACCTGAATCAAATAAAATAGAAAGGGGTGTACCCCTGATCGCTCATGTAGTCTCAACTATGGTACCCTAATGGTTTTCCTAGCGGTGATCTACCATTGCAAAAACTCTATGCAATCTCCCAGCATCACCAACTATAGGCTCAGACATTACTGGTCTTAGCCCTGAATACTAAGAAGTACATTACAGGCAGTTGACTACAATATGCCCAAACCATCCACATGAGAAACACCTTGCATCTCTACCAAAACCTCTCCTTGTTGGAGGTGTACTAGATTTTTGATGACTATCTCTACTGGCAAAGGAATGGTTACTCTACGCAAGTTGACTATACTAATTACACCTATTGCGTTGAGAGTTTCAGAAGTTCTGAGAATTGGAACCACCGCTACCACCATGTGCCGGGGGATAAGATCCCTTCTTCTACTACTGCTACTAGTCTTGATCGCCTTTAGAGTAAGGAGGACTCTTATTACTACCTATGCCCTCATTTTGTGTGCCACTATACCCTGATGGTGCATGTCCACTAGAAGGTGCCCCTACAAAATGACCATATCCTAAGGTAACATTTTGCTCCACATGAATAGTTTTTTTAACCACATCCTTAAGGGTCTTAGGCTAGAATACCTCCACACCCCAATAAAATGGTTGTTCAGTCCCCAAATGAAGCATTGTACCATTAGTGGTGAACTGTCACTAATTCCTGCATATGGCATGAGCTCATAAAACTTTCGCTCATACTTTACCATAGTCATGATATATTGCCTCAGATTATGAAACTCATCCATCCTCTACTAGTGCCACTATTCTGGTAGGAAGTGATCACAATAGTTTTCAAGGAACTCCCACATAACAATACACATGTCCACACCTAGCTTCTTTTACTGAATATTACACCATGTGGCTATAAAGATATCCAAATGTGTGATTATTCAAATATATTATTAGTTTTCCATAATAATCTCTAAAGTTTTGATTGAAGACAAGGTTTCAAGTTTTCTCTTTTGAAATTATTCCAGGTAATAAAGGTTTCTAGGTTGGATCGATAAAAAAAAGCTTCATGTTTATATCTTAATATGCTATGTTTACCAAGTAAATATATGTTTATATCAGTCCAATGATAATCTACATGGAAAAATTCTTGCATCTAAACTCAACCAATAAAACCCATTTACTAATAGTTCAAAGGATCTAATTATAACAATCCAATAATAATTACCTTAATACATAATAAATTTCATTTAAAATAAATAGATCAAAATTTAATACTATTAAATATAAATTAAAATTTCATTAAATTAACTAAATTAATTTTGAATACAATTTAAAATTTTAAATATACTAATATTAAACTATATTAAAAGTTAGGTTTTGGGACGATGAGTCGCTCTTTGATCATCCTTTGATTGGGGATTTTGAGGATAGGACTTCTATAGTAATATGTAAACAAACTTATGGTGATTTTGTGGAGAATTACTGGATTAACAATGAATGGGTTAATATTGTTCAGATTAATCATGATTTTTCTAGTATCTAGTTGGCTCTGAATGCTTATAGCCTTTATCTACAAAATGAGGATATGATGGTATGGGGGATTGATCCTAGAGGTTGTTTCAGGGTCTCTTTTGTTTTAATCTTAGGAAAAGGGAAATTCTCTAGTGTGGGCTAAAGCTTGGATCAAAGGTCTTATACCTAAAATCAATATCTTTTTTTGGACAATGCTTCAAAATAAAATACTAACTCTGGATAATGTGCAAAAAAGAGGGGTTTATTTGGTTAACAGATGTTGCCTTTGCAAGTTGGATTCATAACATAGGAATCACCTTTTTTCAAATTGTAGGTTTAGCCAAAATGTCTGGAGTTGTCTCCTTCATTATTGGAAGATCGATTAGGTTTAACATAATAATATTGATCAATGTTTCCAAAGCTCGATATGTCCTATAAAGGATTTGGATATTGGTTTTCTCAAGAAGATATCTCTTCCCTATCTTTGTTGGGGTATCTCAAAGGAGAGGAACAATAGAATTTTTAGAAATAAGGAAACTCATGATTGGGTTTTGGGTCAAAATGTTATCAGAGCTATCAAAGAGAATTTCAAATCTCAAAGAAAAATGTTTGATGAAACCCAAATAAGTAATCCTATGAATGGTTAAGGTACAAAAATTTAATAGGATGATCAGAGACAATATGTGAAGTGGAGATCTCCACCTTTGGTATGGGCTAAAGGTAACTTTTACAGCTCAGCTAAAGGGAATCCTAGAAAAGCAGGATGTGGTGGTATATTGAGAGACCACTATAGTTGAGTAGTGAATGTTATTGCAATACCTATAGGACAATTCACTAGTCACAAAGCTGAGGCTACAACAACTTTTTTCACAGTGAGGATGGCTGTGGAATCTGGATTTCAAAATTTATGGTTGGAAGGAGATTCTCTTAATATTGTTAATATGTTGAATAATAAGAGCTCGATAACTTGGATCATTGAGGGCAGTATAATGGAAATAAAAGAACTGATGAAATTTTTTTATAATGTTTTTATTTCTCATATTTATCATGAAGGTAACAAAGCCACTGACTGGACAACAAATCAAGCGGTCTATGGGGAAACAAAGATGAGGTGGCAAGATGACCAAAGCTAGGAATGTGAGCTAATGAAAGTTGTTAATTATGATATGGCACATGCTATCGAAGGAAAGGTCACTCAAGATTGAGGAATTTATGATGAAAAGTGATGAGTTTATGGTAGATTATTTGTGTATCCCAAGGGGGCATCATAGTGCAATTATGGAATGTACTTGGCATGTATGCAAGGTTAAAAGTTTCTTGGAGATCAAAGACACTTTATTTTTCTTGTTGGTTACTGTTTCTCAAATTAGTTGTAGGTGTAGAGCCGAATTTGAGATGGTAGGGGAACCTAGAAACAAAGAGCCGAATAATTGTAAGCAATGGAAGGTGAATTCGGCTGTGTGGGATATTCTGTTAAAAGGGAAAGTTATGATGTATATTGAGAAGCTTCATGGGTATAATCCCCACACTACAGAGTATTTTTTCAAAAACTAGATTGAAGATAGGATTATGATGCATGGGGTTACTATGAAACTGTTTGAGGAATTCAATGTTGAGATTATGGGTCTTCCAATTAAGGGACCTAAATTTAGTAAGAAGACTAGCATTTTGACTGTTTCCTTCAAAAAATTCCCAAAAAGTGATGAAGAGGAGAAAAATTTAGAGAAGAGTGGCAACTTCTATGACCTAAGCCAAAATAAGGTTATTTGGAGGGATGTTTTATCGTGCATTCGTGAGTATTTCATCCTTGATGGTAGATCTAAGAGGGTGCACTAGTTTCATTTTGTGTTCTTAAATCACTCTAAATACAAAGATTCCCATTTTATTTGTATCACTCTTTTATTCAAAGTCTCCAAGCCCATAGGAAAAGGGATTCACGACCTGTGCTCCATGAGGAGTTAATTTTACTTATTGAAAAGTATTAACCCTCTCCAGTTGTGGAGAAGAAGTGAAAATTGACTGGTAATGACCCTCATTCAAAGAAAATCAAGGTTAAAATTGAGGAAGGAACTAGCGACAGTAAGAGTACCAAAAAGGGCAACAAAAGGGATGTTAAGAAGAAAATTGTGCAGGAAGTTACGAATTCTAAAAATTCTGCTAAAGATGATGAAAAAATAGAAATGGGGGACCTCAATTCAAATTTGGATGGTTACTCTAGGAGCAAAGGCATGTCTACCAACAAGGATCATGAGGATGGCAGTAAAGATAGGCAAACAAAGTCTAATGTAGGGTCAAAAGCTTTAGGGGATGAAGAGGGCAAACAAAGTGCTCACCCTACCTATACTAAAAGGAATTCCAGTGAGGATAAAATGGACATGGATACTAAAAAGAACTATGAGGGTAAATCCATTGTCATGAAAGAGAACAACCTTAGTAAAGAGAATAAAGAGCAGATTAATGAGAAGCAAGACACTAACTCTGAGACCTAGGTCAACATAAAGGAGAATAAGGATACTACCATTGATTCATAAATTTATCTTTCCTTCATATTGCCAAGCTTAGAGCTGACGTGTCTCTTCAGGGTGATTCATGGATCTACAATGAGATCATGGTGCTTAAGAAAATAATTGGGGATGTGCAGAAAGAGCTAGAACATGAATCTGTTATGAGAGCCCATCTGGAAAGACAAGTTGGTAATATTCCTAAAAAATTGAAGGAGTATGAGTAGGAATTCCATCAATTAATCAAGGATCATGGGTAGAAGATGGAGCTTGTTACCTCTAGGTTATGTCTTGCGGAGGCCACTTTGGGAAAGAAAAGCAATGAGGAGATTATGTCTCCAGATACTATTGGGGTGAAGAGTCTAGGAGGTCTAAGTAAGAGGACTAGGCATAGTATGAAGAAAAAGGCTATTGAGCTCCTGAGGTTCCTGTTTCTACCATGGTTGATATTATCCACAGTACTTCAAAGGCAGGTAACGAGGTAGCAAAGATCCTTAAAGAGATGTTGTAGGGGCTGGTCGAGGTTGTTGGTGTGTTGGGTGTTGGTATGTGTTGTGTTGTCAGTTCAATGTTTTATTTGTAGCTTTTTGTTTAATCTTTAGGTTCTAGTTCCTTGTAAAACTTGGGTTTATTTTCTATTTGGTTTACTTTTGTGGTTTTAGGTCCCTGTAAAACTTGATTTTTTTATGTTTGTTGGTAACTTTAGGTTTCAAGTCCTTGTAAAACCTGAAGGTGCTTAATGCTAATCTTTAGCTTTTGTTAAAGGGTTTTGTGTCCCTTCAAAACCTATTTTTGCATTAATCTAAACAAATTTTTTAATTAAATAATATTAAAAATTAATAATAATAATAAAATAATATTTATTTTTCTAAATATAGAAAATGAAAAAGCCCTAAGGGTTGGGCTACCTGCGTGTGGTCCTTTAGAACCCACAATGGTAGCCCTTGGTTGCTTAGGCAGCCTCAGATGTCATAGTAACTTTGGCTACTCACAGCAGCCTTGGTTGCCTTCAAAGCCAAGTTGCGATGCAAGGCATTGGGGTACGAGGGAGGTCATGGCCTCCATCTCCAAAAATAAATAAGTATATATGTGTGTGTGTGTGTGTGTGTGTGTGTGTGTGTGTGTGTGTGTAATTATTTTTTACTTAAAAAAATCTTCCAATCCCTAGGCTGATATAAATTGCCAAAAATATGAATAACTATCACAGTAAATAATATTTACTATGGTAGTATTCAATTTTAAATTATATATATTTTAATAGATTCATATCAAATGAATTGATAGGAAGAGTAATTACAAATAATTGAATTCGTTCAATACAATTTTGGTTCTCGTTTTCTAACCCTAGCTTTGTTTTTGTTTTCTAAAATCAATCTTCTAATGAGGATTTCAATTTTCTTTTCTCATATGATTCAACCGCAAAGAGACATTCTTTCAAGAACAAGGGTTTCAATTTTAAAATATGATTTCCATTAGCAAAGATCCATATAATACACACAAATAAGACAGAGGTAAATCGAAAGATTTACTATGATAAACTCTACATAATTCCTACCTCAATTTGATGCTAATATATGACAAATGCTTGAAGAGTGCCAAATTTCCAGTCTCCCAACATCCTTTCGAAAATTGCTCCTCCAAACCCTGTGTGTGGATAAATGAGCTCTAATCTCCTAATAAAGAATTTTCTCATCTTAGGGTTTCTGTTTTACAAACATGCAAAAGCCTTTTCTTTTATTATTTTAACTTATTTAATTCTCTGTGCACACTTTTTACTTTTAACTAGAATTAAGGTTATTTAAATTATTCCCACTTTGTTTTTATTAAATAATAATACATATTTAGAAAATATATTTATTAATTTAACTAATAATAATATTTAAATTTTATTGTTTAAATGAAACTTCTAAATTTTTTATTATTAAATTAAATAAACATAATTACATTAAATTTGGTCTTTTAATTAAATCTTTAAATTTATTTCTTCTATTTAATTAATTTCCCAATTAATTAAATATAATTAAAATTTAATTTTTCTTTATAAATTTTTCATTTAATTAAATCATTTAATATATCTTTTTTTGCTTTAATTATAACCGAAAATCGCAACCGACCCACAATTAATAAGAAAAACTCATCTAAATGACAAAGTACAAGTTCAAACTCAAAGGTAAAAAATCTCAAATTCATGTCACTTGATCAATTCAAAAGGGTAGTTAACTCAGATACTTGTCTTATATTTTAGGATAATTGGTCAGGTTTAGGATTTGGACATGAAAACTATCTCTCCTCTTTTACCATTGAGCTATTGCGATAGGGCACACTCATCCTGGCAATTTAGGGAAGTTGATGCCTGGTACTTGCAATCTACATAAAAGTCGAACACGTGTATATATATATATAGATATAGATATAAACTTAACAAGCAATGGTGGGGAGTGGTACATCATGTAGATCTCGACTAGCAGGTAACTGCGACTCCCTCCCTAAACTACATCAAAAATGTCAAACATAAAGTAAAACATACATGTACACCATACACATGCAAGTATTGGGTAAGTAACCATAAAACTACATGTAAATCCCTAAAAAGATGGAAGGAGATGGAAATTCAACAAAATGACACATAGTACAATGAAGAAAGCATTAAGGACTTATCCGATGAAGATAGATCCAATGAAACTGATGCAATAATAACAGATCTATTGGAGAAGAACAACATTTTGAATGAAGAAATAAGAGCACTGAAAAGAGAACATGAAACACAATTAGCGAGGCTATGTAAAGTGATCAGATAAAAGAAAAAGGATAAAGAAGAAAAGGTAACGACTGATGAAGACAAAACACAAATGGCTACAAGTCTTGATGAAAGGATTAATGAAGTACAAAGGCTGACTCACAATCAATTTGACATGGTCAATCAATTATTAAGTGCTAGTCATGAGATTGATCGCTAGGAAGGTGGAAGAGATTGCAAATCTAAGATATGAGAACAATTAATTGAAAGTTGAGTTAAGAGTTGAAAAAGAAATCATGGAAAGAATGAACAAATCTAGAGAGGTTATGAGACAACTTGATGAACAACTAAGAGCACAAAGAAGACCTCATGACACTACTAGGCTAGGCTATACCAAGTTCACATCATCAACCAAGAAAGGAGACTCACCAAAGAATGGAGAAAAAAGGAATGCTAAGAGCAAGAAGCCTACATGCTATCACTGTGGAAAACTAGACCATATAGCAAACATTTGCAGAAGCAAAATTGGTAAGTCGAATCCTAAGCCTAAACTCAATGGTAATTGTTTCAATTGTAACAAGCATGGACATCAAGAGCATGAATGTAGATATAAGACCAATAAGATAAATGCTACATCTAGATTTGAAGGTTATTGTTACTCATGTTAGAAGTATGGTCATAAGGCACAAGGTTGTAGATCTAATGCAAAGAACAATTGGACACCTAAAGGTCAAGGCAAAATAATTAGGCAAGGCAATACTATAAATTGGGATTACAATGCTTGGGTCAATTGTTAGTTATGTGGAAAGTATGGACATATTGCAACAAATTGTGCAAGGATACATCTCAAAGGAAGATCAGTAAACTAAAGAAATTTTAGTCCAATATGTTTTAACTATCAAAAGATTAGTCACCCAAGCAGAGACTACATGAATTGAGCACCAATATCAAATAATGAAGAGAACAACAAAAAGATAAAGGTCAGTGTTGAAGAAGTGAGAATCCAAATAAATCAAATCTAAAAAAAGAAAATTGAAGGAGAAAGCAGTGCAAATGGTGAAGTTGTGATCACCCAATCCAATGAATTAGGTGATTCCCCCACCTCAAATTGAACAAAGAGGTATGTATGGAACTATATATTAAATTTGCTAAATCATACATCATTTCTAAATATTGAAAGTGCAAAAGTACAAATTAGTGTGCTATTAGATGCATAAGGATAGATTTGAAGTTTGAATTGAGTAATGTATGGAAGTCAAGTTGAAAAGTTTACAACTGTCGAATGCTAGTATTGAAGGATGAAAGGGTTAAGCGATCGACTAAGATTTCTAGTATTGATCAAGTTGTGGTACAAGTTAAGCTGAAGGAAGTGTGAAGTATGTTTGCTAAGTTTTTTTTGAAGGTGAAGATAATTGTTGTGCACCCACTATGTGTACGTAAAATTTGGAAGGCCCTAAAATTCAAAATTTTAAGTTATATAGTGAATTTTTTCAATCATTTCGAATACCTTGCATTCAAAATTTTAGAGCAATTTAGAGTTAGAGCAGTTCCAGAACAAAGCTAAGCAATTTTTGTAGAGATTTTACAGTGTGCCTTTGACAATTGGGTGTGATCTGAAGGTTGTGGCATTATTGAGTGAACGAGAGTCGAGTTTCAAAACCCTAGTGAAGAAATTGAATCTAGTTTGACTGTTGAGAAGGGTGAAGCATCAAAGGTCTATGAAGTGTAATTGATTCATAGTGAAGTAGTTAAACCCCCAAAGTTTAAGGTATATCTTGAAATTTCAATGAAGGGTGATGCACCTGGTGCCCTGTCAGCAACCATGTCTAGAGTTATAATGATACATGATGTTAGGTCATGCTATATGTACAAAATTGGTGAAATAGATGATTTTGAGTTGAGGAATGCATATGAGAGGTTGTGCATTGATGGGAAGTTGAAAGAAGAATACAAGCACATTGCAGAAGCCAAACCATGCCCTAGATTTCTTGAAGGTTTTCAAGGTTGAGTGGGTTAAGATTGTTCTAAGCCGATTGCATGAAATGAAGTTGTGGCTAGATGGTGGACTAGTGGAGGTCACCAAGAAAATCCTTCACTAAGTGACAATTTAACTTATGACAGATAAAGTGAAAACCATTTGATGTAAGAGTAAAGATGTGATTGAAGCCAACACAATGGAGGCTTGGAACAAGTGTGGTATGACAATTTCTATATAATGTTCCTAATCAGGACATTAGTTTATAATTCAAGTTTATTTGAAAATCAAATTTTTAAATACCTTTCTATTGATCTATATTTGTATATTTATCTTGATGATTTCTAAATGTTAACATTCTCTATATATATTCATTCTTAAAGTTACATCCTTTCATAAATAATATTAATTACACTATTATTATAATAACTACATATTATATTAGTAAGTAACTATATATTATTTATGTATTAGATTAATAATATAAATTATATATTAATAATACTATTTTATTATTATTGCATAATATATTATTAATCTAAATATAATTTAAATATCTTTTTTTAATAGTAATATTATGCAATATTATAGAATGATTATGATAAATTATAACTATATCATTATTTACACCCTTGTTGTTATTTTATTAATTTCTTTTATAATTATATAGTTCTTATTTTTGACAGGGATATCACAGTCCTCCCTTCTCGTATTCACTTGCCCTCAAGCAACAATTTTTCATACACAACCTTTCTCATAGATCCAACTTTTAAAACATATATTCAGATGCAATAAGACCTAAAGGATTTATGGAGTATATATCTTAATGCATAGAAACGTGAAGCAGACATAGAGTAGACACATTAATGCATGAAATCACGAAGAAAATACATAAAAACATGATGCAAACACATGAATGCATGAAAACACAAAGAAGACATGATGCAGACACACAATACATACTTTCTTGATTAATGCCTTACCCCAACCCCCTAGTGACTCTATGCGACACTATTATCCTTTCGTACACAAGGCATACTAGCAATGCATGGTCACAACCAAGCATAGTCTCTACTCCCATCCTAGTCTGTACTAGCACTCAAGGCATGGGTGAGGAAAGACAAAGACTCTTATTAGGTTCATTTTACTCTCATTTAGTGTAGTGTTTTCACTTATTAAATAACCTACAATGGGTTACCCTAGTAGCCACTTTGGGCTCCGACCTTTATTGCAAGCCACTTCCCGACATTACATATAGATTACCTACCCTAAGCTCATAAAAGTACAAATCAAAGAATCATAGTATTCACCTCAATCCTATACAAGCGACTGGAAAGCATCTAAAAAATAATTGATCGAAGACTCAAAGGTCAAGACAATTATGCCATACCATTCCTCATGTTATCACACAAGAACACTGATAGCAAAAATGAGCAATAGATCCAAACTCATCATAAAGCATACCAGCCACATTACCATGGTTGAGTTTAAAAGATCAAGATCAAATCATCATAATATCACAAACATAAAACTTCCAAGTCTCTAGTAGACATCCTAAGACTGGTCAACACTCTAGTCAACCCAAACCAAAAACATAAGACAACATACAATTAACAATGTAGTTTCATAGTTTGGTTTGATTTTGAAAACACATAGCTTGAGTTAACAGTAAGGTTTGAATTTTTGTTCAATGTAAGTTTTCAGATATATGAATTTTACAGTTTATCCTTACAACTTAACCCATTCTCATTTTAGAACAATTTGCACAATTTATCCTTAATTTTTGAAGTTACAAATATCCCCATTAAATATCACAAGATGACTTAAAAATGATTATCTATCAATTATTAAAATAATAAATATCAATCATTAAATAAAATACTCATGATTCTATTAATAATCAATTTATTAAATAATAATAAAGTAAATATGTTTTAATATTATTGATTGATACTCATCAATAACAATCTAAATGACTAAATTAATAATTAAAAACTATTAATAAAATTCTTTAATATATATATTTATTAATCATTAATTAATTTAATAAATACTAATAATAACTATTAATAAATAATAATTAAAATTAAATTTAATAACATTTATAACAACTTAAAAAAAAAGAATCGCATAATAATAATCCCTTTTGCTACTAGCCAGCCTTCGCAGGCTATTGCTACCGCACGCAGTAGTATGAAATACTACTGCTACAAGCAGCAGTACAGTCTGTGCATGCAGGTAGTAGTAAGGCCCGCGAGAGGGGGGGGGGGGGGATTGGTGGCCCCGCCTCCTCCAATATATATATATATATATATATATATATATATATATATATATATATAATATTTTTATATAAAACATTTTTCTTAAACAACCCCCTCCCATTAATATAATTTTTTTAAAATAATAAACATAGCAAATACAGTTTGATAGGAAAACCCACAACAACTGGTCACATTTCCAATTTAAAATTGATTTCTTTTCAAAAATAACTTTGATCAATTAACAATTATATAACTCATGGAATGAGGGTTTCCTATTTTTCAATCCTCATATACAAAAGATTTCATAAGAATAACAATAATTCACAATGAGAGATTAAAAGATTTATCACAGATGAAATTTGAAACAAATGATTCAACAAGCACGATGAAGATAGGAAATTCGAAGAAACATAATTCATTGGATGAATAAAACACGAGACTCTACCTGGTTTCGATGCTAATTCACAATCACTTGAAGATTGTGAGAGAATTCTCTTCTCTCAAAACCTTCTCTCTGAAAATCCCTTATTCCAAATTCATGGTCCTTGGAAAATGAACTCTAAATTGCTGATAAAGAGTTCTCCTCTAAATTTGAGGCACTGATTGTGCGATCACTTGAGAGAACTCGTTGATCACAACCCTTTAACTCTTTATTTACTTATCTTTTACATTTTCATGCACACTTTTTGCAATATAAAATATCTTTGTTAAATTTATGCACTTTCTCTTTTTAAATTAATTTATTATATTTTAATTTCATGCATAAGCTTTATGCAATTTAATTAAAATAAACTTTATTAAATAATTTCTTTCTCTCTCTTAATAATTTTTGAAGTATTTTTTTAAATATAATATTTATTAACCTAAGTAATAATAATATTTAGCATTTATTCAAAAATGATCTCCTAAATATATTATTATTAAATTAAATTAATATTATTACACTCTAAAATTAGAACTATAATTTCCTCTTTAAATTTAATTCTCTTTTATTTAATTAATTTTTCAATTAATTAAATATAATTAAATATTGACATTATCTTAATAATCTTTCATTAAATTAAATCATTAATTAATCTTTTAATTTGACTTAATTAATAGAAAAATCACCAAAGACCTAAAAGATGAAATATGAAGACCCATCATAAAATACCATATACAAGATCAAACTCAAGGGTTATAATAAAAAATTTACGTCTTATGATGAATTTGGAAGGGTAATCATCTTAGATACTTGTCCTAACTTTCTAGGACAAATTGGTTTTAAAGGTTAGAATTTGGACTCAAGAATTTATCTCCCCTCTCTTACCATTAAGATAGGGTACGCTCATCCTGACAATTCAGGGAAGTTGATAGCGGGTACCTACAATCTGCATAAAGTCCACACATGTACAAACACATATATTCTAAACTAAATAGGCAATGGCAGGAAGTGCTGCATTATGTAGATCTCGACTAGCAAGTAACTATGACTCCCTTCCTTAACCACATCAGAAATGTCATACATAAAGAAAACATGCACATACACCATACACATGTATTTTGGGGTAAGTATGCAAATAAAACACTTATAAATAATCCAACTAACATTATCATATAACTAAAATCACTATAAATAATCATCATCAAAGTATAATCACACATACATGAACTAACTAGTACCAAAGTAGTCTCATCATATAATCAATTAAGTATTAAAGAATATCCAATAATTTGGAAAATAACACTACTAATCATCAAGCATAAACATAAATTGGCCTAGAAGAATTTGGCAATAATAACTAAATGTAAACTAGGGGCAGGCACTACAGGCTAAATTGGTAACAACTAAGTTGAAAGGCTACTTATTTGAGGATCCTCTGCCAGGATATGTCATGTTCTTGGGTTAAGTCAGAAAACATGCTGGATTGAAATAACATGCTCATTCGGCGGACAATATGCAACTCAACCTAAACGACGGTAGACAACGTGTAATTGTCTGATTTTTTTTAAAAAAATGAATACGATCACACCTATAAAGATGGAAATTGAGATGCCACTTATAGATGAAATTATGGTTGTCACCACCATGTTTCAACACTGAACTACTTGGAGAGGACCGTGGCATATTATCCTGCCTTGGTAAAAGAGAGTTTGGTTTAAGATTTATGACTATCTGCTCCAAGTCAATGATAGCCTTTGCGAGGATGATCTCATTCAAAAGCCATAGAACTATGCGGTGAGATGCGACACAAAATTCATCTTGCCACCATTTATTTTCATATTTCTTATTCGATTGACTACTTTTTTTTTATTGTCTGTTGAAATTTTTAGCAATTTTTCCATGGGTGGGTGTTGGGGTTGAGTTCCTCAAGGCGAGTTGCTAAAAGAAGGGAGTTCAAAGAGAAGGTGTCAATTTCTTCCCTTCTCATTGAAACAAAACTATGTCGTTCAAGTTAATGACTGTGAATTATCAGTTTAGGCCATTTGCTTCCGATATTTGGAGACTATAGATTCTTTTAGTTTGTGTGTTTGTTGCTCTATAATTTGACATAGAAAAATTAGTTCTACCTCTATAAATGGGTTTGAATATCTTGAAAGAAGTCAGGAAAGACTCCATTACTTGCATGCTTCCAACAATAAATTAATACGACCCAAATTACTAGTGACAACTATTCTAGATTAAAGACTGTTAATCTTATTTTTAGTTGCAGAGAGGTTGGAAAAACCCCAACTACTTTGTAGATAAGTTGAAGTGTGTAGTGACTAGTTTGATTATTGAAATTCATTGATATTGATATAGGCACATACTTTGGTTTCTCAAGGTACAATGCGCCTTTCACAAAGAGCAATGAATGATTGAAGATTCTGATTAAAATTTATGTTCATCTTTTAAATACTAAAAAATATGTACAATAGAAAGAGAATTTTGTAATTATTATCTTGTATTTGAAACAATACTTGTTACTATAATACCACATATAGCATAAGAGAAATAACATTTCTGAAGATTATGAAAAACTATGTATTTTGCTAAGAGAAGAAGAAGATTTTAGTTGTGAAAAGGAGGACTCTTTTAAGGACTCTCAAATTCTATTTTCTTATGATGGGACACTCACTACTTAGGAGGTATTCTTTGATATTTGCTCATTTTTTCTATGATTGGGAATGGAATGAGTTACCTCCATTATGGGAGAAGAACAACTAAATTGTCTACTAGAGGGTGCTCGTGTCAACCACGGGGGTAAGCATTCATGAACTTATATTGATAGTAGGTCATAACAAATCATAGGATTAGATGATTTTTCTATTGGCATGGAAAATGAAAGGGTATGAATACTTCAAGTATAAAATACTAAAAAACTGAAATCACATTAATTACATTAGATTGATATATGGGTTTCTTGCTTTGAATGTATTAGGATATGGCTCAAACAAAAGGAAATTGGGTAAAATGTATCAAAAACTTCTATGTGTCTGCAGAAGTATTAAATACTATGAGTAAGTCTGTCTGAGTATTTGCTACAGGAAATAACACAAATGTAAGCGGGCAATGAAACAAATGATTTGATGAACTAAGATTTCTACAAGTGTGTAAGGCACGTGATCTGGCTATTGACATATCGAAGGTAAAAAACTTACGCTTCCTCAACTATAGTTTAAGGGAAAATAAAATTTGGCGTCTACCCAGATAAGTTTCCATTTCTAGTTCTTGCCTATATTTGTTTGCAAATATGAATATAATTCCCATTTTTTGGGTTATGATACCTTTTAAAAAAATTCTCTTCATTCAAATGTTTCTATGAGGTCCTTTTGGATCTTTGGATTGAAAATACTCATATTTAAGAGGAGCAGGGAATTGATGGGGGCAGTATACATGCCAATTTAGAGTTTGGGCATCTAATTAAGTTGAAACATTTGGATTTAGCAAGGTTTCAAATTCATATTAAAGAAGTCTCAAATTTTGTGAAGGTTCATGGCCTACAAAATCTATTACTCTTGATAATTGAAGGTCTGAAGGAGCTAAAAGGGTTAATCAGGAAGCTCCAATGACTATAAGAGTTGCTTATGTTCAAACTTCAAGTGTGTTTACCTAATCTGATTAGGAGAAGGATTCAAAGAACTAAGCTTCCTTGCTAAGATTAGTTTGAAGGATTACTACAAATTGGAAGAGCTTCTCAGTGAATTCAAGAAGCTGGTGTCATTATAGTCACTGAATCTACACAAATGCTCCAATCTTGTTTGGCTACCAGAAAGGCTCTACCATCCTTAAAATATACAGATGTCAAATAATGGGAGAAATTAATTAGTATAAATATGTTAGTTAAAGTCAAAGCTTTGTCTAAGGAACCCCTTGTCAAACTGACCTTATTGTTTGGTTCTAACATTTTGACATTTTGTCAAACATTTTGCATGCAAGGTCTAGTTACCAATTTTTCGATATACAAGGGTTTGTTTTGATTGGTCACTCATGAATTTTCAATGCCAACATAATGCAAAACTAAGTATAGTAATATCCTCCTCAAACACAACATCAATACACCTTAAAAAACAAGATTTTCCAGAGTAGCATAATAATTTGATAGTAGATTTGAAATTGAAATAATCAATTCCTATCATTACACACTTCAAATTTGTATGTTGAGAGGTCAAGGTTTTTCTAACCTTTTTAAAGCCCAAAAATAAGACTAATAGTCTCTCATCTAGAACTGTTGTCATTGGTAATTGGGGATGTATTAACTCATTATTGGAAGCATGCAATCATTGAGTTGAATCTTATACAACTTATGATGCCAATCTTCTACACACAACAACTACGCTTTCCCAACTTCTTTCAAGATATTCAAACCCTTATGATCTCAATAATCTCTAATTTTTAGTTACATGAAATACCTCAAGATGAAATTGAACTACCAAACCTGAACAGTAATAATGAATGCAAGTCAATTTATAGAGTTATGACTGAGTTTGCACAATAATATACAAGCATGACAAATAGGTTGCCAGAGGCCTTAAAGTAGAACAAATACCTTGTTTTGCCGATGTTTTACAGAGTGAATTTTCACTAACAATTTGTCTTCATTGAATCATATTATATGCTATAAAAAATATCTCCTTTGTTCTATAAACTACCAGTAGGTCAGATTTAATATAGTTGCAGGTGTATTTCATTAAATAATTCTTCGAGAAAATTTGAGTTACTCCACAAAACTCTACTTATGACAATCAAAATAGACGCTTAATAAAACACATAGGCTAATATCATCAATGTTCAATGAAAAAAATCCTATTCACCTGTAGTCTCTAACAAAAATCAGACTCTTAATAAACACATAGGCTAATATCATCAATGTTCAATGACAAAAATACTATTCACCTATAGTCTCTGACAAAAATCCTATTCACCTGTAATCTCTGGTGTCTTACTATTCTAATTAGGTCAAAATTAATATAGCTATAGGTGTATTTCATCAAATAATTCTTCTATAAAATTCAAGTTGCTCCACAAAACTCTACTTATGACCATCAAAATAGACACTTAATAAAACATACAAGCTAATATCATCACTGCTCAATGACAAAAATCCTATGCACCTGTAGTATTTGGTGTCTTACTATTCCAATTAAAGATAAAGTGTTGTAATTTTGAGTATAAATTGGTTCGAATTTAATCAGACTTTCCCTGCACAATCTTTGCACCAAAAATCAAATGTTAAAATCTATAATACAAATACTTGGATTTGGGAAAGCAATGATGGATTTCAGTTCTAAGAGTTGTGAAAAATATTTGATTTCTATTTTATCTAAAAATGTTTTAAGATAGGGTAAAAATGATTTAGACAAGCCTAATTTATAGAGAGATGCTAGTGTAGAAATGGATGATGCAGAAGAATTAACCAGCGAGGGAAAACCTAGTGATTCAAGTTGTAATCCTAGGATCATTTTGAAATCTATGGATAAACATGTAAGTGGAGGAGCAATGCCCCATAATCGCTCCAATGAAAGGCAGTTACCAAAGCTACCTATTAAGTTTTTAGATTTGCATCGCTACCATGAAAGAAAGTTACAAGAAAATTGCCCAAGTATTAAGAGGTATGTTGGTTAACCAAAAAAATTCTTATTTTTCCTTCCCCATTAGATATTGGTGCTCTTTTTTTGGAATTAGATGATGGTAGTTTCAATGGAAGACTTTTCATCCACAAAGTATTTTTAGACAATAATATTTAAAATAAGTATTAGTTGAATATTCATTGTAGGTGTATTCTTAATTAGGAAACTACTTTGAAGTGGCACCATGTATATATTGTACAAAAATTTAGATTTTATTTAGTGCTTACATATGAGTCCTTCAAAAGGGAGGCAACAAGCTGAGCTTTGAGCTCTGTTAATGGAGGTAGTTGTTTGTATTACACAAATGAGATTATGATATTATACATCTTGGATGAAATAGAGATTTTTGGGCTCAGTTAGTATGCTTTTATGCAAGTAAATTGGTTCTTCTCTTTCAAATGATGAAATAAAGACAATCTATTTTATTCGACTGACTCTCAAACATTTCCTACCAAGGAAAAGGGTGAGCTTCAAGAGACCAAAAATTGTGCAACATTTTCTAGAACTTTTGTTGAAAATCTTCCCAATAAAATATTACAACCACATTTGACATATAGAATATAGTAAAATATGGTTTAAAATGACATGTTTTTCCCCAAATGAGGAAGGTATCTTTTTTAGATTTAGCCTCTTCAACTTTTCTGGTAGAGATGGTGTCTATCTACTTTCCACTCAAGGCCTTCCATTCTCCCACATTTGTGAGTTGGATAGGCATTTTATATCCTTGTTGGAGGGTCCACTACAATACCAATGGTGGTATATGAGGTTGCAACAACTATAGACTCAAATAGATTTATAGGTATTGATATCAAATTTGTCTATAGGCTAATAGTATTAACAAATGAACTTTTGAGGAGCACATATTCTAGAAGCCTCTAGTTGTTATGGTCAAAATAGTCACCAAAGAAATCAAAACAGTAAAAAAATTGAGAGGTTTTAAGTGTAAAAAACTCTTTACTTCCTCACTCCACTTATCCTCAAAGACCATTTGCAAACTCAAGTGATGCTACTTGAAAATGTAAAACCTATGTCGAAAGGCCAAATGAGATGTAAAATGAAAACCGTAAACTGTGCAAACACAAGTTGGAATATCATATATTAACAAGGATAAAATTGTTTCAAATTGTACTAAAAAAGGCATGGCATGATAGGAATTCATGCTTGTAGGTTTTTGCGAATGGAACAGGGTTTTTCCATGATGAGAATCATAGAAATTACAGCTAGGGACAACATCCCATCATTAGGTTACTAGAGAAGATAATCTTTATATCATCACTCTTCCTCAACAATCAAAGTAACTTCCTCAACAATCACAATAATTCTATTTCCTCCGGGAAAGTTTTAGAAGCCATAAAACAATAAGAACAAATTGAAGAAGCAATAGGGAAAACAAGAGAGATGGGATTTATTCTCAAATGAGGAAGGGCAATGAGATTGAATACAATGTTCTAAGAGATTTCATTGTGAGCTTGGGCAATAATTACACTAATTCCATTCTCTATGTGGAGAAATTTTTAGAAGTGAGAAAATATCAAGAAGAAATTGAAGAAGAAAAGGGAAAACAAAGGGAAATATGGGATTCATTCAAAATGGAGCTCCACGAGAAGGGAAGTGACATTGAATACAAGAGTCTAAGAGATCCAATTATGAGCTTAGATAAACCTCCTATAAGTGATGGAGCTCCACGAGAAGGGAAGTGACATTGAATACAAGAGTCTAAGAGATCCAATTGTGAGCTTAGATAAACCTCCTGTAAGTGTCAGTGAAGAAGAACATATCCAATGGTTTATCCAAAATTTGACAAGTTTCATAATTTGCCCTCAAATTCACTTTCTTCTCATTTCCATTCAAAGGTGAAATCCTTTTTCCACAAATGATCACTTCATTTTATCATTGGCATCTAAACGATTAGCTGTAGTATATCGTTTAAAGCCCAAAAATAACTGATGTTAATTTGATTAGTTGTAGTATATCGTTTAAAGCCAAGAAATAACTAATGTTTATTTCATCAAAGAGAAATTAGGTTAGAACATATTATTGGTAACATAGTACTCTATCACAATCATATTTTATTTTTATGTTATTTAAATAATTTAAATCTAATAATGATTTAAGGTATTTACATAAGTACCTTGAAATTTTTGAAGATTTCACATTATGATATTGCTATCAGGATTTAACTGTGTGATTTTGAGTCAAACTCATTGACCCATGCTTCATGAGTATTGATTCAACATGAATCCATCTCTCATGAGAATAAATGGAACACTTAGCACTCATTGGATCTAGGTGATGCTCACAGGGGTGAAGCACCGGGACTTCCCGGGAGGTCACCCATCCCAGTACTACTCCAGCCTGAGCGTGCTTAACTACGAAGTTTCCTCCATGGTTAAACCCAAAGCTTGCAACCCCATTTGCAAAAACCTTCACCAAGTGTTGTGCCTTATGAACCATTCATTAGAAAGCCCCTTAAGCTCATCAATTGACAAGTAGGAGATAATTTCCACAGTAAGTCAAATTGTGATATTGCTATCAGGATTTAACTGTGTAATTTTGAGTCAAACTCATTGACCCATGCTTCATGAGTAGTGATTCAACATGAATCCATCTCTCATGAGAATAAATGGAACACTTAGCACTCATTGGATCTAGGTGATGCTCACAGGGGTGAAGCACCGGGACTTCCCGGGAGGTCACCCATCCCAGTACTACTCCAGCCTAAGCGTGCTTAACTACGGAGTTTCCTCCATGGTTAAACCCAAAGCTTGCAACCCCATTTGCAAAACCTTCACCAAGTGTTGTGCCTTATGAACCATTCATTAGAAAGCCCCTTAAGCTCATCAATTGACAAGTAGGAGATAATTTCCACAGTAAGTCAAATTGTGATATTGCTATCAGGATTTAACTGTGTGATTTTGAGTCAAACTCATCGACCCATGCAAGGTTCATAAGGCACAACACTTGGTGAAGGTTTTGCAAATGGGGTTGCAAGCTTTGGGTTTAACCATGGAGGAAACTCCGTAGTTAAGCACGCTCAGGCTAGAGTAGTACTGGGATGGGTGACCTCCCGAGAAGTCTCGGTGCTTCACCCCTGTGAGCATCACCTAGATCCGATGAGTGCTAAGTGTTCCATTTATTCTCATGAGAGATGGATTCATGTTGAATCACTACTCATGAAGCATGGGTCAATGAGTTTGACTCAAAATCACACAGTTAAATCCTGATAGCAATATCACAATTTGACTTACTGTGGAAATTATCTCCTACTTGTCAATTGATGAGATTAAGGGGCTTTCTAATGAATGGTTCATAAGTCACAACACTTGGTGAAGGTTTTGCAAATGGGGTTGCAAGCTTTGGGTTTAACCATGGAGGAAACTCCATAGTTAAGCACGCTCGGGCTGGAGTAGTACTGGGATGGGTGACCTCCCGGGAAGTCCCAGTGCTTCACCCCTGTGAGCATCACCTAGATCCAATGAGTGCTAAGTGTTCCATTTATTCTCATGAGAGATGGATTCATGTTGAATCACTACTCATGAAGCATGGGTCAATGAGTTTGACTCAAAATCACACAGTTAAATCCTAATAGCAATATCACAATTTGACTTACTGTGGAAATTATCTCCTACTTGTCGATTTCACATTAATATCTAAGAAATAATAAAGTTCAACTTTTTACACATTTTTTCTATACAAGTTTTGTGGTTGCTATATGTTTCTATTTAGATTTGGTAGCTGTTTACCTTTATTGTATCTAGTCTGACATATGTGATTTATTGGTCTAGGTTCATAGTAGTTTGGGAAGGAATGTTGAAGTAATATTGAGTGAATGATCTTTTGAAAGAGGAGGACGAGGAGGAAGGGGAGAGATATAAGGAGAGGGGGAGGGGGCAAGAGAGAATCGAATAAACATAGAGATACACAAATTTACATAAATTCTTAAACATTGTGTCAACATGATCTTGGATTTTTCTCATTGCGTTTGGCATTCCCTAGGTGATTCTGGGCTGCAAATATGAAACTATAATGACCTCATGGCTAAATGGATAGGATTTTTTTTAATTTCAATATTGTTTAATTGTAATTACTTTTTAATTATTGTCTACAATGTGATGCTTGTGCTTTGTAAACTAGATGTCCTTATCATTCTATTTTAGATCCAAGTTTGTGCCACTTCTTTTTCTTGGCTTTTCTATTGAAGTCAACATAGAGGGTGAACAATCAACACGACCCTTGGACCTATTAGGTACAAGTGCTAGTAGTTAACAAATTCAACTATGTTGTTTGTGGTTGAATGCTTGGTGGTCTACAATTTTTATTTTTATCCTTCTCGAGTTTTATGCAATTTCTCCTCGTGTATTCCTTCTTAATGGTAATGTATTTTGGTGTCCACTTAGAAACATGGTTTGGATATTATTTTGTTTTACTCAATAGGTAAATGAAAAGAGGCCGCCCTCTTTTTCAAATGCTTTTCTATTTCATTTGGCGCCTTCTTGTTTAATACTTCCCTTTAATTTCCTTGTTATTATCAATGCTTTTTCATATTTCCTCTGTTAGTGTCTTCCCTTGACTAGTCATTAGGTTTTATTTATCCTGCTATTGAAATGACTGCACACATACTTCTAGGGCATGATCAAGAATATTTAAGCCTATTTTTTTATATTTCTTTTCTTAATTGTTGGGTTCTATGTAAGATATCATTGTATAGTGCACGACCGTCTCACCTTATACCCTATGCATCACGTGTGTCTTCTATTAGGAGATCAAATTACTGAGTGTTGCCACTTTTATATGTTTGTTTCTAATATATTTTTTTGTCCTCTTAAATCTTTACATAGTAGGGTTTGGGCCAGTAAGGTTTTCCCTCTACATATTCATCTATGGTATACGAGGATTCTTTTAATAGAGGGAAGATAGATTATTGGGGGAGAGGACTCGGTAGTCATGTGCCCTAACTTTGACACTCTCAAAATCTATTATAATGATGATAAAAATGGTTCAATTTTTTCTGACATCTTCTTTAGCTAGTTAATTTCTTATAACTTAGGTTTCAGCTCCTTGTGATCAAAACTGGTATCATTTATATGCCACATAATATAAAGTGTCCATAATCTCATTTTTCGAACCCCCTACCTAACCTAGTCAATTACCACCCCCTCTTTTTGATTTAATGTGTTGCAATACTTGTACATTTTTTCATGCTAAATTTTTAATATATAAGTTTTATAAGAACACATAATATCATTAAAAGCACACTATACCATTTATATTTAAATGAATATATTCTTTATTTAATTACTAGCTATCTAATTATTGAACAAATGTTACCATAATATTAACTTGTTTTAATCTAATAATTAATTATAAAACTTGTAATATTTGATAGGAGTTTACTTAACCCTAAAAACATATTCCCTCAAATAACATTATCATTGCCAATAGTCATTTCATAGTGATGCCTTTTGGTTTACACTCTGCCATTAGTTGTTCAATACTAATGATTTGTTCTTTGTTGTTGCCACTCGTCACAGGTAAGATAGATTATATTCTTCGCTCTTCTAGTATTATAGCCTGCAATTTCTTCTCATCTTTCATCTTGGGGTTTTCTAATTTCAGATTGTGTGGCTTTAGGTTTTGAGAGTGTTCTTTAAGATTTTTTTCTGTAATCGCTGGACACGTGATTTATTTTTATAGATTATTCCATGAAATCACTGGAAATAAGATGATTGATTTGTTTTCAACACAAATTGATCTCCTTACAAATTGGGCAACCCTATGATTTTAGAAACAAGTTGACATTTGAGCACATGGTAGTTGAGTAGAACCAAAGAATCAGATCGAAACAACATTTCATAAATCTTTTCTCTCTTCTACTGAAACTATCCAAGGTATTTCTGCAAATCTTTTCTTGTCAGCGTCTTCAAATTACTCTCTTGTTTTATCAGATATTTGCGAGGGTTAATTTGTAGACCATTCATTAAATCTTGTTAAATTTCTTGTGTGTGGGGTTTTTAATCTTAAATTTCTTGTGCAAAGAGGTGTACTCCAAGGATTTGATTTTGGGTCTCAAGCCCTCATAGATGTTCTGCTAACACTTTGGAATAGGGGTTAATTGATTTGCACTGATTGAGTTTTTGATTTTAGTTCCGTCGCCTTTGATTTATCAATTTTGTTTTATTAAGTCAGTTGGTTTTGTTTGTGTGTTGGGGAAGCATTGGCTATCGAAAGTCACAATGAATTTAGTTTTCTCAAGACTAGGAGGAAGAAAGTCATGGTATGTAGATGTAAAAGTGTTAGAAATATTAATCTTTCCTTATATATATATATAATTTGGGATATTCCAAGGATCCCTACATGTAGTTTGTCCTATTGTACAACTGTGGAGGACATGTCATTTACTTGCCCTCTAGTCCACATGTGAGGAAAACTCATTTTATAATTCCTTTTATAAAGGAAATCAACTTATCCTCCTTAAGAGGATCTTGACACTTTGCACACACTTATTATGAATGTGGCATTCATAGAAATGGAAGTTACAGATGCAAACACATGCAACTCCTTTCTCATCTCTTTAAAAGAGATATTTATTTCTCTTTCTTCTAAACATCACCTTGATGTTATTGTATTGAGCTATTTTGCCCCACCTCTCTCTCTCTCTCTCTCTCTCTCTCTCTCTCTCTCTCTCTCTCTCTCTCTCTCTCTCTCCAGGCATTTGCCTTCATTCACAATACTCACAAGGGGTTTTCTTTGCTTTCCCCTTTCAAATCTTTATCTCCATTTTTTATCTACTTTGGTGTATACTTTTGGATCTTGTTTGTCTCATGATAACATTATTTCTCGCTTAACTCACTTGGATTGTTTTGTTTTCCTTGCTCTAGTTTATCATTTCTTACATGGTATTAGAGCTTGGTTACTAATCCTTGTTATGAGTTTTAGTGTTGAAGGTTTTCATTCATTGGAGCTCACTTTATTTTGGAGACATTTTTTTAGAGAAGAATTTTTGTGTGGTTTTAGCTCATTCTAACATCTTATGTGTGTGTAGGTTTTACTATTTAATTTATTCTTTTTCTCTAACCCCCTTTGGAAGGGTTACCACCAAAATGTTATTCTCTTAAACAAAACAAAAATTGCTCTTGTTTTGGAAGACTTGCCGCCAAAACAAGAAGCATTTAACACTCATATTCTCATCGCATTTTTTTCTCTCATTATCATAGTGTGTAAATGTTTTTACAATTTTTGGAAATAATTGTTATTATCCTAATATTTTCCTTGTAAGAAATTCTTCAATAATTTTTTTGATTAATATTTTTTTATTCCATTCATATTTGTTGGTTAAAATCAATGCATATATTTCTAATGAAAATTTAAAATAAATTCTACTCTATAACTTCTTGGAATTTATTCAATATCCATTTTTAATAAAAAATTTTGGTATCTTTGTGTTAATCGTTTCTTTCCTAATTTGAACAAAATCTTTCTCATACCTTTCTTGTCATTTGTTAGACATTTTCCCTCATCAGCTATTTAAGTATGTCTGCCTTCCTTTGCTGCACTCACATTTCATTTTGTTTGTTAAGTCTTTAGCTCAGTTTCAAAACTCTTCTTATGGGTGTTCCTTAGTTTGTGTTTATCATCCCTGGCTATGTATTTGGAGGTTTTTTGCACCTCAAGATAAAACCAAACCTAGGCTTTAGTCACAACTCTCCTTCTCATTGCGTGAGTTTTCACTAGCACAACTTTCACTTTTCAATCTCTGAGATTCTATTTACCCTCTTCTTTTCTCTACGTTTCTTTGGGCATTTCATTCCTTTTTGCTCCATCTGTCTGTGAGTTGTTATCTTGTCTTGTATAACTCTTTCATTTTGCTTTTAGCAAGCTTCTATTTGAGGTATCTTTTCATTTCTATTTTTAAACTTGTCTTTGTGTGCACCTTATTTATTCCCCACACCTTATTTATTGTCCCTCATTTAGCATAATTATGTGTCCTCATTCTTCTAGTTGCTTTGGTCAATTTTTTTATAGGGTACTATTATTATTACTCTTGTGAGTTTCTAGTAGATTTTTAATCTTCATTCTTTCTAATATTATACTATCAAAAATCTTCTCTCATATTTCCTTTATATCAATGTAGTCATCGATATTCAATATTTATTAGGAATCATTATGACTCAAACTACATGTGAAGTATATTTTAATATATGCCTTGTAAAGTTTCAAGTTAGGAAGACTACCATGAGTTTTTGTTTACTTTTCTTAAATCTCAATCTTTAAAAAAATCAAAATAAAGCTTTTCAACTTACTTTTAAAAACTAAATCCTTTTTACATTTTTAATCACCTTCAAAAGTACTTTTTCTTTTGAGGTTTTTAAAATTTCTCTTTATTAAAGAGCTTTTTATAAATATTTTTTAATATATATTAAAAATTAGCTTTTTAAAAAATAAATTTAAATATCTTGTTTTTATCTTTAAAAAAAGGTTTTATATTTACTTTTGAAAACTACATTAATTTTTTTTAATGTTTTAAATAATTTGTCTTTTAAGAGTTTTTTAAAAAATTCATTTAATCAAGTAATTTTTTAATAATAACCATGTCTACTTTAATTCTTGAGATCAAACTTAATAGCTCTAAATACCACTCATTGAAAATACACATATCATTCATTTTTCATTTTAAGCACATGTTGGATATTGCCACTGATGCCTTTGTTGAGCCTAGTACAACTGTCATCTAAGATGAAAAAGATGCTTGGAAAATTAAAAATGAAGAAGCTTTAGGATTGATTGGTATTTCAATAATTCTAGATTTATATTTTTTAATGCAAGTTCTTCCAAATCTCATGAAGCCTAGACAATTCTATAAACCACTTATGACAGTGCAAATGAATCCCACAAAATACAATGCAAGATCAACTTGAAGCCCTCAGGTATATAGATTTCAAAACCATTGATGAATTTCTATTAAAATTTGATGCTATTAAAAGTCATTTAATTAGTTTAGATGTTTAGTTAGTTGACATTTGTTTCATTCATATTATTCTTAAAAAGTGTCTTCCTCAACAGTTTCAGTAGTTTATAACTAATCTACATGCTCAACTTACAATTCCTACTTTAACTGCTCAACTAACTTGTGTTATTTTTCAAAACTTATTGTGACAGGAAGAAGCTAAGCTAATTCAATTTGGTACTCTTAAATCAAGTGAATATTCATTTATGTCAAGGAATTCAAATAATAATACTCATCATCATAATAATAACAACTCTAATCATTCAAATAATAAATCTAATGTCAAACCTAACAATAATAACAATACTCATCATAACGACTATAATAATTCCAACTATAATAATCAAAGGAATCATTCAAATTCCAAATCTCATTGTACTTATCATGGCAAAGATGGTCATGTTGTTAAATAATTATTTTAAAAAGAAAAAATATAAGCAACCTATCAATAACAATAATCAAAACTCTCATCCATCTCGTCATGCTTTTACTATTAGTTACAATGTTTCTAAACAACTAGAATGGATTATTGATACTAAAGCTTCTCAACATGTTACATCTCATAAAGAAGTGTTTGATTCTTTGCAACTCGATCCTTCTAATATTCCAATTCAATTAGTTGATAAATATATTTGCAAAGTTGAAGGATTTGGTAATGTTAGTGTTCCAAATGGAAAGTTACATACTGTTCTTTATGTTCCTGATTCGAAATACAATCTTCTTTCCATTGCTAAATTATGTCAAGATTATAAAGTTGAAATTTATAAGGACATGTGCTATATTATTGATTCTAACACTAATAAAGTTGTTGCTAATGCTAAGTTAGACCATGATAACTTATTTAAATTTTCAAGGTTTACCTTTTTAAGATACTCTTTGCACAAAAATATTGCTTTTAATATAGAATATGAAAGGCTTGCTCATTTGAATACTGATCATATCTCATCTAATATGGTTGAAAATTTACCTACTATTGCTCCATCTAAGATTGCATGTACTGGGTGCATGAGTGAAAAAATGCAAAATACAAAAGGTTATCAAGCTTCTAATCCTGTTACTAACAAAGTGCAAGTAGCAAGAAATGTTTGTATTGTAGAAAATGACATGCACGATTCTTCTAATGCTCTAAATGAACAATTTAGTGGAAGCAGAATTGTGTTAGTGGAGGACCAACCTCCTTCTCTAAACCCTACTCCTCATATATCTACCTTTATTTCTCCTATTCTTTCTTACAGTGATAATGGTAACGATGCTAATGTTGGTACAAATGATACATTCATACATCATAACTCTTCTTCTAGTGATAAATCTATTAAGAGAAAAATTAAATGGTTTCAAAAATTACTTAGTAAAAGAGATCAATTTCTAGAATGGGTGGACTTCAACCTAGGAGGATAATTACATCAAATATAGTTTGATGTTTTATCTTATGAATTATAATGATCCATATTCATCAGCTTTGAAATTTCTCTTTAGTATGTTGTAAAACCTAGAAATTATGTTGATTTTATCATTGGATAGTACTTTTCTTCAAATAATTATGCTTTATTAACTATTGACTTTTTGTGACTTTGATATGATTTTTAATTGTATTTGCATGATTTCATACCATGATATTTTAGGTATATTTATCGTGTATATATATGGGGGCCCACACACACACACACACACACATATCCCAATAAATATACAAATTATTATGTCTTTTCTGACTTGTCAATTATGAGTGCATTCTTATATATTTCAGATATGTAAATTTTTTTTGCTCTTTCTTATTCCTTGGAATTATGAGTTATTATACACTATTGCCTTCAACATTTCTTTTGTTCTACTGATTGGAAGATAGGTGCAGTTTATGCTTTTCTAGCATCATTCTATTCCCATGTTGGCACTTTTTTATACCATTTATTTTTGGACTTTCCCTCCAATTTCAATTACTCTTACCCATCTTGAAGGAATTTTACTCTTATTTGAAGGTGATCTATTGTTAATACTCATACTCCTTCCCTTTGGTATCTTTGAAATCATGTCATATAATGTTCCACATACTTCATTGCTTAAGATCATGAGTCATGCAGGTTATGGATTAGCTACCCATGAACCTATAGTGAAATGACTTATTAGTGGACTGTCTATATCCATGTGATTTATGCATTGTTGATGTTGGGTTCATTACTTGGCCTTTTCTATGGTCATTTGTGTCTTGTGTATTCTTTTCTTGAGAGCTTTGATAACATATTTGTTCTTTGAATAATATGATTTATCTTGATTACTTTACATTTGTATATATCACTTTATTCCAATTTACTCTATGAGACTTCACTTAAACTTAGAAATTTTCTAACTTGAAAATAAGATAAAATCATCCTCGTGGATAGTTTCCTTGTTTCTTTTCTTCTATGTTTCAGGTAATACATCGTGGCACATATAAGACATCATTATTTGATGTATAGATCCTATGCCACTTGAATCTACTTGAAGATGTATCACACTTGAATGACTATCCACTTCTCTGGCTCTCCAACAATTTACCCATGCTAATATGAGACCTCTTGCACGATTGAAGATATTTCAAAATAATCAAGTTGTACTATTGTAAATTGGGTTTAACTCCCTTTGAGGTAAGGTCCCCAAGTAAAAAATTAAGGGTGGGGGGGGGGGGGGGTGTTAGAAATATTAATCTTTCCTTGGATGTATTTAATTTGAGATATTACAACGATCCCTACATGTAGTTTTTCCTATTGTACACATGTGAAGGACATATCATTTACTTGTCCTCTAGTCCACATGTGAGGACAACTCATTTTATAATTCTTTTTATAAAGGAAATTAGCTTATCCTCCTTAAGAGGATCTTGACACTTTGCACACACTTATTATGAATGTGGCATTCATAGAAATGGGAGTTACACATGTGAACACATGCAACTCCTTTCTCATCTCTTTAAAAGAGATACTTCTTTCTCTTTCTTCTACACACATCACCTTGATGTTATTGTATTGAGCTATTTTGCTCCACCACTCTCTCTCTCTTCTCTAGGCATTTGCCTTCATTCATAATAATCACAAGGGGTTTTCTTTGCTTTCCCGTTTCAAATCCTTATCTCCATTGTTGATCTACTTTGTTGTATGCTCTTGGATCTTGTTTATCTCGTGGTAACATTATTTCTCGTTTAACTCACTTGGATTCTTTTCTTTTCCTTGCCCTAGTTTATCATTTCTTGCAAAAAGACTTTTTTTGTTTGGCTTTTATTTGCCTTTCCCATGTTTTTCTTGAGCCTCTGGTTTGATCTTTGGATGGGTTAGACCGATGTCCTTGTTCAATGAACATATAGGGCCGCCATGGTTGAGGCCTTTATTGGAGACAAGCCTCTTTGTAACTTGCAAAGTCCATGGCGATTCCAACAAAAGCAAGTCTAATATGTATTGTCTTGATTGTATGCACCACGCATTGTGCACATATTGTCTCAGCTACCATAAAGATCATTGCTTATTTAGGTCTGTGAAAATTTCAAAGTTTGAAAGGCTCAGAGATGCTTTAGCTTTTCATTACATCATTTTCTTCATGTTGTTGTAGAGGTTGTTTGAGTGCTTCCTCATCTTTCATCCTTGGGTTTTTGTTTTGTCCATTTTGCAGAAGAGATTGGGGATTTTGTGGCGAATGAGGGGGCATAATGGTTTGGTAAGCCAAGAACTTGTATTGTTTTCATCATTTGACATCTTAATGAATTGCTGATACATTTTATGCATATGCAAGTTGGGGAAGGAGGGTTTCAACTCTATGTAAAATGTGTCTATTGATACAAATACATTGAAGAATTTGAGATCTTTTGAGCAGGTAAGGTCTAAAAGACCTTACTGGGTAATGACCCATCTATCCATATTTCTTCCTTTTTTTTGTAATGGATTTTGTTTGATAATTTCTATTGAGTACAATCTTTCAGTCTACAATATTAATTTTGATGATTTCAATGAATAAATGTGATTGTGTCTACACAAAATAATCTGTAAATTGCCTTTGTAAAATACATTATTTTTCTTAGGGTTGATTATATATTTCATCATGAATCTCATATATTGATAGAGGCAAACATTCAAAGCAAGATTTCCATTTGTGTCTTTACAAAACTAGATATATTGCTATAATTATAATAACTGTCAATAGAACATTACATGACAAACTTGTCAAGAAAAGGTATTGTAGAAGGACTAGTCTATAGGATATAACAAAATAACTAGCTTGTGAAAATAGAGGACTAGTCTATAGGATATAACAAAATGATTAGCTGTGCAAACATTCCTCTGAACCATCAAAATGATTAAGTCTTCATTGCATTATTTTTATGTTCAAAATAACCAGGTCTTCATTATAGAATATGTCTTTATTGCAACATCCTTAGTTCACCATGATGTTAGGGAAGGGTTCTGGATTTTTTGGATTAACTAAAACAACCTGTGGGGTGATGGGAGTCATTTGCCCAAACATATTTTCATCCAACAACCTACCAATTTGTAATTGTTTGATTGGAGAATGGGGGGCTTTGGGTACAAGCAATATGCATGTTGTGAAGGGCAGCATAGCTAGGGGATAGAATGTTGTACATATCCCTTAAAATTTGATGATGCTCAGGTAAGCGGGTTGCTGGAGTAATGTGTTGTCCTTCTCTATTTGCATTTGGTTCAAGAGAAGTTGCTAAAGAACTCACTTCCCCAATATTTGCAAGTCCCTTGTTGACTTTAGCTTTTTCTAGCTCAGCTCTTCTACAATCCTTTTTTTTCTTTTTCAACTCCCTCTCCTTTTGTTGTTGTACCTTTTCTTCTTTCTTCCTTTGTTTTATTATGTGTCTTTCAAGTTTCTGCCGATCTTTCCTTTTTCTCAATTCAATTTGATGAATTTTCTTTTTCTCCAACTATTTTTTCTTCCTTTATTTCAACTCTATAAGTTCAACCTTCCTTGCTCCTTGCTACTCTTGCAATATTATGTACTCATTAGATGTAAGTATTTGAGGTTTTCTTCCCAATCTAAGAGTAGTATTATCAGATGGATTGAATCTCTTTGTAACCCTTTCAATTGGTAGCTTTATTAAACTTCTTAATGATCCCTAACTACATAACCTTTGTTCATGTTCTATCTCAAAAGCTACAAATGTCTTCAGTGCATCTAGATTATGTTCATCCTTTCCATCTTCATCTATAAATGTCTTTAATGCATCTAGATTATGTTTAGCCTGTCCATCTTCATCTCCAGTGTATTCAAGATTTGGACCATCTAGATTATGTTCAATGTGACCATCTTCACCCTCAATACATTCCAAATCTGAAGTCTCCCAACTTTTTGTTTTAGCATAATAATGAACCACCTCTTCTCTTGGCATTAGACGTGGAGAAGGGATAGATAAAGAAATGTCTTCATCTTGAAATTCAATCTCTACTCCCAATTCCTTTGCTCCTTCCCTAACCTAGTTAGGTGGATCAAACTATGTTGGTAAACTCATTTCATCATGCAAGTCATATTCAAATTGTCTTTGGGTAAAATGTTTTGGTGAGGATACAACATCTGCTAGTGAACTTGTATTTTCATTTGCATCATCTTTCTATTGTTTTTCCATTTCTGCCACACAAATTTAAATGGCTCCATCATCATAACCAACTAACCTTAAAATGCTTTCAATTCCTACAACATCATTTTCATCTTCAATTCTGAGTGTATTACTTAGCTTCATGTCATTAGAAAGAGCATCTTTTTTCAATAGCCAAATTCCAATCCTTCGAAAGCCAACTATAATATTGTTAGGCACAAGGGCAAGTTTGAAAGCTTTGCTTGCAAGTTCAGCTAATTTTTTTCTTCTTATTTCTATGTATGGATGTTTGGCCATCCATTTTGATCTTTCAAATTTGAAATACACCTTGAATGGAGAAAAGACACTTACATTTAAAGGTTGTAGTCGATGACTAGTTTGAGCAGGCACTGTAAGAAGATCTATGCCTAGAGATCTTGCCTCTTGAATTGTGGCAAAGGAAACATGGCTTTCATGTCCATAAAAAATGGGTAGATACCTATTTTTGGATGAAGCACCACCTGGAACAAATCTAGCAAAATGATGTAGCCAATTTAAGAAAAGTTCTTTTATCATCTAGGCATGTGGATGTGCTGTCATGCAAGCTCTTGCCTCATAGTTAGAATGTAATTTTGAAGTCTTCTTTTTTCTTTGAAAAGATAGAAGCCTGATATGCTTTGACCCGCAACATTGATACAACACAATATTATAATACATTCTCTACTTTAAGATAAGATTTGAGGCACACTTCTACTTCCCAACTTTGCAATCACTCACATCCCACAGTTTTTGCCTACTTGCACACCTATTTCATCATAGTTCCATATATGTGTTGGTTCATAATGATTAGAGTCATACAATGTTGTCAAATTATTATAAAAAATTTGCAGAATACTTGGTCATGGAATTAATTCTCTATCCCTATCTAGACCCTCTACAGTCCGTATTGTCAAATTTGGATGACATTTGCATAACTCAAACCTACCTTGATCTACTTGGTAAGCCATTTTTGAATGGATTCAACCTTGTTTGGCAAATGTGAGCCACATGTGAGTTAAGCTGAATTACCTCCAATCCATGACCAAGCTGAGCTAAATCTTTACACCACTGAACAACTTCTAGCTCTTCTTCCAAGGAGAGAATTGTTGGGGATCCCCTAATTATTGTTTTTGTGATTCTTTCTAGCCAATAAGATAAACTGCTAACAAGAATTCCCCACTTCTTTGTTGCTCCTCTTTGTTAAGTTTTATGGATCTTTGATAGATAAAAAAATTACAATAAATGAGAGAAAAATAGGTACTCTTACTTGAATTATAGAACTATAGAGTATGACTTCAAAAAATGACGACCTTAGATTGATTGAGTTCAGATCCTTTCTTTTGTGAATCATTGATAAAATGAACTGTATGTTGACTGTTTTGATGCTCCTACAAGTGAGAATTTAATGGAAGATATATTGAAATAATAATACTGATTTATTTGTAGATCATTGGGTATGTTATGCCATATGTTGATTACTTTCTACAATGATCTGCCTTACCTTTTATATAAGAAAGGAGAGTCATGATCAGTGTAGAGTCATGACTCTACGTGGCCTTAGAGTCATGCCTCTTTAGTGGCACGACTAACAAACTAAGACAAATCTAATATTAACAATGCACTCAATACATTAACAATGCACTCAATACATTAACAATAGTGTGTCAGTACAAATATAAATCATCTTACTGCATTAATATGATGAAGACCATACTGCCGATAGGCATTATCTATCAGTCGATGATTATGCTGCAAGTACATATATTAATCCAAGCATATATATATATGTGTGTGTGTGTGTGTGTGTATTTGATAAGCAATAGTAATAGTTTATCTAAAACATAAATACATATTAGTATATTAGATAAACACTATTTACTTCTATTGATGCTAAAACATTAACACTCCCTCTTTAGCGAGGAGGAAGTAATGCACCATTTGAATTTCAACATAGAATACATGATTGCTTTATCTGGTCTTCACACACAATGAAATAGTTATAAGTCAAATAACAAAAATCACCAAGTTATGAACACTATCATAACGTATATTATAATCTCTAATCGTCTGAAACAATATCTAGAGTAACCACAATGAAAATGTCACCTATGATCTCTAATTGCTCAAAGCAATGTCTAGAGATGTCCATAGTAATAACACAAGACTTCATGATCTCTAATTGCCTAAAACAATGTCTAGAGATGTCCATGAAAATTTGTTACTCATGATCTCTAATTACTCGAGCCAATGTCTAGAGATGTCCATGATAATAACATGAGTTCGTTATCTATGATCTCTAATTGCCCGAAGCAATGTCTAGGATGTCCATGATAACATGCATATTATTTACAAGATTGTCACCTTGTAAATAATTACCTTCTGAATAAATATGTCCATGAAAGATCGTCACCTTTCATTACATATGATGCTAGTAACCAACAATAGAAGCATAAACTCACATGAATTAAAATTTACTTTACCAAGTTTTTCTCTAAAGTATTTCAACTTCACTTTAGCAAGAGGCTTGATAAAGATATCAGCTATTTTCTCATTAGTAAAAATATACTCTAATTGAATGATTCCTCGATTCACCATATCTTGAATGTAATGGGAAGGAATTTCATTATGTTTGGAGTAATTGTGGAATACTGGATTGGTTAAAAGCTTGATGCAACTTTGATTATCACAATGAATCACAGTTGGCTTCAAAGGTCTTTTAAACAAATCTGCTAACAACTTCTGTAGCCATACTGCTTCTCTAGCACCCAAAGAAGATGCAATTTATTATGCTTTGGTGGAACTTAATGCAACTAAAGTCTATTTTTTGCTAGACCAAGAAGCCATGCCAGATCCTAGATTAAAGCAATATCTAGAAGTACTTTTAGATTCAATAGGACTGCCTGCCCAATTAGAATATGAACATCCATGAAGTTCGATGTTGAATTTATCATATTTGATTCCCATTCCAATAGTAACCTTTAAGTATCTCAAAATGTTTTTAGCTACACGTAGATATATCTTCTTTGGTGCACACATAAACTGAATCAAGGTGTGAGTAGCATAGCATATGTCAGGATGAGTATTAACCAAATACATTAAAGATTCAATAATTTGCTTGTAATAAGTAGAATCTATAGGTTCTGATTTGATCATATCATCTTTCAACTTGTGTAGATTTACTTCCATAGGAGTAGCTGCTGGTTTACATTCCATCATTCCAATTTTTTTTAAGATGTTAATTATATATTTTTCTTGATTCATAATAATGCAATTATCCTGCTGCCATACTTCTAAACCAAGAAAGTAGTGAAGTAGACCTAAGTCTTTCATTTCAAACTCTCCTGTGAGCTCTTGTTTGCATTTCTTTATGAGATGTTCCTCACCTGTTATCAACAAATCATCAACATATAACAAAAGGATAATCATATCATCATCATCTATTTTGAAATATAAGTTGGGATCAGCTTCATTTTTGAAATATCCTAACTTCAGCAGGTAGTTGTCTATCCTTTCATACCAAGCTCTAGGAGCCTATTTGAGACCATAAAGTGCTTTCTTTAACTTAGAGACATGAGTTTTGTTGTCATGAGTACTGAATTCTTCTAGTTGCTTGATATAGACTTCTTCTTCAATCTTGCTATTAAGGAATGTTGTTTTGACATCCATTTGATGTACCTTCCATCCCTTGGATGCTGCAATAGCTAAGATGGTTTTGACTAAAGTATATCTCGCAAATGGAGCAAATGTTTCTTTGTAATCGATGCCTTCTTTTGTGAGAAACCTCGTGCTACAAACCTGGCTTTGTATTTTTCAATGCTAACATTAGATGCATGTTTAATTTTAAACAACCATTTGGAAGAAACAACTGATTTATTCTTAGGTCTTGGTACAACATCCCATACATCATTTTTGAATATAGAGTTATATTCTTCAATCATTTCTTCTTTCCAAGACTGATTTGAAAATGCTTCTTTAACACTAGAAGGTTTTATTTTTATAAGTTTAGTTAACAATGCAACATAACACGATTGATTTCTTGTTCTTTTTCTCTCTCGCATTACTTCATTAGGTTCAACATGATTTTCTTCTATCATTTTTGTAGTGTGTGAGGTCTTGCCCTGACCCATCCTAACATCGATGATACATTATTATTTTGATACTTATGACTCGATATGTCAGAACATTATTTGATGATCTAAACATTATTATGCTATTGTGATGTGTGATGCTTTACTTTTAGATATTTGTTTCTGCCATTTAATGCTTTATAAACATGTATGATGATGTAGTGAATGAATGCAAAACTAACACTTTGAATTTTCCAATTTAATGAATAGAATAAGATAAACAATTGAATTGTAGAAAAATAGATGTTTTAAATTACATGAATTTCTTAATGCGTATTTGATATATATATGTGCGTGTGATTTCTTGAACCTACTAATGTGTGCAATGAGTATGCAGGACATGTAGCCGAGAAACCTAAAGGAAAGACATAATTGAACCCCTTGTTTAAATGTGCTATCCTTGCATTATCTATCTTTAAAAGGTTGTTATTTGATTTTATTATTCTCCTAGCTTTTATTTTTTCCTATTAAGTCTTTAAGGCTTAAAATCATTAAATTTAAGTGCCCTAGGGGTAAGGGTATGGGTGAGGAGTACTTTCCACCCCCTTAGCCTCTTAGTTTGACTTTTAGGGTCACTCAAAAGCCCTATTTTTGAGGGATTGCGAAAATTGATTGTCATCTACATGAGTTAGTGACCCAAACTCCATCTAGAGTTACTTGAAGTCTAGTTGAGTTAAGGGATGATACTTAGAGGATTTTGGAGCAATTTTGGGGGGTTACCCAATCTCTAGATTTGGAGAAAGTTGGAAGATTGAAGGAAGAAAGGGAAAAGCTTTTCTCAAACCACCATTTTTGCCATAATTCTTTTGGTAAAGGTAGGATTTCTTCACTCTTTGGTTTTGTTCTTCATGTTTTTCATTCTTGAATCTTGCATAAAGTATTGTGTTGTTCTTGTTTTTGCTTGCTTGTGTGTTGGGGTGGATTTGGAGGGATTCTTGTTTGTTCTTGATGCATTCTTATGCTAGTCTTGATGATTTGTTTTTGAGGGGATTTCATGGGGATTGTTTTGGCATTACTCACCCTTGGATAGGGAAGAAGTGGCCATGTATGGGGGTAGGGCCTTAGTTGTACCTCAATGGTGTAGAGTCTCCTCTCATGGTGAGAAGAGGGAAAGAGAGTAGGGTGTATGGGCCCCTACTTGTCATCACATGCCTTGTTCGATATTGTGAATTCTTGAATATGAAAGGAATGAAAATCCTTGTGGTATTAGCCTCGAAAGGGCCTTGTAGAAGAACGAAAGTTCTTGAAGTTTTAGCCTCGAAAGGGCTATGTTATGGCATGGTGATTGACGTCTCCCATTGAGAAAATCCACCTCCCCCCTAGTCAAGTTCTA
The DNA here is from genome assembly GCA_028749045.1 of Cupressus sempervirens. Lineage (NCBI taxonomy): Eukaryota > Viridiplantae > Streptophyta > Pinopsida > Cupressales > Cupressaceae > Cupressus > Cupressus sempervirens. The sequence continues at coordinate 289,035,658 of CM053788.1, read as the reverse complement.
TGTTTGGACCTATTGTGCAAATTGGGTTAGGGTGCATGCTTGAATTGTTCTTGATGTTGTGATGGTTCATCTGGGTTAGTTCTTGTCTTCTCCTTGTGGTTCCTTGAAGTTTTGAAGGTATTGGAAGAGAGTACTTGTGAAGAATTGTAATGTTATGTAAGATGTATTTGAATTTTGATGTATTGGCAAAGACATCGAGTTTTTGTACTGGTTCTTTCCCGATGGAGCCTTGAACTAGGATGAATAATAGAGAAAGAAAAAGACAGTGAAAACCTCCTTGTATTGCTTCATGTGATTTCAATTTTGCATATGTTGTGAGAAAATAGATTGATAGATAATGACTTTGAATTATGAATTCTCAAGTTTCAATTATGTTAATGAAAAGCAATTTGATATGTTGAAATTCCAAATTCGATGTGTAAGTATTAAGAAGAGATAAGAACCCTACATTGTGATTCACAAGGTTAACTCCCTCATTGTTAGATTTCATGATTGACTCAATCAGATTTGATCAAGAAATATGAATCACTTGAATTCTGGATAAGTGGGACACACACCTTGTTTATGATGATTGATAAAACAAGAATGGTAGGAGGAAAGAAAGAAATAACCCTGTTCAAAACCTTATATTGGTACATTGTTCATAGAAATATCTATGCTGTCATTGGTTAGAATTCACACTTTAAAGAAAAATGTATATGGCTAAAAATAAGATATATCATCACATAGACAAAGTTGACACAAAAAAAGGAGAGACTTGACAAAAAATAAAATATACACCCCCAGGAGCAAAATTGCTCTCTGGAAATTGTATGTGCAAGAAAATTTAATTCATTGAGTCAACATAGTATATTCTCTTTCTGATACCACATTAAAAAAAAATTCTTATTCAAATTTCATGTATATATATATAAATAATATTGTTGAGAGTAGTAAATATATATTATTACTTTCTTTTCTAACCCCCCCCCCCCCCCCCCCCCCCCCACTAAACCTTCACCTAAAACCCCACCACACTGCACGCTGTCCATGACTTAGCGCAGCAAACTTGTACCTAGGCGCTGACACATTTATTCCTCCTGGGTGCCAAGTTGGAATGAAGGGACATCTGCACGCAAGGGGAGGCAATTCAGGCCCAAACAGTCCTCGGGTAGCGCAAGGCCTCATGGGGTTGCGTGAGCAATAGGTAGGGAAGGCCAAGTGTTGGCTAGGCCACTTGGCTAGGGGGTAGTATATGATGGTTGAGAGTATGTAGGGATATTTAGGTTAGTAATTTAGTATTTTATTTTATGTTTTTATTATAGGTTGTTAGTAAAGTTTGTTAAATAGTTAATTAGTGTGTCATTTGTTCAAGTAGTATGCAATTGATTGTTTAGTGAAGTATATGATATGGTTAAGTTAGTATTATTTTCTTTATTTTATTTGAAGTGTAGTTGTTAGTTAGTGGATAGTTAATTGATTAGTAGTATAGTTTGTGTAGTAGTTAGGGTTAGTTAGTATGAAGTTTTTTTTTTTGGATAGTTTATTAAAAGTTAGATAAAATTTAGATTTATGAGTAATCTTAAATAAGATGGGTTTTTAGTTGTTAATTAGATTAATATGTAAATTTCAATAAAGTCATTTTGAAAATTGGACTAGTATTATATGTTGCATAAGTGTAGTATATTAGTATGCAATCTAGGAAGTAAAGATGTTGAGTTAGTTATAGATTGCTAATATTTTAAATTAAGAATGGCATTAATCTATAAATAGATTAGGAGTCCCAATAATATTAGAAAGTGATTCAATGTTGTATGTTATTATAGATATTAGTACAAATAGTGTCTTAGTTGTTAGAATATTTACTAGCTCTAATTTAAAAGTTTTCAGATTTGCAATTTGCATATTGTAATTAAAATAATTTTAGTGTTCTATTAACTAGTTTTATAATATTGTTAATTAAATTAGATTAATCTCAATAATTGCATTTTAATGTTGAACGTACGTTTTATAATGGATTAGGATAAAGTTTAGATTTACTTAACAATTGACTTGAATTGAATTAAGTCTAGTCTTCAATCTTTATTATAAATGATAGGTCAATAAATTAGATTGTTATAAGTATGTTGGAGGAAATTATAAAATTAAAATATAGATAGTTTAACCGATAACAAAGTTGCCTCTATTGCATGTGTTTATCTATGGTTAGTCTAGATGTTGGGTTAAAGTTTTCTTAAATAAAAAAATTTGTGTGTGTTTTTCCCTTATATTTTGGGCATGACACCTAGCCCAGAGTGGCCTCTTTTTATTATTGATATTTTCAAAATCATGATTAGACATAGTGGAAGAGGAAGGTTCAGAATCATTCTCCCTCTCAATTTCTATTTGTTGATCTTCTTCAGGAATAGACTTAGTAATAGATTCATCACCATTTCTAGAAATTTTAAAGGCAATATCTTCTTCAAATTTCAAATCTAGACTACTAATATCAATTTTTATTTGACTTGGAATGAAGATCCTATATCATTTTCTTATTTCACAATATCCAATAACTATTCCCTTCTTCCCAAAAGGTTCTAGTTTTGTTCTTTTCTCTTTAGGTACGTGAATATAAACTGGACATCCAAATATTCTTAGATGACTTATGTGAATATAAAATGGACATCCAAATATTCTTAGATGACTTAGGTCAGGTTTAATGCCTATGAATACCTCTTCTAGAGTGGTGTTCTCTAATACTAAGTGTGGACATCTATTTTGGATGTAAACTGTAATGTTAGATGCTTCAACCCAAAATGAATAATGAAGATTTTGATCATGCATCAATGCTTTGGTAGATACAATAATTGACCTATTTTTACGTTCATCAATTCCATTATGTTGAGGATTATAAGGTACATAAAACTCCCTCTTAATCCCAATAGTAATGCATAAATTCTTTAAAATATCAGAGATGTATTCACCTCCATTATCTGACCTTAGTGTTTTAATTTTTTGTCCTGATTGGTTTTCAACTAATGATTTGAATTTTTTGAATTTAGATAAGACTTCAGATGATTCTTTCTATTTCAAAAAATAGATCCAAGTTCTTCTAGAGTAATTATCAATAAAAATTATATAGAAGAAGCACCCATTAAGTGAAGGTATAGACATAGGGCTGCAAAGATCTATGTGGATCAATTCAAGGATGGATTTAGATTTGTGATCACTTTTAGGAAATAATTGCTTAGTATTTTTTCCTAAGGCACATCCTTTGCAAATTCTTAAATGATCAATTTTTAGGCTAGATAAACCTTTTACAATTTTTCCTATGGATGGTAATGCCCGGTAGTTAAGGTGACCTAGCCTCCTATCCCAAATTTTAGTGGAGTTTGTAGTTTCATGACTCAGAGCTAGTTTTGTATTTTGACTATTACAAAATTTATAAGGACTTCAATCTCTAAATTTGATAGAAATGGCTTTCTTAATATTAGAGTTCTTGGGCCAAGATAAAACTTTGTCATCTTGAATTGTGATTCTAAAACCTTGATCAACAAGACCAAAAATAGAGATTAGGTTTCTTTTTATTCTTGGTACATATAAAACATTCTTGAGTTGTAGTGAAATTCTTGAATTTAGTTGAATTGAACAGGAACCAATTCCTCTAATAGGATGAGTAGAGTTATCTCTAATGGTAACTTCTTCTAAGGCTTGTTCAGAGAAGGTTTCAAATTTGTCTTTACAACTAGTGATGTTTTGAGATGCTCCATTGTTGATGATCCAAGTATTGTTATTAGAGTTTAATTCACTTGAAAGGGCTAAGTAAAAAGCATAGTTTTCTCTTTCTTCTTTCTCTTCACCCTCTTCTTTGATTTCTCCTAAGGCTGCTTGAATTCTCTTCTTTTCAGGATAGAATTTGTGGGGGTGACCAATTTTGTCACATTTAAAACATCTAACTTTTGACCAATCACATTGTTTGTAAAATTTGTTAGACTTCTTTTTGTTGTATTTGAATTTTCTCTTCTTATTTGTTTTTACATGAAGTGCTTGAATTTCTCCCTCTTGATTTGTGCTTAGTCCTCTTGAGACTAATCTAGATTCTTCTTGAGTGCATTCATTTTTTAATATATCAAATTTTGGAAGTTCGAGTCGAAAGTTTAATCCTCGAATAAATGTTTGTCATGATAGTGGAAGACTCTCAATGTTATCATGTTGAGTTCTTTGTCATCAACTCGACTATCCATTGTTGCAAGTTGATATTTTAGTTTAGAAATTCTTAACAAATATGAGGTGATAGATTCTCCATTTTTTATCTTTATGTATAGTAGATCTTGTTTTAGTGATAATAATCTACTAGTATTGTTGATTCAAATGTATCTCAAATTGTGGAGAACATTTCAAATGCAGTCTTGAGACTAGATATGGATGGTAGGATATGATCTTTTACATAATCTATAATGATCTTTATGGCTTTGTTATTATGTCTTTTCCATGTTACTTTCTCTGGCCCATTTTTAGGTATAGACATATTTAATTCAATAAATTCTTCTAATTCCATTTCCCTTAATATTATCATTACTCTAATTTTCCATGAAGAGAAATTAGATGCACACACAAGCCTATCTTCTAGTCTCACATGATTTACCATTTTAATGATTAAAGTTTTAGCCCCTTTTTCTTCTAAAAGTTTGAGATTTTAGATTTTATTTTTGTGTAATGGTTTTTCTTATCAGAATGGCTATAATACCATGTTAAGTTTTATGGATTATTGATGGATAAAACAATTACAATAAATAAGAGAACAATAGGTACTCTTACTTGTATTATAGAAGTATAGAGTATGACTTCAAATAATGATGACCTTAGATTGATTGAGCTTAGATCCTTTCTTTTGCTAATCACTGATAAAATGAACTATATGCTAACTATTTTGATGCTCCTGCAAGTGATAATTTAATGGAGGATATATCAAAATAATAATACTGATTTATTTGCAGATCACTGGGTATGTTATGTCATATATTGATTACTTTCCACAGTGATTTGGCTTAACTTTTATATAAGAAAGGAAAGTCATGATCACTGTAGAGTCATGCCTCTTCGGTGGCATGACTAACAAACTAAGACAAACCCAATATTAACAATGCACTCAATACATTAACAATAGTGTGTCAGTACAAATATAAATTGTCTTACTACATTAATATGATGAAGACCATACTACCAATAGGCATTATTTATCAGTCAATGATTATGCTGCAAGTACATATATTAATTCAAGCATATATATATTTATGTGATAAGCAATAGTAATAGTTTATCTAAAACATAAATACATATTAGTTTATCAGATAAACACTATTTACTTCTACTAATGCTAAAACATTAACACTCTTATTGAAAAATAATTATCTTCAACATCTTCAATGGCATGTTCCATATCCTCTTATGTCCATTGATTGCCTTGGAAGCTTTTTCTTTTTTTTGATATCCAGAGGATTTGACAACTCCATCTAGCCTATCTATATTGTCCACAACAAGATTGTGATTTTTGTTATCAAGAGTTGGCTTGGCTGAAGTGTTTTCATCATCAAAGTCAACAACATGTAATTTAACACCTCGTGGATGTCAATTTTTGGGTAGATCTTTTACTTCTTCTCTTTCCTGTTGTCATAATGCCTAAATAGAAAATGAAATATATAAATAACCATAAAAATACATTATGAAGAGATTATCTTATAGAAGCAAAAGAGAAATAGAGTTTTGTATAGGAAAAAACATTCCTAAGAGAATGACTGAACATTTATCTTGACACAAATGACATGTTTCCCTTGGAAATAACACCATATTTGGAATTTAGACAATTATTCAGTCACTCTCTTAGAAATGATTTTTTCATAGATTTGTCATTTCCATCATATAATATGATGTTATCTTTTTTAGAATTGTTGTGTTTTCTCCCAACAATAACTTCATACTTTATGATGGTTTGTAGTTCAGTCACTCTCGTAGAAATGAAATTTCTGTCATAATATTCCCACAAATAACTTCATACTACACAATGGATTATGATATAGATATATCTTCTATTCCATCATATAATATGTTATTATATTTGGAAATGAGTTCATAGTTAGTCTAGAAATAACAACATGCACTAAATGGTGTACTATAACATATTTACATGGAAATGAAAATTGTGTCATAATATTTCCACAAATAATTCCATACTACAGAGTGGATTATGACAGAACTATCTCTCATATTCCATCATATAATACCTATTGTTTTTGGGAATGAATTTACATTTAGTCTAGAAATAACAACATACATTAAATGATGGACTATAACAGATTTATATAGAAATGAAATTTCTATCATAATATTTCCACAAATAACTTCATACTACACAATGGATTATGATAGAAATATCTCTTATATTCCATCATATAACATGCTATTAGTTTTGGGAATGAATTCACTATTAGTCTAGAAATAACAATATACATTAATGATGGACTATCACAAATTTACATAGTGGATCATGATAAAAATTATATAAGATGTTAACAACATACATTATATGATGAAAAATAATGCTAATATACTATATGGCACATAAATAACTTCATACTGTATGATATTAGACTGCAAATAACAACATACTTTATATGTTGATCTGGAAGATTTGGTAAACAAATTCACAGTTAGTCTATGAATAAACAACAATTCCCACTAACATCATACGTTATATGATGGACTATAACAAAGAATACAAACAATGCTGATATAGTTCTTTTACTAATTTGTAGAATATGTATAATTATATTAATACTAAAAAAAGAGTGGCAAAATACCTGGTTTACTAGGCTTTTGATATCTTGAGCAATTGATGTTCTATCTAGTCCCTCTCAGTGCTCACAAATAAGTTTGATATTCTATAAATTTAGCATAGACACATAGAATATAGAGAATGTTGATAGATTCTGTGATTCTATGCCCAGAAATATCCGAAGCAACTGATGTTCTATGCAGTCCTTGTAAGTGCTCTGAGCTCACATAGAATGTATATTCATTTCAACATAATTCTTTAACCTTATGTAGTATTAATAGATTTTTTTCCCTCCAACAATTTGAATTTGAAATTGACAATTTTTTTTATCATTTGCGACTTTCCTTTTAATTTTAATTTTAATTTTTTTCTTTTTCTAAATTTGCAAATTGGTTGATCCGTGACATTTGAAAGTTTGTAATTTGATTGGTTGGTAATTGATTGTGTGGTTTCCAAGAGAAGATTTTGAATTGTCTTCATTAATTGTTTGGTTTTCCTAAGAGTAGATTTTGGATTTGTTTTTGCATTAATTGTCTTGTTTTTATGGATTGGGGAGCTCAAACATATCAATGTTTATGATGCAAGTACTCTTAACTTGCTTGTAAAAGACTCTAAGTTTCTTATCAAAGACTCCAAATCCAATAGTTAGGTTGGAAAATTGTCAGAGATGGGATGAGTTGTGCAAGAGATGTTTATTTATTTATAGTTATATATGCATTGGATGTTGAACAACTTTACATCAGTAATTAATTATTGTAAAGCAAGGAAATGATGTCTTGTCCATGTGGTTGGACAAACTTTTTCAAAAAAGTGTACAATTTGAAATACAATATTTTATACATGTTTCTTTATATTGTGTAAAGAGTAATTCAAATAATGAAAACTAACATTTAATATTAGTTCATATGGAACATACAATGAATTTTCTTTGTCTAAAAGTGGTATCAATTTTAGTAAACCAATGATATATACAAGAAAAATTTGTAATGAAATAGTTTTTAATAATTATTAATAAATAAAAAATTAAAAATTCGTACCTTATTATTCAATCAATAGCCTATATTGATACTAAATTTAACTCATAAAATGTTAACCACCCTCACAACTATCGGTATGGGGTCTTTCCCTTATTCAATCGTCACCTTTGACGAAAATGTCAATTTTTACTTGTTATCTCTAAGGGCCTGTTTGGTTGCAAGAATTAGAATTTAATTGGTACTTTGAATTCTTAAAGATTTCTAATCCACCGTTTGAGTGCTCAAAATCAGAATTGGATTTGGAAAAAAAAAGAATTTTGTATCCCCATTTACCCCCTAAAACTTGGATTTGGTCTTCCATCTAAATAGGTGGAATAGCTCTAATTCTCATTTTAATTCCAATTTTCCCAAAATGAGCATTACACAATAATTGAAATGATTTTTTTTTGAGGTCCACCTAACCCATGTGTTTGCCGCTTAGCCTTAAAAAAATTATCGCTCATGTTTCTTTGCATTAAGTTTTTCCACCTCTGCTTAGGAATTTTTAAATCCCCACATGTGTTTCTATTTGAACTCACTCCCCTATTGTTTCCCCACCTTTGGTCTTCTACTCATTATTTCTATCAATTTTTTAATGCTAAGAACAAAGGGATACATTTTTTTGAATGCTTTTTTTGCTTGAGATAGAAGCATTGTGGATGGAGGAGATCAACATATTTTTATTGAAAGAAATAGAGTATAAAGATCTAAAAGTATTAATTATATTTATAAACTATGACAACATTAGTCTTCAACAATTTGCAGATTGCATCTACAACTCGACACTCTTATGTTTTATTTTTTTGGAGATGTTTTGTCTTTTGGAGATTCTATATGGTGCCCCAGATAATTATGATTGCAACTTTACACTATTCCCTGAATGAAGATGTACACAATTATTGCAACAAAATTTAATTCACTCTTGATTTTCCCTGTATGTTGAAAGTGTAATCATTTTGTGGGGATCAAAATCAAATCATTCCTATGCTTGGAAAGAACATTTCTACATTTACAGAGATTGTTGGAAAGGCATTTGCATAAAATGGCTTCTAGACTTGGAGCTCAAAATCTGTAATGATGTACAAAGAATCAAATGAGATGAGGGATATGCAAATTTTCTATTGCATCTTTTAATTACTCTACCTCTGCAAATAGAAACACCAAGTTTTCTCAAGGATACTATTTTGGCAATTTACAACAATGTGAGAAATATGGCAATAAGTTGGGTTCTTTTTTCCAAGTGCATATTAGTTCTGGTAATTGATTAATCAAAGCTACTTGCAAAGATGGTGAAATTGGTTGTATATACAACATCTACAACTTGTAGAGAAATTTTGGAGTTATTACATTCATTGTGCAACAAGGTTCACACACACTTCAAGGGTTCACTATTGAATTTCATCCAAGAGCATGGGGAATGGTCTACAATGACATTACATAATCAAGCTATGAAAAGACTAGATATGGATTCAGGTTTGGAATAAACCAAATAAACATATCCCTCTATAAAAAAATTCTTATACTGGTTGGTATTCTAATTCCAAAAATATGTAACCAAATAGAGGAAATTGTATTCTCATAATGAATTCTCAATGAACCAAACAATCCCAACTAAATTCCCAAAATCAGAATATGGATTTCAAGCTCCAGAATCCCAAATCCAAGATTTTGTCAATTCTCAAATCATATTCTAGGAACGTAAGCATAGGAATGAATATTGGGAATATGAATGGCTATTCCAATAATAACTATTTTTTGGAATGGGTATACAATCATTTTAGAGGCAAAATAGGAATATGAATTCCTATTCCCCATTCCAATTGACTAACCAAATGAAAAATAGAAAATATATTTTAAATTTTCTATTCCTATTCCAACAACCAAATGGGATGTAAGGGGCCATTTGGCTGTAGGAATATAAAAATGGGAATAGGAATACTTATTCTTGAATAGAAAATGGGGTTACATATTCCCATTTTTGTTTGGTTCACCCAAAATTTGATGCAAAATTCACGGACTCAAAAATTTATGTTTTCTAAAAATAAAAAAATTGGAATAGGAATACTTATTCCTATTCCACCTATTTAGGTGGAATAGCAAATGCTCATTTTTGGGCAAAAATTGGAATACGTATTCCAATTTTATTCCTATTCTAATTCTGATTTGGTGCATCCAAACAGAGAATTCAAATTTTTAAGAATATACATATGCCTATTCCACTTGTATTCTCATCACCAAACGGGCCCTGAGGGATAATGTCAGTATCAATTAGGGTGAGAGGTCAAATGTAGGAATTTTTTCATTGTCAGTTAAGGATCTCTGCCAACCCATGTAACTTCCTTTCCATGTCATTATAAAGAGAAGTCTTGTTTTGTGGGTAAAATGAATCAACCAATAATCCGCAAAATTTCATATCCACAACCTCTAGTATTCTCTTTAATTTGTCTCAAGAAGTTATGAATACAAATAAGTATTTTGCTGTTGGATTGGGCTATATTGGATTTGATGTGGCCTTTGAGCCTAAAATGGTATATGGTCTAGTCTAGCGTTGGAGAGATAAATCCATTGAGGATTGTGCTACATCTTTGTCTCAAGTAAGAAAAGAATTATACATTTCTTGTTCAACGAGTGTAGGAGCTCATGCTATTTCAACAAGTTGAATCAATATGAGGAAAATCTATTTTATTTTACTATGGTGGACTTGAGACTTCAATGTTAATGTGAATCCTTTTCAAAGATGTCGTTTGTAGGTGAATCAAGGCTTTGTTGTAACTAGTTGGGTTGGACTTTGGTGCGATTTCTAATGTTACAAATGATATGGTAAGGTAGTGTTATAATCAGTTTGCCACCTTTGATGGCCACATGGAATTATATCTCTTATAAACTACATCAATGATTGGTCAGACTATAAGGTATCTTCCCATTATATTTAGTTATTTTCATTTTCTCTTTCCCTACCCGCCTCTTTTGTAAACAGAGCTCCACGATTGGGAACTTTGTTTTGATGTAGCATACAACTGAATTGACACTATAGCTTTTCAGTATCACATGGTAGAATATTCATGAGGGCTCAATGCAAATATTAAGAAATCTTGTGTTGCCCATGAATTGATTATAGATGGATCACTTATGGCATCGTGAAGGGTGGGACACAAGTGGGATCCCCATTTTGACTGTCACAGAATAGTGGGTGTCTGATCTACTCCTTAATAATTTTCACTACTTTTGAAAACTAATCATTATCTTTATGATTCACAGGTTGGGATGTGAAGCTTTAATACCAATTATAATGTCCCCAATCAAGACATTAGTTTATAATTCAAGTTTCTCTGAAAATCATTTTTTTAATATATCTTTCCTGTGATATATTTTTTATATTTCTCTTGATGATTTCTAAATGTTAACATTCTCTCTCTATATATTCATTCTTAAAGTTACATCCTTTCATAAATAATATCAATTACGCTATTATATTAATAATATTATTATGTATTATATTATATTATATAAGTAACTATATATTATTTATATATTAGATCAATACTATATTTCTTATTACTGATATTAATAATACTATTTTAATATTATTCTATGGTATATTATTAATCTAAATATAATTTAAATATCATTTTTTAATAGTAATATTATGTAATATTATAGTATGATTATGATAAATTATAACTATATTATTATTGTTATTTTATTAATTTGTTATTTAATTATATAGTTCTTATTTTGATGGGGATATCACATTATACCATTAACAACATTGAGATAATTTTTGTTGTGAGGTTTATAGCTCACAAATTTTATCAATCAAGCTGACCAAACTATGTACCCTATGTTGTAGTTGATGTTGCATGGAAGATTGTGAAGAAAGGTCATTCCTATGACCTAGCTGACCTACAATTGCAACATCTAGAAGATAACTTGAAAATCATTAGAAAGATGAAGAATACAATATGTAAGTTCAATTCTCTGTTAGTTTGCATATTCTTTTATGTGCAAAACTCTTTTCCTACTAAAGGTAACATCACATGGAGTAAGAAGATGTTGGTTACCTAAAAAATCAATGAGTTTATCAATTAGTTGGGAGATAACTTTGAGACTGTGATGGATGGGTATTTTGACTAATTCAAGCAAAAAATTAAGGAAAGGTCCAGGATAGCTATGTCATTTGTGAACAAGTACTATGAGAACATTTATTTTCTAGTAGATACAGACAAGACCTACATACAGACTTCTACACCTAGAATCGCATGGCTAAAGCCACTAGGTTATGATTTATTAACATTGATGAAGTAGTGGCAAAAATCACATCATTTCTTGTTGAGCCCATTGACAAGGACACTGAGCCATTTGATACATATGAAACAAGTAAAGTCAAAATCATGATGGAAACTGAGGTCCCTAAGTTGAATAGGAAGAGAAGAGGGATGATAAAGAACTTGGAAAGAGTTTTGGAAGAAGGTACCAACCAGGAGGCACCCCTGCAAATTATAGAAGGCAAAGGTGAAGATCTATCTAGTGATGAAGAGGAAAGAAGGAGTCAAAGCCTACCCCTAAAACATAGAGAGTGACTGGGCAAAGAACTAAGGTAGCTACTACTATAGTTACCGAGCCACCAAGGAAAGGAGTAGTAAAAGTTACAAGACCTACTCAAGGAATGATTGTAGCAAAGAGAAAAGGATCTCTAGACAAGGTCAAGCTGAGAAAAATAGTAAAGAAGTCTAGGAGGAGGCTTATAGTTTCTAAGGAAGATGATGATGAGGATAGAATAGAATATGACGGTACAAGCCAATTCAAAGTGGTTGTGCACAAGAAGCCCGAAATAATAGAAGAGGTATGTGAAAATATTAGGGGAAGTTTAGGATTATTAGAATTCCATTTTATTAAGTTTGATACATTAAATAAGGAGGAAAAGAAAAAAGTAGAAAAAAAAGTTAGATATGATGGCTAACTTTAAATATACATCATTAGACTTACATAATATGGTACCCAATGAGCTGTATGGTAGAATAGATGCAAAGTAGAAGTATACATTAACAACTGAGAGGCAAATTTGAGAGGGCACACTTTCCCAAGTCATGTCTGAGTTGAACAAGAAATGAATATCCATATCCATGTAAGAGTTCAATAACAAATTTGTACCTAAAAGAAGGGATTTCCTAATTTTGAAAAATAAAATTAAAAATGTTTTTGAGGAGAGTAAATTAATATGGAAGAAGATATATGGCTTAATTACTGATGATGAACAAAAGGATGATGAAGAAAAATATGAATAGGAACATGTGGAACTAGATAAAATTGAAGATATTTATGAGGAACATATAACCTTGTTGATATATTTCACAACTTGGTGTAACTGAGTGAACGGAAGGCAAAAATAATGGTCATTGATGATGAACCAAAAAAAAGCCTAAACATAAATGTGTTGAGTGAAGATCATGTACAAATTGAGTAAGTACAAATGTCAGCTCATGATAAAATAATGGACCCCAATCTTGTGATTGTGCAAGTAAAGGACTATCCCAAGATTGATGCATAGGAGTCCACACAACATGTATAATCTACACTTGTTACTCCTACTATTCTAGGTGCCACAATTAATCAAGATCAAGGACAAGGAGATAGAAGTGAGAGTCATGCTGAGCAACATAATGTGTCAGCCACTGAAGAGCAAAATGCACAAGTGCCAGATGAACAAAATAATGCCAATGAGGGCAATGCAAATGTGAATATTGAAGAGGAGAAGAATGAAAAGAGCTAGAATGATCAAGTGGATCAATCTAGTACATGTGAGAGACCAATTTCCTTAGGACCTCAATTTGAGGGAGAAAAGGAGGTTGTATAGCTGAGTTCTATAGGTGAATTTGCTACTAATGTTGAGACATAAAATGAGAATGCACTTGAATAGTAGGTGACTTGTACTAAGGGTCAAACAATGATTGTGGAGAATACTCAGACCAAGGAGACACATAGACTGAGCATACATGTACAAATGAAGGTCCACATATGACTATGCTAAGCTCCAACACCCCAAACTCAAAGGGGAAGAGACTAAAGAAAAAGAAAATCAAGTCTCCAATGGGAATTCAAGGTAAGCTTGTCACCTTAGATGAAGTGATTGTGATTCTTAAGTAGGCCACAATTACTTTAACTTATGATTAGATGAAGACATTGAATGAACTATTGGAAAGGAATACCAAACAAGTGGAAATGAGAAATAATATCAATAGAAGTAGGTATTGCATGATATCAAGGATATATTTCTTGAAACTATTGATGTAGAGAATTTGAATGAATAGACCCCAATCATTGAATAGTTAGTTCAAATAATGGAAAAGTTGAATGATCCTAATATAGATACAAGAGAAAAGCTTATGTAGGGGTTAGAGAGAAACTTTGAGAATAGGGAGATGGAGAAAGTTGCAACATAAATTGTAGTTAAATGACTTGATTTTTCTACCCTTTGTAAATGATTTTGAGAAGCTAGTCCAAAATTTGAATACATTATTCATGAAGCTATGTTGTATCCCATCATTCAGAAAGGAAATAAGGGCTAGCTTGGCTACGAAAATAGGAACAAGGGAATATGAATAACTATTCTGGAATACGTATTTTGGAATAGAAAATGAGGCTACGCATTCCTGTTCTCTGTTTGATTTAGCCAATATTTGATGGGGAATTTGTATATTTTCTAAAATAAATAAAAGTGGAATAGGAATACATATTCCAATAACGCCTATTTGGGTGGAATTGCAAACCCTTATTTTTGGGTCAAAATTGGAATATGTATTCCTATTTTACTTCATATTGCAATTCTAATCTGGTGCATCCAAATGAAGAATTCAAAATTTTAAGAATTTACATATGCCTATTCCGCTTGTATTCCCATTGCCAAATGGGCCCTAAAAGACCAAATGGACAAGATTGATGTTGATTTTCAATAGAATGGAGATACAATGACCTTAGATGCAAGTTCAAGCTCAGTACATTTTTCAAAGTTGAGATTCTTGAAAGGCAAGCAATCTGAGTTGATACATAAAGAGAGAAAAATAAGGGCAGAGATAATATTAGTTCAAGATTTGTTGACACTATTGGCTCCTAAATTAACAACTTTTCAATAACCCAATGATAGGAGCAAATACATCTAGGGCTAGCTAATTCCCATCTTCAACATACGTATTTAGACATCAAGGCCAACTATAAGGCTATACTCCTTCTTCTTCTTCAGGCTCTGTAAGACCTAGGTAGGTGAACCTATAGATTCATTCATATGGCACCAATTCCAAAGCTTAGAATTTGAACCTATACAATGTAGATAAAACCCTTATTTCTCCTATACTTATGCAATGACAAAGGCATGCAGTAGAAAATTACAAATACCATGAAATCCACAAGCTGAGTGAGGGCATTCTTTTAGCTCTTCAACATAAAAGGGAAATGAATTTGATTAATATGTTGAATATCAACAAAATCCAAATATGCAACAACAAGAACATGTTGATCTTGTAACTGATTGGTGCCTTACCTATTGGGAAATTCCACAAGTCACAAACATACATCTATGATACCAGTGACATATCCCATACATCAAGATATTATATCCATCCTATCACTTTGTGAATCAAACATCAGTGTTCATAAAAAACTTCATACTCATGAAATATCCTTCTCGTGAAACTTGCAACCCTATCAAGATAAGTAAGCAATTACTTGGCTCTCTATTCCAATAGCAAAACCTAATAAGACATACAACTTTAAGGGGTTACAAATGGGTTTAAGTTTTTTGTTCCTAAACCACAAAACATTGTAGACAAGAGAGATAGGAGACGAGAATCATAATGAAACTAAGAAGTTTGTTGTTCCTTTTATTCATTTCTTTGAAACAATACATTCAAGATGCATGTAAGTAACCCATGAAACAACTCATGAATAGATCATAAATATCTATATAACTTCATTATATTTTCTTCATATACAGAGAGAAAATGTTGGGCATGAATGGAGGGATCACAGCTAGAGCTGTGCTCAACAATATGGGCAAACAACCAACCAACCATTAACCCTAGAGAAAGAAAGAAAGAAGAAAGATATAGGAGAGGAAAGAAATCCTCGATCTGATCTAGAAGGGACACTTGTCCACTTGAATCTCCTTTAATTTCTACCACAAAGCTTCTCTCTTCTTTCCACAACTAAAATCTAAATGGAATCTCATCATTGAGCTTCAAAAAACTCAAAATATCTCCTCCAGTGATGAGAAACCCTTACTTTGATGAAAATATTAGATATACATCTAAAATGATAATAGATCCTTCACTAAACTAACTTGGAGGTAAAAAGAAATCACCAACTGCATCTCCACTAACTTTGGCACACACCCACTTCACCAAAAACAAAAATCAAGTCTAAACAACCATACTAGAATGCAGTTGAAAAACAAGAACCTTGGAAAAAAAAAAACTCTGAATATCTCACACATACTTCTTCTTATGCAAAAATAAATAGCAAATCTAGAAAGTTTGTCCTAAGACCTTTCTGTTGGTATATGATAGTCATATGTTAGCCTTTAGGACATGCCCTAGACAATCGTTTGAAAACTAGGCTCATGAATGATCCTCAGGTTTGCATTTTTTGTAAAAATTTACCCTTGCCTAAAGTTAAAACTTTATTATATAATCTCAATTGATTTAAATGACCTTGCATGTTCAATACCCAGAAAAGGAATAATTTTTTTTTTTTTTAAAAACTTTAGAAGTTTCTCTCCAAACTTGTATTCGGGTCAACTCAAGTTTGACCAATCTTTTCCCTTCAAACTTGTATTTGGGTCAACCCAAGTTTGACCAACCTTTGACACATATCACCACGTGATTCATCTATCTCTACAAAGTCATTGCCACCTAGGCACCACATGGCACCCTCTAATTGGTCCATAAACTATCACCTGTCATTTCTCATCACCATGTGGCAATCTCCCATTGGATCTCCCTGCAAGGTCATCTTGCCACATCATCACCTTACTGGGCACATCGCCACATCATCACCATGTGGCATCACCCAATTGGTCCACTTCTTGCTCACAAACCTCTAATATAGTACCACATGTCACTGTATGATTCTTCATCCCATTGTCGCTTTGGTTAACTAGTAAGTAACTTTATTTGGTGACATAGCGACGATTGTCGATCTTTCCATTTGTCACAGTTTGGGGAGTCGATCTTGAAACCTACCACATCACCACCCTTGCCACATGTTAGCAACCGCCACATGTTATGCAATAATCAATGATAGCTCGCCACATGTTGAGTTACTGATGTCATCATCCTATCATTTGCTGGTTCGTTCAAAATTTGTTTATCGCATTGTCACTTTGGTTAACTAGTAAGTAACTTTATTTGGTGACATAGTGACGATTGTTAATCTCATCATGTGTCATAATCTGGTGAGTCAATCTTGAAACCTACCACATCATCGCCCTTGCCACGTGTCAACACATCACATTTTCACATTCCTAGTCAACAACTGCTACATGTTATGCAACAATCAATGATAGTTTGCCATGTGTTGAGCACCTCGGGACGTGCACTGGGCCTAAAAAGATCCACCACATGTCACACTAAGATTCGTTGTCTAGGTGCCACTTTTCATTATCTGGTTAGTTGCTCAACTGCCACATCATTACTGATGTCATCATCCTATGATTTGCTAGTTCGTTCAAAAATTGTTTACAGCTAGCTCAACGAGAGCCACGACACATCTTCCCATCTTATCAAAAACCCACGTTCTTGCGAAACTAAGCAATTGCACGTTAGTGTATTAAAACACTAAAAATGAACTGCTCACAATCAATGTGGGACAAAAGAATCTTGAGTTATATTTCAAACTCTATGATATTGAACTTTCACATTCGATTCAATTTGTTCTTCTCAATGCAGTGGTTTAGTCTCCATTTCAAATGTTCATTTTGTGCACTCCCAACCCACACAAATGAGATTCATGTTTTTTTTGGAACCGAATAAGAAATTGGTTGCCTCTTGCCACAAATGAAGAAACTATTTGATTTGAAACAAAAGTCAACATGTTCATGTATTTGCATCCAGGCTTGGAATTTGATGACCACCCCCACCTATCATATGATTTTTCTATGACGGTTTGATCATTTTGATGCCTTTCATTTTACGTTCTATGAAAAAAATTCATTGTCTTTTTTCATCTTTGAATAATCAATATCGAATCTCTTAGTTCAAAAAATTCTAAATTAATAATACTATGCAATAAATTATATAGAACCTTTCTATTTCTTAAGGAAAAAAAAACTAAAAAAAAACCATACATTAATAATACATCCAAAAATCTCAAATTAAATAGACAAATTTTAAGTTTGTATATTTTGTTTTAGAAAGATTCTAAGTTGATATAAATATATAATAAACATTATAGAGACATTACATTACATACTAGCAGTTGCAAACATAATATATATATATGTTATATAATAATATAATAATTAGTAATTAGTAAGTTTCTAGATTCATAATAAAATAGAATATTCATATCTATCACATTAAAATAAATAAATAAACTAAGTAAATTATTCTATTATTTATAATAAATTTTTATGGTTCATTAATAACTTAAAGTGTCATGTTGATTGTCTTAGAAAAATATGACATGTTAGCCTATATGGTCTAAAGAAATTGTAGATTGTCATATATGGTTAAGAAGTGTGAAAACGACCATTACAGCCATCAAATTCCAAGCATAAAATTGCATCTCCATCTGATCACAACCAACGCATTTGGGTGGCTTTGATTTTCAATACTAATTTCAACGACCCCCAAAACATCACCTAGGTATGCCAAGATGAGATCTTTTCACACAACATCTCTTGACACATTGCCACGTCTTTGGTAGTTACCGATAGGACCAGACCCCATCCCAATTTACTAAAGAAAAATCCCTAGTGTCACTTCAAATAGTCATTCCTCTACATTTGTGTCACACATTTCTTCTAGTGTTGTTGTTTGTAGAGGGTGCAAGGGTCGTCACTAGTTGAGGGCACAAAACACGAACTTTACTTCCAAATATAGTCCCCTTATTTGGCCTGGCCAAGCTCTTGCTCACTTTTTAGATACAAATTTCATGTAAATTCCTTTACTTGTCAAACCGTCCCCACACACACCTTTGTCATCCACTTGCATTGACTATCTGCATCAAACCATTGGTAATCTGCTAATTTTTGCTTTCCAATATAGACGGTGTAAAGAGAGGGGTGAGATTATTTGAGTAACATGAGCTAGGAAAATGCTCATGCTCTAGACTTAAAAAAAACTTGGCATAAAGGTTATAAACAAAGCCATGCACTCTTGGTTAGGGTATGGATCAAGGGAGACAAAATTTCCTTCATGATGCATTAAAAACTGCAGGGTGAGCACTACACTAGGACTCAAATAGATGTTGCAACACTATGATAGGAAATTACAACCATCCTTGATGGATTGGAGACTATATTATCCAATATGTTAACTTGTTCATAGTCCACATAAAAGGTTTGAAGATTGTCAAACTCTGTACAATGCCCATACTCAAATAAATGTTCATCAAATCATGAAAAATGATTCTGGTGGACTTGGAGCCATGTTTGAGCTTTTGACGCCACTGAGTAGAGGATTCAAGGCTTCAATTGTTTAATTAGATGTTGGCCCTTTGGATGAGTTGCTCTAAGAATTCCACTCAACACTATAATCATCAAGGATGATTGTAATTGATGAATGTCCACACATTACCCATGGCTTAATCACTTAAGGTTCACAACTTACATTGAAAGTCCACCAAAACTAATGAATTACACCTTTGAATCATAATGAACATTGAACTCAAACCAAGTTCATAGTTTTTGGAGTTAATTTTAATTTCTGGCTTGAATCTAAACTGGACCTTGAAGTTTGAACTCTGAATCAATATAGAATCTGATATCAAGCATTAATGTGCCCCATAAAGCCTATCATTTGTTTGTGAGAAAATCCCATGCATTCCCATTCAACTTGGATCTATGTATCATCATATTCCATTCACATCCTCTCGATGGACTATCTTATATGAAAACATCATTATTTATTTGGTCAATTACCACTTGGAATTTGGTAGTGATGGTAATGATGCACACATTTGAATTCCGTCCCACTGATAGAAGAGTCATAAAATATCATCTTGCAAAATAAGAATGATAAGCACCTATAACGAAGTATTTTAATGATTAAAATCATTAAAACAACTATAAGATCTCTTCAATCTCCACTAACTCCTACCAACCTA
Organism: Cupressus sempervirens; assembly: GCA_028749045.1. Classification (NCBI taxonomy): domain Eukaryota; kingdom Viridiplantae; phylum Streptophyta; class Pinopsida; order Cupressales; family Cupressaceae; genus Cupressus; species Cupressus sempervirens. The sequence goes on along the minus strand of CM053788.1, from coordinate 289,015,534 downwards.
AAGAAATTAGTTAGACCCGAAAGTGGGTCCAGCTAAAAAAAAAAAATTCAAACTAAAACACTTGATCCTTGAAATTGATCAATTAAATTAATTTCATTGATTGGAATCATGTTTGATAACTGGTTGATAACTTAAAAACTCATTTTAGCCCTTTCTTCCAAACTGTGATTTTCTGACATAAAGGCTCTGAAATTGGATCTAAAATATGACCAAAGCCAACAACTGGGCCCTAAGATCTGACATTCCTATTCACTATTCCACATTCTCATACCCTTTAAGATTTTGTGTCATGAAAACATCTAGGTCAAAAGATACTAACCATCAAAGTTGTCTTCTCTGAATTGCCTACAAACAAACATGTCAGAAAACAATAAAGTGCATTTGGTTTTGGTTTCAAAAATAGGTCAAACGGACACTTGGGGGCACAAAAATTGGGATATTAGTTTATTGTCATGTGAAGAACATAAATCTATGATTTGGGCTTAGGAAAAATAATTGGGTGAATTTGGAAAGCGTGTGAAGTTGGATCCTCAAAATTGCAAAACTGAGAACATTAGCAAGATAGTGATTTTCACAAATAGAATGGACCTGGGATAGTGTGCAGATGGATTGGTCAAGACTCAAAAATTGGCACACTCAAAAGTATTTTCTTAGTAGAACACAATGATACAATCCATTTGGTCTGATCTATCATGGATTCAGAGTTATGACATCCCGAATAGGGCTACTAATCAATTTGCACTTTTAGACACTAGTAAAACTTAATAAATTGCATTTGGAATCGCATTTGAAAACTAGTCAAAAAATTTTTTTCATAGGCTGAAATTTGGAACATAGGAGGTGTCTAACTTCTAGAATATAATGCAAAAGGAATTTTCTCATTTTGGTCAACTAGGTCAAAGTTATAACTGGTCAAACAAGGCTACCTGGAATTCTGAGCAATATGCATCAATATGACAACAATAAACAACCAAATTTGAGGGATTCAAAACCTAGTCAAATCATACTGAAACGACTCAAAAATTGAAACTTAGGTTCTCTGATATGCATACTAAATACTCCCAAAGTAGTGAGTCATGAAAATTTATCGGGTGTAAGATATTCAATTACAATTTAGGCTTCCTGTCATTGTTTGACATGCAAATATGCATATTTGAACAATGCTCAAAATGAAACTTCACAAAATGACTTAGAATGACAATTAATCATTATGGGATGCATGTATATACTGAATGCAAGGTGTTAGAAACATGAAACGCTTCATAGGCCTCAAAATGATGGTTGGGTACACATGCATTAAAAGCGCTTATAGAGGCTCAATTAGACTCAAAATTTAGAATGGTACTCAAAATCAGGGCTTAAATTTTGAGTCCCAATAGACACCTCATTTTGAGGTAATGCAAAGAAATTTTTAGAAGAACAAGGATATGATTCAAAGTAATCAAAATTTATCCATGACAGATAATATGATAGACTTAGGTACAAGAATGGGGATTGAACACCATATTCTTGAGACACTGAAGAAAAATTGGGATACTACAATGAATCTAATTTTTCTATGGCATAAATCATTTTTGACTAAGTATGGTTTACTTCTGGGTCCCTAGCTTACTATCACAAGGAAACTGTGACAAAAACAAGGGGGAAATGTACAAAGATTAGAGATTGAAAGAAGGGAAACTTTTGTATACCGAGTTGCAGGACACTGTATATAGTTATTGAGCTAAGGTATGGAGTATACCCAAAGGGGGATTTCAATTTTGAATTTTTATTATGAGTATTTTTTTATAACGATAAGTTTTTTTGCCACTAATATCGAAGGGGGAGATTGTTGACTCTAAAGGCAACCATAGTATTATCAGTTAGTGTAAAACACTTAGTCATTTACTAAGCAATGTTGGTCAGTCATCACTCTGATCGAGTCATCGTATAGGCTAAGCTATTAAGTAGTAAAGTGCATAAAGTTAGTATGTAACAAGTTGGTTATAGTTGTTGAGTGCATATGAGCATTGCTAAGCCTTTTAGTAGTTGTTGAGTGATTAAGGAGGCAACATGCACCAAGTAATCCAAATAGTAAAATCAATTATAGCTTAGTCAAGTTCATGCCAAGGGACAACATGTTAGAACAAGCAGAGCCAAGTGCCAGAAGATATATGAGATGAGTAACACAATTTTTTGTATTTGAGTTTGAAATGACACAAACTCATAGGTAAACCATTTTTCCAAGTTGAAAGGATTTTTATATGATTGAGGAGTCTATCATAGAGGTAATTATGCTTGTAATTGTGAATCATTAATTCTTATGTTGTATAATTAGCCAATCAAAAAAATGGTAAGGTTAAGAAGCAAAAAGAATGAATCCTAATCATTGATGAAGATCTAAAAGCTTCATCAGATGTCTATTTAAGAAGGGTTTGAGACTTAGTTTCATGCTATTAAATTTTTTAGAGAGATGATTGCACAATTGAAGATGAATCAGAGGTTGAAGGACTAAGGTGACTAAGCAGTGCAAAGAGGAGATACAATATATCTATCACATTGAGGTGATTGAATATTGGAAAGAGAAGACATGTCATCATCAATCAAGTGAAAACTGAAGGATCATGGTACTGGTTGCATTCTAACTAGTGTATTAGGTGAATCTCTTAACAAATTGGTCCTAACAGGTCTATTATAAATCTCCTAACAAAGTGCTTACTTTTTTGTGATGTAAAAATCCTTTAATCAAGGTAGACTTAATAGTCTTGTAATCTCTTAAAAATGCATACCCCTCACAAGGTAGATAATTAGAAGTGATCAAACTTTGTATCCCTAACATGTACACTTTATTATTTTTGTAGTGAAGATTTTGTGGGTGTCATCCCCACTACAATTTTACCTTCACCTTGGAGGGTTTTCGCATTACCATATTTGGTGTCATGTGCTGATCTATTTATTATATATTTTATTCATGTTATTTGATGTTACATATGATATTACATGTTGATATATGATGGTGCATGTTAAAATTTAAGTTTAAGGTTGAGATGCGTGGTTAATCAAGTGTGAATGTGATTCATGTTTTAGTTGGTAATAGTTTTATATATTTTGATTCATCCCCCCCTCACCACTCAGAATCTTACTTTCCCTATTAGATTTCCAACAATAGAAAATTAATCAAGGATATAATGATGATTCATAACAATATATGTGATCAACTCACTATATGAGAAATTGATCATAATCTGCATGCTAATAAGGACCAATTCATAACAAATGAAACAAAACTAAATTTAGGGGGAAATTATCTATAAAATAAAATGGTAGAAAATGATCAAAACCCAAAAGATAGAGCTTTTAGGAAAGATAATTTCTATATAACCTCAAATAAATAAGAAATCAAGGAGAAAGTGGGGGTATCCTAGGTTTAAGAGAAGAATAATAATCTTGAATCTAATATTAAATTAAAAATGGAAAACACGTTATCAATATCAAATCACTATGTACATAAAAAATTCCTTGGAACAAAAGAAAGGAATAAATAAGGTTTTAAGTAAAATCAATTGTCTAATTACCCAAAAAGATATTGATTTAAAAAAGGATAAAAATATAAGTTTATCTAGAATGGAAAGAAAGGAAAGAAGGAAATATAAAAGAACAAAATAGAAAAAACATTCACTAATGAAAGAAAAAAATTGTGAAATAGAAGCAAGAGAAAAAATAAAAGAATTTAATCTTCAAAATACTATGGACACATAAGAGAAGCTTGAGGAAGAAAATATTACTTTGAATAAAAAAAGGATTCACAAGCTATATAAGTTTTGGCAAACTCTAATTGGAGGCCAATATCCCCTTGAGTAAGATTTAACGCTTGGTAAAACTCATGAAATAGAAAGTCAAAGGGAGAATAAAACAACTTGTAACCCTAATCAATAAGGGTTTGAAATTACCATAGATAATGAAAAATCATAATATAAGAAAGATTCATTAAATACATAAATTCTTATTCTTCATAAACTAACTCCAGAAAGGATTTGTGAGAATTTATCAACTAAAGTAACAAAAGATCAAGCCATTCTCGAAGAAAATAACTAATATGATAATAGAAAGGATGACATAATATCAAATTATCAGGATGAGAATGATATAACAAGAAGGGTTGTAACTCCAAATATGACCCCTAAAACTATCTTGGATAGAGTTGGCTTAGATAAAGAAGACAATCTTGATGAAATTGAGTCCGATTTAGAAAATAAGGAAAATGAAGAAGCATTTAGGGAAAAAAATTGGTTAATTTAAATAATTATAGAAATGGATAAGGAAGATACTGAAGATGAGGATCGAGAAGTTAATACAAAAACTCTCAATCCTATTAATATTAAGAGTACTAGCGAGTCAAAGTCAGATACAAATGTAAGGTTATGAGAATATATTCATCTTATCTCAATAACCCTTAAAAGAACAATATAAACTCAAGAAAAAGGGTTTAGATTCTATTTTATATCATAGAGGAAATGTAAAATTAAAAACTTATAATTATAATTATATTCCTATAGAGGTTGAGATGTTTTTAAAATAATCTAAATTATTGAATCAAGAAGAAGACTTGGATAATGGTAGTTTGGATACATTAGAAAAGGATAAATGTAGAAGTCAAAAATGGGAAGAGTTTGGGATATGGATTTGGAAGTATTTCAACAAGATAAGGATAGTATAACCAAAGTAAATTGTCAAACTTTGAAGTCAATAATCAAAGAAGTGGTAGAAAAGATAAATAAATAAGTAACAAAATCATGAAAAAATTAGAAAAAGATTATTTAGATAAAGATGAAGATAATTTTATTTCTATAAGTGTACAAAATGCAAGTAATAATCTAGATAACTTGGGTATTGAAGTTAACATACAAGGCTTAATTTAACTAAAACGTGGGAAGCAAAGCAGGAAAAGAGGAAGAAAATCCTTAGTTGAACTTAGAGCAACTATAGGTCTAGCTGGCATCCATAAAAAGATTAACAATTTGCTAAATGTAGGGAATGGAAGCTCCCTTATGCCTAATCATGTAGTTAACGACTTGGAACGTAAGGGGTCTTAATGTCTCTAATAAAATGTGTTTACGAAAGTGCAATTTACAATTATTTGAATATAATATAATTTTAATTCAAGCAATGAAACTTAATAAAGAATGAGAAAAACTTAAAGAGAATTGGGGTTTTCAAAAATAGATTTGGTTGAATCAGTTAAGGCTTCTTGGGGAATATGTATTATATGGGATCCTATGAGGATAGAATTTAATCCACCCATTTCAAGAATTAATTGGATGAGGGGAATAGTTAGAAGCTTTAAAAGTTAAACTCAAATTATTCTAATAAATGTATATGGACCAACTCCTAGATCAAATAAGAAAGAATTATGGAATGAAATAAGTAATTATCTAGAAATAATTCCTTTAGAAAATATTTTTATTTGGGGAGAATTTAATGCTATCCTAAACTTTGAAGAAAATATAGGTGGAACCTCGACCATTTCCCAAGTTATCCTTGACTTCAAAGATTGATTTTCAAAAGAAAAGTTTATAGATATCCCAACAACTAATGAAATTTTCACTTGGAACAATAGAGGAGCATGTTTTTGTAATATAGAAGAAAGATGGGATATATATATATATATATTCAAAGGAAACCTATTTTCTTTTAATCACCCTTTTGGTATAGTCATTCTTCCTAATGTAGGATTTGATCATTACCCAATCAGGCTAGAAATAGGTGAACCACACAAACCATTAAGAAATCTCTTTAAATGTGAAAAACTGTGATTTATAGATAAAGATTTTTCTCCTTGTAACATTAGGCAATAGTGGAATGAAGAGGAATTTGAAGGATCAATAATGTTTTATTTTATATCAAAACTAAAATCTATAAAAGAATAAATTAATAAATGGAATGAAGAACAATTTAATTATATTTTTAAAGATAAACTAGAGAATGAAGAAGAACTAAGAAATTTCAGTGAAAAATTTATCAAGGGAGGAATGGACAATGGTAAAATTATCAAAGAAAAAGAACTTTTGGGTAAACAAGAAATTATTCTAAGAAAAGAAGAAATATTTTAGAAACAAAAATCAAGGGAAATCTGGTTGTTAATAGGAGATAGGAATACAACTTTTTTAAATTTCTATAATCATACTATCAATAGAAGGAATGTAAATAGAATAGTAAAAATCAAGGATCATATAGGTAGGGTAACAAAAAACCCTAATGAGATTGCATAAATTTTTGTTAACTGTTATATTAAAATTCTTAATAATTATGAATCCTCAAATTATATAGCTCAAAATAAGATGTTAGGATCGAATCCTAAAATAATAACTTCAGAAGATAATAAAACCTTAAATTAAGAAATTTACTAAAGAAAAAGTTAAAGATGCCATTTTCAACTTAATCCAGATAGATCTCTGATACCAAATGGTTTTCAAGCTTTTTTCTTTCAAAAGTGTTGGGATATCATAGGAGATGATCTCTGGAAAGCAATTAAGGCAACTAGAAATTTTGGATCTCTTTTAACATAAATTAACAATACTTTCTTAGCTTTAATTCCAAAGAAGTCAAAATATGATGATCCAAGAGATTTTAAGCCCTTAGCTTTATGTAATACAATTTACAAGATTATTTCAAAAGCGTTACCCAATAGACTTAAAAATATTCTCCCAAAACTCATTTAAGAGGAACAAACAAGTTTTGTTCCCAAAATGTCAATCTTCGATGGTATTGCTATTATTCAGGAATTAATTCACCATGTACAATCAAATAAGGAATCTTTTATGCTAATAAAATTATATATTAAAAAGGCTTATAATAAAATAGATTGGAGATTTCTTTGTAAAACACTTGAAGCTTTTGGATTCTTTCGTCAATGGATCAACTCAATATACTATTGTATTTTGACTCCTAAAATATCCCTTCTTATAAATGGTACATTCGAAGGTTCTTTTAGTATCTCTAGGGGGGTCAAACAAGGGGACCCTATTTCACCTTTCCTCTTTATAATTATGGCATAAACTTTTGGTAGAGCAATAATAAAAGCTCAAGCTGAAAGGAAGATAAGAGTATCACAGTTACTGAAGAAGTTCCTAAAATAACTCACAAATAATTTCCAAATGATATTATTTTACTAGGAGAAAGTACCAAGGAAGAAGCTCAAAGTTTTAAATAGATAATAAAAATTTACATGGAAGCTTTAGCTCGAAAAGTAAATGACAATAAGTCAAAACTTTTCTTCATTAATACAAAAGAAGAAGTGGAAAGAGATATTTGTAGAATTATGGGATATAGAAAAGGAACCTTCCCTTGTAAATATATTGGAATTCAACTTGAAAAAGGTATTAGAGAAGGTAAAGCTTGGGACACAATTATAGAAAAAATAGATAAAACAATGGGAAGTTGGAAATGCAAATGGTTAATTAAACCTGAAAGAATGACTATGATCAAAGTAATTATTTTAGCTATTCCTATATATCATATGTCATGTCTGCCACTACCCAAAGGTGTTAAAAGGAAATTAGACCCTAAACTTAAAAATTTATTCTCGAAAGGAATAAAGAAAAGAAAAAACAAGCTTTGATAAAATGGAAAAAAATTTGTAGACCTAAAGAGTATGGAGGGTTAGGAATTGCAAACATGAGTTGGCATAATGAAGCATTAGGGAAAAAAATTATCTAGAGAGTGTTCAAAGAAAATAATAGTAAATGCGCCAAAATTTTATATCATATATATTTAAATAGCAATAATCTTTTATCTTTTTTTAGAACAATAAATCTGCCAAAAGGATCAAGAATTTGGAACTTTATATTAAGTTGTCATCCTTTACTAGCTAAAAACATAACTTGGGATATTAGTTTAGGACATGAAGCTTTATTTTGGGATGACTCATGGGATGGGTTTTCTTGTCCAGATAGTGCAAATCTACTATTGAACATAAAACATACCTTGAAAAATCTATGGGGTATGTGAGTGATTACAAAATTAAAATAAAAAATAACCAATATGGAGAATGACAATGGAAATCTTGAGATGAAACTCTTCTATTAGAACATGAAAAACACATATTTAGTTAATTTTTAAATAAAATATTTAAAAAAATCATAAAGAAAGGGAAGAACAACTAATTTGAGGAGCGTTGAAAGATGGAAAGTATAAAGTTAAATTAGGGTATGAAAAGATAATAAACTCAAAATAGTGGAATAAGATTAATATGCCTATAAATTTATGTTGGGATTTGGTATGTCTTCCAAAACTATGCATCGTCCTTTGGGTATATCTTCAAAGGAGAATTCTAATAACATACAGGTTTACTAAAATGGGTTTTGAAGGACCATCAAGATGTCCTCTTTGTAAAAAAGAATCTGAAACTGTTGAATAATTATTTTTTGAATGTTCATTTGCTAAAGAATGTTGGTACTAGTTGTATGCCTAAACTGTGAGTACACTTCTATGAGTCATTATATTCAAGATTGCTCAAAAAATGAGGTCTTGAATAGCGGCTCATAGCTCTCTATTCATGGAGTGCAAGGGTTTGTAATGGAGGCCCTTCGTTTGACCTAATTTGTGCTAATGCAAGTACACCATGGAACAAGAGATTCAAGGATAAAAATATGATTGCAAATGAGAATGCAAACTAATCTATATGGTAACAATGCAAAACAATGCAAGAAAGGAAATGTAATAACAATGTAATACTAATCTATGAAAATAAATATGGATCTAAGCTAATATACAAATGCAAGGATGAAACCTCATGATGGAAACCATGGATGCATGAGAGAAGAAGACAAGAAGATAGAAGCTCTCCACAAAAAGCTTTAGTATTCAAACTCCTTCTTCAAAAATCACTCTCCAAACCTGTAGCATAACAATAGCATAATAATGGATGTATAATTGTGGATCAATTGTGGATGTATAATCATGGATGTCCAAAATGAGGAGAGGGCTCTCCCTTATAAAGAAAAATATGGAGGTGAGAGACTTCTCACAACCAATATGGGATAATAGAGTTTGATCCACGTGAGACAAAATTCCACCAATGAGAAAAGAGGAGTGTTTGAGAAGAAAGTTGAAAGAGGGAAAAAGAGGAATCCTGCTTACAGATATGTGCATTTAAGTGTAGAGAAAATAAAAAAAGATTTATTTTATTTTATTTCCTTTTTCAAGTGGGTTTAATTTTTATTTATTTTATTTCCTTTTTCCTCACAAAGAGATATTTAAGTGAGAATTTTATTTAATTGAAAGGGAGCAAGTTCTTTTAATTAAATAGGAAATATTTAATTAAATTAAAAGAGGGGTTTTCTCTTAATTAATTAAATATGGATGAATTTAATTAAAAGAGAGGTTTTCTTTTAATTAATTGGGGACTAATTTTATTTAATTAAAAGCGATATTTTCTTTTAATTAAATAAGGCTTAGGATGAAATGATCAACCTTAGAAATGAAATAATCAAATTTGATCAAGGAAATTGATTTGAATTGATTTAATAAAATATTGCAAACCATTGATTCAGGAAATTGATAAATTGAATAATGGGGACCCATAGTCTAGGCAACCATTTTAGGGTGCATACTCTAGTTATGTATGAAATTAAATTAGAGTTTTGCATTTTCTAAAAATCTTTTAAACTTTTAAAGTAGTTGGCCAAAATATGGTAATTCTAATATTTATAATAATCTATGGAAAATGTCCCCATCTATTCTTCTATGGGAAATATGGAAAGAAGGAATGTATACATTTTTGTAATACAAGGATGGATTTAACATCTCTTTTTAATAAATTAGAGGCAATAAATGCAGAAAAGTTGGTTTAATAGAATAAATTCTCTAATTATTTATGCTAAAACAAATAAGATTGATAGGAAAGAATGTAAATGATAACCTCCTCCTCTAGGATGGTCAAAATTTAATTTGGATGGGGCCTCTAGAGGTAATCTAGGATCTGTAGGCCTAGGATGTACAATTTATCCAGATAAGGGACTATGTCTAATTAAATGTTCCAAGCCTTGAGGATTAATGTCTAATAATCTAGCAAAATTAGAAATCTTGATAGACGACTTAAGATTTAGTTGAGATATCAGAATTAAGAAACTAATTATAGAGGGAGATTAAAAATTTATCTTACATGGGTCAAGAAAAAGGGAAACTCCTAATTGGATCCTAAATTCTAAACTTGAGTATGCCTTAGATATAGTCGATAATTCAAAAGAAATAATCATCAAACATATTTATAAAGAAGGTAATAAAGAAGCATATAACCTTGCTAATAAAGGAGCAGATGGGTGATTTGTAAACCATTAGATATACATCTACACTTAGATAGTTATAATTGGAGAAGGATAAAAGTTTATTTGGGATATAATCTAATAAAATTTAAATATAGATGTTCTAAGATAATCAAAAGAAAAAGAAAATACAATATAAATATGTATAATCAAAATAATATTTCTTAAAAGGGATATCTTATTATTGAAAATTCACTAATTATAAATAAAATTTCATTAATCAAAATGAAATTTAATAGGGGGCCTAGAGTATGTCTAAAAATATTAAAAGGCACCTCTATCAATTTTAAAGTGCTAAGAAAAGAAGGTAGCTTTGGTAAAAGCTAGATTAAATTCTAAAGAATATCTCGATTGTACAATAGATTAGAAAATGCTTACTTGTATTTGATAATGTATTAATCACATTTCTAACAACTTGATCTTAGCTTATTCTATTTTGATAGGTACTTTAATAAGGACATTAAAAAAGTAGAACTACAAATATGGAAGTTAATAAGATGACGTCAAATGATTAAATTAGTTATACTTTAACCAAAGATAATTATCCATTCTTAATCTTGGATAACTGAAAAAAATGGATAGCAAATTTATTTCTAACTTTGGGCCTTATGGCCTTTCACCTATCAATTTTTGCTTATGTAAACATGCATATTCTTACTTTATCACTAAACACATCTTTATGGCTCAATCTAAATATAACAAATGATAGAACTAAACCATATGGCTAAAAACTGTGTTTCTTATGTTTTGTTTAAAATCTCATGATATTTATTTTGTGATAGTTTTATGTGACTTGTATACTTGTCCAAACTAGGATGTGCACCAGAGGCTTTTGAGATTTCTTTTATGATTCAAATTGAGATTTATGTTTATAAGATTTATTTTGATGAGCATTTATTATGTGAGGTCCCTCCTCCTATGTACTTATTAAATATGAATTTCTCTGTTAAATCCATTATAGGATATTGGAATGGATATGAACTAACATTTTATGGCTTAGATGTCCTAATGGAAATTGAGATCGGTTGATACATTCATGTTTAACACTCCATAATTTGAGACTTACTACATTATCTCAACTATTTAAACATTAATTTGCACTAACGATGATGCAAGGTATTTTCACCTAATGATGATGATGTTTACGATGTTTAGGTATATATTCCTAATGGTGATTATTCTAGTACTTTAATTTGAATTGATGAATAGGTTATGTTATATTGACTATGCAATTACTAATGATTAAATGTGTGCAAAAATGAGAAAGGATTATTTAAAGGAAATTTTGATGTTTTGATCAATGTGATTATGCAATTTGGTCTAAATATATGAATGTGATGTTATCGAACCACTAATGTACGAATTGAGTGTGTAGGATTATTAACCAAGGGATTTATCAGAGAATTGATAATTGGTCCTATGTTCAATTTATGAAACTAAAGTTGAGTCTAATGAAAAGACGTAGACCTTGTTGTTTCATATTTTAATTGAATTGTAATTTGAATGTGTATATCATTCAATATTTTATAAGGTGTTCAATGTTATGTAATGGTGAATCTTATGGTGTTACTTGACACTCGTCATAAGTATATTTGTATTAGGATGTTAATTAGGGTTAGAAAAGTAACCTATTACCCGAATATTGATTAAGTAAGTAATCTAAGACTAATTAGTTGGTAACCTAGATTAATTACCCTAATTAGGGTTTAGTGGAAATTTTTCATTCATAGGGTTTTAAAAAGTTCAAATATTTCAAGCCAATGTATAGGTCCTAAAATGATCCTAGGGGGCCTAAATTAATGAAACCCAAGTGCCTAGGTGGTATTAGTATGGGTTGGGGACATTTTCCACCCTTCTAGATCCTTCTGTTGACTTTTATGACCTCCTAAATATCTTATTTTCCCTTTAGTGTGAAAATTGAACATCTCTTTGATTTTACCAAGTTTACACTTCACCAAAAAGGTTGTATTAATGGTAGAATCAAGTTGGAAGACCCTAGAAGGCTTGAGTCAAGTCTGGAGTTATTGTCATTTTAGGTGAGTGAGTTTAGAAGCCTCTTTAGTTGCCAATTTGAGGGTTGAAGGGTGTTCACCCATTCTCTACATTTAGAGAGAGTCAAGCAAGGCTTGAAGGAGAAGAAGGAATATCTCTTTTCAAAAATTCCATTTGCCATAACCATTTGTGAAGGTAGGAATCCTTCATGGCCTTGTTCTTCATGTTGTACTTTCATTTGCTTAAGTAGGTCTTTTACATGTGTGTGTATTTCATATGTGTGATGAAACATGTGAGGGATGGTTTATTGTGGGTTTCTTAATTATTTTCCTTTCATGTTTTTACATTTTATTTTGTGGGAAAAATTGTAACAGTTGTGTCAGCATTACTCACCCTCGGATAGGGCAGAAGTGGCCATGTATGGGAGGAGGGCATCAATTGGACTCCGGGTCAGTGCAAAGTCTATCCTCATGATGAGGAGAGGGAGAAAGTAGGGTGTTATGGCCCCCTACTTGTCAATACAAATCCTTTTGTGTTTGGGGAGTTAAGGAGTGAAAGAACATAAGTTCTTTGTGATTATTAGCCTCGGATGAGGCATCTGTTTTGGTGTTGTAATTGACATCTCTACCTTGGAAAAATCCACCATCTCCCTAGTCTTGGTTCGATATGGAACCTTTTGTGCAAACCTGGGATGATAGTAATTGGTTGAATGTGTCTATGTGTTTGAATCTAATTGTCACCTGGTCAGTTTCATTTCTCCATGGTTATCTTGATGTAAATTTGCAGATTGTGCAGTTGATACCTTGATATGGAGCCAAACTAGATTTAGAGTTTTTTGGTGTTCTTAAGTCCATTTTTATGGAGATTTCTCCTCAAGAAATATGATCTTGATGTATAATTCATTGCTAAATATATATGTGTAACAACAACGATATAGAGTTTTCTTCCCTAATTCTTTCCTGATTGAGTGTTTGAATTAAGTTTTCAATTAAATGATAGTTCCTTATAGGAAAAAGGTTTCATTGAATTATTATAATGTTTCAATTATTCTCTCATTTTTATTATTGTTAGTAAATAGAAATAACAGATGCAGTTGTTAAATATTGATGTGCATCATAGTGAAAATTCATCTCCATGTAATGTGTATCAACAATAAATGAATTTAAATTTGATTATCAATCAATTAGCTCTTGGAATTGTATTATGAAACCAAGTTCAATTATAAACAGGACTCCTTATTTCTTGGGTAAATCAACACTTAGGTTGATATATGTATCTTATAGTTTCACACCAAATTGGTTGAATAGATTCATGGGGTAAGCTCTTGGTCTAAATAAAATAAAAGCATTAGTAACTTAGAACTTGGATAACCTTATTTAACTTCATTAATGATTATATGTGTACCAAACAGATTTTCATAACAAAATAAAGACAGACTAGAAAGAGTTTTCCTCAACTATTTACTGAACAAATATATTGAATTCCTTTTCATGAAACATTAACTGCTTTTAACTATCAACAATTAACTGAAATAACTATAATAACGATTAGTTGAAATAATCATGATAACATTCATCTAAAATAATTATAACAATGATCAACTAAAACAATTGTAACAATGATCAACTGTAATAACTATAATAATGATTAACTGAAATAATCATGATAACGTTCATCTGTAATAACTATAACGATGATCAACTGAAATAATGATTTACTATCTTTCCATACATATAAGTAAAGTAAATGCATAACATGAAAAAGAAAGAAGAACATATAAGAAATATTCGGTGAGTCCTTAGTTGGTTGTACAAGCCTCAAATTTTGGTAAGAGGAGAAGCATTGAATTAGGCTTTACCTCTCAACCTTGAACCATATTTATCCCACACAATCTTTTGAATAGAAAGACCCTCCCTACCCCAGGATCAGGCTTGGGTTACTTTTAGTCCAGCCACTTGAGCATTCTAGTGTTTAGAATGTTTGCACAGTTATGGATGAACATGTCTAAATAACTGGCTCTACTGACATCAAGTGATCATAGATGGAAAACATGCCTTATAATGACCTTGGCCAAAGTTTTTTGATGGGTTCAATGACTCGATCACCACTGCTCGACTTGACAATAGGGGAAACAATAATATGAACAAGCATGAACTATTAAATGATTTTAATTTAGATTTTTCATGTCATGCTTGACCTTTACTTCCATGTTATTTTAGATTTCATCTCATCTCTTCACCTTTTTCATGGTTTTACAGTTGGTGAGTCCTAGGTGCTAGAATCTTAGAGCAATTGGCTCTATCTATTGATCCTCAATTGATATATGAATATTATATGTTTCCATCTTATCACAATATGTGATTTGAGAAGTGTAATCTTTAAGACTTGTAGAATAAACATCATTTGATTCTAATTTTCAGTGGCATAAATAAAATACGATAGCATGTCATGGATACTTGGCTTTTATTTATCATAAATAGCTCTAGCTTAGAGATGGTCTATCTGATGATGTTTAAGCAAATGATTTTCATCATGATACAAGACTATATCTTACTACTATAGTAAATTGGAATGTAACAATATATAATAATAAAATATATCGTAATGCTTGGAATATAAGCACCGCATAACCTGGTTAAATCTAGAAATAAAATGATGTCTTGTTGGACACTATTAATCAACCTAACCCTTCACAGAAGAAACACAAATTCCAGTGTGATTAACAATCACGTCTTCAATAAATCATTAATGGAAATTTGTGGAAGGAATATGCAATGAATAACAATGGTAAATTTTAGAGATGTTGTACTATATCTGTAAATGTATCTGAAATATAAGAAGAAGATGAGTGCTAAAAAGAGGAAGTCGAGTGCTGAAAAGGAAGTCAAGTGATGAGTTATTGTCTTTTGTCTCTCTCAACTTTATAAAATAAGAAGGTTCTATGTCTCTTTGGCTTCCAAGAAGCCGTAAATCCTAAAGAAGAGACTTGGCTTGTGATAAATAAATATGCCAAATGTTCTTTTAGTTTTTAACAAGAAAAAAATATGGAAAAAGATTTGAAGGTTATAAATCGAGGATAATTATAATTTATATCCATCTATTTGGACATAAATATACTTATGAGGTGACATCATATTATTTATAAAAATAATATTATGGTGTCACTTTATTTATATATCTATGTGCACATACATAGGTATACATTATAATGATGTGTTGGAAAAATCAATCAAAAAGTATTTGAGGTATGTATTACTTTTATTAAAATAGTTAGTGTTTTAAATGTTTATTTAATAGCTCATGTGGATCCATCGATTGTATCTTGATGTTCAAGTCGTCAGGTCCTTACCAAGGCAGTTAAAGGTCATACCTGTCAACCTAATAATTGGACTAAGCTAGTATCCCATTCCATTGATCCTATTTAGCAAGGCTTCCCCCCTTCATCTTCCCTTGCAATCACCCATGCAATATTTCCACAATAATAACAAAGTTCCATAATAATTCCATAATAAAATTTTAAAATGTATTTAATTATTAACCATAATTCCAAAATCAAGCAATTGCTAAATATCACATGATAGATAATGGATAATGATCATCTTCATTAAAAAATTAACTTAACAAATACAACATATATATTTAACTACCCTCTTCACATGATTATGAAAGAAAATCCATTCAATCTAATGGCTATAAAAGAATTTAAGATTAGGTCAAAATTTGGGATGTAACAATATGCATGTTCACATTAGAGGGAATAGAAATCAATTCTATGATAGTTGGAAAATACCCATGAAACTATTTTCTTAAGTTCTCAAAAAGGAATTAAAAATAAATAAATCATGTAATGCTATTTAGGAAAGAAAATAAAGAAACCAAGGAAAGCTGCTCAAAATGCATAATTCCCATAAATTTTCCCGAGAGAGCACATTTGCTCTCTAGAAAATGTATGGACAAATATTAATGTCAAAAAGTAAAATCATAGACTATCCTTTGAAATATCCTCTCTCATATTTTTAAATAGTAATCTATTAAGGAGTAAAATAAATAAAGACACTAAAGTCTTTGTGGCATTTATTTCCCTAATACTTATCATTTATTTTAATGCATTAGTAAGAAAATGGAAGAAGGGGGATGGGACAACACATGGTCCCCACCCCATGCCTTTCCTCCGCCCTCCATATGGTTCACCTAGACCTGTGCTTGGTTGAAGATAGTAAAAAAGGAGTTAATGCAACAAAGGAAAATTAAAACCCCAATCTTACCTTTATTTATGAACCTTTTTTGGAGACCTTTTTCCAACACACTCCACAACCTTGGCATCATGTCATCTTGTAAGATAATGTCAGATTTTATTGGGAAGTGCCTAATGTGCATTGGGATGAGTTTGGGCAAGTGGCCCACTTATCTTGTATAAAGTATAGCCTAGTCATGTAAGTAGGTATTTTTATGATTATTTGGGTTAGTAATAGTTATTACTATTATTGTTCAATAATTTAATTGTGTTTAGGTATTAGTAAATTATATTAAGTGTCATGTGTTATATTTATGAGTTTTAGTTAGAGATTTAAGTTACTAAGTTAAGGGGTAGTGATTGGTTATTAATAGATAGTGATTTTTTAGAAATGATTAGTAATATGTAAAGTAGGAATAATTGAGTTTGGAATTAATGTTAAGTGTTATTATTTTAGAAAGTCACATGTGTAATGAAATTTGTATTAGAGTTATTCTTTTAATTTTATTTAAATATTATATATTGGTAAAGTTGAAAAGGGGCAATGAAGTGCTAGAGAATGGTAATATTAAATAGTGTTAGGAGATTCAAAAGTAGTTTGTATGTTGAATATGAATTAGTGTCATAAGTTTGAATAATGTTAGAATGTATTGTGAAATTATATTATTTTATTAAGGAAAGAATTTTAGTAATATTTTTTAATAATTTAATGTAATTAATTATGGGTTTAACTAATCCAAAATTGTTAAGGTTATAGGTTTGAAGGGTTAATGAAAGAGTCTTATGTAGATAACCTGATAATGGTATATGATTTTATTTTGAAGATGAGATGTATGTTGTAAATGATTTAATAATAAATATTTAATGGTTTTAATTAGCTTTATAGTTTATTTTAATAATTGGAATCAACTATTAAGATATTAGATAAACTTGTGGAAGATATAGAACTAGTTCACCTAGGGGATTGAACCGACACACTAAACAAATAGAAGATGACACTGTAACCCAATATAACTTATGAAATTTCATGAACATAATAATATGAACTAAAAATTGATCAAGTAAGGCTGACCTAATCAAAAAATAGGGTTTAAACCCGAATACACCATGATAGAGGTGTTATCTTGAGATTGTGTCAGAAGGTGGATTATGTGAACCAAACCTCACTCAAACCTAAACAAGTTTAATTGAAAATTATACCAAAGTACTAAGGAAACCTAAACATCCTTGAAACATGATATCATCACTCAATTAGGGTTTAGTCAACCAACCTGGTTAACCTAAACAAGTGGTTCTAGTAGCACTTTGACTTGAGTGTTCCAAACCCATACAGTATGTTGAGATGCCAACTCTGCATCTTAATGAAATGTAAATGAAACTAACTTTTAATCCTTTTTCAAATTCCTATACTATTAGTGTAGCATGTATTAACATAGTGGATTAAATAACTTTAAAAAATAATTTGTTGGTTTATTTTTGCCCCATTTTTTGGGCATGACATGTTATGACTTGAGTCTTAATGACCAATGCATTTTGAGTTGCTTTTCATGTATTTGAATTTAATTATCAATATTTTGTGGTATGGGACACAATTGTGATTTGTGAGTTTTGGGAAGGTAGTCTAGGTGCATGCTATGGGAGTGGCTTGTAATGGGGGTTGAGGAACCAAATTGGTTGTCAGGGTAACTCATTGTAAGTTGTGTAATAAGTGATAACATTGTAGTTAAAATATTTAGATTCACATTAAAAATATAAGTTAGAAATATTGTCTCACCTATGCCTTGAGTGCTTGTATAGGCTAAGGATAGGAATTGGATGATACCTAGTGAGAGATATGACTTGTGTGTGCACATGTATCACTCCTCTTTTCAAATTCCACCGTTGATCATCCACCATCTTCATCTTGATCTCCACCGTCCATACATCTTTAAAAGGGAGAGAGCTTTCCCCCTCAAATCCAATCTTTATTTTGAATATTGTTATGCTGTAGGTTTTCTAACAGGTTTCTTTGGAGCTTTGTGGAGAACTTCTATTTCTTGTCTACATTCTCTCATACCATAGCATTTTAGCTTAGATTCATGTTGCATGTTAGTTTAGCTTCTATTTTGCAATAATCTATCTCACATAGCTTAATATTTAGATTGTAACACTCCCATCCATGCTTAGAATAGCTGCATCTTGCATTTCCATTCTAGTTTAGTCTTCCATCTTGCATTGCATTCTTGAGGAACTCCTTGAGACATTTGCATTCTTGCATCTTGTCTTTGAAACCTCCCATTGCATGGTTTACTAGCAAGAAGAGTATCTCTAAGGCTCATCTAAGAACTTTCTTATTCTTGAAATATACTCTCTTGCAATCCGTGGATAGGGAGCTCTAAGCCGGCATCCAAGCATTCCAAACTCATGGAATCATTTGGATAGAAGGGTTTAGAGTGTGACACATTTCTAGTGTACATTTTTTGGCGCTCACCGTGGGGCATGAATCAAGTTTCTAGCTCCATTTGCTTTCATTTCTTATCTCTAGTTTTTTTATAGTAGAATATTGGATCTAATCAAGTGCTTTTGTAGAATTATCACTTGGGTTTTAAGGCCAACCCATAAGTAGATTGGTTTGAAGGCCAAAAATTTATTTGGTTTAAAGATTTGATCATATCTTTTAAACAACTTGGAGTTTGATTCTGAATTTTTTTTTTAGGTTAATTATGTGTTCAAAATGTTTTAGTTCAATTTTTAGAGCATTTTGATGTGATTTTCGAGAGTTATAATTTTTTCTTTGTTTTTCATACAAAGCCATTTCTGATCGCAAATTAGCTCATTTGTTAGAAAAACTTATATTTTCAAAAATATTTTTGAATTCTAAGAGGGATACTCTCTTTGTGTTTTGACTTTTAAGGTCATATTAGGGAGCAAAAATTTGATTTGATAAATCTGGCCTATTTGACAAAATCAATCTCTAGGGAGCAAATGAAGAGATTTTTTTGAATTTCTTACATTTTTAGAAAGTTCTCTGATTTTTAGTAGGGGTCTCTTCTTTTCATTTCTATTTTTGGATCCGAAATCATAGCAAACAAGTCCAATCTTGTTGACTAGGTCAAAATCAAAGAGTAAAAATGAGAGCATTTGTGATTAACTTGCACTTTCTTTGCATGCACTTGGTTGGAAGATAAATTGGATTTTTGAGGAAACTAACCATTTTTTATTTTAGTTTTTTATGTTATTTCACACTAACTTGTGGTGCTAACAAGTTGTGATTGCAGGTTGCCATCCTTGAGAAAAAAATTGAAACATTGCATAAAAAGAACGCATGTCAAAGCTTCAAATGCACAAGGGCTACTAACGATTGTTTGCAGGGATGCCCAATGCATAAAAACCTAATTTTGCTTGTTCTTTACTTTTACATGTGTGGAATATACTAGTTTTTTATTTTTAGGCACATTAAAACTTATAATTGAGATCTTTTGGTGATAGGAGAGTATGCTCTTCACCCTTGTGGTGAATCAGAAATCTTGACTTATCATTTGATTTCAAGAGTAAGAGGCAACTGAATCTTTTTGGCATGTTTGGGAGAAAATGATTGGAATAGGAGAGTATGCTCTTCACCCTTGTGGTGAATCAGAAATCTTGACTTCCAAAAGTTGATCCACTCTTTGTGTAGTTTAGAATCCTTTAGAGGGCTTGCTCTTGGACAACCAGAGAGGAACGACCCAAGTGGGGACAAGAAGATTACCTGGCTCTTCCAACCCACTATAAACTCAAGGCTATCAAGGACACAAAACCTTGATGGACATAGTGTTTTTCTTTGCCTAGTGTAATCGCTTATGGGATTTCGACCATAGGGAGATCACTAGGCAAGAATGCTTAAGGTACTCTTGTGGTCACGAGATCGGTTACTCATCGCAAGGTGAGGTGTCCCATAATTGGGAGCAAGAGGAACACTATGAACGAAAGCCCTATCTAAACATCCTAAGTTAGTAACTACCATTTTTATCCACTCAACTTCTTGGTGCAAGGATCGATCCTAGTGGACTACCCGGATCACCCCAAGATTTTACACTCACCATATGTTTCCCTTAGTTGTGCTTATGACACTTCTATGACAAAGCCAATATCTCTTGTGGGAAACCACTTGGTGTGAGGCAAAGGAGCATCAAGTGTGGTCCAAGTTGTTGAGCAATGAACCATGACATTTAGGTAGATATTGCTTGATGTGTTCTTGAATGTGCTATACCTGTGAAAATCTATTGAACATACACATGAAGATAGTTCTAGGGATTTCTTTTAAGACCTCACATATGCTTGTATCATGCAAGGTTGCTTTGTCCCTTTCTTGATTGTTTGAAGACTACTTCATGTGTCACTATCTTGCTTGAAAAGAAATTATTTTTGAACATCAAACTTGCTATGCTATCAACTATTGTCAAACTTTGTCAACCAAGTCAAAGCATCAAGCCTTAACATTTTTTTTGTGTTGCTTCCTAAGGGGAGTCTCATCATTTGACTTTGATTTGCTATGTCTCTAGTTCTTGAACATGCTTAAAGTGAATTTTTGGTCTTAGTGCTCTTGGTTTTTTTGTCTTCATGGTCTATGTTTGCTTGCTAGTTATCCTTTTGCTGAAATGGTTTCCTTGATTTCTTGACTACACTCTTGGGTTGGGAAAGTTGTTCACTTGTCACCCTGCTTGCTCTATCTATTTGGATATTTGGGCATCTTGCCTAGCTATTGATTTGAGTCACTAGTGTCATAAGTAACTTGGACACTTTATTGACAAGTCACTTTACTCTATCATTACTATATTGGCAAGTGAATAATCTACCTCTCTAGTTTGGACATCAAGTTATCTTGTGTCACCTTATTAGCTTCCTCTAGTATCCTTCATGCTTGATTATCTATCTATCACTATGGAATTCAAATCTTGTGCTACCAAACCTCAACCAAATCTAGATGATCATGATATCCTCCATGTCACTAAAGAGTTTCAAGATCTATATGTGCAATACAAAGAACTAGAAGAGACAAATGATCTTTCTTACCTTCATCTCTCTAAGCGCATGATAGAAATGAAGTCTAAACTTGAGAAAAAGTTAGAGGAGAAGATTGCATCATTACATGAATCTTCTTTAAGATCTTTACATGCATGTGAGTCACCTTCTTTGAGGTCATCCTCTTCTTATAGGTCTACATGCTCTACTTCAAGACATCAAATGTCTTCATCTTCTAGATCTAAAGACCTCTTTAGAGAACAAGCAAGTGATACCTCCTTTGAGCCTATGCCAAAATTTCATGATGGACCTATCTTTGACCAAGATAATAATGAAGATATGGATGCATTCTATTCACTTGAGAAACAACCAAAGGACTGTAGACATACTTTTGAGAGAAATTTTACTCCCTTGGGGAATTCTTATGATGACATTTTGAGAACACTTCTTGGCACCAAGCTCATCATGTTGCCTAATTCTAGCTCCTATGGAAATTCATTCTTGGATACCTATTGTGCCTATCATCAATCTAATGACCATGCTACTTCTGATTGTATAGAGATGAAACATAAAATCCAAGATCTCATTGATGATGAGATTGTTGATCTTGGAACCTCTAGTGACTCATGTGCTGAGGATACTTCTCTTAAGCAAGATTACATTGATGAACCTATATCTAGTAGTGGCTCCATTACATCTTCCACTTCTTCCAACACTCATGCATCTCCCAACACTTCAAAGCTTTCCAACATGCCTCTATCAAAAAAGGAACCTAATGCTTTCCACATTGACTACGTGTATCCTCAAGGGCTACCTCTAAAAGAAACTCAAGCTAACCTTCACTTGGCTACAAACCTTTTCCATGCTACTAATCCTAAACATCCTCAATCTTCATGCACTACTATGCCTAATACAAACACTACTCCATTCACTCTTCCTTCTCCCTTATCCTTAGCAGTGGCTCCATGTCAAGAGGACTCTCAAAAAGACAAAGCTATAAATGTCAAGAAAGATCAAGATCAAGCACCCTTTTATCTCTTTCAATATTTTTTCCCTCCATATCCTATATCTTGTCCACCTCCTAAGTATGATGAAGATAGCACTTCCATTATCTCCCTTGAGCTTACTGAAAATTATGAGAAAATTTCTCTTCATATGCTATCCAAAGCTACTTGTCAAGATCAAAGCATCCCCTCATGTTCTACTTCTCCACATCCACTTCAAAATTGTGCTCAAGCTTCAAGTGCTTATATTAAAAATGTTGTTCCTATCAAAGGTACTTATGAGTCTATCAATGGCTTTGACCATGTTGCTCATTCTAAAGATGTTGATATCCCTTCCCACTATCCCTTTGCATCTTCCAAATCTATCCTTGGTCCTTATCCATCTAAACTAAAGCATTCAAACCTTTCATCCATATTGGGGCCTTATGTTCCTCCATCTCCTACATTCACTCCTAGCTCATTCCCTAGCTCTCCTATAATACCTCAAGATCAACAAAGACACTCATCCTTGGTGATTTTTCACCCATCTATAAATCTAAACCAGTCATATCATCCTTATTCATCCACAAATTCCAAGTCCTTTGGAAGTGAGAATAAACAAAAGAATCCATTGAAAAAGAAAGATCACTATGTCCCATCTAATCGACATGTGAATGTTAAGAAGGAGAATGCACAAAAGAGACCACAAAGGTCCACTATTAAAAAAGCTAAATCAAAGAAAATATGGGTTCCTAAACCCATTATTGAAGAAATGTGTTTTGAAGTATCCAAAGGAAAATCTAAAGCTATATGGATTCCCAAGTCTCTTTTAAAAGACTTGAATATTGAAAATACTTCAAAGTTGACATTCAAGCTTCCAAAGGCTTCCATTCCATCTTCTTCCAAAAATCTTCCTAAAATTATTCCAAAGCCTTCCACTCCACTTTTTTCCAAATCTCCTCTACCACCTCATACATCTAAACCTCAAGCTACTTCATCCATGATTCCTCCATCATTCCAATACCCTTCATGGTTTGTGTCAATGTTGATCTTGTACAATATTTCAACTACCCTCATGAAATCCTCTAAAGCTTACACTAACTTTCTATACATGAACTCTTATCCTCCATATATTCTTCCTACTACCATTTCCCTTTCATCACCCTATGAACATCTTTGAGCATACCTTTCTATGGTCTTGGCTTATCATGGCTTATCTTTCCTATAGGAGCACTATCTAAATTCAAAAAAAAGAAAAGAAAAAAAAAAAAGCAAATAAAAATAAAAATGAAAATGTGCCTTGGTGAGAACTACTTCTTGTGGCACCTTGGTAGCAAAATTAAAGAGAAATAAATGTGTCCTATGGTGAAAACTACATCTTGTGGTACCTTGGATAAGTACCATGATGAAAACTTGGCAAATAGGTGTCATGTGTAATTCTTCCACCATCCATCTATCCCCTCTCTCTCTTTGATCTTTACAATGTTAAGCTAACTTTTTCATATTGGCTATCTTATCCATGAGATTTTCTATTTGTGCTTTCTCATTCTCTCATAGCCTCCATCTTGAGTTTTATTTTTATTGCTCTATCCCATCACTATCCTATCTAGTTGACCCCTTGGTCTTGATCATAATAAATGAAACATGGTTCTCATAGGTCTCTTGACATGGCTACTATTTTGGACTACATACTTCATGCTATCTCACTTGTTGGCTTCATTGCTTATCCTACATGCTATCTTTCTCATTACTTCCATTGCTTATCCAAAATATGCTTCATATGACTATTTCACCTCTTTCCCTAGCTTGGGTACTCTTGAGGAGTTAGTCCTTGAAGATCACTTTCACTTGCTTCATACTCTTTTTTCATCCATCTTTGCTTATCCACTAGCTCGTTGCTCCATCATATCCTATACCTTGCTAGACATTGGGAGAAAATGATGTGATCTTGCTTGAGAACTAGTGATATCTAAAACCTTCTAAAAAAATCTAAAAAATCATATATGATCCTGAAAAAAATCCTAAAAATCAGAAAATGTCCTGAAAAAAGATCTTCTTAGTGAAAACCTAGCAATAGGCACTTTGATGTATCACCAAAAAAATCAAAAATACAAAAATACAAAAAATTGAAAAAAGTCCTAAAAAAATCTGTCAAGTGGTGAAAACCTAGAAACAGGCGCTACTTGAAATCCTTGCACCTATGTCTATCAGTCTCAATCATCCACTTCGCTACACATTTCCTGGCTTGGAATTGTTTCTTGTCCTCATCTCGAGGGCATAGCTACTTAGCCTATTGAGGTATTCTTGTGCATTAGGGTTTCTTTGACAACTCACAAAATAGTGTTTCTCAACACTACCCCCACCCACTTTGACATCAAGTGTTTTTCAACACTTTATAGATAGTTTACCTACAGTCTCTGATGTCACGATATTTCTCACTATCAGAATCAAGTCTTGAAGAAATGGCCAAGTGACTTACACACACACACACTTTAACACTTAAACAACTGAGCTATGCTAATCTTTATCTACTTTGTGTGATGTCTATGATGATTTCTTTAATATATGTTCCATCCCTAATAGTCTTTCAAGGATGTCATTGACTAGAAGACTGGGGGCATGGGGCATGTTTTCTTGATTTCTGCTGGTGGGTATACTTTGTTTGTCTATAGTGTTGTAAGCATTTGTGCTTGTCCTATTCAACACTTTGACTTATAAATGTATCATCCTTGACTGTTTCGCAAGAGTGCACTTGGGGTTTATCCTAGCACTTATGCCTTGATACAGGTGTAATCTTGCTAAATTAAACTTAGGGAATCTAATCGCGTAGTTATCTTGACTTACATGTCTCTGATGCTTAGATTGGATTTCCACATACCTATCTAATACCAATCATATTCATATCCTCATAGTTATACTAGTGATGGTTGTATGATCTCATGATGTCCCTAATAAATGCTCAATGATGAAATTAAGAGTCTAAATGTTATGCACTTCTTGCTGGTAAACCACTTTTCATATTAGCTTGCATTTTAGGTTTATTTTCTAGCTTAGTCTTGCATTCTTGCATATGGGTAGAGCTCTCTCTTCATCTTTTCATAGACATATCAGCTAACTCCTTTCATATATTTCTTTACTTTCTTCTTGTTCATGTCCTTTACCTTCTTAATCTTTCACTTCATCTCTTTTCTATCTTATCATCACATTATATAAAATTTTGACCTCTTAAATAATTTTGATGTCCTAGATTCATTTTCGAGATCGAAGTCCAAATTCAAGTTCATCTTGATGGTCAACATTGTCTTTTAAAATTCCACCTTCTTCTAAGTAGTTAGCTGACCCTTTGAGGTCTAATCTTTGAATCATCGCTGGGGCATCTTCATTTCTTCATGTCTTCATCATTTCTATGCTTCATATCTACTTCAATTCACCATTTCATGTCTAAAATCACCTTTCTACTCATTTTGACCTAATTTTTATGCTATATTCTTCAAGGTCAACTCTAGTCAAACTAGGGCATTTTATCAGTTTCTTATAGTCATTCTTGGGTTCTAATCATCTATCTATCATCTTGGACATTTCTATATTCTAATTTTCTCATGTCTAGCCAATTTTTGCATCCCCTTACCTCATTTCGATTTCAATCCCGAGGGGGCAGAAATACTCTATTGCTGATTGTTACAGCTATCTATTTCTTAAGAGCATTTATTTGACCTTATCACTTGCTCTTGATCTATTCACTTTGCTAGATGTTAGAATTCTTTTCAGATCCTAACATCATCTTCCTAATGTTCAGTACTACCGCTATCAAGCTGTGCATTTAGGACTTGCTATCTATTTCTGCATTTCACTCTTCAAAATCAGACATCTATATCTACCACTACCTACTTGGCTTCTATTTTCTTTGACATAATGTGTTCCTAGATTGATCACGCATTAGTCAAAAAAGGGCAAATGTAATCACCTAAAAATAGTCATCTAGACTATTAGCCCCCTTCTCAGCATTTTGGCTAAATTAATTTAATCATTTACCTAGACCAGATTGCTAATAATCAATTTATTTGATTATAACCTATAGTTTGACTATGCTATCCTAAGATCATTATTTGATTAAAAGAATATGTCCCCTTTTAATTAAATAAAAGACCCCATTCTTCTAACCCACTTAAAGTGCACACATAAAGTCCTTTTTCTATTTTGCAATTAAAAGAAAAGGCTTTGTGACTTTTGTCTTATATGACAAGTCAACTTATATTCTATTGGTTGACTTGTGTGTGCACATGTATCACTCCTCTTTTCAAATTCCATCGTTGATCATCCACCATCTTCATCTTGATCTCCACCGTCCATACATCTTTAAAAGGGAGAGAGCTTTCCCCCTCAAATCCAATCTTCATTTTGAATATTGTTATGCTGTAGGTTTTCTAACAGGTTTCTTTGGAGCTTTGTGGAGAACTTCTATTTCTTGTCTACATTCTCTCATACCATAGCATTTTAGCTTAGATTCATGTTGCATGTTAGTTTAGCTTCTATTTTGCAATAATCTATCTCACATAGCTTAATATTTGGATTGTAACACTCCCATCCATGCTTAGAATAGCTGCATCTTGCATTTTCATTCTAGTTTCGTCTTCCATCTTGCATTGCATTCTTGAGGAACTCCTTGAGACATTTGCATTCTTGCATCTTGTCTTTGAAACCTCCCATTGCATGGTTTACTAGAAAGAAGAGTATCTCTAAGGCTCATTTGAAAACTTTCTTATTCTTGAAATATACTCTCTTGCACTTCGTGGATAGGGAGCTCTAAGCCAGCATCCAAGCATTCCAAACTCATGGAATCGTTTGGATAGAATGGTTTAGAGTGTGACACAAATCAAGTGTACAGGTATTCTATCTATGCATGTGTTAGGTTGAGGTTCTAGGGTCCAAGGTAACTCAAGTAGTTTGACCATTTGATGACACTCCCTAGTATGTAGCATGAGTATCCTTCATGGTTTTTATGTTTGCCTTTGGTAGTGTACTTATTGGGTGTATTTATTCTGATTTGTTACATATTCAATTGATGTCATTAATTGTTGATGGTTGACTTTTATTGACATTTTTTAGTTATCCATTAGTGGTGTATTTATTTTTGGAGTTAATATTGATTGGGGATTTACTCTCTTTGATGACAATTGTTACCAACTAGTTATTGTGCTTTTGATATTTGACACTTCATTTTAAAATGGTTATTATTTTAGTGTTGTATTGATTTGGTCTCAATACTTGATTTATACTTGGTATTTTTTGTTGACTTTGGTATGTGGTGTTGGCATTGGTTGAGTGTACGTTTGAGTTTGGTTATCTTTCTTTATCAATAGTTTGTGTACCCTTGAGGTAGATTTGGCTATTAGGATTCCTTGTGTAGGATTAATTTTATAATTTAATATATGTATGTGGAATGTACATTATCTCCCCTACATGGTGGGAGTGGGAGCCTGATTAGGTGACCATGCAGTCGGGAGGTGATGACTTCTTACCATTTGGGTCCCCCTTGAATTGGTAGATGTTAAATGTTCGTTGATGTATTTGTATCATTATCATTCTTATTTTTATCTTGGAGATTTATATTCATATGTTGTATCTATGTATTATATATCTTGTATTCTAAGATATTATGGGATGATGTATTATAAATTTTTGTACTTGTATTTATTTTTACATACCCTACAAAATGTGAAATGGATGATTTTATCTAGATGTAATTGATTAAATTAGTTGTTCTTATGTATGAGTGTATGTGATTATGTACATGTTTATTTATTTTATGATTAATTATATTATACTTGAGACTTAAACTATCAATAAAACTTCTTAAATGCGAGTCAACATGAAGGAATTAGTAAGGGATGAAATCTATATTGTAATTGCATATGTGTAAATGTTTTATTTGTGTATATTGCTTTTGAATTATTACTTTGATTTTGTTTAGACTTAAGAAAATAAATATAGTAAACTTTGTAGCACATTAGGTTTATTTATTTTGGGTGGTGTGTGGAGTGTTACACTCATAAATTCAATTTTGGGGCCCAAATATAGGAGTATATAGTGTCTAGGGAATTGTACACCTTGGAATACAATGGCCAGGGAACTCGATGTCATGGACATGCCCAAGTTGAAATGGGAGTTCAAAATAATGTCATGGTGTTAAAAAAGATGTATACTGGAAAGTGGATCAAATATAATTAGAATGTGTTGGCTAACCACTTTTTGCTTGTTTATTTTTGAAAATCAACTTAATATAAATAAATTTGTGCCCTTTGTGGGTGAACCAAACAATAACATAACAAGAGGGTAATCTAAATGGTTCCCTCTAAATTTTAACAAGATACAACACCTTGATTATATTTTCAATGAATTTTTAGTTGAATCTAAATTAGTAAGCACTTTTTACCAAAAATATGTAAATGTGTTTATGTTCATCATATCAATATAACATGGACACATAGTACGCTAAACAATATTTTTATGTTGAATTCAAAGATGCACAGATCTTTCAATCAGAAAGAAAACTCATCCCATAAGATAATTTGCATACATTCTTTAGTGTGTGATCAAGGCAAATGTGAAACATGAAGATGAATAGACTAATTGGAAAATAATTTTAACAAAAAAGATACATTTCACAAACTAAAAAATTCACAGGTTTTAAAGCGTCAATATGCTCAAGATATTAAAAAAAACTTACATTCAGAGATACAAGTTTCCTTTATTTATCATATATTCATAACACCATAATATGACAATAAACATTTTGCTTCAGAATGCATATGTAAGCTATAAACATAGGGAAAACTTGTCCAACCCTTTGTGAATTAGTTGATCAGTTAAATAAAGTCTTTTACATAACTAGATTCAAAAGATGGGTTAATCATTAGTCCACAATTTTCTTTTTGAAAAAGTTTTTAAAGAAATTAATAAAACTTATAAATTTATCCCACCAATACCTAACTCATTATGCTTTAAAAAAAACCCAAATTCTATCTTTCCTCATGCATGCATGAGTCATCATTGGTTTTTTTTGTTGGATTCCTTAGGTTGAGTCAGTTGTCAAATAACCTTCCACTCTACGTAAACTACCATGAACTCCTAGATCACCTTGAAGTTGGGTATATCGATGTGTACTACATGTTGCTTCTAGATGTCTTTTTCCCTTTTGGTCTCCCATATTATGGTGGTATAGTTAGGCAAGTTGTTAGTGCATAACTATAATATGAATTCAATTTGAGATAAAATTGGATAGGTCTCTTGTGGTGACATTATTGGAGTCTTTAACTTTCTCTACTTCCTGCTTCATATCTTGCATGATTGAATATTTGTCTTGATCAACTTCTCCACTCTTAGAGATATACAAAACCCTATTACACCTGAGTTCCTTCAATAGTATTGTGATAAGATCACTCAATTCTATGATGAACTTGGAGTACTCTATTTTCCCTTGTCCAATTATCAAGTTTCTACACTCAATATTCTTTCAGCAATATATTCATCTTACAAATTTTTTCAGTTGGAGTTTAACAATTCCATAATTTTGGACTTCATGGATTTAAGCAATTACATTAATCTACTCACTTTCATCCTTTTCCCAAATAGATGTTTATGTTTCTAAATAATCTATGGATAAGATAGTTTCATCATGGTTTTGTCCACATAGGTTTTTCCTTGTTGAACTATTCTTTGCACCCATTCTTCAAACATAGTAACAATCATTCTACCTCTTTGCACTTTGTCAAGGAAATTTTGGTTGGATAAGGATTTGGGATCGAAGAACTATGGCCCTTGAGCTAGAGGTTGAGGTTATGGCCCACAAATGATAAAAACATACTTAGTCATATACTCTAAATTCTATTCAATCTATTTCTTGTCCCTAACATCCTTCCAAGATCTGCCTAACATCTTCATCATTGTGGCTTTGAATAGATGATTGTCAATTCCCTTATTTATGACTCTCAAATTTAATTTATCTACTTTAAAGTCACTCAATATAATTTATCCCACCTCTTCTATGTTTTTTGGCTGGACAACCTATGCTACTCATCTTCTTGTTCACAGGTGAATTGCCATTTGGATTGTATCCTTTAATTTTTGCACCTTCAACACCATTTCAAGACATTTTTTGACCATGTATTTGATTGGAAATGCAAAAAATACATATTTCCTCTTCTCGATCACTAAGATTTCCAACCATTTTGGAGTGGAATATGGTGGGACAATAGGGGGTTGGAATTGAATTGGTGTATAGCCCATGACACTCAATGGTTGAGATAAATTCGGGGAATCATCCACACCAATGTTCTTTCTAGAAATGGTCTTTTTATCTTGTCCTCTTGAATCTATGTTAACCACTTCTTCCTGAGCTTCAATCCATTCCCCTTTATTCTTATTTCTCAATCTTGACCATGCGACTTGAACAAGAGTGAAAGTGAGCATTGGGTTCACAAGTTCATCCTTAGGGCTTGACTCTTGGGGTTTTCTTTGAACTTCACATGTATTACAAATGTTAACTCTTTTATTATCTTTCTCAAATATGGACTTAGTTTTCTTATGAGTCTTTGAGAGGTCTTTCTCCTTAGTCTTCAGACTTGCATTTCTTTTGTTGTGTAACAATTTTTTAGTCTACCTTATAATAGGTAAATTTTTGGACTCCAGGTCTTTAGGAGTGTCCAATCAATTTATGATACATGAAGATGCCTTGATTAAATATAGATGGGGTCTAGGATATTTACATCTTCCTCTTCAACTCTAGTAATGTTCATTTTTAGGTTGAAACTAACAATTTGGGACAAGGTAAACATTTTTTGTAATCTTTTAAATACTTCTTATTCATTGGCATATTCAACCCAATAGTCTTCTAAGTGTAGAATAGGTCTTTTAAGTTCTTCCTTGTAAACCCCTTATTATTAAAATTCATGTGAGGTTTATAAAATAGAAATAGAAATATGAACAAATCTACCTCTAGATTTAGGGTATCTAATACAATTCTACACTCACACGCAACTAGTTCAATGAGAAAATAAATACCTTCCTTGCTCTTCGGTGAGTATTATTTTGGTGTGAAATGGAAGATGTTGTTTAATAGGGTAAATGTCTCCACTTTCCCTTCAAAGGCATTAAAATGTGTATGGGGACAAGGAGAATTTCCAAGCACTATCCATTTTGAATTTGAATTAGATTAGCAAGACCCAAATAAAGGAAGGGATGCCAATACTGAATTTGAATTCTAAAAAGGACTATGATGCAAGGAAAGGCCCTTTTTCCCATGTGTGATATTTGAATGTGATCATACAAGTGAACTAATTGACTAAGTATGAAATATAATGTGAATTTGAATGTTAAATATATGTAATCAACCTAGTTAAGATATGAAATCATATTTAAATTACAAATGGAAATAAATGATAGAGTATTCACCTTGACATTTATAGAGGAAATTGTTTGTTCTCTCCAAAAAGTGTGGATCTAGGCCTATTTTGTTCATGAGTCCCTAAATAAACAAAAAACCTCGATAAATCTAGAAATCATTTTTCCTACCGAAACTCTGGTGATAGCTCATCCTGAAGGAAAATTGTTTGGACATTGTTCCACAAAGTCACCATGTTCCCGATACCCTTTAACTAGGTTGACCTAACTTTTTTGAATGCTTTTAAAGAGTTATTTCCATAACTAGAACCATAAATTTTCCAACTTTTTCTTTCACATAGTAAATATTGTCATAGAATCATAGATGTAAATGTGTATCAATGAAGAAGACAATGAATTCTTAAATTTAGATCTCCTCCATTAATGACCAACAATATGTTAGATCTTGAGGATGAAATGCTTGCAATGGATCCTTGAAACATTGAGTGGCTTGAATTCTTAATGAAGATTTCCTTGTTTGAATTCTTGAATGCCTTGAGTGTTCATGGATATATCATGATGTCATGATATGATAGAGGGTGTGGATGTAAATATGAAGATCCCAAGCCTCCTTCTATGCAATTTTTTAGGCGGGAAAATAATACAAGATGATTGAGGATCAAAAGAAAATAATTAGAAACCCTGAGGCACTTTGACTTGGGTTGACCTATTTCACAATAGGTTGACAAGGTTGACCTATTCTTGGGGAAGGGATTAGACATAGGTACTAGAGGTCTCCGGGGGAGTGTAGACAAAATCAAGAAAAGCATAAAGACATGGAAAAATGAGAAAATTGAGCACAAGTCCATCCATGGTTCATGAATTTTCTATGATATGAGTGCTAAAAGCTCTTAAATGATGGGTGCTTCCATTTTAAGATGTTACAAGTACATTTTGCTGACATAAGAAAGTGTTTACATAGTTTCACCAAAATGAAGCAATCCAAAGTGTACCTGCGAAAGGCTTCTTTGTATCCTCTAACCCTTATATATGTGAAGTGTGTATAATAACACCCATATCCAACAATGAATTTAATAACTTCATCTGGCAACCTCTAATAAGGAATCCCTACTAGTTCATGCATCAGTTTACCCAAGAACATGTTATTTGTCCTTTTATAATTCATAGTACAATTATTTCTCTATAAATAGGAGTAGTATTTATATATCTTCATCTCCTCTATGAAAGGTTCATGTGATAATCTAGTTCATTCCATAGTACAAGTGTGGATATAAATAAAGTACGAGGTCATGTGAAACCCTCATCTGCCAAAATGACCATTATTGAGATGATCATGTAGTTATTCAATGATAGTGTCTCCCCAATATAATAATTGAGTACCTTGTAGAATAATTTGGATGAAAAAGTGCATCCAATCTTCAAAATTATAGGCATGTTTGGATCCCTTAACCCTATTTAACAAGGCCACAAAATCTTTGACATGGGTTTTCATATGCTTGTGGGTAAGGGGTCTCAATAACCATGGCCCACCTTTGTGTGCTTTAATTAAGCTATTCTTAGATATCATAATTCCATATAGTTTTTTGGTTATGGAAAAACTATGCCCAAGAGGAGAAAAAAATGAATTATAAGTACTCACCCCTTACCAAAATTTTCAAGGTTGTTGTAATAGTCTCTCTATTGATTGTGAGTAACATCCCATTGTCAAGATTCATGGTGCACCTCTCCTTACAGTCATGCATGACTATACACTCTTTCGCCCATTTTGGGCAAATCATTGATATCAGGAAAGTGCAACTTCAATAATTCTATTTTTAACTATGGTGCTCATTGTAGACACCTAAATCTAATTACATCATTTAACTATTCCTATTTAGTCATCTCCTAAGGTACTATTGACCAAGTATTTAATATTTAATTAATTTAATGTCATCCCCTAGTCAATTAATTTATTTAATTAACTACTGTCTAATTGATAAAACCAAATAACAACCGAAAGTCTAATTATCAATTAAATCCCTATTCTTCTATTAGATTAAATAAATGCATAATATTTATTTACTTTAATCCCAAATTCCTCTTTGATTAAATAAATCTTTTCAATCAAATCCTCAACCCCTAACTAACCCTTAACCCAATCCATTCACCCATGCTAACCGATTTAATTAACTAATTAAACCCATTTAATTACCCAACTTGCATTCCTCTAACATGCCACTTGATTCCTAATGCCCCCTCTCATCCAAGCCTAGTCCTTACCCTAGTCATTTGCACAACTTTAAGTATGGATTAAGAAATCTTAAGCCACACCAAAGTCAAACCTCCCATCCCATCTCTTAGCTCTCTTACACTCCCACCTACATGAATTAAGTTCTCTTATAGAGACTTAATGGCTCCTTACACATCCCTTACACTCCCTTACATTACTCTTACACACTCCAACCCCCTCATAACTCCTTTGTCCCCCCACTTTCCCTCAATCTTTCTCATCCTCTCACATCCTCTTTCCTTGTGACACTTGTCACAAGGCTATGGATTTGAGAAAGAACAATCCATGTGCTTCCCTATCTTTTCATCCTAGCCCTCCTTCATCCTCCCTCCATCTTCATCTCCCTTGGCCTATAAATGAAACCCTCTCTCTTCACAATCCATCATCCACTCTTTATGCTAATATTATAGTGCTCTTGTGAAGAATAAAGTCATCCAATACACCCTTATTGTGCTCAAATTCACACCCATCTCACACTTCCATCTCCCATCCATTGAAGGCTTGAGGTAGACTTGAGCACATATCTTCATCACTTGGAAAAATCCTCTTCAACTTGGAGCTACTTGGAGGAGTGAGGTTTGCACTCTTTTTATTTGTTCTTTGTTTCATGTTGAAGGTCTTCTCATAGGTGTTAACCTTGTTGTTTTGTTGAATGCTTTTTCTAACCTTAGTATTACATTGGCAATAACAATCATAGTTGATAAAATCATGATATAATTGATTGTGGGATTACTAACCCTCCTCACAAAATTGTCTAAATCAAAATGGATCCAATTCATGTCTTTGCGCCTCGGGGCACTGCATGCTAAACTAGAGGCATTATAATTTTTTTGGAAAGTTATCCTCATCTTTATTTCCAAAGGATGGTGGAAAAAGCCATAAATTTTATTTTGATGCACATTCTTTAAGATAAAAAGAAAGTAACCAACAACCCACCTCTATAAGCATTTTAAACTTTTCTACCTCTTTTTCCAAGCTTTAATTGTTTGTATGCCCAAGATCTTTTTAGAATATTAAGTAACTAATGTTGGAAAAGTAAACTTATACAACTAAGTAGCATGACATTCAATAATAATAGAACATTAATCACAAGGAGAGGTATTTGTGTGGGTGTGTTTAGTCATAATTGCTTATCACTTCACATGAGGCAACTAGTGAGGTTCAATATTAAAAAATGATGAATGGAATATTTTTTTCCACCTATCATATCACTTACTTCCTTATTTATTTTATTCATGCCTTTTCTCGAGGATTAATTGAACGTATTGAACTACTTGAATTTTTAAAACTAGTTCAATAGTTTCAACATGTTCAATGTGTTCAATGTTCTCAATGCTTTAACATACATTTTGTTCAACAAAACATATGACTAGAAAAGGAAATAGGTGATGGCATTTCCTTTTAACATGAAACTTTAATGTGAGCACAAAGGATGATTTGACTCAATGAATTTCTTGAATTGGTACAATGGGTTTGAGTAGTTCAAGACTTTGTGTACTTAGAAATGGACTAAAATTGATGACATATTTACTGGATAGTTTGAACTAGTTGAACACATCAAACTACTTTAGTGTGTTCAATATGTTTAATATGTTAAGGGTTCTCAATATTTAAAACTTAGTCAATATATAACCTATGAAGATTACAAATGAGTAAATGACTTTGACGCGGCAAACTAAAAAATTTGATAATTTTGGAAGGGCGAGTAACACTAGCTCTGACTAGGGGCTAGGTTTTTTAATAAAAAACTAGGGAACTTAGAATATTTGGTTATGAAAATAATAAATAGGTTTTGAATCTAAATAAAATATTATGAGAGGAACAATGAGATCAAACTAAAATCCTAATCTAACTATATATAAACATGATATACCTATTTTCTAGAACATCTTCATTAACTTCAAATCTTATTCGTTATAGGACAAGGGTAGTGGAGACCCATTAGTATATGCTAGTATGTATGAGTTGGATCCCAATGATTGTTGTATGATGTATGGGCCCTTCCATAGTGAATACAACTTTTTCCAAGATCCTTTTGGTTCCCTTCTTTTGTCCCACAACAATACCTCATCACCTTCCATGCACTAGTAAATTTGGACCTATTTTTTGATGCCTTTTCGTCAAAATTGTACCTACAAAATGTAGAAAACTACCATTGCTAAAATTTGGTCAAACATTTGATGACCAAGACTAGTGTTGATATATCAACAGAAATATCGTCGAGAATTATTTCCATCATTGTCCCATGGCAATGTCAGACAACTGATTTAGAATGTTGAACTATTGATGCCTATGAGAGAGTTTGACAACCAAGATGAATGTCAATATATCAATGAAAAAACTATTGGAAATTATTGCCATCATTGTATCATGGTGGTGTTAGACAACTGGTTTAGAATGTCAAACTATTGATGATTTTGAGAGACGGTTTGATGGGTAGTCGACAACATCAATGACAGGGTGCATCAAAAGAGAGACAACTTGGAGATATGTTGCGACAGATTTGTCATACTTCCAACAACAGTTTCCATCAAACTATAGATGACTTGTATAAATGTTTCAATGGGTTTCCTATATCGTTGATGATAGTTAACATTGAAATAACAATGGTAGTCAGCGTTTAAAAATAAACTAAAAATGTAGGGGCAAGCAAAATTCTATAAAATAATTGATTATGATATAGATCTCACATGTATAGATCTCTTATCGACGTCCTTGTATGAGATTATTGTAGAAGATATGCAGGCCTTCACGAGAAAGAGTACAGGTTAATGCAGAAGAAGTCACATCATATGCTGAAAGGAGTGTTTCTCGTGAATTTAGTCCTTTTGCAATTTTTCTCCACTACTTTTCTGGAAGGTTTCAGTGTCCCGAAAACAAGTTTGACTAAATACCTTGTTGAATCTTAGCTTAAGAGCCAGTGATAGTCAGTTTGTTTCCTTTTTAAAGGAATTGCACTCTTTCTTTTGGCTTAAGAGCCAGTGATAGTTGGTTGGTTTGTTTCCTTTTTAAAGAAATTATGCTCTTTCTTTCTTTTGCTGACTTTATTTTTTTGATGGCATTTCTAGGGATAAGGTGCAAATGTATGCAGGTTGTAGACTTGGCAGAGGCTCCAAAGGAGCAAATTGTGAGACTTTTTAAGCAGGCTAATGATCAAGAGAAAGTTACCATTATTGATCTATTGGGGGTGGATTATTGGTTGGTTGGGCATGTGCATGATGGGAAACTGATTTTTGAGCTTTTTCATCCTATTGTCCAAGTGTTTGGTCACCCAATTTCTATTAATGGTATTATTCGTAAAATGTTGGCAGGAGATATTTGTGAGACTATATCTATTGCAATGGAACTTATTGATAAAATATTATCATGTCACATGATTCTGAGTTTATTTTGTATAGAAGAGGCAAGTAAGAAAAAATTGATGAAAAAAGCTTGGAAGGTGTTTCAAAAATGTGTGGTGGAGGAGTTTGACATGAGCAAGTTTGAAGCTTTTTGTTCTTCGAACGAGAACCTATTCCCATTAGAAGTGTTAGACAGGCTTATCTCTATTGGCAATGGGATAGGTTATCTGTTTCATTAAGGTAGTAGGATGGGTTTGTTTGTTGAAGTGGTTTTGTATTGGAGAGAATTCTCCTTCTTTTGATGTAATCCTTTTCTTAGTAATATAAATATTAAACTAAAGAAAAGCAATAATATCTCTATGATATGATTATATAGATTAATTTGATCTTAAAATATTTCAGACATAATATGGAT
Organism: Cupressus sempervirens; assembly: GCA_028749045.1. Taxonomy (NCBI): domain Eukaryota; kingdom Viridiplantae; phylum Streptophyta; class Pinopsida; order Cupressales; family Cupressaceae; genus Cupressus; species Cupressus sempervirens. The sequence goes on along the minus strand of CM053788.1, from coordinate 288,977,620 downwards.
ATATGGTACAGATAAGTTTCTAGAAAATTTTAATACTCACAAGCCATAGACGAAGCATTGGAACAAATTTTACGTAAAATTTACATTAACGTTATATTTCATCTCTTTTCTAACATTATTTCTTGTTTGGTGCAACTAACTGAACAAATATTGTAATATTCCTTTATTTTATTAATCAATAAGTAAGATGTGCAATTAACTTCTAACCATTGTGAAAATTTGAAATATACTTGTTTTATTTAAGGCTGGTGAAATCAACAAAATAATTCATAGCAAGACAATTAGACTTCCTATGTGAATACAATATATATTTTTATTGAATCGGATACAATGACATTGAAATTTAGCCACCTTTATATTGGATCCCAATGAACAAAAGCTTATACTTACAGATGATCCATAGTTTTGAATGAGGAATAGGTGGTCACTATATTGGCCTTTGGCATACTTAAGATGATTGAATATAACATTGGGTGGTATTATAGAAGATTAAATTCACCAAAAAATCATTTTGCATCTCTGCAAAAAATTGATAGGAAAAAGAAAGCACTATCAACAAATCAACTCCAAATCACACCATGGTCAACTAAACCTGAATCAATAGTCAAATATCAAATAAACTATTCCCTAAGTGAATAGTCAAATATCAAATAAACTAAACCTAAATGAATAGTCTTTGCTATAGCATTGTTATTGATTTACATTTTGTTAATGTCTTGAATGCAACTGCTTGATACTTGAGTTGCCAATGCTTCAATGGCTTAGTCATCCTCAATTTGTTCCAATGGCATTCACCAACATACTCTACCTTCATTTTCATGGCCATTTCATCTCCCTAATTTAGGAACTTCATTTACTTTCCTACAACATGATTACTAATCACAACAATATCAAAATGAACTAGTTGTTGCACCAACCAAAAATATTGGAAACTCTCTTGTTGTTCTTAATCAATCATGTGCATTGAGATATGGAACAAACAACCAAATGGAAACTATATGCTGTGTTGGAAATGCTCAAAAATCTAATATGATGCATTCATAATGGGTCGATTTAGCTGGAAAGATCCCACAACCTCAATCTCAAATAATATTAATAAGATCTGCTTGCGACATAATACTACAAAGTGCTACAAGTGTAGAATATTTCTTAAATGCCATACAAAAAAAAACATCAGAGCTTCATAAACATTTATTGCACATTAATCTATTAATCACCCAAGATCATATTGATGTTGATAACTTTAATTTTGGCATAGAAAATACAAATAGATTCAAGGTATTAATGAACTCACCACTTGATATCTATGAAGTAAACATTATACCTATAAGGTGTGACTAATTTTTTAGTAAACTTAGAAGATTAATATAGCTTAATATTGGCAATCAAATACTTTCTCTTTCTTGGTGGACAAGTGTGATACACAATCTCTTGTGTAAGTATCATGTTGGAGAATTTAAAGTTTGAGCATCCCCATGATCTACAATAATGACAATAATGCATGTGAGAGTCAATAATGACATGACACAAAAATAAGTTGCAACTAAAATGCTTTTAAAGGGTTTAGTTTGAGCTTTACTTGGTTTCGAGAATCCTTTCATATTCTTTGCCAACCACATGAAGGTGGAAGCTCATTTGGCCTCCCCCCCCCCCCCCCCCCCTAATCACTCTAAATTCCCCATTAACAACTAAGTAAATATTTCATTCATTCATTTTAGAAGTATATCATTGAATCATTATAATCACATAACATACATATAAACATTCATCAATAATTTGTGAACATGATAATCACATAACAAGATTCAATAATATGACATAAAATTCATCAATATTCATAAAAATACATCAACATTCATCATCAATAAGTAACATTCATAAAAATCCATTAATAAGCAACATTCATAAATATCCATGAACACATTTATCATCAAACAAGGTTTTTAACATTCATTTCTTCATTTCTTTTTTCTTTTTTTGAAGATATAGACTAATAGGCACATCCTAACTATCTTTGGCATCCTGTGGCTATTGTGGTTCTGGTCTTACAAGATGAGGCTTCCTCTTCTTTCGTCGAGGACAAGGCTAATGCGCCCCTACAATAAGAAATAAATGGGTTTAATTCTAAACTTTTTTTTAATTTTATAAGTATTTTATTAATCTAAAGAACATAACAGGGATTTTTCTTTACCTAATATTAGCACATCATCTACTATCACATTCTGTTCAACCGCAACCTCAACATGCTATACACTAACACCATGCTCTGCATACTGAAAAAATATCACATAAAGGTTACAACAAATGCAATTTTAAGATGTTAAATTTTATTAATGATTACATGATTAATTTTCAATAGAAATTGAATATGTACTTGTATCATTGTGATGCACATAAAGGTCTTCATCATGTGTAGGATCCGTGCCTTTGTCATCACGAGTAAGATCTATGATGGGAGTAGTAGGCTACAGTGAAATGTCATGCACGCTTTGTTATCACTATTCAAAATTAACATCATATAGATTATTTGTCATGAAGTTCTCAATTACTATTATTATTCATTTGGCCTATTTATTTGTGTGTCAATCGCTAGATAAGAATCTTCTACACCTGTTTGGCCACTATAATCTATGCGGTGGCGGGCAACCACTACTTTGTAGCCTTGCTTGAAGCCAGTTTCTTTGTCTTCTTCTGTTGGCACTAGATTAAATTCAATGCCCTGCATTTTTTGGCATAATATCATCAATAATTAATGTATTGCTTATTTATAATTTTATATTAAAAATTTGATATGAAATTTCATTTACTGCTACTTACAAGGTGTGAGCGAATTTTCATATATCCACCAGAGCCAAGATGGTGTTGACCAACCTTCTCTTTTTGAGAATGTGTCCTGCAACCTATATATGTAAACTTTTAGGTTATATAAATCCACAATCACACTTCTAGGAATATGTTAGATTATATAAATCCACAAATGAATTAAGCATGTTTGATATGCAAATTGTGGGAGGTGATGTTTTGTCAAAGTGTGATGTGCGATGAGACATAAAGGTGACCTTGCTTGTACTATGCAACATCATGAGTGTTGGTGATCCAATTGAAAACATTGACTACCAATGAAGACATTAATACATGAATTTGACAATTTTTTACATAGAGATTCTGATCATAGAGTTAGGAGGTTTTTGTTTCAGTGATATCAGATGAAGTTGTGGTGTAATTTTTTTTTGACAAAAATTGATAATGATTTGTGCCATAAAGCATCTTCCTACTGAAATGCTCATGTAAAAACAAGAGGCATGATCTACTAAATTTATGCAAGGCTGAGCAGTCTTGGTTTGAAATTTTAAGCTCGAGATAGCCTCCAACAATTCATTAGCATTTTATAACTCCAAGTAGGTGTGGTGCGTGGATGTGAGAAAAGCTATAGGTAAAATCTAGAGCTGGTGAGAAGCAATGCTCTTTGCATAAATAAAATACATAAATTAAGGATTTTTGAATGTTGCTTACAGAAGAAAGTTAAATTTGTGTTGCTAAAAGGGAATCCATAGTGGGACATTTGGAGTTTCCAATTTTTGAGTTTTCCAATGGTGATGCATGTGCAATGAGTTAGTGTAAAGTTTAATGTGTATGGATTAGAGAGATGTTTTTAGCTAGTTCCTGAACATTGATGAAGGAAATTCTAAGTTTTTCCTTAAAAAAATATGTTAATGGCTTCCATCACTTCACATTGGGATGAGCCAATAGTATGTTGAAAAGAGAAAGACAAAACATGATAATGCAATACCTTCAAAATGATTTGTAGTTGTGGTAGAAAATGCGTCACATTGAAGTTTTCTCTGACCTCCTCCCATTTTATTTTCATATGTTCATCATGACACTTCTTTTAGGAAAATGCACTAACCTTCTTATAAATAACATGTAATTGGAAAAAGGCCTCACTACTCACTGTTAGATAGTAAATATTGTGCAAATTCAGAATGAAGAATATATTGATTGTATGATTCTCACTGTATGGGGATTAGGGAAGGTGTTAATTATTTCTTAGTTGTCTTGATTGTTATCTCATGGGTTTGAATCATAACCATCACTCCTTTTGAAGAGGTGACCATGAATCAACATGTTAACTATTGTTTCAAGCATAAACAATGAATCAACATTCTTGAAAAAAATGTGACTGAAGTTTATGAGAGACATACCTATTTTTTTGGCCGGTGGGTTGATTCCTTTATCCATTAGTCTCTTCTCTTTTTCATCTTCAATGATTTCATTCCACTCTAGCTGTGGCACCATAGGAGGATGCTCGTACTTTGGGTTGAGCTTTGGAGCCCTTCTATACTAGTCTCTCACAGTCTTTAGATGTTTGCAAGCTTTTTTTAGAAGTTAGGCTCTATTCAAAATATTTTTGACCAAAGAAATCCTCCATAGTATTTATGAGATGATGTTTTAATTTAGGGGCATGGTCAGTCCAACTTTTAACAAAAAAAAAAATTGTTAGATAAAAAATTAGTTCAAGGATGAACGGAAAAATGTAGCAACCAATTATATCAAGCTACATACCTTTTACATAATGTGGGCCCAAATATTTTCAATTTTAAATCATAAAAAGTTTCATAAAAAAAGATCGTTTCCTGTAAAATCATCACCACATCATTAGTTGAAAATGAGTTATGAATAAGTAAACTACAATTACACTCTAAATAATTATAATTTTAAAGCTTAGGCAATTTTAAGGGAATCATATCTTTCTTGGCCATCAACAGTGATACCTCCAACAATCTAGTATGAGTAACACAGGCTTCTCTAGGAAAATCTGGTGAATTATCAACAGTATTGGTATCAAGTGTACCTATCACATAACAACGTTAATCAATGTCATAATATACTTAAATGAACAAGAAAGTATAAATATTATCATATTTAACACATAAAAAAATGTAGCAAAGAAAGGATTTACCATCTCTAATTACAACAAGTGTGGATGTTTGCATGCTCCTTGTTGCTGATCCTGTAGTTGACAATCTCAAAGTATTGGTTGGCCTCATGGAAGTAGGCCTATGGAAATCATCAACACCTAAAAAATAATTATATAGAATTTAATAGTAGATAATAAATAATAATGGCATCATTATTGGGATAAACTCTCCACCCACAAGTTGTTCCAAATAAATATTATCAAGTCGAGGGTAAGCATTATACCACTATAAGTGAAACTAGTCCTATAGTGTGCAATATATTAGGAGAAATAGGTCATCATATCACAATAAGCAATAATAATAACAATGTCATTGCTATCAGGAAAAACTCTCCACCCATGAGTCATTCCAAATAAATATTTTGATGTTTAAGGATCAAAATCAGATACAACAATAACATCATTAATTTCTACCAATCTCATTAGTTGCAGCTACCAATTAGAACAACCACCAAACTCATTAGTTCCATAGTTCAAATTAAAGATCATCCTTGCATAATTGTTATTAGTCATATCAGAAACAACATAGATAATCTTAACATTGTTGCATTGGACTAAGTGCATATGTATAGACCAAAATCATCTTACATATAACAAATTGTTGTATCAGAGATAGCAGTGGCATTGTTCTCATATATAATATCAATTGTATAACATAAGAACAATCATTTAAAAGTGGTATCATAGACTATTTTTCTTACATCAATCATTATCAAGTTTAAGTGTTACTTGATACTTTAAGGAAAGAAGTCTCTTGCAATTGAGTTTTCTAAGTTATTTGTACCTATTTCCTAAATTTTAATAAAAGGAGACATTACATCAGGGGCATTATCAATGAGGAGGAACACAGATATCAAAGCTATACATAGAAAATTTTAGAGGCATATTTTATGACAATGAGAATGGAATCATATCAGAGGCAATGATAGAAAGTTTCAGACTGATTATTATGTACAACACAAATATCAAAATCATATTACCACAAGCTCATGGACATGGAATTGGTCAAGAGGATATACATTTAAGACTATATTAGATGATTGAGAATTGAAATCACATACCTATAGGACATACACTGGTACCCTCATTAGGTGGAAGAACTCAGTGTGGTCTCAAAAAATCTTGTAACAAAACATACATATTGTGGTTCATGATCCATAATTAGTATAAAACATAAAGCTTTAAAACATAAAGCTTTATTGAACTATTGTCATAGAAAAAGACTCATTGTTTCTTACTTCCAGATAGCATGCTCTACGACACAATTCAATTTTTGTGGCCTCTTTTTCTTCTGTTGGATGTGCATCCATGACAAGCCCAAGAATTTGTAGTTGAGATACTTCAAGGTCTTTTTACATAGGCTAATTGGGTCACTACTATATACGATGTCATCATCACATAATGCAGTGGTTGCCATATCAACAAGTAATTTCTCTTGTGCAATTTTTTCCTTTCCATTTCCCTATGAATCAAATTGTGACAAAAAAATCAGTAAAACAATCAAAACAAGTCCAAAACCTTCATGAAAGTAACATAATAATCTGACATTTTGTAAAATTAAAATTGCATTAATTTTTATACTGAAGGTTTATCTACACTAGAGAAGGGGTGGGAGAAACAACCCTACCACTATCATTTGATGGCTCAGCCATGTTGCTCTGTGACAAAGAATATATATAAAAACATCACCATAATCAAAGGAATAGTCCACTTAGCAAAAATAACTTATTATTAAAATGGTATATTGTATATTAGAGTTCTAATTGGAAGTAACTAGTTTAATTTTACACATATAGTACTTACAAGTCCCATGATAGTAACTTTCTTTGTATCTATGTGATTCAAATTGTAATCTATTAGCAACTCTTCCCCTAAACTTATTGATTTTATCGCACATACAAAAACATGATTTCCCTCACTCGCCTTGAAAATGTAATTGGGTCACTTTTTAGTTGACCTAGGATGTGTACTATTTATAAAACCTATAGTGTTCCCTATTTCTTTTGGCCTTCCATCAATGTACACAACAAGCCTTTTACTTTGATCGTTTTCTTTTCATTGTAGATAATTTGCTAACAGTGCATACCTATGCATACTTTTTTTTATTGAACTATCTCCATATAGTTTTTGTAATTGTAACAAGGTCCTACATACTCCATCAATTCAACATCCTTGTTATAGCTGACCTTTATGCCATTGATAAAAAATATGCCCAAACCATGTAATGATGATGGAGCTATGTGATATATCCTCTCATTAACACAAAAATTAGTGTTAATTGGAGGTAATTCCTTGGGTACCCATTCTTTCTCAAGATGTGTGTACCTCAAGGGAACCTTCATGTCACCCTTTGTCTCATCATCATAAGAACATGACCCCCCTTGAGCAAGGAAAAATTGCATGTGTTTGTTGAATTTTCTTCTAATCTTTTTCCCTCTAGTTTGTCTCTCTTTTGTAGACCTACTACATGTCTCACTGTCCTTTTCTATTCCTACATTTCCCTCACTTGAGGAAGACAAATCTGACATATACCTATTTGGTGGTACCTGGAGCCCATCAAATGAGAGATATAGTTGAAGGAATGAAATATTAGGATATAAAATGAGGCTAATATTGATAAATTTTTCCTAAAGTTAATATCGAAGGTAAAGAGAAAGCAAGCATGTAATTAACTTATACCTCGCAATCCATGTCACTTTGTACGATCCTCGTTAAAGGGGTATAGTTTCCTGCATATGTAAATCATTTGTCTTAAGTTAGTTAGAAATTACATGATACTTATGCTACAAATTATGCATACAACATAACATGAACAATATGCATACATCACAAAAACTTAACATTGTATATTTTTCAATTGGTTCCATCTACAAAAAACATATTATATGTAATCAAAACCTAATACATTTCCATTGATAATGTCATTGATCATCTTCTTCATCCATCTCATCATCATGAACATCATCATTATCACCCTCATCATCCAAATCGTTAGAATGACCATTGTCAACATCATGATCTTCACTATGACCATTGTCATTGTCATCGTCATCATCACCTTCTCCACCATCATCATCATCAATGCCATCACCATCATCATGAATATATTCATCATCATCATCATCCTCATCTCCTTCTTCATCTTCACCATCATCAGCACCATCATCTCCTCCTTCATCTTCGCCATCATCATCATCTCCTCCTTCATCTTCTTCTTCAATCACATTATACTTTACTAGTCTTCCTCTTGGATTGTGTCTATAGAAAAATGACCAACCCAATTTATGCGGAATGCCAAAGTAAAACACTTGCTCAGATTGGCTTGGAGGAACATAGGGCTCATTTCCAACTAGCTCAAATGACCTTGTATTAATCATTGTAAATCTATTATCATGTTCAATAATATTTCTATCAGGATCATTTTGTTTCAGTCATAGCTTGTACCATTTGGCACTGAATAGAACTTGTTTGAAGGAATTAAAGTCACACTCAATTATATCATCCAAAACTCCATAATATCTATTTTATGATTGTTGAAGATGCATGTCATTTCTAGATGAAATATTGATGGCCTTGAACATTTTAGTTATCCCATAATCATAAGTTCTCTTAGTCTCATCTATATTTTTTATGCAAAATTTGCGTTCATTGTAGCACATAGCTCTGTGGTGCTTGACTTATTATTTTTCAAACATGTCAAAATTATGCACCATCCTTTATTTGCTATTAATCAAATGCGTCATGATAGATTAACTTATAAATTACCATCAACATAACATTGGAATCTCCATTACAATGAGCTTCTTTAACCAATGAAGCAACACCTTCCCATGTTAATGAGTGACCATTTTGTTGAGATCATTCAATCCATAACATCATCCAATCAAGATTGTTTTCAATATACAAATGAAGTGCATCACATTCACAAGAAATTGTATAAAATAAGTAGATCAGTTAGAAATAATTTATATTGATGATAGATAATAATTAATGAACTACAATAACATCTTATAGTTACCTCTCACTTTCCTCAATCTACCTTTCCCCATCAAGTACTTCCCTATTTATTCATGGAGTTGGGATCCCACATGCGATCTACATAGATCTTTGATGCAAACTTTTGAAGATATTCAGTAATGTAAACCATGGTCTGGTAGACCATATATCCATCAACCATGGAACCCTTAGGATGTTCTGTCTTTTGAACCAATCCCTTCAAGAATTTTAAGTGCCTCTCAACCATCCACATTGACCTAGTTGGTATAGGTCCACACAATTTGATCTCCTCAACTAGATGTATGAGGGTAGTGTTCTTATGCATTGAAAAAAGTTGAAGGTAGACACTTTTGCATCTCACACAAAAGCTGAGGAATTTTTCTCTTCCATTGCTTTATGTCCTTTTTATCAATTTCTTTAGATGACAACCACCTAGAGGATATTCATCACACAAAAATATATTAACAAGACTAATAACACTTCTATACAACAAATCTAGCAAATAACACTTCTAACCTCATGTATTTCCCAAGATCATATATAATGTGTTTGACACTCATGTTGTTGAAATTGTGTGAGAGAGATAGAGGTAGAATGTATTGCAATAATAATAAAATGATCTTTTCAATATATTATAAAATAAAACAATCAAAAGTACATGATATTTTTAATCACGACTTACCTTGATGACGTTATGCCAATCATGCATTTTCAACCCTGGCCCAAATCACCTTTCTTTTATATAAGACTACTTATGTTTACAACAAATCCTATGAGAAATTTAGTTTTTTTAATGACTTCACTTATGGCATCAGTTTGTTGCTACGTTAATAACCAAGGAATGGTGCTCGTATTAATCTAGTTTCTATCTCTATTTGATTCAATAAAAAACTTCAATGCATGATTGGATTCATCAATGTCACTTTTGACCAATTTTTCTTTGTCGCACCTTCCATCCAATATTTTCCATAGTGTCTCTATTACATTCTTTCCAATATGCATAAAATCAAACAAATGCATGAGTGGGAGGTGCTTGTAGCATGAAAACCTACTAAATTGTCTAGGATAGCTTTTAAGTCCTTTTGGAAGTTTCTCATCGATGCCTTGATGATCTTCATGAAAATCAATTATATCATTAGTAAACAAAAGATAGTATCCAAATTTTAATTTCATATAAAAACTTGCATTAGATGGAATAACATTACCTCGACGATTCATTCTATTGTATTCCAACTTCCACATGTGAGGTATCATTCTTCATGGCTTTGATGTTGTCTCTTCTTTCCCATTGAAAAGATGTTTTTTGAAAATTTGATACTTATGATTTTTGTGGACAAATTGTCTATGCTCATCGAACACCTACTTTCCTAAACTTTTTGAATGGTGAGATTTCATCTTTGGACCACAAATTGGACATGCAAATTTTCCCTTTGTCTAAAGACCTACAAGATCGTGTATAATTGGATGACATGTATAATATAAGATTCATATTTACAATTATCACACGTAACTGAAACATACAATGAAAAATATGCGTTAATGGTTTTACATACTAGAAAAATGTGTTAGTTTAGGGGCATCATGTATAGTCCATACAAGCATTGCACATAATTGAAATTACCTTTCACTAATTGGTCTAGAGATGTTGTACACTATGGTCCCATTCCATAACTCCAAAATTCATCAATCAAGGGCTCAATATATACATTCATATCTTTCACTTGGTACTTACATAATTGAATGAACATAAACAAAAAAAAAAAAAATTATTACGACCATTTCGATATTACGTTTATAAATTAATTTAAATGACTATTAAATGTAAAAATGCCTGGTATAATCATTTCCATCATTATGTGCTCCCTCTTTACAAACATCCAAGGAGGAATTCTATTGTTAATAACAAAAATAGGTCAGACCAAGTAAATAGATCTCATCTCTCCAAATGGATTAACATTGTCTACTACTGATACAAGCTAGCCACCTATCTTCTATGTCCTTAAATGAAAAACTATCTATAGGAATTCACATAATGTCATCTTGACTTCTATTACATGCATGGTAATCCATAAATTTTGCCAAGCTAATACACCTAAATAATTGTTGCAGATGTGGAATAATGGGAACGTACTGAAGAACCTTGGGAGGCACTTTTTTCATTATTTTATCTAATCAATATCTACTAATGTGACAATCAGGGCATTCTATTGCAAATCCATGTTGTTTATGGTACATAATATGATCATTGGGACATGCATGTATTGTTTGATACTCCATTCTAATATCTTTCATAATGGTCGATAATTCTTGATAAGAGCAAGGTAGAATGTTTGATGGTGGTAACAAAAACTCACCTATCAACCTATGAAAAAAAATTGATATTAATATAAAGAACATTAATGGTACGCTAACATAGAAGATGAAAAAATGATACTATACCTTAGCATACATGAGGTTGCTACATTGGATATACCATTAATAACCTTGAAGTTTACTAGCAACAATACAATGGAAAAAAGTGTTGTTTGGGAGCCTTGGTACAAGGGCTCATATGTCTTTTAAATTACAGGTATATCAAGGTTGTTTTCATCATCATCATTAGATGCATGACTATCATCATCTTCATGATCTTCATCAACTGCACCAGTAACATCTTCTTCAATCCTGTTCTCTAGTAGATTATTAGTTGCACCAATACCAACATATTCAATTATGTTCTCTACCTCATGATCATCTTCTTCCATGGGAGCATTACCTTCTGCTTTGATATTCACACCTCCATGTTCCACCAGTTCAAAATTCACATTCACCAAAGGATGAAAATCCTTTCCCTTTTCAATGTGATCGTGTTGCCTACAATGTTTCTAAGTTTTTATGATTAGAATTCTTTGATTATTTAAGCCCTTGCATTTTTTGAAAGGACAATAACATTTTCCATCACTGTTTATTTTGAACTGAGACCACATTCTAACAATTGTTGCTTTATTTTGTTCTGGGTCCATATTATTAGGCATGGACTTTCTTTAGAAGCAAATATTTGGGCTATAAAATTATAAGAAATATAAACATACAAGCATTAGTAGTTTGTTGTATATAATCGATAATAATAAAATAATAAAATATTACTATCTCTTTAGTATAGATGGCATCTAAACAAATCAAATCAATTATACAATATAAATATTTGCATTTTTTTTTAACAATATAGCATTAGCATTGATTCTAGACTTCATTCAACTTGGTAGAAAGCTTTTTGAACTATTACATCCATGAGGTAAGGCAGGAGAAAGTGCATACCACATTGTGATGATCCATGCTACCTAACTATGTCCAAGGTGTCTGCACATTGGAGGCATACTTTGCCTACCAGGGTGCCTACATACCTGTATACATGGGATCAAGACCCTTAAACTACTCACTCTAACAAATATGTAGTTCTAGTTTCTAATTTTTTTGACATAGTTTTATTCCTATAACCACTAGTGAGCTTTACTCACCTAATATAGCTCTTTGCCATCATACACCCACTCAGGTGAATTAGGTGGTTTTCTATAATTACAATCCTATAATATGCTAGTGCAACCTTTCTGTTGTAGTTTATAGTTAATGTAAGGTTAACCTATATACATCCTGACTCACTCCTTATATCATTATATTTTAAAGCTTGTGACAATAATCAATGGGTCTAAATAGAGCAGTCAAGTTAATGCTAGCTAGGAACATCTGATTGTTCATTTTATTGTACCTAATCTAATGACAGTTCTATAGGAATTTGTAATCAACCCAGCTAATCAACAACTAGACCAATTGACTTATATACATCCTAACTCATTCCTTATATAGTTATGTTTAAAAGCTTGTGGTCATGCTACCTATTGTGTGAGTTTTATTGTTTATATACATACATACATGCATGCATGCACACGCACACACACACACACACACACACACACACACACACACATACATACATACATGCATGCATGCACACGCACACACACACACACACACACACACACACACACACACACACACACACACACACACACACACACACATATACATATGTTTATATATGTATATACATATATGCATACATACATATACATCAATCAAAAGGGCACAACAACAAAATCCTAGATCTTGGTGCAGGGACCCTAGGTCCTAAATAAGGTGGTCAAACACTAGGTAGGATAGTATAGAAAGTGATCAATAAGCATCCAAGTTGACACAAGATAGTTTAGGCAATCTCAATCATTCATTTAGGCAAGTTTTTTACATGTTGTAATAAGGTTATAAGAAAGTCAAATGTTGGTCAACAATTGGTCAAACATTGTGAGTTGACCAAAATCTCCATTTTTATGTTTTATAATCTTTTTGCATATTGTGGTATAGTTTTGAAGGCATGTAGAGTCTTTTATTTGAATTTTGTCTAAAAATTGTAATAAAATTTATCATGCAACTTTTTGCAATCTGGAAGTGTAATAGTCAAATCATTATTTTGATAGAACATGGAAGGATGAAGTTGTAAGGTCAAGATTTGTGAATTATAAATTGATTATCTTCAACCTAGTCTGGGGTTGGAATAGTACTGTATAAATTTGGAATGAAATAACAATCCTTTTGGTGGGAAAATTCTTACTCTTGTTGATTTAGTCTTCATCTCACCATAACATATGCATACATGAATACATGCATACATATAAATATACAAATACATACATACATACATATACATGCATACATATATATACAGATACATACATACATACATTTGCATATGTAATTTTATCACCTCATTTAACTAACTTTATTTTTAAATGAAAATTTAGGAACTAAAATATCAGAATATTACAAAGGAATCATGGAGGAAAGTCCAAATTAGGACCAATATCTGTAGTCTAATAGGTTCAATTAATTAAAACTAAGATGCAAAATAAAATCTTGCGGTTCAACGCATAGCTAAATTTATGTCCGACCTTTTGAAAGTGATTTGGGGTAGACCAATTTGATGAGAGAGAATCAAAGAGAGGAAGAGAAAGAGATCCTTCTTCAATTGGTGGTATTTTGGTTTATGCAGTGGTTTATTTGTATTGGCTCTTGTGATCATGTGTATTCAAGAAAATGTTGAGTGGGGTTTTGGTGTTGCTCTCCCAGTTGTAGCCATGGCTATTGCTCTTACTCTATTCCTCTTCAGAAAAAAGGTGTACCAACATAAAATACCTTGTACCAATCTACTAACTCAAATTGTTCAAGTTTTTGTTGCAGCAATTTGCAAGTGGAATGTATATGGTCATTCTAAAGAAGGCTATTTACATGGTATTCAAGGATTAAAGGATGATATCATACCAATATAAGCTTGATATCAATATATCATATCATATTTTTTTGTCAAGTTTATTTGCAAATTTCTCATATCAATATAAGCTTGATATCATGAGTACAACCATGAGTTTTTAAGCTTTATATCTTGAGTGATGCAAAATTAGATGAAGCCCTTCATAGATGTCAACCAAGTGTAGATGCAATCAAGGGACGACAAAGATCAGAATAGGTGCCAGATATGTATTCCAGTAAGAGTAATGTGCACTCAACATGATACTAAGTAGCATTTTTGATTGAAAAGCATACTTAGATTAGATGTGAGATACTCTAATATATTCAAAGAATGGATCCATTCTCATTTGCAATTCCTTATTACTTATGCCCAGTTGATTTCATCCTATTGTTATCCCAAAAGACATGAGTAAAGTATGAGAATTGTTGGAATACTTTAAATAACTGAGAGGGGAGGTGAATCAATTATCCAAGGTCTAGATGTATAATAAAACTTTTCACAACTTAGTGAACCCATAAAACATTTATACTCATGCATGCATCCATAAGATTATGCAATCACTTAAAACTTGTAGGTTATTTTCAAATCAACTTGCAAAAATGTAAACATGAAACATAACAAATTCATCAACACACTTGACACAATGATTTCAATGGAAACCCAATTTAGGAAAAACCACCAGTAACATGCTACTCTTTTCACTCTTATAAAGTGATGCCCTATGAAAGGCCAACCCTGTTAAAGGTTACAATACACACTATTAAATGTGACACTGTTAAAGGATTTCAATCACCCGGTTAGGAGTGAGCCTTGTTAGAGGACTTTAGACCATTCACTTTGAATGTCACCCGGTTAAAGGATTTACAAATGACTATTAGGTCAACCTTAATCCAAAGGATTTACCCTAGATTAATACAATTGTTAGAGAGTAACAGTAAGGCTTTGATCTAATACAACTTACAACTTCATTTGTAGATTACAAATCATTGTTTAGTCCTCAATTCTTTTTGGCCTTCATACTTTGTAGCTCTGATGGCTTGTTCATGCTTGAAGCGTTCATCTCCTTAAGCCTTCTTGCTTAACATGCCATTATAGATTCTTCTCTTAGGTCACCTGATGAAGCAAAACCCTTGATTTCTTGTCTTCCTTAGGTTCTTGCACATGACAACCTTGCTTCATGGCCAACCATTCCTATAAATAGGAAATTAAGATCTTTTTGCTGCTCATTCTCCATCATCCAATTTAGGGTTTGGATGGATTAGGTAGGATACAATGTTTCTACCCCATATCTCATATCTCTTCTAGAAAGTTCTCCTAGAATCCAATTTGAATTCATCTAAAAATGGTTTAGATTGAATTTTGTGCCACCATCTCATCAACCTTATCTTCCACATGGTTCACATAATCCAAGTAAACAAACTTGTCGTCTCAAATCCATCAAATTCACAATCTTTGAATAATGCAACAACTCAACATTATCAAGTTTTTGATGCTCAACACATACTGTGTTGCTCGACATCCTCTATGAAATTACTCGACACAAACTAAAGTTTAGTTGTGCTTGGCATTAACTAAACTTTAATTGACATCCACTATTCTACTTGACATACACTAGAATGAACTTTTACTCAAATCCAACTAATTTTTTGCTTGGCTTGCACTGACTTTGCTTAGCACCTACTATCCACTCAGTCAAGCTTGGTAGACAAACTTTGTGTAACTTGTTCTTCTAAACTTTCTTAGTGTAGCCAGCCTTTGTATCCTTAAGTAGATTATCAATACATCATGTCATCACTGTCCTAATTTATTCTTGTACTTCATTATATAATCATAACTCAACCTTTTCTCTAGGTGTTGTTACATCTTTTGATCAAATCCTCTTTGTCAATAAAATAAGTGATAGTACTTAAATCTTATAAGTAGTTGTCTTACCAACAAATAGCAAGTTTGACATTAGTGACAAAACAATGATTGAAATACAGTCTTCTTCAATAATCTCCTTCTTTCAATCTAGTTTCAACAATCTCCCTCAATAATGATCTTTTCAATCTATTCTCAATAGAGAATGAGGTATGATATGAAGTTAAAACAAATTCTATAAATGAATAGAGACCTCGATAAATGGTGATGAAAGGATAAAATCTAGCTATCTTCCTTGGATTTGAAGGTTGCAATTAGATTTTAATCATTATAAGCAACATCCAACATGAGATCAAGATCATCTCTTATTGATAAATGGTCATAATGAGACCTACAATAAAATTTAAATCATTTATAAAGACTTCTAGAGGTCCAAAAATTAGAAATTTTAGTTCTGGTAAAGGTCTAAAGTTGAGGTTCTATCATTAGTAATCATTTGAAATTGAATCACCTTAATGGAAGTTACTTGAAATTGGGTTCCAAAGGACTGTGGCCACTGGAGTTCTTTTAGCTAGAATTTTCAAGAGATAAATGGTAGGGACCGATCTTTGTCACCTTCAACAACAAAGAAATTGAAACAAACTCCACAATTCTTCTATGAGTAGTTTAAACTCTTTGATTTTATATGAATTTTTAATTAGAAATGATATTTAGTTTATGGTGAATGGTGAGGTTTGATTCTTGTAGCTTTTATGTTGAATATGTTTTGTGTTATACTGATTTAACATTTGGGATGAACTTAAACTATACCAATTAATCCATATTAGTGTTGGTTTCTTATTTACAACCACAATTGATTGCAGTAGTTCTTTTAATTGAATGCCTCTTTCTATTTATTAGTCTCATGAGGAATATATTAAATGCTCCTCAAAATTTCACCTTTGTTTCTATCCTTGGTAGTGGTTCCTCTTATTGTTAGCATGTTGTTCATAAAATAGAATATTATAGCATCTAGGATGGTCAAGATTAAGAAGTTACTAGAATTAGCAACAAAAGAAGTAGGTAGTGTTGAAGTTGAAGCTACTACACTTGACCATGGTAATTCTAGTAGCATAGTTGATAGCCTTAACTAGTGAGCTAATTTTTTTGGTTCGACAACTAGATGTTGATCTCGATGCAAGACTGTGGGATACTTCTCTGGAAAGTGACAATAGTGCATTAGAGAAAAGGTCACAAGTAAGATTATCAACCATAGATAGAAACACTAAATTTGATTTTTAAATTTCATTCAAGATAGAGGAAGTTAAATCTTTTGACACGAATATACAAGAGGCAAGAAATTTTAGCTCTCAATCTCAAAGGTTGGGTTCTTCTATAAGTATTTTCTTTATGAGTGATTGATTTGCAGAAGATTCATTATAAATCAATGATTAGAGATTGAGGTTTCTAATGCAACTCATTACATCCTATTTGGTATTTTGGATGTGTACACCGATTTAGGCTTGCAAGAGTTGTTTATGATTAGATGCCTAACTCAATGAGAAGCCTTGGCCTGGCCCTCTATTTGAGCATTTTTAGAGTTGGTAGTTTCCTCAAAAACATTCTTATTTCTATTATTTAGGAACTTAGTAACAAAATTATGGGACTAAATTGGTTTACAAACAACTTAAGCAGAGCTCATTTAGACTACTTCTGTAATCACTTAAAAATGGTTACCTAGACCATAAACCCCCTTCTAGCATTTATTGCTAATGTTATCAAGTGTTTGATCACAAAAATAAAGTAAAATCAATTTATTTGATTTTAACCTATAATTTGACCATCATATTCTTAAAACATATTTGATTAAAAGAATTTTATCCCTTTTATTTCAAATATAATTCTCAAAAATCCATTCACACATTTCTTATTTCATAAATAAAAGAAATGCATTTTTTGTCTACAAATAAGCCCCCTATTTTGACAAAATATTTTGTCTACACATGAAAGTGTAATTTTCAATGTGTAGAGCCTTCTATTTTGACAAAATATTTTGTCTACACATGAAATTATAATTTTCCATGTGTTGAGAAGCCTCCCATTTTGACAAAACAAAATCATTTTTACAAAAATGCATAATTTTCTATGAGTGGAGCCTTTTATTTTGACTAAGGACATTTTAATGTCAAAAATTAGGCAAGGATTATTCTCCACCCTTGATTAACCATTTCTTGTCTTTTGATCTCAACCATTCAATTTTCTTTAAAAAGAGGGCTCTCCCCTCATATGAGGACACACTCTTGAATATTGTTATGATGCAAGTTTTCTAATAGGTTTTCTTGGAGCTTTTGGAGAACTTCTCATTTCTTGTCCCATTCTTTCATCCACTTCATATTAGTCTTAAGATCATATTGCATGTTAGTGTAGTTTCTTTGCAAATAGTTAGATCACATAGCTTAATAGTTGGATTTGTAACATTCCCATCTCATTTTAGCATAGCTTGCATTGCGCATCTCATCCTAATATAGTTTCATTTTTGCATTGCATGATCCAAGAGTTCTTTGACACTAGCACTCTTGCTCTTGTCTAAAGAATCTCCCATTTTGTGGTTTACTAGCAAAGACTACATTTCTAAGGCTCAACTGAGATCTCTTATATGCTCATTTATATGCCCCTTGCACTCCATGACTAGGGAGCTCTAAGTTAGCATTCAAATTTTTCAATCTATGGAGAACCTCAGATAGAATGGTTTAGAGAAGTGCACCTTTTCTAGTGTACATTTTTGGCGCCCATCGTGGGGCAAGAACAAATTTCTAGCTCCATTTTATTGCTTTTATTTTGAGTAAATTATCATTTTTGGTTTCTTTTACAACAACTTCTTGGATCTAACTAAGTGGTTTTGCAGGTTTCTTACTTTGTCTTTAAGGCTAACCTTTGTGCAGGTTCATCTGAAGGCTAAAAACCTTGTTTTGAAAGATTCGAGCATATCTCCCAAACTACTTTGAGGTCAGATCTAAAAAAAATTTGCAAGTTGATGGTGCATCACATAGGTCTCAGCCCAATTTTTGGATCATTTTGACTCGATTTGCGTTAGTTATGATGTTTTCTTTGTTTTTCATAAAAATTAATTTCTTATCCCAACTCAAGGTCTTTTGCAAAAAAATTTACATTTTCAGAAAGCTCTTTAAATTTTAGAGGGGTTCCATTCTTTGTAGTTTGAAGTTGGAAGTCATATTAGGGTCCAAAAATTTTATTTGATAAATCTGGCCTATTTTGACAAAATGGGTCCCTAGAGCACAAATGAAGAGTTTTTTTTAATTTCTTACATTTTTGGAAAGCTCTCTAGATTTTAGTAGGGGTCTATTCTTTGCACTTCCATTTTTGGATTTGAAATCATAGAAAACAAGTCCAATCTATTGACTAGGTCAAAAGCAAAGAGTGAAATTGAGAGCATTTGTGATTAACTTCCACTTTCTTTACATATACTTGGTTAGAGGATAACTTGGATTTTATTGTGGCAACTAGCCACTTTGTATTGTAGGTCTTACTTGGTTACTATGCTTTAACCTTGGTTGTTTTGTAGGGATTTTCTTGTTACTTTCTTGTTAAAAACAAAACAAAGTGACAAAGAAAGAGGAATGCATGCCAAAGAATAATTCTTAAACAAATTTGCTGAACATTCCTTGCAGAACTCATGTCAAAGATTAAAAAAATAAACAAACAAGGTGAAGACTCTTAAAAATGCACCTAGCCTTTGCTAGCTTCGAACAAGGTAAGCTTAAACTTCTGTTCTTTGCTTAAATTGTGGCATTCATTTTTGAAATCTAGCTTAAGTTAGGAGGGTTAATTCACTTTCATTTGTGGCACTCTACTAGTTGTTTTCATTTCCTAGGCACATTAAACTTGTGATTGAGGTTCTTTGGTGATAGGAGAGTATGCTTTTCACCCTTGTGGTGAATCAGAAATCTTGACCCAACTTTGGATTTTCCAAAGCAAGGGGATAATTGAATCTTTTTGGCATGTTTGAGAGAAACAATTGGAATAGGAAAGTATGCTCTTCACCCTTGAGGTGCATCAAAAATTTTGACCTCCAAGAGTTGATCCACTCAATGTTTAGTTAGGATCCTTTAGTGGGCTTGCTCTCGAACAACCTGAGAGGAACGACCCAAGTGGGGACAAGCAAATTACCTGACTCTTCCAACCCACTATAAACTCAAGGCTACCAAGGACACAAAACATTGGTAGACATAGTATTTGTCTTCGCCTAGTGTGATCGCTTATGGGATTTCGACCATAGGGAGATCACTAGGCAAGAACACTTAAGGTTCTCTTGTGGCCATGAGGCTTGTTACCCACCATGAGGTGGAGTGTTCCGTAATTGGGAACAAGAGGAACACTATGAACGAAAGCCCTATCTAAGCACCCTAGTTTAGCAGCTACCCTATTTATTTGCTCAACTCCTTGGTGCAAGGTTGATCCTAGTGGGTTACCTGGATCTCCCCAAGATTTTACACTCACCATTTGTGCCCCTTAAAGGCACTTAGCATGGGCCAAGCTATTGAGTAATGAGCCATGACCTTTAGGTAGATCTTCTTGGCATGTGTTTTTTATTGTGAATGACCTGTGTAAACATTCTTGAACATCAAACACAACGATAGCATTCATAGGGTTTCATTGTTTTCAAATATCACAACTACGTGTTGACAAGTTTGCTTTGTCCCTTGTTCAACTGATTGAGACATGTAATTACCCCTACTGTCTTCAAACCAAATTCTTGTTGATTACTACTTGGTGTTACTATATGTCTTGATACAAAAACAAAACAACCTGTTGGAAAAATATCATTCACAATATCATCCTACAAACTATTACTTGGCTACTAAGTGTAGCCCTTCCATCGAGAAAAGTATCACACCTTATGCAAAGTTCTATCACATGATACTTTATGCTGAACTTTTGTCACACTACCTCTGGGAAAATATCACCTAGTGTATTTTGGGTCAAAAACAGAGTCTGCAGTTAGATTTTTTTTTGGTCTAAGGAGCGTCACGTCGGTCACCCTTGATCCTGGCTATGTATCAGTGTGTGAAGAATTTGTCCTAGGTTGAAAAGATGGGTTTAGTCCGTCAAATGTAAGTCTTGAAACATCCTTGATGAATCACTTGTCAAAATCCAATTATTATTCTATTCTAGCTATTCACCATTGAGCTTATTACTCGTTTGCTCGGCTCAAGCCACCAGTGCTGTAAGATCTTGAGCACTATTTGACAAGCCATCTATCACACTTTGAAAAGTGACTAGTCCTAGTTGTAAAAGCTTCAAATTTGGCTTGCTTTTGTTGTCCTACTAAAAAAAAAGATAACTCTTTACATGCTAGTCACAACTAGACATCAAGTTGGTAACGGTAACCACACACCTTTCATTTTCAAACAATTAGAAACACCACCCAAACGACCTCACAATCAACCTTGTGATCACAATCTCGAATCTTCCCAAACACAAACGATCAACGTTCGACACAACCCACTTTATAGTTTTGAGGATCCATTTGGTACACCTTCTAAGACATCCAACGATACCAATGGTATAGCCACTATGGTGAACCCTGATGAAATCAAACGTCACTTAGAAGAACAAGCACATGAAACACAAAGAATCTTGGATGCTATATAAGCTACCGAAAGAGAAAACCAACATGTTGGCACTGACAATCAAGCACACTATGAAGGACATAATGGAACTTGTCCACACAATCCTTTTGGGAATGACGATGGAAACCATGCGCCACCAAGGACTCCTAGAGCCACCATGGGCACATATCCTTCACCACCTAAGCCTTCTCATCATGATAGTGATGCAGAAATAATCAGAGAAGATGTGATCAGGTTCCAACAAGATGGCCTTGCCCAAAAACTAATGCTTAGGGCCTTAGAAGAGAATGGAGATCAATACTTCCGCTACATGGCGGCAAAGGGATGGAAGCTACCTGAAGGTTTTGACGTAGAACATATAATTCATAAATAGGAACCCACTGAAACTAAAATCTTGAGAGAACAATTGCAAGAAATGATCAAAAAGTTTGCACAACTACAAACATCAAAAGAGCCACCTAAGACTTCTTTCATTGATTCGATATGTGCTCTACCATTTGATAGGAGTTTATGCATGCAGCCATTTCCTAGGGATATAGAGGTTCCAAAGTATGAAAAATATGATGGAAATGGTGATCCTCACGATCATGTGAGGCATTTCTATGCTCTTAGCATGGACTTTATGCATGAAGACACCTTTCTTATGCGTCTATTCCCTAGAAGTTTGAGAGGACAAGCCATGGAATGATTTACCAAATTGAGTCCCCCTCTTAAGACATTTGATGAACTTACACAACACTTTATCCAAAAATATTCATACAACATCCAACATCCTATGACTATGTTGGACTTATGCCAAATCAAGTAAAAATCAAGGGAACCTTTTGCCATCTACCTCCAACGGTGGAGATCTCTATACTCACGGTACCCTCGGCAAGTTCCTGAAGCTGAAAAAATTGAAATTTTTATCAACACACTTGTACTTGAGCTATATTTTGATCTCAGAAAGCAACTATTCACATCCTTCAACACCATGGTTGAGAGTGCATATCACATTGAGGATGTTGCTATCAAGAAAGGGTACATTGTCATAAACAAGGATAAAATTAACAATGGAAACGGTAAAGACAAAGGAAAACCTTAGAATAAAAATAAGTATGTTGTCAATTACGAAGTAGTAGACACTCCTAAGACTAAGGAGCATGCATTTAATCTTTACAATGCCATCTATGCAACGAAACAACAAGAAGTTTCAAAGCCACAAACCTTTGACAAAGGCTCTAAATTTGCAAGGAAGCGACATGTTTACACACCTATGGTTGAACCTTATGAAGTGATTTTAAAAACTTCAATTGCAAACAAGTTGGTTACCTTTCCAAACAACTCACGTCCTTATGATCCACCAATAAGACCTCCATGGTGGAGAGAAGATCATACTTGCAGCTATCACTGAAGTAAAGGGCATAACACAAAAAATTGCTTCAAGCTCAAAGGTGTGGTTCAATACCTCATTGAAGCTGGAAAAGTTGTCATAGATGGCCTTGTTAAAAATGCTGATCATAAGGCTTTCAAACAACCATTGCTTGAATACGAAAAGGGTGAGAGCTCAAAAGTGACTGCCAAAAAAAATCATGATGCCAAAATTAGTTATGCTTACGCTGACACTAATAATGTTATAGGAATGCTTGAGCCCATTGAATACATATGTATGGCAAGCTCCAACAATGAAAAATGGCCAAATTATGATGCTAAGGATGAATGACCAAAAGTGGTCTTAAAGACACGATCTACTCCTTAAGACCATATTGATACTAGACCCAAGGTGGTGCTCCAAGTGGCTGAGTCTTTGTCTTCTTAGAGTGAACCACTTAATGCTGTTACAAGGGGGTAATCTAAGGTTTTCCTAAAAGTTTCTCATGACCCTAAAAATGCTTCATCATCTAAGCAACCTATTACTTCCAAGATCTCCAACTATGATCTTATTAGCCAACTACAACACACACCAACACAAATCTCCATTTTTGAGTTACTAGAGTTATCTCCTTTGCACAAGGATATCCTGGAGAAATCTTTATGCTCTACCAACATCCCCATAGACATTGATGTAGAACAGTTCCAAGCTATGGTAAATCACATTTCATCACCTCACCACCTTACATTCTCTGAAGAAGATGATCGAGCTCTCAATCATCCCCATAACCTGGCTCTCCACATTGAAGTTCAAATTTTTCGTACCTGCATCCGTCGAGTCCTGATAGACAATGGTGTAGGGTTAAATATGATCTCATTCTAGGTAATCCAATAGTTGGGCATGTCAAAATTCACCATTGACCCTAGGTGAAAGATCACCATCAAAGCCTATGATGAGGTTGAATGCCCTTCCAAGGGTTTAATTGTGCTACCAATCCGAGTGGGTCCGATGGAAAAGGATGTTGTCTTCCAGGTCCTAGACATACCTCTCACATATAACTTATTGTTGGGATGACCATGGATTCACGACATGCAAGCGGTGCCCTCTACATACCATCAATGCATCAAATTCCCATTTAATGGTACTGAGATAATTGTCCCTAGTGACAACTTGATGTCAATCAACGCATTGAACACTGCTGAAATGCTAGTCCCACACAACCTCTCTTCTCATGAGCCAACATCATCTTTCACAGAGTGTGAAAAAAAGCTAAAAATGATGAGCCTTGGTATGGACAAATACACTTCGGACTCTATTGTTGCCTTACCAGTTTCCCCTTGGTCCTATGGGAAACCAACTACTGCAAAGAAGCCTTCCGCTTCTACTATGACACTTTTTGGCACTTTTGTACAATCTTTAGTACCTCTAGAAGCAGAAAGGAAGAACAGGCCATTAAAGATTGGATCTAGAAAGAAAAGGAAGATGAGGAAGTTATAGTGACTACTCCTATTTCCCCCAAAAGATATGGAAAAGGCTATAAATTTTTGACAAAAATGGGCTATCAGGGTCATGGGTCCTTAACAAGTTGTAAGAACTCTCTAGTTGAACCTTTAAGTCATGCTCAAGGTCATGATACTCGAGACACTGCTGGTCTAGGCTTTGGGCTAGACAATGATATACCAACATGTGGTCGAAGACTATCCACATCTAGTGAATTAGAGGATGATGACCCTCCCATGATTGCTACTACTTCACAAGATGAAGAATTTGTACCTCTCACTTCCCTCCTTTGGGGAGAAGAAATATTGACCAATGATAACGATGAGAAAGCTTCCACTTCCCAACAATAGGAACCAACAAAATCTACTCCTAAGGACATGAACAGAGGACGAATCAGACAAACTATTGCTCATTTCATAACTAGGGATCATAGTATAGATTCTCATGAGTATGAGTGGGAAAGTCTATCCGATGCATCTTGCGAGTTAGGGGTGGATGTAATTCATGCATATACAACCCAACCAAATGTAGTCGAATAGTGTAGTGTAGGGTCAGATGAGTTTGACTCACAACACATCTCAATGGATCATGCTAGTCCCTCTAGGTCTATTCTTGAGCTAGACTCCTTTGTGACATTTGCTATAGGCTCAACTCCACAAGTCACCAAAGATGACTCCTTCCATATCGATCACATTGGAACTTCCTCCTCACTCTCGCTAATTCACCCAGATCTCATAGATTGGTCTCTCCAAAATCAAAGACCTGAAATACGGTCTTTCTAGAATGACTATGAGATCGCTTGTTACCTGAATGCCATTGAACCTATCACTTCTTCCACTAGTGAACCTATGGTTAACATGATAGAATTAGATATCAAGTACCTTAGTGAAAAAATTAAAAGAAAAAATAAGTGGTCGGATGGCAAAAACCACATTGTGGCGATGTCTGACCCTCAAAAAAGTAAAAATAAAGATATATCTAAGGGTGAAAACCTCCCTGAGGCACCTGCGGATGAGGTACTTGGTAGTTTTCCAAGCTATTTTCAGGATAGATCTTTAGTTCTAATTGAACCTACACAGCCTATCTACTTGGGTACAAAAGAATGTCCTCAAATTATTCATGTAGCTCAATCCTTGTCAAACAAAGAAAAGACATAGTTTTCTCAATTCTTTCAAGACAAGGTCAACTTTACATGGACATACTCTGATATGCTAGGGCTTGATACAAATCTCATCATGCATCACTTATCAAACTCACCCAATGTCAAGCCTGTCAAATAGAAGCTAAGAAAAATGCATCCACATGTGGCCCTACTGGTTAAGGCCGAGTTGGAAAAATTATTGAGTGCAAACTTCATTAGGGCCATTGATTACACAGTGGATTTCCAACATTGTGCTTGTCTCTAAACATGAAAAATCCATCCAAGTTTGTACTAATTTCAAAGATCTCAAAAAAGCATGCCCCAAGGATGACTTTCCACTACCAAACATCGATATGATAGTGGACATGACTGCGGGTTATGAGATTTACTCTCTCATGGATGGATTCTCTGGGTATAAACAAATCAAGATAGCCTTAACATACCAAAAAAAGATAGCTTTTACATGTGCATGGGGTACCTTTTGCTGTAATGTCATGCCTTTTGGGCTTAAAAATGTCGGCGCTACATATCAAAGAGCAATGACAACCATCTTTCATGATATGATGCATAAAAAAATGGAAGACTATGTTGATGACACACTAGCTAAATCTAAGAAATGAGACACATATCTCGAAGACCTTAGTCTGATATTGGACCGTATGGAACAATTTCAACTTAGGCTAAATCCAAAAAAAGTGCTTTTGGTGTCACTTCTGGAAAATTGCTAGGTTATATCATTTCAGCAAAAGGCATTGAGGTTGATCCTGAAAAAGTCCAAGCTATCATGGATATGCCTCCACCAAAGAATATCAGCCAGGTTAGAAGTCTGCAAGGACGTCTACAATCTATAAGAAGATTTATCTCTCAATTGGCTGATAAGGCTCAAGCTTTCAATAAAAATCTACATAAAGGATCCACCCATGTTTGGAATAGTGACTATCAACAAAGTTTAGATCAAATCAAAGGCTACTTGGAAAAACCTCTAGTTTTGATGCCACCCATCCCAAGAAAACCTTTGATTCTATATATTTCAACTATGAATTCTTCTCTAAGAGCACTCTTAGCCCAAAGTGATGAGACGGGTAAAGAAAGAGCCATATACTATATCAGTCAAACTTTGGTAGCCTATGAACTAAACTATACAAGTATAGAGAAGGCATGCCTTGCTATAGTATTTGCCTCTCACAAACTCTGACATTATATGTTGGCACATACAATTCACTTGATTGCTAAGATAGATCCTTTGAAATATCTGTTAAACAAAGCTGCACTTACTGGTTGTCTTGCTAAATGGATGATGATTCTTTTTGAATTTGACATTTAGTATGTTCAATGTAAGGCAATCAAAGGGCAGGCCATAGCTGACCAGTTGGCTGACTTTCCACTTGAAGATATAGCACCTATGCAAATTGAACTTCCAGATGCCTCAATCATGTACATTACAGAGAGAACATGGAAGATGTTTTTTGATGGATCTCATACACAGAATGGAGCTGGAGCAGGGGTTTTGTTTGTTTCCCCTCATGGCTATACAATCCCAAAGTCCTACAAACTCCTGTTCCCATGTACAAACAATATGGCAAAATATGAAGCATTAACAAATGGGATCAAAATGGCTCTTGAATGGCGGATAACGGAGCTACACATCTATAGTGATTCTCAACTTGTTGTGAACCAAGTAAATAATGAATATCAAACAAAGGATGACAAGTTGATCCCTTACAAAAAGTTGATAGATGCCCTAAGGAATTATTTTACCTTTGCAACATTCCAATAGATTCCTAGAGCAGAAAATAAGGCTGCTGATGCTATGGCCACCTTAGCATCTATCCTCCAACTGCAAGAACATGAATCATGATTTGAGTTCCTGGTGGAAGAACTATGTCATCCTGCCTATGATTCCTCAGATAACTAGGTGATCTACACTGTTGTAGGTCACAATTCCTCCTGCTATATGGCTATCTTCTCCTACCCACGTGATCAGGTTATCCTTGAAACCCTTACACGCAACCAAAAATGCCAACTCCTCCATAATGCTTCACATTACACTCTAGTCTCTGGTGACTTGTATAGAAAGGGTCTAGATGGAACATTACTTAGGTGTTTAGGGCTAGAAGAGTCTAAAAAGGCACTTGCAGAAGTCCATGAAGGCATTTGTGGGGCACATTCTAATGGCCTTGCACTTGCCCAAAAAATGCTTAGGACGGGTTATTACTGGCCCACCATGCAAGCTGATGCTGTTCACTATGTGAAGTCTTGTCAGAAATGTCAACTCCATGGAAAATTGATACATGCTCGTGGGCGAGAATTAATCCCTTCTGTGACATATTGGCCATTTCAGCAATGGGCCTTTGACTTTGTAGGAAAGATTCATCCAAACTCATCTAGTGGTCATAAATTCATCATCATAGTGATAGAGTATTTCACTAAATGGGTTGACATTGTACCATTATCTATTGCTACAGGCAAACATGTTGCACTGTTTATACGAAATCACATCATTTGTTGATATGGTATCCCATCCTCTATTGTTATGAACAATGGAGGGTAGTTCAAGAATAAGGACCTAAAGCAATTCTGCAAAAAGTTTCAAATCAAACAACACTAGTCATCTATTTACTATCCCCAAGGGAATGGCCAAGCTGAGGCCTCCAACAAAACATTGCCAAAAATCTTGCATCGTACAGTTCATAAGTCTGGGAGAGATTGGCATCTACAGATAAATCCAACACTTTGGGCCTATAGAACTACCATCCGTACTCCTACAGGGGCCACACCTTTTTCTTTAGTCTATGGCTCTGAGGCTATTCTCCCATTAGAAGTAGAGATCCTCTCCTTGTGAGTCTCTTTACATGGGTTGATAACTGATGAAGACCATAGAGCTATGCAGATACATGAATTAGAGGCTCTTGATGAGCGTCATAAGGTAGCTTTTGATCACATGAGAGCTTATCAGAAGCGCATGTCTGCTCAGTATAACAAGAAGGTTTGTCCGCATGAGTTTCAAGTTGGTGACCTCGTGCTTAGAGAAAATCCAAAAAATCAACAGCATAGGGAGCAGAAAGGAAAGTTTGAACCTAATTGGTTAGGCCCATACATTATTACAGCAACATTTAGGTCTGGGGCTTATCAGTTGTCTACTGTTGAAGGTGAAGAACTAGCAGAACCTATCAATGTTCTACACTTAAAGAAGTTCTATGCTTAAAGGCTTACTACTCAACTATCTTGTACATATCTATGCTCCTGAAAAAAATCCTAAAAATTGCAAAAGGTATTAAATTTTTTTTTTTTTAAAATGGTACAAAAGAAGTAAGAATGCCACCTTTGATTCAAAAAGGGGCAAGAGATAGCACTTCTGGACTTCCCTAACCAACACAAGGCCTTGAATGCTAAATAGGGTTGTAGTTGAATGGTTGATTTTTCGTCTCTGAGACAAATTTTTGTTCTTTATGGCTTTCCATTGCAATTAATAGAAGATAGGAATAAGAGAAAGGGGTAGCATTTATAGTTGAATTATTCAGAGGTATTTGGTACAAAAGTATTTGTTTATCTGGGGCTGAGAAGCTTATAGCCTAGATTATAGTAGTCTATCAAGCTGGTATTTGATCTAGAGTAAATTTTATAGATACCCAATTGACAAAGACTTTGGGTTTTAAGTTCTACTCTGCCAATCAGTGGTTGCTCAACATTAGAAATGGATGGAAGTAGGGGTAGCTGGAGAGAAGGAAGGTTGTGGCTTAGAGGAAACATGGAGTCTGATTATGTATTGAGATACCATAGATATGAATTGCAGAAAAATCAATGCACATTTGTGCTATCCACTTTGGCCAATGATCTCCAATGTTTATTTTACCCCTTGGTCAACCCACTTGGCATTATAAACTCCCTTCATTACCTCTTTAGGTACCTCACATGGTCCTAGTTACCCCGTATTACACCAAATATCACTCACATCCTCTGTTTCACCCCCGTAGACCCAAAAGAAAAATGCCAAAAAAATCAAAAATTGCCTTAAAATGCCAAAAAAAATCAAAAATTTCTAACAAATATCAAAAAAATTCAAAAATTGCCTTAAAATGCCAAAAAAATTCAAAAATTTCCAACAAATATCAAAAAAATTCAAAAATTTCCTTAAAAAAAAAAAATAATAATAATAATTTCCTAAAAATGCCAAAAAAAAAAAAAAAAAAAAAAAAAAAAAAAAAAAATTGCCCACAAATATCAAAAAATTTCACAAAAAGCCCAATACATTCAAAAGGGGGTAAAAATTGCCAAAAATGGTCGTAAAAGCTCGAAACATTTACCACCCCAAAATTCCTCTCAATTTCTAATATTAAGAAATTGATATTAAGAAGAAGCGTGGTAATGTCCTGAAACATAATTCTAGGCTTAGGAAAATCTAGCACAACTCAGATAGAAGAAGAGATGTCGCAAAGCCGATCGTCACCTTCCTTCCATGCAGCCATTATTAATGTGAATTAAGAAGGATTTTTAGTCTTATTTAAGTTGCAGTAGCCACAATTAGTCTAACCACCTTCAACAAATATATCAATGCTATCTTGAAAGCCTCGATATCCATTGGATTCTTTCATCTTCATACAGCTGGGGGCACAAAATAAGTAGGCATAAGCGTAAGAGCTTGGCTACCCTTTTAGCGCCTTTTTCAAGGCCCAAGTGTCCTTTTTGGACCCCTCAAGTGCCTTTTTAGGCCCAAGCACCTTTTTCAAGGCCCATCAAGTGCGTTTTTAGGCCCAAGCACCTTTTTCAAGGCCCATCATTGCCTTTTTAGGCCTAAGCACTTTTTTAAAGGCCCATCAAGTACCTGTTTAGGTCCAAGCACCTTTTTCAAGGCCCATCAATTGCCTTTTTAGGCCCAAGCGCCTTTTTAAAGGCTCATCAAGTGCCTTTTTAGGCTCAAGCACCTTTTTCAAGGCTCATCTACGTCAAAGTGCCTTTTCCAAGGCCCTATTTCATCTTTCTCAAGGCTCCAGGCATCCTTCTTGGATCAAAGCACCTTTTTCAAGACCTTATTTTGCCTTTTTCAAGACCCCAGGTATCCTTTTTGGATCAAAGCATTTTTTTCAAGACCTTATTTTGCCTTTTTCAAGGCCCCAACATCCTTTTTGGATCAAAGCACCTTTTTCAAGACCTTATTTTGCCTTTTTCAAGGCCCAAGGCATCCCTTTTAGGCCCCCAAAACCTCATTTTTGGGTCAAAATACATTTTCAAGGGCCTATTTTGGCTTTCTCGAGGCCCAGGTGTCCTTTTGGACCCCCAAACTGCCTTTTTATAGACCTTGAGAATGTTCATCTTGGTGCACACTTAGAGAAACATCCCAATGTTGGCCTTGTAATCATCTGTAAGGGCTATTATTACACACAAAATTATTCTTTACACACTACCGCTCTTCAAATGTTATGCAAATTTGTAGACATTCAGTTCCTCGCATACAAGTAAAAGTTTTCCCTACTCCACGGATTGTATTATTCACACTTTTATGGAAATTACCTTTACAATAGTCTTCAAAAATTCCAAAAACATTCACATATTCTTCAAAAATTCCAAAAAAAATCACATATTCTTCAAAAATTCCAAAAACATCCATATATTCATAAAAAAGCTTACAAAAAATTTAAAACATTTTTCAAATAAAATCACAAGAACATCCACCTATGGCATGAGATCAACACAATCCACTTGAACAAATACTTCCTACCACACGATACACAAAGTCACAACATCAGTACAATTCTCGTCAATGTCCTCCTTGTGGAGGTGGGGCATTTGGGTTTCCAGTTGGGGGTACTCCTGTTTGTGCAGTCCTAGATGATGAAGCTCCTGGTGTCAGTCTTGCACCTTCCCAGATTGTATCCATCAGAATCGAGTATGGCCACGTCTCAACAAATTATTCATCTAAGTAATAAACATCCTATCCAAGAAGGATATTCCTCTCCTATGCTCTGGAGGGACTGCCTGATGGTACAATCCCATGTAGTACGATGCCTCTTGTGCCAGCTTCTTCGACTTCTCCCTCACTTCATTCATGTTTGCTGGCAATTTTTCTGCCCCAGCTACTATCGTTGCCTATTGAGCAATATCTCATTCTATCTTATATGTATTCGCAGTCATCTTCCATGATTCCCTCACATGCTTTACTTCATGCATCTAGTTCATGAAATGGGTGATCCTTGCATTAGCAACATTTAATTGATCTTGTGATCGCTATGCTATGCCATTAGTATTTGCCATAATTTCTCTAAATGCTTCCACCTGAGCTTGTAACAACACCATCTCATTGTGAATTCGTTCCACCACCACCTGCTCTACTGCCAGAGATGTCTCTGTAGTTTTTGCCCGCGCTTGTTCTGCTAACAATGCTACTTTCGCAAGCTTTGCTTCCTCCTGTGCTCCATCTTCTCAAGCTCTTTCAATCAAACCTTGAAAGAACTCTGCATCTTTTTTTGCATTATTAGCCTACTTCTTCTTCGCTGCCAACACTTTCTTTAGCTCCAATTCCATTTCCTTGGCTGCATCATGAACTGGTGGCAACACCATGCTAGGTTGTGCTTCCTTAAATGGACGAAAGGAAAACCTTAGAGCACCACTTGTGTTCTCCTCAAGGATGTTGCTCATACTCCCTAAGATGTTTCTTTCCCACCTTCATGGTGATGCAATAGGCTTTAGCACTGGTCCTTGCTCCATATCTTGGGAAGGCTCCTCCATCAACATTTGTTCCTCTGCTTGGCTATTTGTGAAACCAATATGCACATCTGCAATCTCACTAAGTCTCTCTAGGCTTGGTGATCTTGTTTCCTTTTTTGGTTTCTCTTGCTCCACGAGTTGTGTCGCACTCTCTGCTAATAATTGAAGCAAGGTAGGGTCCTCTACATTGTCCTCTATTGGACCCTGGCCTGGTAGCTCCACTTGACTTGCTCCAACCACTTCTGGGTTGGATCTCCCAACCCTTTGATGAGACAATGCTCCTCTTGGTTTTGATTGCTTGCGCTTTTCTCTTCTCTATCCCCTTTGCTCCATTCCATCCACCAAGCTATCACTTCCCTCATTAATCCATCCCCCATTTCTAGTATCTACCATCTCTGGTTCTTGTTGCACTTTATCTTGAGCGCTGGCCATGACTATAATAATTCACAAACTTTTTTTTTACTTCACTCCAATTTCTCAAGACTACTACTAATCTTGCAAACTTGTGAATCGGTTCACTCAATGTAGCTGCTCATTTATAGAAAAACTTTCACATACATTGTTCCCTCTACATGTCATTTCACTCATCTTGTCATTACAAAGTATCAAGTCAAAGTCATAATGGGAGTAGGTGAATTTGTCTATTGATTTGTCAATATTAACTTGGGTAGTTGTGGACAGGTGTCTCAGATATCCTTTGTTATTATACTTTTTGCTCGATTTGTCCATTGGATACTGAACTTTTCATGATACGACGTGATTTTCAATTTCCACTATCCTTTAATGGTCCAAACTGCCTCCCACTTTTGCTTTATTCACCAGGATAAGAACAAATTGCACGTTGTTAATACTATCACACACTGTTTTGCAATGTGATGTTTTCTTTTCTTTAGTCCCAGGTCTCTTTCTACTCAATGATGTTCAAAAATAGAGGAGGAAAGACTGTGGGATATGATCTTTTATTTATTTTTTGCTTGATGGTTTAGTTCCAATAATTTAATGAATCCATATAAAAGGGGTGTCTACTATAAGAGCCTCTATCTCGTGTTGGATGGTTGTGTATACCTTGACTCATTTTGTATGGATACTTTAGTGAGGTTGGTTCTTCTCCTTGCTTGTTGGAGTGAACTCTTCATGCTATAGTAAATACTGATACTCGTCCTATTAAGTGAATGTATGGGTCACTGCGAGTATCCTTTACAAACTTCTATCTCAAGTTACGAATGCAAGGGTCATTGCGGATAGAAAAATTCCTGATTACTTAGCATAAGAAGGATCTCTCGCATGTCTGGTGTGCTTGTCTGCAAGAAACATTTTGGTCATCCTAGCCTTTATGCTTTGATGCTTATGTTCCCTTGCTAAATTGAAAGGGATAGGTGTTCTAGTCATTTCAGATTCTTGTGCCTTAATGCTTACACCTCATCCCGACATCCAGATAAGGTCATATTCATATCTTCATAGCTCATGCTAGTGCTAACTGTATGATCTTATAAAAGCTCGATGATGAAATTAGAGTCTAAATGTTTTGTACTCCTTACTAGTAAACCAATTTGCATATTCATTTGCATAGTCTTGCATTCCTTCATGTGGGGAGAGCTCTCTCTTTATCTTTTTTTAGACATCTTAGCTAACTACTTTCATCTCATCTTTTACTTTCTTCTTGATCATGTCTTTTCATTCTCTTGATCTTTCCCTTCACCTCTTTGATATTCTGTCATCAAAAGGGTTAACCCTATCATCACAGCTATCTACCCTTTTGTATCTCTTATTATTTTTTCCCTAGCTAATTTTTCCATCCTGGATATGTTGTCAAGATCAAAATTGAAATTTTAGTTTATCTTTCGAGTCAAAATCACATTTTCACATTCTACCTTCTTCTCTGCAGTTAGCTGACTGTTCAAGGTCTAGTCCTTCAATCTCCACTGGGGCATCTTCATTCCTCCATGAATTCACCATTACCAAGCTTCATGTCTACTTCAATTCACAACTTTCACCTCTACATCATTCTTTTTGATTGATTTGACCTCATTTTCATATTTCATCATTCATGGTCAACTCTTGTTAACTTGGGGCATTCCATCACTTCTTTATGGTCAACCTTTGGTTCTAATCACCTATCTATCATTATGGACTTTGCTATATCTTGATTTTCTCATATCTTTCTAGTTTCTGCACTTCCTCTCTACCATTTCCATTTCAATCCTGAGAGGGCAGACATAATCTATCATTACTATGCTCGACAACATTTTCTCTTTCAGGGGCATATGCTTGGCCATCTCCATTTTCTCTTGATCTATCTACTAGTGTTCTAGACTATCGCTATCAGTTTGGTCACTCAATGCTTGCTACATCCATCACTATTATAGTCTCTTTATTCTTTGACTGCATGTGTTCCCATATCGATCACACATTAGTTACATAATGGCTTCATTCTTTGAAGTTAGAGCTATCATGGCTTCTTCATTTCATGTGTTCCCATATTGATCACATATTAGATGAATAGTTTTAAGCTTTTTCTATTCTTTGACCACATGTGTTCCCACATCGATCACACATTAGTCAAAGAGGGGCAAATGTAATCACTTAAAAATAGTTACCTAGACCATAAACCCCCTTCTAGCATTTATTGCTAATGTTATCAAGTGTTTGATCACAAAAATAAAGTAAAATTAATTTATTTGATTTTAACCTATAATTTGACCATCATATTCTTAAAACATATTTGATTAAAAGATTTTGCTCCCTTTTATTTCAAATATAATTCTCAAAAATCCATCCACACATTTCTTATTTCATAAATAAAAGAAATGCATTTTTCGTCTACAAATGAGCCCCCTATTTTGACAAAATATTTTGTCTACACATGAAGGTGTAATTTTTCATGTGTAGAGCCTTCTATTTTGACAAAATATTTTGTCTACACATGAATGTGTAATTTTTCATGTGTAGAGCCTTCTATTTTGACAAAATATTTTGTCTACACATGAAAGTGTAATTTTCCATGTGTTGAGAAGCCTCCTATTTTGACAAAACAAAATCATTTTTTACAAAAATGCATAATTTTGTATGAGTGGAGCCTTTATTTTGACTAAGGACATTTTAATGTCAAAAATTAGGCAAGGATTATTATCCACCCTTGATTAACCATTTCTTGTCTTTTGATCTCAACCATCCAATTTTCTTTAGAAAGAGGGCTCTCCCCTCATATGAGGACACACTCTTGAATATTGTTATGCTATAGGTTTTCTTGGAGCTTTTGGAGAACTTCTCATTTCTTGTCTCATTCTTTCGTCCACTTCATATTAGTCTTAAGATCATATTGCATGTTAGTGTAGTTTCTTTGCAAATAGTTAGATCACATAGCTTAATAGTTGGATTTTTAACATTCCTATCTCATTTTAGCATAGCTTGCATTGCGCATCTCATCCTAATATAGTTTCATTTTTGCATTGCATGATCCAAGAGTTCTTTGACACTAGCACTCTTGCTCATCTAAAGAATCTCCCATTTTGTGGTTAACTAGCAAAGGTTGCATTTCTAAGGCTCAACTGAGAGCTCTTATATGCTCATTTCTATGCCCCTTGTACTTCATGACTAGGGAACTCTAAGTCGGCATTCGAGTTTTCCAATCTATGGAGAACCTCAGATTCGAGTTTTCCAATCTACGGAGAACCTCCGATAGAATGGTTTGGAGAAGTGCACCTTTTCTAGTGTACAACTTCTACTGGCTTCTGGCTGCACTTAATGCACTCTTCTTGTGTATATATATCTCTTTTTGTAGGAGCTTCATTTACAAGCAAGAAGAAAGAAATGTTTGGAAATATGAAGAGATATCCTGATCATTAGACATCACTTACAGAAATATTCTCTGACGGTCTCTTCAACTTTATTAGATATTGGTATATAAGTACATAAAAACTCCATATTTCAAGAAATGAAGAGGAAAATCTACCTTCATTTGAAATCCTCATTCTATGAATTTTTGTATAGAACATAAGTTTTCTAGCCCTCATTCAGAACTACGTGTATAGAACATATATACACCATGCTTCAAGAAATGAAGAAGAAACTCTACTTTCATTTCCAAACTTCATTTTCAAAACTTTTGTATTGTATGCAACATCAAAAGAAAGCATAAAATTTTAGACTTGTATATTGTCAACTAGCTGCATAGAAGATGTATGAATGAGGTTTGCAAATACCTGTCATTGTCTTGACTTTGAATTATTTGATAGTAAATTCAACTAATGTAGCACAAGATGACCAATTGTAATGATGATACAACTTGAATAAAACTAAGGACTTTTCAACAAAGTGTTTTGAACTTAATTCTCCATTCCCATGAAAGTGGGTGGGTTAGAATTCCTTAGGCATTGTTGGAAGGAAGATCAGGATGGTTGAATGAGTATCATGGATTGATATTTTTATGTTAAGAGCTTCTTAAGGCTAAGTAAATTAGTACATTGAAAATCCTTTGCCTTTACCTTCTATTCTCCTTGCAAGAATCTTGTAGCTGATATATAATTTTCTTTTGTGGGAAGAATGAAACATGTTGTATGTAGAGAGTGTTGCTAGCATGGATTGGGATTAACATATTCCAATACTACTACAGGCAATAATTCCAATGATACACAATCTAGTATGGGTGATGTGCCCCTTTCTATTATACTACCTTAAATTACAACCTTGTAACACTCTATTTTAAAAAAATATTAAAAATTAAAAATTACAAACCTTACTTTTGGGCTCTTCTATATTGTTCTTGAATCTCGTATAATCATTTGAGATCGTGCCCATTATTATAAAGATTCACTCTTTATTCTCATTCAAACCTATTTGGTAAGAAACTAAGAGTGGACACGGATGATTCGTCCATGGCTTAGTAGCTACTTCATGACCACAATAGAGAAATTATTTGTTGATTGCCTAAGCTCTATTATCAAACTTTAAACTTATAAAATCTCCCCTGAAGTCGTATAAAAATTGTTTCAAATTTTGTTTGATGGTAGTAGACCCAAAACCTCAAAACTCCTCCTCCTTTGTAGATCACAATTTCTATGGTAGATAATATGGTTGAGATCTAATCAAAAATATCAAAATTCGGGTAATTTGTGAAAACCTTCAAAATTTTGATAAAATTGTGAAAAGTGTGTTAAAATTGTCGATGGAGGACGAGAACACCAAGAAAAGATCCCTAAAAATGGTTGCAGGGGTGGAATTAAGCTATCAAATCTCTTCCTTATTTCTTCCAAACCATAATACAGTTTAAATTTATTTTTCTATCTAATCAAATCGATTTTATTCATAATTTTAAATATATAATTCTTGTCCTCTAACATTTTGACAAAATGACACCAACAAATAACTCATAGCACAAAACTCCCCACTGCACGATAAATGCTTGACCAAAATGCAAATATGGTCACCACAGTGCGAATAGGAAATGAAACAGATGTATTTTAACCCTTACCTTTGAATGTCATTGTAATTTAACCCTTACGTTTAAATAGCATTGTAAAACTCTTCCTCAAGCCTCCCTCGCTCCTGTGCGCCCGCACTTTGCCGCATAAACAAATGAAGTTTCACTTTTTTTTTATATCCTCGAAAATGTCAACATTTAGATGTCAAACTTAACTTTTGTTGGAAATTCAACATTATCATGGTCATTTAAAAAAATAAAAAATTTGACAAGCCAAATTGGCTTGCCATCAAAAATGACCCCCAAATGTACTAGTGATGAAACTTCTTGGTTGATCTATCCTATCAAAAATTTCCTTCACTTATTTCCTTTATTGTTCTTCCAATTTAGTTAAATACATTATTTGTTTCTCTAATGAGCTCTAGAAGCATTGATCTTCTATCATAAATTATAACTTTGAGGCTGCTAGCTCCAAGGGTAATGATAATTGAACATGTAGACCATACAATATTTCATATGGTATCAACATGATCACCTTATTGGGAGAGGTGTGATAAGCCCACAAGGCCTCATAGATATTTTATGCCAATTCTTTTCATGTTTTTCCATTAACTTTTCTTATATTTATCAAATTTTTATTTGTCAACTCTACTAGCCCATTGTCTTGCAGGTAACAGTTAAACAAATGAGAAAAATAAATCCTATGTTTGAAATGGAACATGGTGATTTCTTGGGAGGAAAAGTAAGTAACATAATCAATATTGATTTAAACTAGAACCCGAAAGTGTAATAAGAAATTACCCTTCAAAAAACCATGGACTACTTATGGAGTGGTCTTCTTTGTGGATATCGCCTCTACACATTTCGTAAAGAAGTCAATTGCAGACATCATGTAACTCTGATTGGTGCTAGAAACTAGAGTCAAGGTTCCTATAAAATCTAATCCTTACTTTTTTAATTGTTCATCCATGATCACTAGTTTTAATAGTAGGATTTCCAACTATGGCCTTCTAGCAAAGAGTCAACAACCTCTTACAATTTTCTATCCATTTGTAGGCATCCTAAAACATTCCCATTCAATAATAGAAATTCCTCAAAATTCATAAAGGTTGTGACTATTGGGAAGAAGTGCCCTCTACAAGCCTCATCATGAAATGTTATATGGAGCTCTTCTCTTTGATCTTCATCACACATCGAAGAAAAATCCCATCCAAACTCTTCCTATATGGAGTATCCTATCAAATTAAATATTTTGACGCTCTTAGTTTAATGCTCCTTTTTATTCTTAGGGGTCAGGTTTCATGGACACTCACTCTATGTTAGGTAATATGCAACATCATAAAACTATTTATCTTTTGTATTTACAAATAAAACCTTTAGGCAAATCATCCTTATCGTCCTCATGACTTTCATAAATAAACTTACATAATCCTTGGCCTCTAGTCAACTTAACAGGCTTAAATTCAAGATCATATTGTTATATTTTATTCACCCAAATTCCCTTTTATTCACTTCAAATTCATGTTTCATGAGTATACTTTTATATACAGAGTTGGGAACAAAAGTTATAGAGTGAGAATGCAAGATATAAAACCTAAAACATTTAAGGGATTTAACTACAACATGACCATGTTTCTTACTAGTTGAATAATTCATTTCATACATTTTAGAGGTATGTGTATAAAATGTGTCACACTTCTATAAACCATTATTCTTGAGAGAACCCATAGAAGAGGGAGTCTCAAGAGGTGGCTCATAGCTCTTTATCTATGATGTGAAAAGGCTATGAGATGGTGGCTATCAAATGAACCTAGCTATGAAAACCCTTGCAAGGTGCACCATAGAACGAGAGATTCAAAGAGTAGAGGTAAGAATGCCAATATCCAAGAATCTAGAATGAATGCCATGCAAATGCAAGCTATTCTAAATGAAATGCAAGATAAAAAAAGAGAACTAAGCTAAAGCATAAAGGAAGCTAAGCTAAAAATTATGTCATAATGTAAGTAGAATGAGAGCTAATCTAAAATGCAAAAATGCAAGAATGCTCCAAGTCTCCAAAATCACCAAGTAAACCTGTAGCATAACAATAACATGAGAGACTAAATTTTTTGAATGAGGAGAGAGCCCTTCCTTTTAAAGAAAAATGGACAGTAGAGATTAATAGGCAAACAAGGGATAATCAAGGGAGGAGAATGCATATTGAGTGATCTATGTGCACAAGCATCTCGACTAATAAAATAGAAGTTGACTTCCTATATAAGACAGAAGTCACAGAGCATTTTTTTAAAATTTGAAAAATAGAAAAAGGACTTTATGTGTGCACTTTAAGTTGGTTAGAAGAATGGGGTCTTTTATTTAAGTAAAAGGGGACATGTTCTTTTAATCAAATAATGAACTTAGGATAGGATAGTCAAACTATAGGTTATAATCAAATTAATTGATTATTAGCAATTTGGTCTAGGTAAATGATTAATTGAATTAACCAAAATGTTGAGAAGGGGGGCTAATAGTCTAGATGATCATTTTTAGGTGATTACATTTGCCCCTTTTTGACTAATGTGTGATCAATTTAGGAACACATTATGTCAAAGAAAACATAAGCCAAGTAGGTAGCAATAGATAGAAATATCTAATTCTGAAGAACAAAATGCAGAAGGAGATAGAAAATCCTAAATGTACAGCCTCATAGTGATAGTATTGAACACTAGGAAAAAGACGATGTCAAAATTCAAGAAAAATGCTAACACCTAACAAAATAGATAGATCAAGAGCAAATGAAAAGACCAAACATATGCTCTTGAGAAATAGATAGATGTAGCAGGAGATGATAGAGTATTTCTTCCCCCTCAGGAATGAAATTGAAATGAGGTAAGGGAAATGCATAAATGACTGAGATATGAGAAATTGAGATATAGCAGTGTCTAAGATGATAGATATGTGATTAGAACCAAATATTGACTATAAATCAATGATAGAATGCCCTAGTTTGACCAAAGTTGACCATAAATGATAAAGCATGAAAATTAGGTCAAATCAAGTAGAAAGGTGATTTTAGACATGAAAATATGAATATAAGAAGCTATGAAGTGTAGAAATGATGAAGACATGAAGAAATGAAGATGCCCTAGTGAAGATTTGAAGATTAGACCTAAAAAGGTCAGCTAACTACATAGAAGAAGGTAGAATTTTAAAATGTGATTTTGACTGTCAAGATGAACTCAGATTTTAATTTCAATGCCAAAAATGGATCCAAGACATTGAAATTAGCCAAGGGTGCAATTTTTGCAGAATTATGAGGAGTGTGTAAAATTAGGTCAAAATGAGGTCAGAAGGCTATAAAAGGTGTCCAAGTGTCATTTTCAAATTCATTTTTTCTTTTGTGAATTTGGAGAGAGAAAATGGTATTAGCAGGCATTCCGACCCACCAACACCATTTTGAGAGCAGCCAGTTGCACAACCAACCAACCCACTATGAGGCACTGGTAAGTCTTCACTTTTTGACCACTTTTTTGACCTTTTTTTGACCTTTTTTCACCTTTTTTAGAAGTAAAATGTAGAATGATTAATTAAATTAGCCAAAATGCTGAGAAGGGGGTGCTAATAGTCTAGATGATCATTTTTAGGTGATTACAGGGTGGAGGCTCATAAAGGTGATTGGTGCTTCCAATCCTAAACCATATTTCTATAATAAGATTCCTAAAAAGCAATTTCAAATGAATAAGAGTACATGAGGAGGTCTTTCTTATAGCCTAGGTTTACCAATGCTAGAGCTCAATCTATTGCTTCCTTCATTCCAACAAATTTCTAGAGACTTCAATCTACTTGAAGTCTTTCTTTTCAATCATTTATTCAATTATATCTTTAGTGATCTCTACAAAGTGAAGCACAAAATGTCAAAGGAAATTTGCCTAATCCTAAAAACACCTCACCACATTCCTATTAGAAGAGGTGGAAAGTTGTCAGATCAATTTTAATCCCATTTTTAGAAATTAGATGCCTATTAGTCTCTCCTCAGTAACACCAAACATTATTTTTTGGGGGTTCAAAGAGATATCATGCTCTCTACAACACAAAAGTACCTTTTCAAGTTCCCTCACATAGTCCTTCGTCTTTTTCAATAATAGAGTTAAATCATCCAAATACAACATAATAATTTTTTCAATCAAGTCTATGAAGGAAGAGTTCACCACTCTTTGAAAGGTAACACCAACATTAATTAGGAAAAATGACACTTTTCTATAAATAAATGTTACATATGGGGTTGTGAAGGTCATTTTGTGTTGATCCTCAAATGATACAATTGCCTAATTATGCCTAGAGATGTCATCAGGCATAGAAACCATTTTAACTATATCTATGGTTTGCAATGCATGATCCATCATTGGTAAGTCATAATTATCTTTCAAGATCACTCAATTTAGATTATATAAACCAACACATATTCTTATTTCTCTATTTTTATTTTGCACACACTATGCCCACAATCCAAGTAGAATGGTGAGTAGGGTAGATAATTCAATCTTTTAGTATGTTATCTACCTCTATCCTTATTGCTTCAGACACTATTGGGTTATAACTCCTCAACTTCTACCTAAAGGGGATTGAACCTCATTTCAATAAGATTTCATGTTCAAATTGAGCATGTATGAAATAACTTTAGTCTTCATTACTCTATGTAAAGGTATCCTTGAATTTCAACAATAATTTTATAAGCTCACATTTCTCTTGTTTGAAGAGGTATTTCCATTTAGAAACTCATCTCAACTTTTCTTCTAATCCCAAATTCACCTTTTCTTTATATATCACATTTGTGGGTCATGAAGAAGTGATACCCTCCAATCTTTCATCTTTTCTACCAAATAGTTTTTCTAGTGATATCAGTCCTCAGGGTATTATTTTCCCTTTTAGTTGTAATACTTCTTGTCTTAGGGATTTTCCTTTCTCTTTTCTATGTATGGTCTCAATTTTTTCTAGGTAGGCTCCCATATACATTTATGTATTCTCAAAGAAGTTTGTAATCTTCTTCTCATTCTCGAAGACCTTCTAGTGACCTTTATCATCATGGGTGCCTGATATATATATGAAATCAATTCTATATGTTTCCTCTATAAAATCTGGATAAGGTAAGAGCAATGAAGCTTTCACTGCCAATAAATTAGCTTTAGCATTTTTTTCTCTTAGTACAAACTCTATAGAGAACACATTGAAGAACTCTATTTCATCCCAGACACAGTTCCAATAATTTTTTTCTTTACAATAAAAACATTTTTGATTTTCTTGACTATTAATTTTGCATCCCCTTTAACCTTTAATAGTTTTATACCTTTACTCTGAGCTTCTTGCAATCCGAGTAGAAAAGCCTTATATTCTATTATTTTATTTGTATTTAAAAAATCCATCTTATAATAAAAGCGAGTCTTCTTAACATTGAGTACTATCAACACTACTACTTAGGATCATTGTATGGAAAAATAAATATTTACATTTAGGTTTAGGTTCCATCTATGTTGTCCTAAATTGGAAGCACTTTAATTTATGACCGTTTAGCACCTATTCAATGTAATTTAATGATAAGTTAGCATTTTAGTCTCTCACCTATCCTCCTCTTAAATGGGATCTAGGTAGAAGATCTATGTAGGATCCTTGGTATTTCTAACTTGAGGTAGGATCTATTTACCTAGGTCCCCCTCTTTCCTTTCTCTTTAATCAACATAACTCCTTTTTGCACCAAAAAGAGATTTCCTTAGAATTTGAATTTGATTTCTAGATTTTGGGACCTATTTTGGATTTCTAAGATAGTCCCATTGGATTTTGCACTTGATCATCAAGGTCATAGTGTGCTCTTGATGGGCCTATCATGGGCATAATGTGCCTCTGATTTGGTCCCATTTTGGGGTGGTAACTCCTCAAGGTTTGGTCTAGAGTTAGGTCTTTAAGCCCAATCATCCCGTGAGAGGAAATTAATCTAAATCCTTTATAACCACCCTTAATTTCTTTATTTGGTATATAGAGACATATTATATGTGTGGATAGTCAAGCAAGCATACTTATACTCAAGCAAGATCAAGAAAAAATTTCTTATGTAGATAAGCCATTATGGACATCCCAATTTGTCTTAGCACATTTGCAAGGTGGAAGTAAGGAGGATTGGAAACATTCTTTCAAAAAAGAGAATTCTTCATCTTCCTCTTCATATTCTACCATTCAAGCATTCAAGATTCAATCAAGGAGTAGCAAGTTCAGGTCATGAGTACGGCTTAGACTACTTTAGCCTTGGGGGCTTTCTTACTATGCTTTCTATGTTATCCTTAGATCTATGCATTTCTATTTCATCTATATTCAAGCATAATACTTCATTCTATGGTTTTGGATCTAAAGATATGGATCCTTGCAATAGAACACTCAAAGCTCATACACATCATCACATGCATTACATTTCAAATCAACTATCTGTGGAGGTAGAAACCACAAAAAATAGAGGGTCAACTAAGGAAAACCCCTATATAACCATCCAACATCAAAAAAATTAGATATTAACAAATTTCAAAAAGGAAAACCAAATGCAGATTGGAGTACCCTTTTCGTTGTTGATCAGAATTATGAAATTAGAATTAGCATCAGACACTATCATCAGTGGGCACTACACCCCAGATGATCCCATTTTACCTTTGACAGATCACCAAAATATTTATGGATTTTATTCACCTTACAATTTTTGGCCTAGATCTAGTCTTGTTCACTCCTAATAGGAGTACAACACACATAAATCAAGGTTCCAAAA
The DNA here is from genome assembly GCA_028749045.1 of Cupressus sempervirens. NCBI lineage: Eukaryota > Viridiplantae > Streptophyta > Pinopsida > Cupressales > Cupressaceae > Cupressus > Cupressus sempervirens. The sequence goes on along the minus strand of CM053788.1, from coordinate 288,932,924 downwards.
ATCTTAAGCAAAGTACTTTTATCTCTCTTTGTCAATTCAACATTTCATTTTAGAATTTATCTACTTATTATCTTTCTTGCATAGATCTAAAATTGGTTAGTTTAGATCTCAAGGACAAGTTGATTTTTTTCCCTTCATAAATGTTAAATATTAATTTGTGTTGATGCTCATTTATCTGGTGTATTGCATTAACCTATGAATATTTGCCACCTTTGAGGGTTGGTTTGAAAGAATCTATTTCTTTGGACTCCATCCTTTTTGGGTGTGTGTGGTTTTTTGATGAACTTAGGGTTAGCTTCCTTGATTTGCATTTCCCCCAACACACCATCTTAACCTTATGTTTTCCTATCATAATAGTTGCTCTAACCAATCCAATTCAGCCTATCCATCCAAGTCCTTACATAATACTTTTCTCAACAACATATCATGACTAGTGGGTATATTAGCCACTACAATCTTCAATATTAACCTATTGCGAAGATAAACTTCCAACACAACCTAAGAATACTTAATCTATCAATGTAGGGCTACATGTTTACCATTCATGGAGTAGTATTTTCCATAATTTTTGGTTAGGGTTAAGCTTAGGGTCTTGACCATGGGAGAAGGCATTATATTTCCTAGGTCTCTTGAATGTATGATACAATTAATCAGCTTATGATCATTTGAAAACATAGATATATAAAATAGATTAGGTTTATCTTGGGACATGTTAACTACTTCCTCTTAAGAAACTTCTAATTAAGAAGCAATTAGGATAGGGGAATTATCATGAGATACTAAATTAGTTTGTAATTGAAAATCATCATGATCTACTGACCTTTGAACCACTAACATATTTTGGGAGCCACCCCTTGCACATATTATAAAAGCTTCTCTCAAGTTCTTTAGGATTCAGTTTTAGGTATTGTGTTGTTGAGATGAATTGTAGAAGATTCATAAAATGTAACAATATCAAAAGGAGTAGAGATTTCAAACCAATTTGTTTCCTATATCTCATAAGGTTTTTGATTGGAATTGGTGGATCTAACTAGTTCCTACAACTTTTGGAAAGGTCTTCCTAGAGGAGTACTTTGTGAAGCTTGCAGGGTTTACCAACTCCTAGTAAGAACAAAGTATGTATAATCTTCCAACACTACTAGTACATTGCCACCTCTATCCGAGTCTAACTTATATTCAAGAAATTTACTATATAGTCACCATCTTGATCTAAATTTCTCTCTTATTTGGTGATCTCTCCCAACACATATTTGGTGGCATCTATTTCATGATATATTAACATATTTGGTCAAGTACTATTGTTCTGATCCCTTATGAGGTGAAAGAAACATGTGTTACCCTTATTGGGAGGAATTTCCTTCAAATGCTTTAGATTAATAGGAATATTGACTACCACCTTTCCATGATTACCAACAAGATTATACTATCCACTCCTAATATGCGATATAGTTGTGGATAGGGAGTAGTTACCTTAGGAAGTTACCATTTTAGGGATATCACATCATTCAACATTCTTTAAACAAATGGGTTTGAATTGTTGGATATAATTGATTAATTGTGTATTGTCTTTGATATTACATAAATGTCATTATCATTCAGTGCATGCCAAGCTCACTCAAGCAGTGAAGATAGTTTTTTATGTCTACTGAGCGCTCCTATGTTTTCCTAGTTTAGAAGGTAGTGTCTATTGAGTTAACTCGAGTGTCAAAGAAAATTTTATAGAAGATGAGTGTTAATCGAGCTCACTCGGTTAATGAAGGAAATGTTGGATGGAACTAGTGTTAATTGAGATCACTCAGTTACCAAAGGATCTTTGCAAATATGTAGTGTTAACCGAGTTTACTTGGTTAATATAGGAAAATCATTTTTGACTTAGTGTCTACTAAGCAGGGTCTATAAATGAAGGATTTTCTTATTTTGGCGTATTGAGATTAATTGATTTATCTAATGGTTCTAGTCGACTGAGGTGATGAATATTAGTTACTCTAAGTTATATATGAGCTAAATTAACAACATGAATGATATAAGGTCAAGTTGAGAATTTGAGAGTGTGTAAGAGTGTGAATGCATGAAAGATTTTGAAGATCTAATGATGCAGCAAGGAAGCAAATAAAAAAGATAAGCAAAATATCCTTGTGAAGTTGAAAATATATATTCAATCAGGAAGGATCAAGTACAAGCCAAAAAAGAGATCTATAATCATAATTTTAGTTGCATCAGAAATTAGGTCATCTCATTGTTACTCTCTAACCATTGTAGCAATGATCTAAATCTCTTAACAGAGTTGGCTTAACAACTATTTGTAAAATCTCTAACAAGGTGGCAGTTCTATTGAATTGTCTAAAGACCTCTAACAAGGCCACTCCTAATAGGGTGATTAAATCCTTTAAAAAGGTCACACCTAATAGTGTGTTTTGTAACCTTTAACAGGTCCTAATAGGACTCACTTCAAAAGAGTGAAAAGAGTAACTAGTTGCAATTGGTGGTTTTCCCAAATTGGGTTTCCATGTTAAATCCTCGTGTCAAATGTGTTCATTTTATTTTCTTTTATGTGTTTGCATATAAGTTAAAATAATGGTAATCACAGATAACATCTAAGTACTTACTAAGCATATTCAATATTTACTGAGTTACAACATTTTATGTGTGTTTGTCGAGCGTCAACAGTATTAAAGTTTTAGAGTTTATTTTGTACTGGCATCTAAAGGGATTTGGGATTTATTTTAATGGTAACTAATTCACCCCTCCCCTCTCATTTACTCCTCTTATTTTCCAATAATTAGTATCAAAGATTTTGGTGCTTGCAGAGAAGGTTTCAAGGACCTAAGCTAAAGATCAGAATGTCTTATAGAAGATAGATTCCCAAGTTGAATAGAGACAATTTTGCAGCATGACAAGGACGTATGAGGCTATATTAGCTACCATCAGTGATTGAGGTTGTAAATATCTTGATACTAAATGAAAGGCTCCCACTAGAACATTATTAGTTGAAGATATTGTTGAAAAGAAGAATCATAACATCATGATGATTGATATTGCATCTGCTCTCAGTTATGTTGAATTTGATGAAGTAAAAGATTGCCAAACTACTCATGAAATTTGAACCAAACTAAAAGACATTTATGGAGGAGATGACAATGTAAGAAGAGCTTAGTCTGAAAGTCTTAGAAGTCATTTTGATTAGATGAAAATGAGAGAAGATGAGAACATTGCAAAATATGTAGAAAGAATCAAAGCAAATGTGAGTGCAATCAAAGCATCTGGAGGAGACACTGAATAAAAAATAGTTGTAAGCAAGGTACTTATAACTCTTCTTCTTATTGATGCAATTAGAGTGTCTTCTATTCAAGAGATGAGATGTGATCCAAATAATAAAATATCTTTGGATGCTCTAGTTGGAAGATTGATGGCTTTTTGAGTTAGATAACTTTGATAACTATGTTCCTAGTTCAAAAGTTATTGAGTCTATGTTTGAAGCTAAACTCTCACTCAAGAAAAAGTGTAAGAAATCAAAGTATAGTCAATCAAGAAGTGAAGAAGAAGAAATAGAAGAAATCTTAGACATTGATCTTGAATTTTTTGAAGCCCTACTTGTAAGAAAGTATTCCAAAGGCAGAGGAAAGTACAAAGGTAAAGTTCCTCTAATCTGCTTTTCTTGTAAAGAAGTTAGTCACATTGCTGCAAGGTGTCCAAATAGAGAAAAAAAAGATGAAAAGAAAAACAATAAGAATAAAGGAAAGAAATACAAGGAGTACAAGGACAAAGCTAAAAAATCTTGTTTTATGGCTAAAAATTATGATAACAGTGAAGATGAAATGGTATATATTGTAGTAAAGATGAATCTGATGATGAAGGAGATAAAATGGCACTTATCTCTCATGTTAACAAAAATGATACATGGATTATTAACGGTGGTTGTTCACATCATATGATTGGAGACAAAATAAAATTTGAGCACATGGAATATTATGATGGAGGTAGTGTGAGATTCAGAAACAATGAAACTTGTAACATAAAAGGAAAAGGACTATTTCTTTGACTAAAGAACTTATATGTGACAATGATTATTGGGTTAAAGGACTAAAGAATAATCTACTAAGTGTGGCACAATTGAATAACATTGGATTCAAGTAGAATTCATGGATGGATAGGTCAAACTACTGGATGGAAAAGGAAATCTGGTTGGATCTGGCAAGAAAACAAAAGGTAATCTATTTTATCTTGATCTTAGTGAAATTTCATGTTTTATTGCTCAAGTAGAAGAAAGTTGGTTAAGGCACAAAATATTATGTCATGTAAACTTTGATAATCTGGTTAATATAAGAAAACATAAAAGAGTAAGAGGTATTCCTAGTTTGAAGAAGCCTGATATGGGTCTATGCAAAAATTGTCAAATTGGTAAGATGGGAAAGACTAGTTTTAAAAGAAAGAACTATCAATCAAAAGAAGTCTTAGAAATTGTGCATATATATTTATGTGGTCCTATTGGAATAGAGATTTACATTAGAGAAACATTTTTCATTCTTTTTGTTGATGATTATTCTAGAATGATGACTATAATGTATCTAAAAGAAAAATTTGAAGCTTTTCAAAAATTCAAGTGGTATCTAGCAAGAGTGGAAAAAGAAACTAGAAAGAGATTGAAATGTTTAACATTAGATAGAGGTGGTGAATTCATCTCTAATGAATTCAATAATTTATGCATTGAAAGAGGGATCAAAAGACAAGTATCAGCCCCTAGTACTCCTTGGAAAAATGGTATAGCTGAAAGAAGAAATAGATCCATCATGGATTGTGTAAGAAGACTAATGATTAAAAATAACATTTCAATCAAATACTGGAAGGAATCTATCAGCACTATAGTTCATACCTTGAATAGAGTACAATTTCCTTATCAACTATGGTATGGCTACAAACCTAATGTAAGTAACTTGAAAGTATTTGGTAGCAAATGTTATATCTTGAAAGAATCTAGAAAAGGAAAATTTGATGTCAAGATAGATGAAGGCATATTTTTAGGATACTCCTACAGAAGCAAATCATACAAATGTTTGAATTTGTCCACTCAAAAAATCATAGAAAGTGCACATGTGAGATTTGATTATTTTTCATAAAAGAGTGAAGAAGAAAGCAACAAAGAGCCAGAGGATTACAGAAGATTTGTTTACTATGAACCTAATACCCTGCAAAATCTATCTGAGAGAAAGGAAGCTTCACCCCTTGAGTTCCCAAAATCTCCAATAGTTACCGAATTATAGACAATGCAACCCAAGTCATAGTTTGAAGGACTCGAGTCACAGTCAGAAGCTATTGATCTAGTTCAAACTGAGTCTAATGGACTCAAGTCACAGATAGTGGAACCCAAGCTAGATACTAAAGTTCATGATGAAAATAGTGGAACTCATTCCAAATCCAAAGAACTTGTGTTAGCAAGATATGTCAAAAGGCATCATGCACTTGATTAGATCATTGGAGACAAATTTGATGGAACAATGACAAGAAGCAAATTAAAAGGTACATGTTTACTTGCTGAATTTGAATCTAGAAATGTTAAAGAGTCTCTGAATAATGAAAGTTGGGTTGAAGCAGTGAATGAAGAAATAGAACAAATAGAGAAGAGCAAAACCTGAACCCTCATTCCTAGACCCAAGGATAAAAATATAATTGGCACAAAATGGGTGTTTAGAAACAAGTTAAATAAAGATGGAAATGTTTCCAAAAAACAAAGCAAGATTTGTGTGCTAAGGCTATTCTCAAGAAGAAGGTATTGATTATGGTGAAAAAATTTCTCCTGTTACAATATTAGAAGGTGTTAGAACTCTACTAGCATATGCAACACATAGAGGATTTAAAGTGTATCAAATGGATGTTAAATCTGCATTCTTAAATGGAATTCTTGATGAGGTAGTCTATATTGAACAACCTAAGGGTTTTATGCATCCCAAAAAAAGAGACATGGTTTGCAAATTACACAAAGCATTATATGGTCTCAAGCAAGCTCCCAAAGATTGGTATGAAAGACTTCACTATTACTTGATACAGATTGGATTTCAAAAAACAAATAATAACAGTAGTTTGTATATCAAAGAAGGACCAGACAAAAAGATTGTGTTGGCAGAAATATTTTTTGGTGATACCTTATTCATAGGAAATAATGACTTATGCAAAGCATTTTCAGAAGAAATGAGTAAAGAATTTGAAATTTCCATGTTTGGTGAGATAAAATTCTTTGTTGGATTGCAGATTCAACAGAAAAAAAATGGTATCTACATCACTCAACCTAAGTATATCAAGGAGATAATAAAGAAATTTGGAATGGAAAATTCAAGATCAGTTGGAACCCCTATGTCTACTAGACATAAGCTTTCCAAGAATGATGATTCAAAGGAAGTAGATCAGACCACATACAAATCAATATTGGAAAATTATAGTATGTAGTACATACAAGGCCTGGCATTGCATTAGCAGTTGGCATGGTAGCAAGACTCTCAGCAAATCCCAACGAAAATCACATGATGGCAATCAAGAAAATCATGAGATATCTAAAAGGTATTGAAGACTATGGCTTATGGTACAAACTTGGAGGCAATTTAGACTTAAAGGTGTTCACTGATGCTGATTGGATAGGAAGTATTGATGACAGGAAGACCACTAGTGGTGGAGCATTCTTTCTTGGTAAAAGACTAGTGTCTTGAACAAGCAAGAAACAAAATTGCACCTCTCAATCCATAGCAAAGGCAAAATATGTGGCAATATTTAATTGTTCTAACATTGTTTGGTTCAAACAACTATTGGAAGGAATGAAGATAGAGATCAAAGATCCAGTAGTCATATATTGTGATAACACCAGTGCAATTAATATATCAAAGAATCCAGTGATGCATACCAAAACAAAGCACATTGCAATAAAATATCACTTCTTAAGAAATTTAGTGCAAGATAAGGAAGTTAGATTGGAATAAGTGAACACAAAAGAAGAAATTGTAGACATATTCCCCAAGCCATTACCTAAGGATGCATTTTTGTATCTAAAAGGTAAGCTAGGGGTCATTCCCCTATCTGAAGCTCATTAAATGAAGTTTAGTGATGCATCAACTAGAACCAGTTGAAGATCAATAAGTTGGTGTAGTATTGATAAGGGCATATTTCAAATGAATCAGTACTTAAGGTACATTGATATTAATAGAGTTGTTGTCTTTGGCATGTGTTGTCAAAGAGAGAGAAGTTTACTATCATATCTCATAAGAAATTTTAATTTGAAGGAGAAGTTTGATGTAAGAGGGAGAAGTATGCTATCATAGAGATGTCTATGAGGGAGAATGAACTTGGTAATAGTTGTTGTAGATAGAAGTTTTCTAACAGAGGGAGAAACTAAAGATAGAAAGAGTTCATACTGATAGAGAAAGTTTTCATAGATATGGATCAAAATGAAACTAAAGATATGTTCCTTACTTTATTCATGTTCCAAAGATTTCATTGTGTTATGACATGTTGTGTTTCCATCAATGCCAAAGAGGGAGATTTTTGGATATAGTTGATTAATTATGTATTGTCTTTGATGTTGCACAAATTTCATTATCAATTAGTACATGTCAAGCTCACTCAGGTAGTGAAGATAGTTTTCAGTGTCTACCGAGTGTTCTCATGTTTGCCTAGTTTAGAAGGCAATGTCTATTGAGTTAACTTGGGTGTCAAAGAAAATTTTACAAAAGATGAGTGCTAACTAAGCTCACTCGGTTAATGAAGGAAATTTTGGATGGAACAAGTGTTAACCGAGCTCACTTGGTTACCAAAGGATCTTTGCAAATATGTAGTGTTAAACAAGTTCACTTGGTTAACATAGGAAAATCATTTCTAAGTTAGTGTCTACCAAGTAGGGTTGGCTAATGAAGGATTTTCTTATTTTGGCATATTGAGTTTTATTGATTTATCTATTGGTTCTAGCCAACTGAGGTGATGAATATTAGTTATTCTAAGTTATATATGAGCTAACTTGACAACATGAATGATATATGTATAAGGTTAAGTTGAGAACTTGAGAGTGTGTAAGAGTGTGAATGCATGGAAGATTTTGAAGATCTAATGATGCAACAAGGAAGCAAATCAGGCGGATAAGCAGAATATCCTTGTGAAGTTGAAAAGATATATTCAATCAAGAAGGATCAAGTACAAGCCAAAATAGAGATATGTAATCAGCAATTTAGTTGCATCATAAATTAGGTTATCTCATTGTTACTCTCTAACCATTGTAGCAGTGATCTAAATCTCTTAACGGAGTTGGCTTAAGAACTATTTGTAAAACCTCTAACAAGGTGGCAGTTCTATTGAATTGTCTAAAGACCTCTAATAAGGCCACTCCTAACAAGTAATTAAATCCTTTAACAAGGTCATACCTAATAGTGTGTTTTGTAACCTTTTACAGGGTTGGCTCCTAAGTGGGCTCACTTCAGAAAAATGAAAGCAGTAATTAGTTGCAATTAGTGGTTTTCCCAAATTGGGTTTCCATGTTAAATCCTAGTGTCAAATGTGTTCATGCTATTTTCTTTTATGTGTTTGCATCTAATTTAAAATAATGGTAATCATAGATAACATCTAAGTACTTACCGAGCATATTCAGTATTTACTGAGTTACAACATTTTATGTGTGTTTACTAAGCATCAGGGGTATTCAATTTTTAGAGTTTATTTTGAACTGACATCTAAAGGGATCTGCGATTTATTTTAGTGGTAACTAATTCACCCCTCCCCTCTTAGTTACTCCTCTTATATTTCCAACATGAATATGTAGAGGCTTGAACACAAAAGTTTTGAACATCCTTTGCCCATTTCCCTCAAGTAATTAAATATTCTTCAAGCTCTAGTGCTTGAGCTTGGATTTTTTTCATGTCAGTTACTATGTTTCTCCTTAACTTGAGTTTGGTATCAAGCAAAACATAATTTAAAAAGAAAAAATTCTAATTATCCAAGGTAGGCTTCTTGGCATATAAAACTTTATTGATAATCCTATTATATTTGGAAAAAAAATCTCTCTTTGGTTCATGGACTTATTTATTCATGTTTTTCAGTTGATCCAAAAGAGAAATTTCATCATTGACACTTTTGAACCTACATTCAAAAGTTTTCTCATAATTAGTGATGGACTAGGAGATTAAAAAACTAGTCTACAATGACTTATATTAAGGGTTATGTGAAAATCCTCATGACCACATGTTCATGTTGAACGTCTAGTATTCCAATGATGACATGAAATGCATGAAGATTATCATCAACAAAAACAATTGCATCCCCATTGAACTTGAGGAGTATACCCCTAGCTCCTTTACGTAATAGATTATGAGTGTTTAAATTCAAGGGGCCAACTAAAACTCTTGATGATTGTACCATTGTGTATAAGAGAGGGAGGTTGATAGTAATAGGTGCAATCACCTAATTTTGGTCTAGTAAACTATGACTATTTTAAAATAATTAAATTAAATTAACACTAGACCTGATTATGAATAAAAATCAACTTTACAAAATTAAACCATCACGTAATCAAATAATTAGTTACATCCTAAATTTTAATCACCTAAATCTATGTCTCATTTAATTAAAATAATATTTCCCTTTTAATTAAACAAATAAAGTCCCATTTGATGTCTACACATAAAGTGAATATCTAAATTAAAAAATAAAAGAAATTGATTCCACTAAAAGTGCATGTCTTTTGGAAACTTCTAAAAGCAAGAGCATAGAGATCAGGATCATAAACATCTCCGCCATTGCTCATCCTTGCATCTTTGATCATTCATCCAACTTTCTCATGTCTATAAATTGAGGTCTCTGCCTTAGTTCATTGAACCTATATTTTTATTACTATTATGTTGTTGTTTTGAATTTCTAGCATTTTAGTCTTCTCTTTGCTTAAATAATCTATCTTATTTGCATTTGCATGTTAGATTAAATAACATAGATTAATCTTAAATGGATGGAAATTAATATTAGTTATTAGTTTAATCTCATTCTAGCTTAGAATTTGCATTGTTGCATCATGAAGTTCTTGAGGGTTTTGAACACTCGTTGCATTACCTCTCTTTGAATCCTCCATTTCATAGTACACCTTGCAATGGTCTATGTTGGATTTTGATTTGATAGAATTTCAACTACCTTTTATAATGTCAAAAGACCTAGGAGTTAGCTAAAAACCATTGTGAGTATTTTGAAAGGCAAAATAAAAGGACCAATTAACAAGACCTTGAGGTCTTCTTCACTTTGAATATTGCAAGATTCAGGCGAGTTTACCTACGAATTCATTCTTATTTTTTTAAAATCATATTCTCAACATGAACTCCAAAATTAATAGATGGTTTATCCTTATTTCTTCTAATTCAATGGTAACATAGAGATGATAACTAGCTATTTTACCAAACCCTAAATTCTATGAATCAAGTATAGGCTGACATGTTAAATTTCAACAATAGAATATTAAATGATCAATTGATAAATTTATGCATCATGTAAAGCATCCTGACTAGATCAACTTATATGGATGCCCAATGCCTTATCTATTGGGCTACTAATCACATGGATTAAACACTTACTTATAAAGATCTTATCTTGACGCTTTGTGAAAATATTATCAGTATTCATTCCCAGATCTCATACTTGTCATATCTTCAATTAAAACCAAAAGGATCTACCAATTTACATAAAGCATTTACATAGCCGATTAGATTATCAACAAAAGTAAATTGAAATATAATTAAAAATGAATTACAATTGAAACTTAATAAACTTTTCTATTAAATCTCAGAGAATAGGATGGAAATGAGAGAAGAGACAAAATATGGGATGAACAACTAGCTCTTTGTATTTGTATTAACTTCTTTGAAATTGTATACAATTTAGTGCTTATCCATATTAGAAAATAACACCAGTAGACCAACAACTATTAACTTTCATATTCAACTCTAGAACAACATTACAATGTGCATGGACTGACTCAAAAATTATAAACTTAGTGTAGAAAAAAGAAACTTAGACCCCCATCTAGTCTTGGAAACTCACTTATATAACGTGAGCTGAAACAAGTTTCAGGTCTAGAGGGAAAAGGACAACTCTCCTTAGGAAAAAAAGGTTACATGACAAAAATTTCACTTTTGAATACTAAATGGGAAGAACCAAAAACTTGTGATATTTTTCGTAACAACATAACGATCCCTTCATTGGTTGCTTTGTGGTGGGGCCAATTCTATTTTGGTAGTATCATGGTCCTCCACTACACTTGATGATTGATCTTCTTCTTTTGTTTCTCATCAAGCTATAGGACTACATTCTCCCTATGTTCTATACTTGGCTCTGACACATGGGTGTTTGCTATAGTTTGTTGATCCTCTTCTCTATTATCTGTTTGGATAGCTTTGTCAACTAACTATAGTTCCTCTATGGTTGTCACCTTATTTGTAAGCCTTTCCTCCGATGCCACCTATAACAATTGTGAGGCTGAAGAATAATCTGCCATCCACTTATTGAAAACTGTGTCATCTGGCCAATTGAAGATCAAGATCTCTTTTCTCTCCTCAAGGCATCTTTTCCCAACCTTTTTATTTTATCAAAACCTTTATGGAAAGAATCAAAGAATAATTGTACCTAAACTAATTCTTCACTTTTACTAGAAAACCAAATGTAGTTTTCTTTATTAACTACATCATTCATTCTGATATTGATTAGTTCTTTTAGCTCATTTCCCCACTCTTCCTTATCCTTTATGCAACCTAAGAATTTTAATACATGAGGAAAGAGATCAAAATTCTTATTGAGATATTTTGAGAAACACATTTTCAATCTTCTCTACAACATATCTCTTTTCTAATCAAATTTTATTAGGTCATTGGCTTGATCATATGTTTTTTCAACCTAATCATCACAATTGTCAATGATAGAAAAATACAAAGCAGTGATGACATCATCCCTACTGATCCATCTATTTAATATTTCCCTCAAGGTGGCTTCATCACTATCTATTTCTTTGCACATATCTATATACCTTGAAAACTCCATGTATATTTTTCTCTTCTCTTCATTTACTTCATCCACTATATAAAATTTTAGCTGCTAGGGTGTGCTAGGAATCTCCACATAGGCCCAGGGGAAGTAGTGGGACAAGGGAAGCTATAATTCAAAGCTCGTCGGGTTCTCTCCCCACTTTCCTCTTTCCTTGTTGCTTTTGCAAATTTGTAATTATTTTTTCCATTTCATAAATCTTTCTTCCCCTCTCATCATATGATTTCAACAAATTTTTAAAATTTTCATTCAGCTCAAGAAATTTATTCTTGTCTTTAGCAGTTACCTCCACACCAAAATCAACCATTTCTTTATTCATTTGGGCCACTTGCTCATTGTCCACTTATGCAACCCTATATACCATCAAGCTCTCGGTATGTTCAACATCTCAGACTTCTTGAATTCTTGCCTTGTCTCTTTTTTGTATAGACCATATGACCAAGGCCTTGTGGTCATTGCTATATTCTACCCCTTTATGGATTTTAATGTAAAGTTTTTGCAATTTCTGCTATAAATCAGACTGAGATAATACCTTCTTCTTTATTTCTTGCTAAAGATGATCTTCTATAATTTAGATTTGGGTGAAGTGATATCAATAATATAAATATTATTTTGGGAATGTTTTATCTTTGCAAGTATTCATCTAGGGCAATATTGTTAAAGGAGTAGACCATGTGTTATTCATGTGTCCTTTATCTACAAATATACCCTATATAAATAAGGAAATCAAAGGACATGTCCCTTGAAGGGACATGACCCTATCTTGGTCAGCCCTAAATTATTTTCTCATAACCAGCGTCAAAGGAGGAATAGCTTTTGTAATCAAACTAACTAAGATTAGTTAAGTTCATACTCAAATACCATTATCCCAAAGGAGATGATAATTCCTAAACAAGGAATAATTATATATAGGCCTTCATTCATAAGGCATTCCATGCATGATTAGATTTGTATGATCTATACAATCAGATCAATATGAGATTGAAGTTATAGACTAACACTCCCTCTTAACTTGATAACCATACCGATAGATAACATATTTAGCATCATCAATTATGATGAATAAGAATAGATTAATACTCTATATCTATCTGAATCTTCTAAAAATGTGGTATCATCAAACACATGATACTATGCCATATTACTATACCTATGATATGACTTATCACTAATACTAGTAATTACATTATTACAAAGAATACAATATACATGATAAAATTTGGAGAATAATTAAATTCTTCATTTATCCAAGTTGTGACTCATAGACATAGAAATGTCCACATCATAATATGTTCTTAAAATCATCTAGATTTGATAGTAGTTTTCTACTATTTAGCACATTATACAAGAGATTTTCATCTCTCATAATGTCTTTTATACAAGTGTTCATTATCTTAGAGATTGTCATCTCTTAAATAATGAATACAAATGGTGAAGCCCATAATGGTCAATAGCCTGACAATAATAATTTTAATTCACAAATTATTAATAATTAAAGAATAAAAATGTATTACAATTCAACCATACCAAGTCTTTTCCTGAAGTGATCTGTCTTCACTTGATAGAGAGGTTTGGTAAGAATATCTATTGTCTAATCTGTAGTACAAATGTATTCTAATTTTATAGTATTCCTATCTACCATATCTCTTACATAATAGTAAGGAATTTTAATATGCTTGGACCTATCATGGAAAATTGGATTTATAGAAAGCTTGATAGAACTCTAATTATCACAATGAATAATAGTAGGATTCATGGGCTGACCAAATAATCCCACTGTTGGTCTTAGATTAGTTTTGATAATTGAGTGTCAACACACTTAATCAATTTTTAAGATGAGGCGAAGTATTATTTAGATGCTGAGCTATAGTATGTGTCAAGTCAAAGATTCAACAAGTATCGAATAAACTTTAGGTGCTGAGCAAAGTTTAAGTGCCGAGCAGAGTATAGATGTTGAGCAAGATAGAATTCCTATATGTGCTAAGCATCAGCAATTATTAAGTGCCAAGTGACACAGAATCAACATATGAGTTTGTGCCTTCACAAACTCAGATGTAAACTATTTTTGAAGCCAACTCAGGATGAATCTCGAAGGATCTTAAAGATAAGATCAAATCTTTTGCATTCCCTATGTAATCAACATGCAACCAATCAAAAAAATGGATAAGGCATGCAACCAATAGGAAAAGTGAAATAATTGAGTGAGTAGGAAAAGATGGATGAATTTTGATTGTAGATTCATACCTAACCCTAAGTCCTCAAAGCATGTAAAAGGAGGACAAAACCCCATTATTTGTGCATATGAGTAAGAGTTATATGGGAGAATGCTAGCAAAATTCAGAGGGGTATAAGGACTTAGAAAAAGAAAGAACAACATTGCAGAATCCAGTTGATCAGAACATAGCATCAGAACTTTGAGTAGAGACATATCAGATCAAGGAAGGATCGGAACAAAAAGAGCAAAACAAGGATCTAGAATCAGCAATTGAAGATTACAAGTCATCAAGTCAAGACATTCTACTATATTTTCTAACCATTGTATTGTGAGAATGGAAATCCTATGTTAATAGTGTAATCACCTAAAAATGGTCATCTAGACTATTAGCCCCCTTCTCAGCATTTTGGCTAAATTAATTTAATCATTTACTTAGACCAAATTGTTAATAATCAATTTATTTGATTATAACCTATAGTTTGACTATGCTATCTTAAGTTTATTATTTGATTAAAAGAACATGTCCCCTTTTAATTAAATAAAAGACCCCATTCTTCTAACCCACTTAAAGTGCACACATAAAGTCTTTTTTCTATTTTGCAATTAAAAGAAAAGGCTTTGTGACTTTTGTCTTATATGACAAGTCAACTTATATTCTATTGGTTGATTTGTGTGTGCACACGGATCACTCCTCTTTTCAAATTCCACCGTTGATCATCCACCATCTTCATCTTGATCTCTATCGTCCATACATCTTTAAAAGGTAGAGAGCTTTCCCCCTCAATCCATCATCATTTTGAATATTGTTATGCTACAGGTTTTCTAACAGGTTTCTTTGGAGCTTTGTGGAGAACTTCTATTTCTTGTCTACATTCTCTCATACCATAGCATCTTAGCTTAGCTTTCATTTTTACATGTAGCTTAATCTCACATAGCTTAATAATGGTATTGTAACACTCTCATACATGTTTTAGCATAGCTGCATTTGACATTCTCATTTTAGCTTAATCTTCATTTGCATTGCATCCTTGAGGAACTCCTTGGGACATTTGCATTCTTGCATCTTGTCTTTGGAACCTCCCATTGCATGGTTTACTAGCAAGAAGAGTATCTCTAAGGCTCATCTGAGAGCCTTTTTATTCTTGAAATATACTCTCTTGCACTCCGTGGATAGGGAGCTCTAAGCCGGCATCCAAGCATTCCAAACTCATGGAATTGTTTGGATAGAAGGGTTTAGAGTGGGACACTTTCGAGTGTACATTTTTGGCGCCCACCGTGGGGCTTGAATCAAATTTTCAGCTCCATTTGCTTTCATTTCTTATCTCTGATTTTTTACAGCAGCATATTGGGTCTAATCAAATGCTTTTGTAAAATTATCACTTTGGTTTTAAGGCCAAGCCATAAGTAAATTGGTTTGAAGGCCAAAAACTTAGTTGGTTTAAAGATTTGATCATATCTTTTAAACCGCTTGGAGTTTAGTTCTGAAATTTTTTTTGCAAGTTGAATATATGCTCAAAATATCTCAGTCCTATTTACAGAGCATTTTGACGTGATTTTTGGGAGTTATGAGTTTTTCTTTTTTTTTCATAAAAAGTCGTTTCTGATCGCAAATCAGCGATTTTTTTTTAAAAACTTACATTTTCAGAAAAAATTTTCAATTCTAATGGAGGTTCTTTCTTTGTGTTTTGAATTTTGAGGTCATATTAAGGATCAAAAACTTGATTTGATAAATTTGACCTATTTTGACAAAATCAATCTGTAGGGAGCAAATGAAGAGATTTTTTTGAATTTCTTACATTTTTGGAAAGCTCTCTAATTTTTAGTAAGGGTCTCTTCTTTTCATTTCTATTTTTGGATCCGAAATCATAGCAAACAAGTCCAATCTTTTTTACTAGGTCAAAATCAAAGAGTAAAAATGAGAGCATTTGTGATTAACTTGCACTTTTTTTGCATGCACTTGGTTGAAAGATAAATTGGATTTTTGAGGCAACTCACCACTTTTTATTGCATATTTTTATGTTATTTCATACTAACTTTTGGTGCTAACAAGTTGTGATTACAGGTTGCCATCCTTATGAAAAAAAAAAAAATTGAAACATTGCATAAAAAGAACGCATGTCAAAGCTTCAAATGCGCAAGGGCTACTAACATTGTTTGCAGGGCTGCCCAAAGCATAAAAACCCAAAATTTCTTGCTTTTTAGTTTTCATGTGCAGCATATACTAGTTGTTTATTTTTAGGCACATTAAAACTTACAATTGGGATCTTTTGGTGATAGGAGAGTATGCTCTTCACCCTTGTGGTGAATCAGAAATCTTGACTTACCATTTGGTTTCAAGAGTAAGAGGCAATTGAATCTTATTTGCATGTTTGGGAGAAAATGATTGGAATAGGAGAGTATGCTCTTCACCCTTGTGGTGAATCAAAAATCTTGACTTTCAAAAGTTGATCCACTCTTTGTGTAGTTTAGAATCTTTTAGAGGGCCTGCTCTCGGACAACCTGAGAGGAATGACCCAAGTGGGGACAAGCAAATTACCCAGCTCTTCCAACCCACTATAAACTCAAGGCTATCAAGGACACAAAACCTTGGTAGACATAGTGATTGTCTTCGCCTAGTGTGATCGCTTATGAGATTTCGACCATAGGGAGATCACTAGGCAAGAATGCTTAAGGTACTCTTGTGGTCGCGAGATCGGTTACTCATCGCAAGGTGAGGTGTCCCGTAATTGGGAGCAAGAGGAACACTATGAACGGAAGCCCGATCTAAAAACTCTAAGTTAGTAACTACCTTTTTTTTTTAGCCGCTCAACTTCTTGGTGCAAGGATCGATCCTAGTGGACTACCCGGATCACCCCAAGATTTACACTCACCATATGTGTTCCCTTGGTTGTGCTTATGGAACTTCCATGAGAAAGCCAATATCTCTTGTGGGCAACCACTTGGTGTGAGGCAAAGGAGCATCAAGTGTGGGCCAAGTTGTTGAGTAATGAACCGTGACTTCTAGGTAGATATTGCTTGATGTGTTCTCGAATGTGCTAGACCTGTGGAAATCTTTGGAACATACACATGATGATAATTCTAGAGAATTCTTTTGAGACCTCAGATATGCTTGTATCATGCAAGGTTGCTTTGTCCCTTGCTTGATTGTTTGAAGAAAACTCCATGTGTCACTATCTTGCTTGGAAAGAAATTGCTTTTTAACATCAAACTTGCTATGCTATCAACTATTGTCAAACTTTGTCAACCAGTCAAAGCATCAAGTCTTAACATTTTTTTTTGTGTTGCTTGCTAAGGGGAGTCTCATCATTTGACTTTGATTTGCTATGTCTCTAGTTCTTGAACATGCTTAAAGTGACTCTTTGGTCTTGGTGCTCTTGGTCTTTTTGTCTTCATGGTCTATGTCCACTTGCTAGTCATCCTTTTGCTAAAATGGTTACCTTGATTTCTTGACTACACTCTTGGGTTGGAGAGTTGTTCACTTGTCACCTTGCTTGCTCTATCTATTTGGCTATTTGGGCATCTTGCCTAGCTATTGACTTGAGTCATTCATGTCGTAAGTTTCTTGGACATATTGTTTGACAAGTCACTTTAATCTCTCTCTACTATCTTTGCAAGTAAACACTCTACCTCCTATAGTTTCAACATCAAGTTATCTTCTAGGCTCTTTTATGCTTGGCTTTGCATCTAACACTATGGAATTCAAATCTTGTGCTACAAAACTTCAACTGAATCTAGATGATCATGATATCCTCCATGTTACTAAAGAGTTTCAAGATCTATATGTGCAATACAAAGAACTAGAAGAGACAAATGATCTTTCTTACCTTCATCTCTCTAAGCGCATGACAGAAATGAAGTCTAAACTTGAGAAAAGGTTGGAGGAGAAGATTGCATCATTACATGAATCTTCCTTAAGTTCTTTACATGCATGTGAGTCACCTTCTTTGAGGTCATCCTCTTCTTTTAGGTCTACATGCTCTAATTCAAGACATCAAATGTCTTCATCTTCTAGATCTAAAGACCTCTTTAGAGAACAAGCAAGTGATACCTCCTTTGAGCCTATGCTAAAATTTCATGATGGACCTATCTTTGACCAAGATAATGATGAATATATGGATACATACCATTCACTTGAGAAACAACAAAATGACTCTAAACATAATTTTGATAGAACTTTTGCTCCCTTGGAAGATTCTTATGATGACATTTTGCAAAAACTTCTTAGGAATAAGATCATTATGTTACCAAAGTCTAGCTCATATGGAAATCCATTCTTGGATATCTATTGTACCTATCATCGATCTAATGACCATGCTACTTCAGATTGCATTGAGCTAAAACATAAAATCCAAGATCTTATGGATAATGGAATTATTGGAACCTCTAGTGACTCATGTGCTAAGGATACTTTTCTTGAGCAAGATCATATTAATGAACCTATGTCTAGTAGTGGCTCCATTACATCTTCCACTTCTTCCAACACTCATGCATCTCCCAACACTTCAAATCTTTCCAACATGCCTCCATCAAATAAAGAACCTAATGCTTTCCACATTGACTACGTGTATCCTCAAGGGCTACCTCTAAAAGAAACTCAAGCTAACCTTCACTTGGTTGCAAACCTTTTCCATGCTACTAATCCTAAACATCCTCAACCTTCATGCACTACTATGCCTAATACAAGCACTACTCCATTCACTCTTTATTCTCCCTTGTCCTTAGAAGTGGCTCCATGTCAAGATGACTCTCAAAAAGAAAAAGCTATAAATGTCAAGAAAGATCAAGATCAAGGACCCTTTCATCTTCAAAATTTCACTCTTCCATATCCTATATCTTTCCCACCTCCTAAGTATGATGAAGATACCACTTCCATTTCCCTTGAGCTTAGTGAAAATTATGAGAAAAGTTCTCTTCATATGCTATCCAAGGCTACTTGTCAAGATCAAAGCATCCCCTCATGTTCTACTTCTCCATATCCACTTCAAAATTGTGCTCAAGCTTCAAGTGCTACTATTAAAAATGTTGTTCCTATCAAAGCTACTCATGAGTCTATTGATGGCTTTGACCATGTTGCTCAGTCTAAAGATGTTGATATCCCTTCCCACTATCCCTTTGCATCTTCTAAATCTATCCTTGGTCCTTATCCATCTAAGCTAAAGCATTCAAACCTTCCATCCATATTGGGGCCTTATGTTCCTCCATCTCCTACTTTCACTCATAGCTCATTCCCTAGCTCTCCCATCATACCTCAAGATCAACAAAGACACTCATCCTTGATGACTTTTCACCCATCTATCCATCTAAACCAATCATATCAACCTTATTCATCCATAAATCCCAATTCCTTTGGAAGTGAGAACAAACATAAGAATCCATTGAAAAATGAAGATCACTATGTCCCATCTAATCGACATGTGAATTCTAAGAAGGAGAAAACACAAAAGAGATTGCAAAGGTCCACTATTAAAAAAGCTAAATCAAAGAAAATATGGGTTCCTAAACCCATTATTGAAGAAATGTGTTTTGAAGTATCCAAAGCAAAATCTAAAGCTATATGGATTCCCAAGTCTCTTTTAAAAGACTTGAATATTGAAAATACTTCAAAGTTGACATTCAAGCTTCCAAAGGCTTCCATTCCATCTTCTTCCAAAAATCTTCCTAAAAATATTCCAAAGCCTTCCACTCCACTTTTTTCCAAATCTCTTCTACCACCTCATACATCTAAACCTCAAGCTATTTCATCCATGATTCCTCCATCATTCCAATACCCTTCAAGGTGTGTGTCAATGTTGATCTTGTCCAATATTTCAGCTACCCTCATGAATTCCTCTAAAGCTTACACTTACTTTCTATACATACACTCTTATCCTCCATATACTCTTCCTACTACCATTTCTCTTTCATCACCCTATCAACATCTTTGAGCATACCTTTCTATGGTCTTGTCTTATCATGACTTATCTTTCCTATAGAAGCACTATCTACATTCAAAAAACTTGAGCTTTTTCTAAAAATTCAACAAAAATAAAAATAAAAATCTGTCAAAGTGGTGAAAACCTGGAAACAGGCACTACTTGAAACCCTCGCACCTATGTCTATCAGTCTCAATCACCCACTTCGCTACACATTTCCTGGCTTGGAATTGTTTCTTGTCCTCATCTTGGGGGCATAGCTACTTAGCCTATTGAGGTATTCTTGTGCATTAGGGTTTCTTTGACAACTCACAAAATAGTGTTTCTCAACACTTCCCCCACTTTGACATCAAGTGTTTTTCAACACTTTATAGATAGTTTACCTACGGTCTCCGATGTCGTGATAGTTCTCACTATCAGAATCAAGTCTGGAAGAAATGGCCAAGTGACTTACACACACGCACTTTAACACCTAAACGACTGAGCTATGCTGATCTTTATCTACTTTGTGTGTTGTCTATGATGATTTCTTTGTTAGGTGTTCCCTCCCTAATAGTCTTTCAAGGATGTCATTGACTAGAAGACTGGGGGCATGGGACATATTTTCTTGATTTTTTCTTGTGGGTATACTTTTGTTTGTCTATAGTGTTGTAAGCATTTATGCTTGACCTATTCAACACTTTGACTTATAAATGTATCATCCTTGATTGTTTTGCAAGACCGCACTCAAGGTTTATCCTGGCGCTTATGCCTTGATACAGGTGTAATCTTGCTAAATTAAACTTAGGGAATCTAATCGTGTAGTTATCTTGACTTACATGTCTCTGATGCTTAGATTGGATTTCCACATACCTATTTTATATCGATCATATTCATATCCTCATAGTTATACTAGTGATGGTTGTATGATCTCATGATGTCCCTAATAAATGCTCAATGATGAAATTAAGAGTCTAAATGTTATGCACTTCTTGCTGGTAAACCACTTTGCATATTAGCTTGCATTTTAGGTTTATTTTCTAGCTTAGTCTTGCATTCTTGCATATGAGGAGAGCTCTCTTTCTTCATCTTTTTGTGGACATATCAGCTAACTCCTTTCATATATTTCTTTACTTTCTTCTTGTTCATGTCTTTTCACCTTCTTAATCTTTCGCTTCATCTCTTTTCTATCTTGTCATCACATTATATAAAGTTTTGACCTCTTAAATAATTTCAACATCCTAGATTCATTTTCGGGATCGAAATTCAAATTCGAGTTCATCTTGATGGTCAAAATTGTCTTTTAAAATTCTACCTTCTTCTAAGCAGTTAGTTGACCGTTTGAGGTCTAATCTTTGAATTATCGCTGGAGCATCTTCATTTCTTCATGTCTTCATCATTTCCATACTTCATATCTACTTAAACTCACTATTTCATGTCTAAAATCACCTTTCTACTCATTTCGACCTTATTTTTATGCTATATCCTTCAAGGTCAACTCTAGTCAAACTGGGGCATTTTATCATTTTTTTAATATAGTCATTCTTGGGTTCTAATCATCTATCTGTCATCTTGGACATTGCTATATTCTAATTTTCTCATTTCTAGCCAGTTTTTGCATCCCCTTACCTCATTTCAATTTCGATCCCGAGGGGGCATAAATACTCTATCACTGCTTAGGAGCATTTCTTTGATCTTCTCACTTGCTCTCACTCTATCTACTTTTCTAAGTGTTAGTATTCTTCTTGAATTATGACATCATCTCTTCCTAGTGTTCAGTACTATCGCTATCAAGCTATGCATTTAGAACTTGCTATCTATTTCTGCATTTCATTTTTTGGAATCAGATATCTATATCTATCATCGCCTACTTGGCTTCGATTTTCTTTGACATAATGTGTTCCCAGATCGATCACACATTAGTCAAAGAGGGGCAAATGTAATCACCTAAAAATGGTCATCTAGACTATTAGCCCCGTTCTTAGCATTTTGGCTAAATTAATTTAATCATTTACTTAGACCAAATTGTTAATAATCAATTTATTTGATTATAACCTATAGTTTGACTATGCTATCCTAAGTTCATTATTTGATTAAAAGAACATGTCCCCTTTTAATTAAATAAAAGACCCCATTCTTCTAACCCACTTAAAGTGCACACATAAAGTCTTTTTTCTATTTTGCAATTAAAAGAAAAGGCTTTGTGACTTTTGTCTTATATGACAAGTCAACTTATATTCTATTGGTTGATTTGTGTGTGCACATGGATCACTCCTCTTTTCAAATTCCACCGTTGATCATCCACCATCTTCATCTTGATCTCTACCATCCATACATCTTTAAAAGGGAGAGAGCTTTCCCCCTCAATCCATCATCATTTTGAATATTGTTATGCTGCAGGTTTTCTAATAGGTTTCTTTGGAGCTTTGTGGAGAACTTCTATTTCTTGTCTACATTCTCTCATACCATAGCATCTTAGCTTAGCTTTCATTTTTACATGTAGCTTAATCTCACATAGCTTAATAATGGTATTGTAACACTCTCATACATGTTTTAGCATAGCTGCATTTGACATTCTCATTCTAGCTTAATCTTCATTTGCATTGCATCCTTGAGGAACTCCTTGGGACATTTGCATTCTTGCATCTTGTCTTTGGAACCTCCCATTGCATGGTTTACTAGCAAGAAGAGTATCTCTAAGGCTCATCTGAGAGCCTTTTTATTCTTGAAATATACTCTCTTGCACTCCGTGGATAGGGAGCTCTAAGCCAGCATCCAAGCATTCCAAACTCATGGAATTGTTTGGATAGAAGGGTTTAGAGTGGGACACTTTCGAGTGTACAAATAGGTTGGCTTAGCAGCCATATTGTAGATCCTTAATAGGATTGCATATCCTTTAACAGGGTAACATTCCAATTGAGTGTTTCTAAATCCTTTAAACAGGTCACTTTTAATAGAGTGTAAAGCCTTTAATAGGGTAGGCCTTTCACAGGGTAGACCATTGGAAGTGGTCAAACTTTGTAACCTTAAATAGTTACATATTGCTACAATGATAATTTGTGGGTGGAATTCCCACCCCAAATTTACCTTCTCATTTTGGAGGGTTTTTGGGTGACCAAAATCTTGTGTTATCTATTTTCATGTATGTCTTTACTTTTATGTTAATTAGATATGGTAGATGCATGTGAATGACCTCAGCTAAAAGTTTTAAAAGGTTAAAGTTAGTTACTTCTAATTCACCCCCCCCCCCCCCCCCCCCCGCCCCCCCCAAGAAGTAAATCTTCCCACTTGTAAATTCCAACACTTACAAGTAACTTTCTTAACCAAACTACTTCCCAAGAGGCCATTGTTGTGGCAATGTATTCAGCTTCTATGGAACTCTATGCTACTGATGTCTACTTTCTAAATATCCAAGATATCATCGCTGAAACTAAACTGAAATAACATCTTGAAGTATTTTTCCAATTAGCAACACTTCTAGCCTAATTTGAGTTTGTGTACCCATGTAAGTCCAAGTCAACTTTCTCATACTTGAGCCCAAGATTAAGAGTGCCTTATAAGTATCTCATGATGTGTTTGACTGCAACTAGGGGAATCTCCTTTGACTCACACATAAACTGACTTAAGGCATTAAAAACATAGAAAATATCATTTACCAAGTATATAAAAGACCTAATCATCTATTTGTAAAGAGTAAAATCTATGGAGGGTGATTCTGCAACTGCTTCCTTAAGTTTGTGTAGATTAGTCTCCATTGGAGAAGACATAGGTCTACAATTCTACATTTCAAATCTCTTCAAGATATCTAATGTATACTTCCCTTGATTAAATATGATGTTGTCAGAATTCTATCATACTTCCAATCATAGGAAGTAATGAAGGAGTCCTAAATATTTCATTTCAAATTCTCTAATTAGATCTTTCTTGCATTATTCTATAAGGTGATCATCACCTGTTATTAGTAAATCATCAACATATAGTATCAATATTATCATATCATCTTTATCCTTTTTATAATAGAGATTTGGATCAACTTCATTCTTTGAGAATCTTAAACTAGTGAGATACTTATCAATTCTTTCATATCAGGCCCTTGGAGCCTGTTTAAGCCCATAAAGAGCTTTCTTGAGCTTGCAAACAAAAATTTTAGGTTTATGAGTTTCAAATCCTTCAGGTTGCTCCAAATATACCTCTTCTATAATTTTCCATTTAGAAATGTTGTTTTTACATCCATCTGATGTACTTTCCATCCCTTTGATGTTGCAATACTTAGGAATTCTCTTACAAAGGTATATCTGGCAACACAAGCAAAGGTTTCTTCATAATTAATTCCCTCTTTCTAAGAGAATCCCCTAGCTACAAATCTAGCTTTATATTTTTCAATGCTACCATCAGCAGTGTGCTTGATTTTATATATCCACTTAGAAGAAACAACATATTTTCCTTCAAGTCTTGGAACAATTTCTCAAACATCATTCTTAATAATGGATTGTATTCTTTTGTCATAACATCCTTCCAAGTTTGTATTTTTAATAGCATCTGAAACATTGATTGGTTCTGATTTAGATAAACCAATCATGTTTTCTACATAACCAGAAAATCTTTTGGGTCTTTTGCTTTCTTTGAAGGTTTCAGATGGTGCAGCGAAGTCTTGTGCTTCCTCTACTGTCTTAATGACCCAAAGTGGTATTTTCTTTGGATTTTGAGTTTCTCAAGATTAAGATTTTGAATTTCATCTTCAATTTCTTCAACATTCTCCCTTTGAAACTCAGATTCAATATTTTCTTTAGAACTAGGTAAGGGAGAGGAATCTCCAGAACTTAGGGCTCTTTTGAATGCTAAATCTTCTTCAAATATTACATCCCTACTAAGTTCAATGTTTTTTTAACCATATATGAAAATCCTATATGTTTTAGATATTTCACTATACTCGAAAAAAATACCTTTCCTCCCAGAGGGTTCTAACTTAGTTCTCTTTTCTTTTGGAACATGTATATATACTAAGCACCCAAAAATCCTAACATGAGTTATATTAGGTTTAACCTTAGTAAAGACTTCTTCAAAAAAATTATCTCTAAGGTAGGAGTGAGGACTTTTGTTTTGAATATAGACAATAGTACAAGAGGCTTCTTCCCAAAGATAATATTCTAAATTTTGATCAAATAACATAGTTATTGATGCTTCTATAGTTGTTCTATTCTTCCTTTCTACTACCCCATTTTGTTGTGGGTTATAAGGAACAATATACTCCCTCTTAATTCATGCTTCTTTACAAAACTCTTTAAACAAATCTAAAGTATATTCCCCTCCATTATCAGTCCTAAGAATTTTAATTTTGTGTCCTGATAAGTTTTCAGTTTAGGTTTTGAATTCTTTAAATCTCTTAAGAATTTCTTCTTATTCATTACATTTTAAGAAGTAAATCCAAGTTTTCCTAGAGAAGTCATCTATAAAAATTATATAGTACTAGAATCCTCCAAGAGAAGGAAAAAACATAGGTCAACATAAATATGAGTGGATTAACTCCAAAACATTGTTAGTTTTTCTAGTGCTATCATAAAATTGACTTTTGATGTTCTTACCCAGAGCACATCATTTGCATATGCTTGAATGAACTTTATTCAACTTAGGTAAACTAGTTACCATCTTCTCCATAGTCAATAAGGTTTTGAAATTTAGATGTCCTAACCTTTTGTGACATATTTTTTTTATATCAGTAGCTTCATGAATTAAGTCTTGAATAGGTTGACAAGGTTCTATATTTAATTCATACGAGTATCCCTTTCTTTGACCAATCAATTTTGATTCCTTAAATGAAGAGTTCTTAGGCCAAGTCATTACTTTATTGTCCATGAATGCAACATTATGTCCATCATCTTCAAGTGATGTAACATAGATTAGATTCCTTTTTATTCCTAGTACATAGAGTACTCCTTTAAGACATAGAGAACTACCCAACTTCAATTTTAAGGTGCAATTCCCAATTCCTTTGACTGAATGAGTGGAATTATCACTAATGGTAACTTTACCATCAACTTCTTTAGATATACAGTCCAATGCTTCTTTGTATCTCGTAATGTGTTGAGATGATCCACTATCAATTATCCATGTTTTGTTTGATACTTCATTTGATAGTGTAGAATACAATACATGATTCTCAAGATCACAGTTATCTTCTTTCCTAGTAATGTTTGTATAGTTTACTTGCTACTTTGTATTCATAGGGAAACTAGATCTATAGTGTCCAAATTTTTCACATTTGAAGCATTTTATTTTGGATAGATCTTTCTTAGGTTTTTTATTTCTTTGATTATACTTCTTCTTCTTGAAGTGATTCTTCTTACCTTTATAGGAATTTGTATTGAGAACATGAAGTTCTTCATCTTCAATTTTCAATCTTCCTCCTTTCTTAAGTTTCCTAGATTCTTCTTGCAGGCAATCTCCTTTAAGTCTATTTAAGTTTGGAAGATTGTCTCTAGCACTTACTCCTTGTGAGAATGCAATAACCCATATATAGTCATAAGTGTTAGTTCCTTGTCTTCAATTATGGTCCCTATACTTGCAAGTTCATCTCTTAGACTAGCCACCCTTGGGAAGCAAGCGCTCATAGATTTCCCTTCTTTATCTATATATGATTTAGTTGCCTTTTTAGTGCAAGTGTTCTAGTTGCATTGATAATCTCATATGAATTTAATAATGCATTCATCATATGAAATGTTGTTTTATGTTTCATTAACATAGGTACTATTTCATTTTTTAGTCCATCTAATATGATCTACATGGCTTTCCTATTTCCTTTACTCTAGATAATTTTATTAAGTTTAACATCAGGTTGCTTGGATGTTGAATCAACTTCATTGTCTTCAAGAATCATCATAATTCTTAATTTCCAAGCAACAAAGTGTTCTTTCTCATCAGACCTATCCTCGGGTCTGATTGTGCTTGCCATTGAAGATAGAAGGATGTTGCTAGATATATAAAGTTTGATTGTCAATTTTCAAACCCTAGGTTCAACTACCAGAGCTCTGATAACATGTAAAGTTTTTGCAAATCCTACTATAAATCAAACTAAGATAATACCTTCTTCTTTATTGCTTGCTAAAGATGATCTTCTATAATTCAGATTTGTGTGAAGTGATACAAATAATATAAATATTATTATGGAAATGTTTTATCTCTGCAAGTATTCATCTAGGGCAGTATTGTTAAAAGAGTAGACCATGTGTTATTTGTGTGTCTTTTATCTAAAAACATACCCTATATAAGTAAGGAAACCAAAGGGCATGTCCCTTTAAGGGACATGACCCTATCTAGATCGGCCCTGAATTGTTTTCTCATAATCGACATCAAAGGAGGAATAACTTTTGTAATCAAACTAACTAAGATTAGTTAAGTTCATACTCAAATTCCATTATCCCAAAGGAGACATATATCATGTTGAAACAAGAAATAATCATATTAATGCCTTCATTAGTAAGACATTCCATCCATGATTAGATCTATATGATTTCTACAATTAGATCAGTATGAGATTGAAGTTACAGATTTAACACCTTTTCTTCAATTATGAAATTTCTTTGTTTCTCCTTTCTCACCACATCAAAAATCATTGCATTAGTAATGCCCCACTCTGGTAGTATTAATACTCTTGAATCCTTTAGTAATTGTCTTCCCCCTAAAGGGGTTATCTGACTAACCCTTGCATTAAGTTAGTCTTTATTTCCTCTTCTATGTTAGAGTCTTGTCTATTAGGTTGCTCTACTTTCATTTTTTACATTTTTTCTCAAAAGTCTCTATATTGCTCCTCCATAAGAATTGGATTAAAGCCCTAGATTTTACAAAAAAAATCTAGTAGCCTGCTCTACAAAAAGATCTATATCCTTCCCTTTGAAATCATCCATAGTAAGGGCTAACAATGGCATTGGAGGTTCCTCAAGTGTTCCATCCTCTATTTGTGATGTAGTTATCGAAACATCATTATGACCCCCCTTCTTCTTCAATTTCTCCCTTAAGGAATCTTCACTGTCAAAGTGGAGAGATGTCTACAATGCAGAGTATTCCTCAACTTTGGATGAAGATCCTTGCTCCAATTTTTCCCTTTTTGCAATTGGTGGAGGGTGGGTTCTCTGAAAGTTTCCTCTTGTACAAATGAATAGGCTGTAGATTTACATTTATGGCCACTACATACCCTGCTTTCCTCTGTAAAGTGTATTGCCCTGGGCTTATTATTATTCTATTTTCTATTCTTTCATATACTTCCTTGGCTTGGTCTGGGTATGCTTTTATTAATATTTTCTTCTCATTAAGAGTTTGCACAATCCCAAGAAAATGAGCCATAATTTTATTTATCTTATCTCTTCAATATTTGATGTCAGCTAGGGTGTCATACTTGTTATCCAAAGCATTAATAAATTTTAAGACCCTATTGTATACTTTCCATTTCTCTTTCTTTACTTCTTGTTCTTGTAAAGAAAATTCATTCCTTATAATATCTTCAGGAAAGCAAACAACATGCTCATATGATTTATCTTTAGTCCTATCTTTGAACATATCATAGAAGCCTTCTAGGTCAATAAAATGAGGATGAGACTAAGCCATTTGGTATTTATCAAGGAACTTACCTAAGTGTCTCCATCCTCCTTTGGTGAGCACAAAATTGTGGATGACCATGAAATTTAGAAAAAGTGTTCCTCTTGATCTTCTCACCATCTCTCTCTCTCTCTTCAAGTCCTAATTGCCACAATAATTCAGCAATTCCCACCTTTAGAGGCACCTGATATTGAAGGACATGATGTTTCCCTAGAAACCATATACTCTTAAAATAATTGATATAGAGTAAGGGATAACATCCCCTTAGTTATAAGTGACCTTCAAGCCCTCAACATGATCTTTGGGTCTGATCAGCTCTAATAAAGGTTGGGGAATCCTAGGGTTGTCTCCAGTCAACAAAATCCTCATCTTTGAGGCAAAATATCTATCAAAATGGACAAAATTGGCATCTGTGACCTCCCAAGTCATATTCGCACTCCATAGCTGAACTACTAGCTTTTCCCTGTCCTTCTCTAACTCTAGTTTCATGTCTTCTAAAAAGACAAAAACTCCCTTGTACAAACACATGTACATTAGTAATGAATACCAACAAAAGAGCTTGTCAACCTTACCCTTTTGATGCCAATCAATCCATTGTGAATTTCCTCTACTAGGTAAGATAAAAAATAAAAAAATAGAGTTCATACCATATTGTAATGTTTGAGCAATCATAAAAACTAGAAACCCCTAGATGTAATCTTGCTCATCCATTCCAAATATTTTGTGGAGGGAGATATAAAAGGCTTGTGCCCTAGGATTAAAATACTTCTTCAATAAGGGTTGTGGGGTGTGAGATGTCACTAATGAAAGATGCCCTACCTTTACAAAATGTTATTGTAATGATCCTCCTCAAAGGTATATTCTCTAAGTATCATACCTTGGTTGTAGATCCTCCAAATCAATCTATTCATGCAAGGTGTGGTTAAGGTTCAACATGAAAGCATCTATGATTACCTCTATAGTAAACCTAAATATGTTCTCTCTAGCATGGTTCATCACAACACTCAACACATGATCATATCTTTTTGCCAACTTTGTCAGAAAATCATCATCAAAGAAAACATCGAGGACAATCAACTTTCCAATGTAAAATTCCCATACATTTCTCAATGGAGTATCATGTTTTGTCTACGAAAACCATTGTTTGAATAAATCCAAACCACCCATTGTTGTCTCTACATCTCTTAAGAAATTTCCCTTGTCATAAAAATCCACACTAATTATCAATCTAGGGTTTTTAGGGACCAACTCCTTTCCTTTGGTTGCTTCATTGGTAGAGAGGGGAAATTATTGAAGGAAGTCATCATGTACATTCTGGTGTTGATAATCTATCTTTCTAGAAAAATCTCTTTGTGTAGGCATTTTTATCAATTCAACAAATTATGGAACAAGAAATCTTTAGACAACAAAATTTTAGGCACTTGCTCACAAATCTTTGATCTTAGCTAGGCAATCTACTTGCAACAATTCACTGTATGGAAACCCAAAAATCAAGCTATGATTCACTATGCTTCAAACCTCTTTCACCTTGTAATAAGTTATGGAGTCATTTATAGAATTTATGTAGAATTATTTCACATGAGGTTGTATTGGATTACCATTAATGCTCTAATAGTTGAATTATATATGTTATGTTAAGAATTTAAAAATTGATAATTGATCCAAGCAAAATTTGATGACTATGATTCAAAACTCCACAATTGCATGACCTTTTGCCTAGTTGACACATGTCAAACTCTCATATTTTTCTTTGGTTAAAATGTGAACACTTTTATTATGCAAGAATATGACCATTGTCGATCCTTTTAGATCTCACAATCAAGAGAGATCCTCACTATCTTAACATTCCTTTTAAGAAGGGGGCCCATTGAGACATGTGTTGTCACCTTGCATTCTCTCTTTGACAAAAAATCTTGAATCTCCTTCATGCAAAAATGAGAGCACCATTGACCCTTAGGTAATATATGGTTAAGATCTCTCCCTCCTATTGTATTCAAAATATGGCCCACACAGACACATGGCGGATACTTACTTTCTTGCATTGGGTAAACTTCAAACATCTTCATCTTGCAACAATGCAACAACCATTCACCATTAGAAAATTTGACAGCCAAGAGAAATCATTAATCCTTATCATACTTATTAAATAGAGAAAATCAAAATATGATATCTAGTATCCCATGGTGATATCATACCCTTTTGCAACTTCAAACACAAGTTGGTCCCACAAATTCCATGTGTCAAATTCTTGCTTTCTCTCTTTGGTTAAACATTTCACATTTTGGCTTTGTGAGAATACGAGTGATGTCAGTCTTCATCAATATCTATAGCTAAAAAGATGCTCATTCTTTAGGCTTCTTCAAATATAAAATGGGCCCACAGGTACACTTGTTAGTTTCTCACATTGTCACATTTTCTAAAAACCTTGCATCTTTATTATGTGAGAATACAACCACCCTCGATCATCATTTAAATAAACAATCATGGGAGAAAGTTCAATCTAACTTAGGAACCAATCTGGGTGTGGTAGCTGGCATATTACAGTAAGACACTTTGAAGTAATATGTTTTGGCCCCAATACGGGCATCAACATTTCACATTCTCTCTTTCTTTAATCATTGAGCATCTTGAATCTGCAAGAATGTGACATCTGTTGATCTAGAAGAAGATCAATGATTTTCATAAACAATTGATTTCTACATCTTCTTAGATCCCATAGGATAGGTGTCACTATGTCACTTTCTCACTTTGGTTAAAATCTTTGCATCTTGAATATGTGAGAATGTGATACCCATTGATCTAGAAGGAGATCAATGACTGTAGTAATGATTCATCACAAGGGTTATGAATAAGGAAAAAAGTAGGACACGAGCTAACCACAATGTAACCATGGGTCAAACTGAGTCACGAGATAGGGAAAAATGAAAATTGTGAAAGATTTATAAATAACCAAAAAAAAACTTAGAATAAGAAATAAATAAGATATCAGGGCTTTTCAAATCTCCCACCCTAACCAAATGTTTGACAAATAAAAAATTCAAAATACTTATGAAAAATGAGACAATAGGGCACAATAACTATGGATTTTCTAGGGCATGACTGATCATGAGAATTGCAAACCCTAGCTGCTTAAATGGGATATAGTGGATTTTCACAATGAATTTTAAGCATTTCAACTAGGTGAGAAACTAGGCCAATAGTCTCATTTCTTAATTTGAGAGAACAATCACTAGCATATAAGAGTGCATGCTTTAAATAGGAAGATGTAGGTTCATATATAGAGATTTAGAGTAGTTTAATCTTTGGATGTAATGGCTTACATAAGTGTTAGTATTTTAGTCTAATAATCCATGATTTTTTGATACATTTTTTGGCACCCACCATGTGACTAGAACCAATCTTTAGCTTCATCTTTTCAAGATTCTAATTTTATTTTAGACTCATATGTATAAAACATTATATAGCACAACTCTGGGCTACATGCAATAAACTTGGTCCATAATTTATTGTGTGGTTTCTAGAGTTTAATCTCATCGTTTACAAAGTACCATCACACCCCTTTTTGGACATATATCACCTTTGTGAGCTATATTGCATGACTTTATGAGTTGTATCATGGGATAACCCAGGGAAGTATCACACCTCTCAGTTTTATTGCACATAAAGTAAATAGTATTTTCATCATTAAATTAAAAGTTTTCTTTTTCCTTTTCATTTTTGCAATGCAACATTTAGCAAGTTTGCATGATGATGACTACAATTTTTTTAGGTTTTTCATTTTCATTTTGAGATTTTTCATAACTTATAAGATGGACTTAAAAATGCTAACTGAAGGTTGCCTTGGTCAAAGACAAATATTGAAAACTACTAATGTTGTGGTTTTGTAGGTTGCCTAGGTCTTCATTGAGAAAACATTATGTTTGATTAAAAACAAACTTAGGAACCTAGACATATCCTACAGATAAATTGAACATTTAAGCACATTTAGTTTTGGAATGAACTATGTCTTGCATGCTTGGAGTGAAGTGACTTGGTAGAAAATTTTGCTCTTCTTCTTCAAGGAGAATAGGAAATGTTCCCCTTGTCATTGACCTCATTTATTGCTTCACTCTTAGAGAGTCTACTGATCAAGGAAAAAATATCCTTGGAATGACCCAAGTGAGAATACACTAACACCAACTATTCCACCTTACTATAATCAATATGTTTCCTTGAGACTAAAGACTTAGAAGACACATGTGCTATATCCATGTTCTCCTTGACATGATCAAGCTATGTATGACATCAATCATTATGTAGAATGACATTGATCTTAACCTTTCATCTAAGAATTTATACTTTTAGACGTCGACAGGGCTGAGAAACCTCTATCATTGCTTGCTTCCATCACTTTGACCCTTACTCATGTTAATAAACTTTGATTGACCTTGTTTCTTGTCATATCCATGGTGAATCATCTTGCAGATGGTCGATGACCAACTATCTTCCATGCTTGTCTATTAGAGGTGGCTTAGACTATATTAATATATGCATGTATACTAGTTCATGCTTCTACTCATGGTAGTGTTACCTTGTAACACCTATATCCTCCTTGACCAGTTGCCAATTCATAACAACACTAATTTATCAACTTCATACCAATGAGACTTGTAAGTCCAATGGTCTCCCCATTTGGCTTTGATGGAAAAATATTTTGAACCATATTTTAATCCATACTTGTCTCTCTTTGTCAGAATGACTTTCTATCTGTATCTATCTGACTATACTAGTAGAATATTTATACCATTGTGTGGAATTAGTCGCACTGACCTCATTCTTCCTTCTTTTTCTTCTCCTTCTTCTTCTTCTTCTTCTTCTTAAGTCTTCTTTCCTTTTATTTTTATCTACCTCTACATTAGCATATCACTATTCTCCCCTTTGTACTTACATGTTATCTTTCTCCATTCTCTCCATTTTTATCTTTTCTTCAATTCTTACTTCTTCCTTTTGTCTTCCTCTTTCTTCCTTTTCTTATAGGTCATTTTTGTTCTTCCCTTTTGCTTCTTTTTTTTAACATATATTATCCCCTATATCCTTTTCTATTCTCCCTGTGTATCTTACAAAATTATCCCATTTCATATATTCTCCCTTTTTTTTCATCAATGTCAAAGGGTATTGGCAAGATGGGCTTCCCGTGATTCCTTGAGATTTGTGAGAGTAATGGTCTCACTCCTTATATCTGCAAGGATCTCTTTAATTCCATCTAGTGTACTAACTAGTGCTTTGTTAATTAGTGCTTCTACATCCTTAATGTACCGTTGAATTATACCTGTTGGGGGTGACAATATGCTTTGCACTTCTAGTAGTCATATAATTCTCTTTTCTTTCTATGCCTTGACTCGTTGGATTAGATGTAGTGATCCCTGGGTCTCAGATAGATATTATGACATTAAATCAATAACTATATTGAATGTACTCATCAGTGTGTGAAGCTCATGCTGAGCTTATTGTATTGCCTATTCTAAGTCTAGGGTTAGTAAACTTGGATCATATGTCTTTTGTAGTACCAATGTAGCAGCCTTGAATTTTTTTCTCATGTCATCTTTCCCTTCTTGTAATGTGCCCTTTTTGAGCTCTACCATATTTTCCAATTTCTCCATTCCTCTTGCTTCCATCTTCTTTTCAACTAGATCCTCAACATCTCCTAGTTTTTCCTTAATATTATCAACTATAATAGCAAGTTGACTGATCATGTCTATATCTCAATCATATGTAGCATCTAAGGCTAGTTTAGCAATGATTTCTCTAATAATGATCAAATTTATCTCCCTTTGTTATCTTTCTCTCCCTTTAGAGAGCTTCCTTCATCTCTTCAATATTTTTGTATACTCATTGAGTTCATCTAGATCCATAACTTGTATTATTGGTTTTGTTTTTGCAATTATGACATCCATAGTTTTGTTTTCTTCTTCTATATTTGTATCCCTTGCAAATATTTCTCCTTCATCTTTGGATCTTGATGATGACGATGATGATTAAGATGTTATCACACATCTACTTTTTCATATTTTCCTCTCTTTTTATTCACCTCCTTTAGTTCTGGAAATGCTCCTTGCACTTCTCTTTCTCTTTTTTCAAGTATCTTACTCTCTAACACCTTGGATCTTGACGATATTGGCCCCAATGTCATTATCTCTTCTTCTTGTTGTTGGGCTTCTTCGACTATGGAATCAATTTTATCCTTTTTGGTGACTTCTTTTGAACTTGCTCACTTTTTAGAAACTTTTCCTCTTGGGATTCTTCTTCCTGTACTTGTATGATCTTGAGTATTTATTTTTCTCCTCTTCCCTCTTTGGTGATTATTCAACTGCAATGGTTGTGACCCTGATGGTCTCATCAATTTTCTTTTGAGTCATGGCCTATCTAAACTCTATCTTCAGTAGCATGTGTATTGCCCCTGTTGTTCATTATCAAGAGTTTGAATTCCAAGTGTGTATTTTTGTAATTGAGGTCCTTGAGACTTCTCCTGAGATTCTTTTCTTTCCCTCTATATGATCTCTACTTGTGGCTCCATCTCTCTTTGAGGATTAGGTGTTTCTTCATCTCATTTTATTTTAGTTGTGGTTATCTCAGGTCTTGCACATTATTCTTCAACCCTTCTTATTTTTCTTTGTCTATTTCATTTCCTCTTGATATTGATAATTCCTTGATGTCTCCTTGTTGTTTATTCCTCCATATGTACTCATCTATCTCATGAGTTACTTCTCACTAGTGTTTAGCTATACTTTCTTCATCTTTATTGATATGGCCAATTAGTATGCCAATCAATTTTTTTTGCGTACTAAACTTGCTCCTGTATACTTCTATACATGTCTATTTGTGTGTTTCTTCCATCTTTGGTATCATTTTTTATAAGGATTCATATATCATCTTATCAAAACTATGTGTGGCCATGTTGTACTTATCATAAAGTGTTTTCCTTAGTTCCTCGGGTTTTGGTTTGTCACCAATTTCTTTCATACTTTTAAGAATTTCCCTTATGGTTTATTTTTGTTCTCTTTAAAAAAATTAGAAAATAAATTATTCGATATATAATAATTATATTTCTTGACAATTGTATCCATAATGTCATCTATTGAGAGGGAGATAGATTTCTTCTTACCTTTCTTTACAATCTTTGCTACCTCAATGTCAGTTTGAGTTTTTGATGACTCATTTTCCTATTGTACCTAGTGATGTTTCTTTCTCCTTCACCTATGCTTGAGATCTTGATGGGGAACCTCTTGGAAGCTCTACTTTCATTTCTTCTTCACCCCTTACTTTGGTATGTGTCTTTAAATGGATTCTCTTCTTGGCTTATATTTACCCTCTTTTGTGTACTTTTCTCTACTTTCTTCTTCTCACTAAGAAGTCTATTTCTTATTTCTGTGCAAGTGGCAAGTATTGAAAAAATTAACTATTCATCCTATATGTGACCTTTTTTCTTCTTCACTCACCTCATATGCAAAAAGTGTCGACCAGTGCATTTGTGGTTGTACAACATGAATGATGCACATGTATATGCTAGCTAAGAAACATATAACATTTTTATACTTTACAACTAGATTGGTAGTGATTCTCTCCCTTTGGTGCATTTCCTTCAAAAAGTTTCTAAAAATATTCCTAAAATACAACATTACATCTTCCTTTTAACTTATTTCACAACTTTTTGATACGTGTAGTGACAAGTTGATCTTCTCTCCACTTAAAGATTGGGAAATCTAGAAATTATCCTATGAAGTAGAAGAGCATTCAAACTAATACTGAACCAAAATTCATCATTTGACATTTTTAATCCTTCTTTATCTTACCTAGGTTTTCCATCATTTGACTATAAAGGCATATTCATGGGTCTATCATTCATTTTTCATGAATGACTTGATATGTTCCATAGGTTGCACTACCACAGATGTAGTTTTCCCTTCTTGAGTGGTACACTTTGTACCCTATTACCATTTCTATAAATCTTACCTTTGGTTATTGGATCTCCTTTACTATGCTTTCCCTTGTGTCTTGGATCACATGCCATTTTATGATTCTTGCTACTTGTCTTGTTGATATTACATTCATGGACAAGTCAATTCCATTGGCACTAAATCCAATTACTTTTTCTTTTAAAGACTTTGTAATCTTATGAGGCTTATTTAGCCAAATGTTTTGCTCATGGACTCATCTCAAAGAAAATCTTATCCATTCTTTGTGGAAGAAATTGGGTATGCCTACCGCTCTACTTAGGGTAAATTTCATTATCTTCTTGTATTCACCTTTCAAGACTCCTTTTGTGAAGAATGAGTTGTATAACTCATGAATTTCTTTTTCACCTACTTCTTGTATCTCAACATCTAGATATGCATTTACATCCTCCATAAGAAGAACATCATCTAGTAAGGATTAATATCATGTTCTTCTTCTACATACTTTCCTTTTAGTAATTTGACCTCATATTCAAGAGGATCCATTTCTCTATTATCAATCAACATAACCTTTTTTATTCTCTTCATCTATTTAATTCTTCAATTTTACTTGATCTATTGTTGGACTATGTTCCATGATTATCTTCTTATACTTTGTTATTTTCTTACTCATGATACTCTACAAATTCAATAAAAAAGCTAGGGTTTTGCAAACTTAAGAGCATGAGTGATTTTAATCTTGCAAAGCATCAATGACTTGGAATGAATCTATTTATAACTAGGAATTATAACATTAGTGCTACAATGGTTAGCAAAAGCTTTACCTACCACTAGACACGAGAAATTAATTATTTTAATCCATCATGCAATAGTCACTTTTCATCCTCCATTTAGTGATCTATAGGTTGTGCTTACCTACCAATGGAATGATCACATAACCTCATCAATCATCACAACATGACTTACCAATTTAGACTAGTTAAGATTCAAAAAGTTTAATTTGTTTGTGAGGTCTCACCAATGACCAATGAACATACAACCTCATCCGTATTGAATGCCTCTACCACTTCTCCCTTCTTAGTCCAAATATTGGAAAAGTCCTCATATTTCTCTTTGTTCATAGCCTTAATCTTCTCTTTACCAACAAGGGATTAATTTTTTGGTTTTCTATTTCTTCTATAATCTCTAGCTGGATGACCAATCTTATGGCACTTGTGGCATGTCACTCTGGTACCTTTCCATGGTCTAGTATCATTCCTTTGTTTCATCCTAAGCCTACAGTGAGTTGCTAGATGACCATCATTCCCATAGATTGTACATATTAGTGTGGAGAATGTACACTCGAAAAGGTGCACTTCTCTAAATCATTCTATCCGAGGTTCTCCATAGATTGGAAAGCTCGAATGTCGACTTAGAGCTCCCTAGTCATGGAGTGCAAGGGGCATAAAAATGAACACATAAGAGCTCTCAGCTGAGCTTTAGAAACGTAGCCCTTGCTAGTAAACCACAAAATGGGAGATTCTTTAGACAAGAGCAAGAGTGCTAGTGTCAAAGAACTCTTGGATCATGCAATGCAAAAATGAAACTATATTAGGATGAGATTCACAATGCAAGCTATACTAAAATGAGATGAGAATGTTACAAATCTAACTATTAAGCTATGTGATCTAATTATTTGCAAAGAAAAAACTACACTAACATGCAATATGATCTTAAGACTAATATGATGGAATGAGAGAATGAGACAAGAAATGAGAAGTTCTCCACAAAGCTCCAAAGAAACCTGTTAGAAAACCTGCAGCATGACAATATTCAAAAGATGGATCCTTTGAGGGGGAAATCTCTCTCCTTTTTAAAGATGTATGGACAGTGGAGATCAAGATGAAGATGGTGGATGATCAACGGTGGAATTTGAAAAAAGGAGTGATCCATGTGCACACACAAGTCAACCAATAGAATATAAGTTGACTTGTCACATAAGACAAAAGTCATAAAG
This sequence comes from Cupressus sempervirens, assembly GCA_028749045.1. Classification (NCBI taxonomy): domain Eukaryota; kingdom Viridiplantae; phylum Streptophyta; class Pinopsida; order Cupressales; family Cupressaceae; genus Cupressus; species Cupressus sempervirens. The sequence continues at coordinate 288,894,260 of CM053788.1, read as the reverse complement.
CCTTTTCTTTTAATTGCAAAATAGAAAAAGGACTTTATGTGTGAACTTTAAGTGGGTTATAAGAATGGGGTCTTTTATTTAATTAAAAGGGGACATGTTATTTTATTCAAATAATGAACTTAGGATAGCATAGTCAAACTATAGGTTATAATCAAATAAATTGATTATTAGCAATTTGGTCTAGGTAAATGATTAAATTAATTTAGCCAAAATGTTGAGAAGGGGGCTAATAGTCTAGATGACCATTTTTAGGTGATTACATTTGCCCCTCTTTGACTAATGTGTGATCGATCTGGGAACACATTATGTTAAAGAATAGAAGCCAAGTAGGCAGCAATAGAAATAGATGTCTGATTTCGAAGAACGAAATGTAGAAAAAGATAGCAAGTCCTAAATGTACAGCCTAATAGTGGTAGTACTGAACACTAGGAAAAGAACAATGTTAGAATTCAAGAATAATGTTAACACCTAAAAAAGTGGATAGAGTGAGAGCAAGTGAGAAGATCAAACAAATGCTCGTGAGCAGTGATAGAGTATTTTTGCCCCCTCGGGATCGAAATCGAAATGAGGTAAGGGGACATAGAAACAAGCTAGATATGAGAAAATAAGAATATAGAAATGTTCAAGATGATAGATAGATGATTAGAACCCAAGAATGACTATAAGAAATTGATAAAATGCCCCAATTTGACTAGAGTTGACCTTGAAGTATATATCATAAAAATTAGGTCAAAATGAGTAGAAAGGTGATTTTAGACATGAAACAGTGAATTGAAGTAGATATGAAGTATATAAATGATGAAGACATGAAGAAATGAAGATGCCCCAGTGATGATTCAGAGATTAGACCTCAAAAGGTCAGCTAGCTGCTCAGAAGAAAGTAGAATTTCAAAAGACAATTTTGACCATCAAGATGAACTCGAATTTGGATTTCGATCTCGAAAATGAATCTAAGACATTGAAATTATTTAAGAGGTCAAAACTTTATATAATTTGATGATAAGATAGAAAAGAGATGAAGTGAAAGATTAAGAAGGTGAAAAGACATGAACAAGAAGAAAGTAAAGAAATTTATGAAAGGAGTTAGCTGATATGTCCATAAAAAGATGAAGAGAGAGCTCTCCCCATATGCAACAATGCAAGAGTAATCTAGAAAATGAACCTAAAATGCAAGCTAATATGCAAAGTGGTTTACTAGCAAGAAGTGCATAACATTTAGACTCTTAATTTCATCATTGAGCATTTATTAGGGACATCATGAGATCATACAACCATCACTAGTATAACTATGAGGATATGAATATGATTGATATTAGATAGGTATGTGGAAATCCAATCTAAGCATCAGAGACACGTAAGTCAAGATGACTATGCGATTAGATTCCCTAAGTTTAATTTAGCAAGATTACACCTATATCAAAGCATAAGCGCCAGGATAAACCCCAAGTGCGATCTTGCGAAAATAGTTAAGGATGATACATTTGTAAGTTAAAATGTTGAATAGGTCAAGCATAAATGCTTACAACACTAAAGACAAACAAAGTATACCCACAAGCAGAAATCAAGAAAATATGCCCCATGCCCCCAGTCTTCTAGTCAATGACATCCTTGAAAGACTATTAGGGAGGGAACGCATGGCAAAGAAATCATCATAGACAGCACACAAAGTAGATAAAGATCAGCATAGCTTAGTTGTTTAAGTGTTAAAGTACGTGTGTGTAAGTCACTTGGCCATTTCTTCAAGACTTGATTCTGATAGTGAGAAATATTGCGACATCAGAGACCGTAGGTAAACTATTTGAAAAATGTTGAGAAACACTTGATGTCAAAGTGGGTGGGGGTAGTGTTGAGAAACACTATTTTGTGAGTTGTCAAAGAAACCCAAATGCACAAAAATACCTCAAAAAGGCTAAGTAGTTATGCCCCCGAGATGAGGACAAGAAACAATTCCAAGCTAGGAAATGTGTAGGGAAGTGGATGATTGAGACAGATAGACATAGGTGTGAGGGTTTCAAGTAGCACCTATTTCTAGGTTTTCACCACTTGACAGATTTTTTCAGGACTTTTTTCATTTTTTTTGTATTTTTTATTTTTGATTTTTTTGGTGATACATCAAAGTGCCTATTGCTAGGTTTTCACTAAGAAGATCTTTTTTTCAGGACATTTTCTGATTTTTAGGATTTTTTAGAAGGTTTTAGATATCACTAGTTCTCAAGCAAGATCACATCATTTTCTCCCAATGTCTAGCAAGATATAGGATATGATGGAGCAACAAGCCAGTAGATAAGAAAAGATGGATGAAAAAAGAGTATGAAGCAAGTGATCCTCAAGGACTGACTCCTGAAGAGTACCCAACCTAGTGAAAGAGGTGAAATAGTCATATGAAGCATGTTTTGGATAAGCAATGGAAGTAATGAGCAAGATAGCATGTAGGATAAGCAATGAAGCCAACAAGTTCGATAGCATATAAGATAAGTGATGGAAGCCAATGAGTAAGATAGCATGTAGGATAAGCAATGAAGCCAACAAGTGAGATAGCATGAATTGTGTAGTCCAAAAGAGTAGCCATGTCAAGAGACCTATGAGAACCATTTTCATTTATTATGATCAAGACCAAGGGGTCAACTAGATAGGATAGTAATGGGATAGAGCAATAAAAATAAAGCTCAAGATGGAGGCTATGAGGGAATGAGAAAGCACAAATATAGAATCTCATGGATAAGATAGCCAATATGTAAAGATAGCTTAACATTGTCAAGATCAAAGAGAGAAGAGGGGATAGATGGATGGTGGAAGAATTACGCATGATGCCTGTTTTCTAGGTTTTCATCATGGTACTTATCCAAGGTACCACAAGATGTAGTTTTCACCATAGGATGCATTTATTTCTCTTTACTTTTGCTACCAAGGTGCCACAAGAAGTGGTTTTCACCAAGGCACATTTTTATTTTTTTCATTTTTTCTTCTTCTTTTTTTCTTTTTTTTTTTGAATTTTTAGAAAGAGCTCAAGCTTTTTGAATGTAGATAGTGCTCCTATAGGAAAGATAAGTCATGATAAGACAAGACCATAGAAAGGTATGCTCAAAGATGTTGATAGGGTGATGAAAGAGAAATGGTAGTAGGAAGAGTATATGGAGGATAATAGTTCATGTATAGAAAGTTAGTGTAAGCTTTAGAGGATTTCATGAGGGTAGTTGAAATATTGGACAAGATAAATGTTGACACACACCTTGAAGGGTATTGGAATGATGGAGGAATCATGGATGAAGTAGCTTGAGGTTTAGATGTATGAGGTGGTAGAAGAGATTTGGAAAAAAGTGGAGTGGAAGGCTTTGGAATATTTTTAGAAAAAGTTTTGGAAGAAGATGGAATGGAAGTCTTTGGAAGCTTGAATGTCAACTTTGAAGTATTTTCAATATTCAAGTCTTTTAAAAGAAACTTGGGAATCCATATAGCTTTAGATTTTCCTTTGGATAATTCAAAACACATTTCTTCAATAATGGGTTTAGGAACCCATATTTTCTTTGATTTAGCTTTTTTAATAGTGGACCTTTGTGGTCTCTTTTGTGCATTCTCCTTCTTAGCATTCACATGTCGATTAGATGGGACATATTGATCTTTCTTTTTCAATGGATTCTTATGTTTATTCTCACTTCCAAAGGACTTAGGATTTGTGGATGAATAAGGATGATATGACTGGTTTAGATGTATATATGGGTGAAAATTCATCAAAGATGAGTGTCTTTGTTGATCTTGAGGTAATATAGGAGAGCTAGGGAATGAGCTATGAGTGAATGTAGGCGATGGAGGAACATAAGGCCCCAATATGGATGGAAGGTTTGAAGGCTTTAGCTTTGATGGATAAGGACCAAGGATAGACTTAGGAGATGCAAATGGATAGTGAAAAGGGACATCAACATATTTAGAGTGAGCAACGTGGTCAAAGCCATCAATAGATTCATGAGTAGCTTTGATAGGAGCAACATTTTTAATAGGAGCACTTGAAGCTTGAGTAAAATTTTGAAGTGGATATGGAGAAGTAGAACATGAGGGGACACTTTCATCTTGACAAGTAGCTTTGGATAGCATAGAAAGAGAACTTTTCTCATAATTTTCAGTAAGCTCAAGGGAGATAATGGAAGTGGTATCTTCATCATACTTAGGAGGTGGATAAGATATAGAATATGGAGGGGAAAAATCTTGAAAGAGATGAAAGGGTACTTGATGTTGATCTTTCTTGACATTTGTAGCTTTTTCTTTTTGAGAGTCCTCTTGACATGGAGCCACTTCTAAGGATAAGGGAGAATGAAGAGTGAATGGAGTAGTGCTTGGATTAGGCATAGTAGTGCATAAAGGTTGAGGATGTTTAGGATTAGTAGCATGGAAAAGGTTTGCAGCCAAGTGAAGGTTAGCTTGAGTTTCTTTTGGAGGTAGCCCTTGAGGATACACGTAGTCAATGTGGAAAGCACTAGGTTTTTTGTTTGATGGAGGCATGTTGGAAAGCTTTGAAGTGTTGGGAGATGCATGAGTGTTGGAAGAAGTGGAAGATGTAATAGAGCTGCTACTAGGCATAGGTTCATTAATGTAATCTTGCTCATGAAAAGTATCCTCATCGCATGAATCATTAGAGGTATCAATAATTCCATTATCAATAAGATCTTGGATTTTATGTTTTAGCTCAATGCAATCTGAAGTAGCATGGTCATTAGATCAATGATAGGCACAATAGGTATCCAAGAATGGATTTCCAGAGGAGCTAGACTTAGGCAACATGATGAGCTCAGTTTCAAGAAGTGTTTGCAAAATGTCATCATAAGAATGTTCCAAGGGAGTAAAAGTCCTCTCAAAGATATGTCTAGGATCTTCTTGTTGTTTCTCAAGTGAATAGCATGTGTTCATGTCTTCATCATTATCTTCATCAAAGATAGGTCCATCATGAAATTTTGACATAGGCTCAAGTGCTTGTTCTCTACAAAGGCCTTTAGATATAGAAGATGAAGACATTTGATGTCTTGAAGTAGAGCATGTAGACCTAGAAGAAGAGGATGACCTCAAAGAAGGTGACTCACATGCATGTAAACACCTTAAGGAAGATTCATTTAATGATTCAATCTTCTCCTCTAACCTTTTCTCAAATTTAGACTTCATTTCTGTCATGCGCTTAGATAGATGAAGGTAAGAAAGATCATTTGTCTCTTTTAGTTCTTTGTATTGCACATATAGATCTTGAAACTCTTTAGTGACATGGAGGATATCATGATCATCTAGATTTGGTTGAGTTTTGGTAGCACAAGCTTTGAATGTCATAGTTTTAGATGCAAAGCCAAGCATAAAAGAGCCTAGAAGATAACTTGATGTTGAAACTATAGGAGGTAGAGTGTTCACTTGCCAAGATAGTAGAGAGAGATTAAAGCGACTTGTCAAACAATATGTCCAAGAAACTTATGACATGAATGACTCAAGTCAATAGCTAGGCAAGATGCCCAAATAGCCAAATAGATAGAGCAAGCGGGGTGACAAGTGAACAACTCTCCAAACCAAGAGTGTAGTCAAGAAATCAAGGAAACCATTTCAGCAAAAGATAACTAGCAAGTGGACATAGACCATGAAGATAGAAAGAGCAAGAGCACTAAGACCAAAGAGCCACTTTAAGCATGTTCAAAAACTAGAGACATAGAAAATCAAATTCAAATGATGAGATTCCCCTTAGCAAGCAACACAAGAAAATGTTTGCATTTGATGTTTTGACTTGGTTGGCAAAGTTTGACAATAGTTGATAGCATAGAAAGTTTGATGTTCAAAAGCAATTTCTTTCCAAGAAAGATAGTGACACATGGAGTAGTCTTCAAACAATCAAGCAAGGGACAAAGCAACCTTGCATGATACAAGCATATGTGAAGTCTTAAAAAAAATCCCTAGAACTATCGTCATGTGTATGTTCAAAAGATTTTCACAGGTCTAGCACATTCAAGAACACATCAAGCAATATCTACCTAGAAGTCATGGTTCATTACTCAACAACTTGGCCCACACTTGATGCTCTTTTGCCTCACACCAAGTAGTTTCCCACAAGAGATATTGGCTTTGTCATGGAAGTGCCATAAGCACAACCAAGGGAACACATATGGTGAGTGTAAAATCTTGGGGTGATCCGGGTAGTCCACTAGGATCGATCCTTGCACCAAGAAGTTGAGCAGCTAAAAAAAGGTAGTTACTAACTTAGGGTGTTTAGATAGGGCTTCCATTCATAGTGTTCCTCTTGCTCCCAATTACATAACACCTTACCTTGTGATGAGTAACCAATCTCGCGATCACAAGAGTACCTTAAGCATTCTTGCCTAGTGATCTCCCTATGGTCGAAATCTCATAAGTGACACACTAGGTAAACACAAACACTACGTCTACCAAAGTTTTGTGTCCTTGGTAGCCTTGAGTTTATAGTGGGTTGGAAGAGCCAGATAATCAGCTTGTCCCCACTTGGGTCGTTCCTCTCAGGTTGTCTGAGAGCAGGCCCTCTAAAAGATTCTAAACTACACAAAGAGTGGATCAACTTTTGGAAGTAAAGATTTTTGATTCACCACAAGGGTGAAGAGCATACTCTCCTATTCCAATAATTTTCTCCTAAACACACTAGGAAAATTCAGTTACCCCTTGCTTTTGAAACCAAATGGCAAGTCAAGATTTCTGATTCACCACGAGTGTGAAGAGCATACTCTCCTATTATCAAAAGACTCCAATCACAAGTTTTATGTGCCTATAAAAATGAACAATTATTCAATGCCGCATATGGAAACAAAAATTAAGCAAGTTTGGGTTTTTATGCTTTGGGCAGCCCTGCAAACAATCGTTAGTAGCCCTTGTGCATTTGAAGCTTTGACATGCGTTCTTTTTATGCAATGTTTCAATTTTTTTCATAAGGATGGCAACCTATAATCACAACTTGTTAGCACCAAAAGTTAGTGTGAAATACAATAAAAAGTGGTTAGTTTCCTCAAAAATCCAATTTATCTTCCAACCAAGTGCATGCAAAGAAAGTGCAAGTTAATCACAAATGCTCTCATTTTTACTTTTTGATTTTGACCTAGTCAACAAGATTGGACTTTTTTGCTATGATTTTGGATCCAAAAATAGAAATGAAAAGAAGAGACCCTTAATAAAAATCAGAGAGCTTTCCAAAAATGCAAAAAATGCAAAAAAATTCAAAAAAATTTCAGAACCAAACTCCAAACGGTTTAAAAGATATGATCAAATCTTTAAACCAACTAAATTTTTGGCCTTCAAACCAATCTACTTATGGGTTGGCCTTAAAATCAAAGTGATAATTCTACAAAAGAATTTGATTAGATCCAATATGATACTGTAAAAAAATCAGAGATGAAAAATAAAAGCAAATGGAGCTAGAAACTTGATTCAAGCCCCACGGTGGGCACCAAAACTGTACACTGGAAAAGGTGCACTTCTCTAAATCATTCTATCTGAGGTTCTCCATAGATTGGAAAGCTCGAATGCCGACTTAGAGCTCCCTAGTCATGGAATGCAAAGGGCACACAAATGAGCATATAAAAGCTCTTAGATGAGCCTTAGAAATGCAGCCCTTGCTAGTAAACCACAAAATGGAAGATTCTTTAGACAAGAGCAAGAGTGCTAGTGTCAAAGAACTCTTGGATCATGCAATGCAAAAATGAAACTATATTAGGATGAGATGCAAAATGCAGCTGTGCTAAAATATGTATGAGAGTGTTACAATACCATTATTAAGCTATGTGAGATAGATTATTGCAAAATAGAAGCTAAACTAACATGAAACATGAATCTAAGATAAAATGTTATGGTATGAGAGAATGTAGACAAGAAATAGAAGTTCTCCACAAAGCTCCAAAGAAACCTGTTAAAAAACCTGCAGCATAACCATATTCAAATGATAGATCCTTTGAGGGGGAAAGCTCTCTCCTTTTTAAAGATGTATGGACGGTGGAGATCAAGATGAAGATGGTGGATGATCAACGGTGGAATTTGAAAAGAGGAGTGATCCATGTGCACACACAAGTCAACCAATAGAATATAAGTTGACTTGTCACATAAGACAAAAGTCATAAAGCCTTTTCTTTTAATTGCAAAATAGAAAAAGGACTTTATGTGTGCACTTTAAGTGGGTTAGAAGAATGGGGTCTTTTATTTAATTAAAAGGGGACATGTTCTTTTAATCAAATAATGAACTTAGGATAGCATAGTCAAACTATAGGTTATAATCAAATAAATTGATTATTAGCAATTTGATCTAGGTAAATGATTAAATTAATTTAGCCAAAATGCTGAGAAGGGGGCTAATAGTCTAGATGACCATTTTTAGGTGATTACATTTGCCCCTCTTTGACTAATGTGTGATCAATTTGGAAACACATTATGTCAAAGAAAATAGAAAGCCAAGTAGGCAGTGATAGATATAGATATTTGATTTCAAAGAATGAAATGTAGAAATAGATAGCAAGTCCTGAATGCACAGCTTGATAGCGGTAGTACTGAACATTAGGAAGATGATGTTAGGATCCGAAAAGAATTCTAACACCTAGCAAAGTGAATAGATTGAGAGCAAGTGATAAGGTCAAACAAATGCTCCTAAGAAATAGATAGTTGTAACAATCAGCAATAGAGTATTTCTGCCCCCTCGAGATCAAAATCGAAATGAGGTAAGAGAATGTAGAAACTAGCTAGACATGAGAAAATTGATAATTCTACAAAAGCATTTGATTAGATCCAATATGCTGCTGTAAAAAAATTAGAGATGAAAAATAAAAGCAAATGGAGCTAGAAACTTGATTCAAGCCCCATGGTGGGCACCAAAAATGTACACTTGAAAAGGTGCACTTCTCTAAATCATTCTATCTAAGGTTCTCCATAGATTGGAAAGCTCGAATGCCGACTTAGAGCTCCCTAGTCATGGAGTGCAAGGGGCATACAAATGAGCATATAAGAGCTCTCAGATGAGCCTTAGAAATACAGCCCTTGCTAGTAAACCACAAAATGGGAGATTCTTTAGACAAGAGCAAGAGTGCTAGTGTCAAAGAACTCTTGGATCATGCAATACAAAAATGAAATTATATTAGGATGAGATGCAAAATGCAGCTATGCTAAAACATGTATGAGAGTGTTACAATACCATTATTAAGCTATGTGAGATAGATTATTGCAAAATAGAAGCTAAACTAACATGCAACATGAATCTAAGCTAAAATGCTATGGTATGAGAGAATGTAGACAAGAAATAGAAGTTCTCCACAAAGCTCCAAAAAAATCTGTTAAAAAACCTGTAGCATAACCATATTCAAATGATGGATCCTTTGAGGGGGAAAGCTCTCTCCTTTAGCATAACTTATGGGTTGGCCTTAAAATCAAAGTGATATTCTACAAAAGCATTTGATTAGATCCAATATGCTGCTGTAAAAAAATCAGAGATGAAAAATAAAAGCAAATGGAGCTAGAAACTTGATTCAAGCCCCACGGTGGGCACCAAAAATGTACACTTGAAAAGGTGCACTTCTCTAAATCATTCTATCCGAGGTTCTCCATAGATTGGAAAGCTCGAATGCCGACTTAGAGCTCCCTAGTCATGGAGTGCAAGGGGCATACAAATGAACATATAAGAGCTCTCAGATGAGCCTTAGAAATGCAGCCCTTGCTAGTAAACCACAAAATGGGAGATTCTTTAGACAAGAGCAAGAGTGCTAGTGTCAAAGAACTCTTGGATCATGCAATGCAAAAATGAAACTATATTAGGATGAGATGCACAATGCAAGCTATACTAAAATGAGATGAGAATGTTACAAATCCAACTATTAAGCTATGTGATCTAATTATTTGCAAAGAAAAAACTACACTAACATGCAATATGATCTTAAGACTAATATGATGGAATGAGAGAATGAGACAAGAAATGAGAAGTTCTCCACAAAGCTCCAAAGAAACCTATTAGAAAACCTGCAGCATGACAATATTCAAAAGATGGATCCTTTGAGGGGGAAAGCTCTCTCCTTTTTAAAGATGTATGGATAGTGGAGATCAAGATGAAGATGGTGGATGATCAACGGTGGAATTTTAAAAGAGGAGTGATCCATGTGCACACACAAGTCAACCAATAGAATATAAGTTGACTTGTCACATAAGACAAAAGTCACAAAGCCTTTTCTTTTAATTGCAAAATAGAAAAAAGATTTTATGTGTGCACTTTAAGTGGGTTAGAAGAATGGGGTCTTTTATTTAATTAAAAGGGGACATGTTCTTTTAATCAAATAATGAACTTAGGATAGCATAGTCAAACTATAGGTTATAATCAAATAAATTGATTATTAGCAATTTGGTCTAGGTAAATGATTAAATTAATTTAGCCAAAATGCTGAGAAGGGGGCTAATAGTCTAGATGACCATTTTTAGGTGATTACAGAGAACTTGTCCATCCCAATGGGACTCATTACTTTTGGATACAATTTCTTAGATCTTTCTCTAGATCTACAATCCTCAACTCTATGCCCATACTTATTGCAATAGGAGCAATGTTCGTATATTCTCTTCTCATTGAAATGAGATATTCATTTTGATTTGTGTGACCATATAGATGGAAATTATCATAGTACCCATTAAAGGAACACTTCTTAACATGTGTTATCTACTTAAACCAAAACATGCTAGAAGTATGTCCCTTCTAATTGAAATTATAATAGCTAGGTTTAGTATTTTCTTACCTTTTGGAGATGTACTTCTTGATCTTCTATATCTTCTATTGTCTAGGTTCTCTCCTCCTAAGGTTTCACCTTCTTCAGTCTTCTTATCACCTTCATACCCAAGACTAGTGGTACTCTTGTTTCTTCTCTAAGCTCATAGTTGTCCATCATTCTTTTCTAAGTTCTTGTTTAAATTTCTAAACGTCTTGTTCCTTTCATGTGTATTCCTCATCACTTTAGTTAGCTTGAGTACTTGCCTAGTAAGTTGTGTGGACTATTCAATGTGAGGATGGTTATTCTCCTCTTTTTTCTATAAAAAATTTGCATCCTTTCTTCTTTCTATTACTTCATCTTCATCTCTGATCTAGAAGGCATTATCTCATTCTTCTTGAGCTTTTCTAACTTCCCTTGTTAGCTCTTGTTTCTCTCTTCTCATTTGCATGATGGTTTCCTTTAGCTTTTCATTTTCAGCCATTAGGTAAGATATGTCTTTTTCATACTCTTTAGATCCACTATGGTCCTTTATCTATCCTATAACTTCTTGTATTTCACTTAGTCTTTTCACCAGCTTCTTCCTTTTGGTCAAAGATTTTCTTTGTTTGTCCTTTAACCCCTCAATGATATCTAGTGCTTCATCAGGCGATATTTGTAACCTATAGGCTTCCATGAGATCCTCGCTTGATCTATCAAGCTTTTCAATACTAGGGTCTATGCTCTGATACCAATTATTGGATTCAACCAGCACTGGGGGGTGGGGTGAATCAATATGAACTTTTATGTAGGTTAATTGTTCTAACATTAAATATACTCCTAACACCAGTTGTCTTAACAATAATGCAATAATGAAAGCAGGTAAATAAAAGCATACAAAGCCACACACCAATGCATACATCAAGCAACAAAGAAATTTTTGTATATGGAAACCCTCGATGAGAGGATGAAAACTATGGTGGGTGTAATATATCCACTAGCCCTTATAATGTACTGAAGGGTTACCCGATTAAGGGCTACAACTATTCCTTCTGGGAATTCATTCTATTAGGATTTTATATAACTTTTTAGGGTTAAAAAATATTGTGAAAGCTATATGGATAGAGGATTTATAAATCTCCTCCTGATAGATACCTTTTTAGAGGATTTATGAAAGCTTACAATTGTGCCATCTTTGAATGACACTATCTTTGCCTGTAGATCTTTTGCTGTATATTCTTAAATATGATTTGATCTTCCTATTTATTCTACTTTCCTCATGAGATTTTAGTCTCACCCATGTCTTTGTTGTTTGGAATAGCCTATTTATTGTTACACTATCCTCTGCAACTATGTTCTCCACTATCTTACACTTTGAACAACAACACTCTTCTTCTCAACATTGACAAAAACTTGACAAATGAAGTCTAAGTTCCTTTATTCATTTTTTACCATACATTAAAAATTTTAATTTATGTCCGAGTTGTTCACAAACAACCTATGGCCCCTACTTGCAGGGTCCAAAGAGGTAGCCCTAACTATTGTTCTATGAGTTTACATGTAGCCTTTGTCATATCTTTCTTTTGTTGCCTTGATATTTACTTTATGTCAACTCTGATTGACCTTGTGTCTTGTCACATCCATGTTGACTCATCTCACAAATGATTGATAATCAACTAACTCCCATGCTTGTATGTTAGTGGTTGCTTACACTGTATTACTATACGCATGTATACTAGTTCATGCTTCTACCATTGGTAGCGTAAATTTGTAAAATTCACATCCTCCTTGACTAGTTTCCAATCAATGACAACACTAATTTATAAACTTCATGCCAATGAGACTTGTAAGTCCAACACATCCTGCCAGATTTCTTTGTCCTTGGTAGGATTGTTTTCAACTACTATCTTATTTGTGTCTTCAAACTAATAGTATAAGAGTCAAAACCAAAAAAAGTGCAAAATTGACATATCCTAAAATTGTAAACACACCCCTTGAGATATTATGAAAACTACTTGTGCATGGTGTGAGTTTTACTATCTTTTATATCTAAAAATATTATTATATACCTATCTACAAAACTGCCCAAACATCTAGAATAACAAACAAACATGACCTTTTAGAACAAATTTTGTAAACAAAACTTTTGCTAGATATCTTGTTATGTGATATAACAAAATTTAACATCTAATCACACCCAATAGTACCATATTGTGGCAAAATATAAGAATTTCATCTAGTGTATTACACCTAGACCAAGCATCACATCACTGCTGGTTCATATTTTTATTGCGTGCAATACTTGTTAGCCCCAACTGATAATCTAATAATTAGTGTAATGAAGGTATGTGAAAGAGCCATATCAGTTTTTATATTGTCATTGATGTCAAAATTCTTATTTGGCTAGACTTAATGCTAACTCAGTAGAGTGCCATATCATTTGATTGATGAAGACAATTTGAAGAAAGTATGTTGAAGACATAATTGATGAGTATGGTATTCAATGGGTACTTGAATGATTCAAATAATGATAATGTAATTTTGGTTTGATTATTTTATGATCAAGTAATACCATAAAGTATTAAAGAACACAATCTTAACCGAGTGATAAGGTTAATTAAGGAAGATTGTATTCATTGAGTGACGACATTAGTGACTAAGTAGTTTGGAAAAGTAAGAAGAAATTCAGTATTGCTTGAGAAAGTCTAGTATCAACCGAGTGATATATTTCTTGAGTGACATGTAATATTTATTAAGTAATAGCCCGGAGAACAAGTTTGGAGAATTGAAATCTAAGGCCAACTTTTGATGGAAATATGTAAAGTTTGAGATGGTCAAAGGCACGAGTCAAAGTTTGTTACAAGATCTACAACTAGGGAAATTCAATAAGGATCGGATGATGCAAATTTGAAGAAAGATAAGGATGAGCATAAATTTCTATGCAAATTTCTATTTTCTATGTGGTTAAGTGCATTGAATCTAAGATCGACAATTATGATTAAGTGGAAATAGATGGAAGAATCTGGAAGCCCGAAGATAACTATTTAAGGAGGAGATTAAAACAATTTTAGACTACTGATTTGATTGTTTGTTGTTATGGTATTGAATTGATAAAATTGCAAACTAGTGAAGAAGAGCAAAGAAGAGAGTTGAGCCAAGAGAATCGAGCAGAGTTAAGAAAAAAGAAGGAGTGAAACAGCCAGTCAAGTGAATAGAGAAAATAGATTAGAGGATATGGATCTGATCAAGATAAGAATAGAAAGGAGATTTGAATAAGCAAGGCAGTGTTATACCTAAATAGGTAATTTTTACACTGTTAATTTCTAATCATTGTAGTAGAAAATCTTAGAAAATTGAGTGGACCTAAAAAGTTTCTGAAATCCTAAATGGTAACATCAATTAGTGATGTTTTAAGTCCTTTAGAGAAGGCCACTCTTTAGATAGGATCAAGGAGTGATAATGTCTAGATGATCTTTTGGAAAAATCCTCTTAAATGGTGACATTAACAATGTGTATGTAACCTATAACAAGAATGACTCCTAATAGAGCTCACTTCAGAAGAGTGAAAATTTTGAGTTGTTGATCTGGGGTGGTTTTTCCTTATACAGGGTTTCCACATTAAAATCATAGTGTCAATTATGTAAATGCTATTTGTGTTGTAATTTGTCTTCCATGTTTTACATATTAATGTAGCTCAATAATAACTAAGTAATTTTACTAATATTTAGTTATACAAAGAAGAGTAAGTTAACAATTTGAAGTAAATTGGTTGAAAGAACTAAGTAATAAGTTGGATGAGATCATCGAGCATTTTCTATTGATGTTTATGAAATTTTGTTGGTATTAAAATTGTTTCAAAGGGATTGTAGGATAAATTGACATAATTGATTCACCCCCCTCTTTGAGTTGTCTAAGAATACTAACATTCCATCGCCTCTCAAAGTTTCATTGCCTCCTATTCAAAGTTCCATCACATTGAGTGAATTTTTTCGTACCCAGTACAAAGTCGTATTGTATGACATAACACTCTATCAAACTTTATTAATAGATCTTGAAGAGTATTACATGAATTTCAATCTTGGTCACAACACTCTAATATATTATCCCAATATGCCCTCTAGTCTATTATAATGTCTCTAAAATCTCCATTTCCTAAAAAATAACAACTTTTTTCTACTAATTGCCATTCTTGTTTAGTGAAGTGCATTACTTGTCTTTATCTCTTTTTCACAAGTGTCAATATTAGTCATTCTACCCTTAGCTCTAGCACCTTTTAGTAAGTCATCTTGACCTATCTTTTAATCAAATATTTCTTAACCTCTTTCTTGTTCACAAGTGTGAACTTTATGCATTCAAGCCTCAACTTTAACACCATGTAGTAAGTCATTTGGGTATATCCTTTCAACCCCATCTACTCAAAGAACAATGTGTAAATTACCTTCTAGATAGGGAAGTCAAATAACTCTAGTTGTCCATAATATTTTGGACAACTCAACATAATCATAACATGAATGATGAATATATATTTTTCCTCATTGAGAAATGTCAAGCTTTGCAATCAGAAATCCAAGAAATGAAGAAAGAAAAGGAGACCTCATTAGAATTTTTGTCCTTATGATTAACTTATTTTGTATCAAAAAATTAATCACCATCTCCTTGAAACATGAAAGCTCCAAGGTATGACAATCCAATCTTTGATCAAGAGGCTATGCACAATTTCATGATGAACCATCTTTGATCAAGAAAATGTAGAGCTAGATGCATTTTGTTCACTTGAGATTCTTCTCTATCTAAAAGAACATCAAGAAGAACCTTATCATCCCTTTGAGAAAATCTTTATTACTTTAGGAGAATCTTATGGATCAATTTTGGAAACATTTATTGATAATTATCTCATCATACTCCCTCAAACCACCTTAGGTGGAATATCATTGTTGAGCAACTATTATGCCTAACACCAACATTATGAGAATAATACTTCACATTACATGGATTTGAAACACAAAATCCAAAATCTTATTGATGATGATGAAATTAAAATAAAAAATCCTAATTAATCATGTGATGAAGATACTACTCCCAAGAAAGATCAAATAAATGAACCCATGTTTAATAGTGTCTCTCTTGTATCCTCTACTTCTTCAAACACTCATGCATCTCCTAAAGTTTCAAATCTCACCAACATAGTTCCATAAAATAAAGAACCTAATTTTTTTCACAATGACTATGTATACCCTCAAGGACTACCTCTAAAAGAAATCTAAGTTGATTTGAATTTGGCTACAAATATTTTAAGTGATTCTAAAATAAAAGATCCAAAACCTTCATGTGTTATCATGCCTACTCCAAGTAGCTATTCATCATATCTTCAAGAATCCATCATGCAAACCCAAGATATCCCTTGTCCTTAGAAGTGACTCCATTTCACTACCAAAAATACGAAGAAAAGTGTATCAAGTAATATCAAGATCAAGATCCATGCATACCCTTTCATCTCTTCCAAGATACCATCTCTCCATCTCAAAGAAAACATATCCCTCCATGTCCTATTTCTTGTCTATCTCCAAAGAAATATCAAGATATCATTTCCATCATTTTTTAGTGAGCTTATTAAAATCAAGAGAAATGTTCTCTTCTTATGATATCTAAAGATCTTTATCAATACAAGAGTATCCCCTCATTCCCTTGGTATACTTCTCCATATCCACTTCAAAAATCCCCCATTCTTTCTAATCCTTGACATAAGATTAAAACCCCCAACCTTTAGTTTTTCCTATCAAAGCTATTCATGAGCCTATTGGTAGTCCTAGCCATGTTACTCACTCTAGATATGTTGATATCCCTATCCATTATCCATTTGCATCTTCCAAATCCATCCTTGGACCTTATATATCAAAGTTAAAATCTTAAAACCTTCCATCTATATTTGGCCCTTACATTCCTCCATCTCCTATACCTTTCACTCCTATATTGTCATCTACTTCTCCCATCATACCTTAGTATCAACAAAGGTATTCATCCTTCAAAAAAGTTCATCCACCCATTTTATCTAAACTTGTCATATCAACATCATCCATCCACAAATCCCAAGTCTTTTGGAAGAAATTTGGATGTACAAATAAAAGGAAGAAACACAAGAATCCACTAGAAAAAGTATAAAATTAAGTAAAATATGGGTTCCTAAATCTATTATTGAAGAAATGATTCATAAAGAATTCAAAATAAAATAAAAACAAAAAACTATGTGGATTCCCAAGTGTCTCTTAAAAGACTTGAATATTGAAACCAAATTAGAGCTAACATTCAAGATTCTAAAGGCTTCCACTTCATCTCCTTCCAAACATCTTCCTCCACATCATTCATCAAAGCCTCAAGCTATCATATCCATGTGTCCTCCATCACTATGCTACCCTTCAAGGTGCGTGTCAATGTTGATCTTGCAAAAATATTTACCTAAACTTATGCAATCCTTTCAATACCCTTTACACTATCCTTTACTTACCTACTATCATTCCTCCTTCTATCCAACCATCCCATCTATCTCATCCAAAGAATAAAACCTTATCCTCCATATATCTTTATCTTTCTATTATCTCCTTTCTATCACCCTACAAGAATCTTTGAGCATATCTTTCGGTGTCCCTCACCTATTATAACATATCCTTCAAGAGGAGAACTATTTAGAGAGACAAATGCTTGATTTACTTCCACAAATCTTAAAAATGAAAAAAAGTGCCTTGGTAAAAACTTGGTAAACAACCAACTTGGTAGAAAACTTAAAGAGAAATAAATATGTCCTATAGTGAAAACCACGTCTTGTGGTACCTTGGATAAGTACCATGATGAAGACCTGGCAAACAAGTGTTATATGTAATCCTCCATCATCCAACTTTTCCCTCTTTCACCTTTGATCTTGACAATGTTGAGCTATCATGAGAATTTTCTATCTTATCATTTAGCTACCTATCATGATCTTTCTTATTCTAAATCATTTACTCATAGCCTCCATGAATAAGCTATTTCCTGATCATTCTACCCTATCACTATCCTTTCCAATTGACCCCTTGGTCTTTATTAGAATGAAGAAGAGAAAAATAGAAGAAAAACATAGGTCTTATAAGCCTTATTCCATGTCCACACTTTTGGGATTGCATGTTTTCATGACATCAAATTGTTTTGATTAAGTAAAAATGGGTTTTGAAAGGTACCCAAAACTTTGTACAAAGGGATAAGAAAGATATAACAATGAGGAACATAAAACAATTGTGGAAAACCACTTGAAAAACTAGAGGGACACAACCAAATTCCCCACAAGAGGGAAAACAACCCAAGAAACCACAAACCATCAAGATTTACATTTTGGTCCCAACTTTTGAGAACGTAAAGACATATTAAATGAGGGTTTGGTGGACTTGCCCTTTTTTTTCCTTTAACTGATGTCCAACCATCCTCCATCTTCCCAGCATCCTTTTGCCAATCCTCACTAACCCCCAAAACCCCCACTATAGGAAAAGCACCAGCAACAGAGTTCTAGACCGAGTCAACAGCAGAAAAAGGGACAACATCAACATTCTGACTCAAATCTGACAAAGTTATAGAAATTGAATCAATAGAGTTAGCAGCTAGAGAAGTGTCAATAGTCAAGACCATTAATGGGACAATATTCAAATCACCAGAGAAAGAAACAAAATCCTCATTTGAATTAGTAAGAGAAGAGATATCTAACCTATCTACCTCCATGGATACTTTTTGAATTGTATAGTGATCATCTAAAATCCCCAACCACCAAGAAAGTGATTTCTTCGAACGAACCTTGTTAGAGGAGCATCGCATAGAAAGATGGTTAGTCATATGAAATTTCCTACATCTAAAGGGAATACCCTCATAATCAAGAAGTTAAATCCAAGAACCATTTGGAGAAGCCAACTTTATCTTTTCTGAAAGCCCCTTGGAGACATCAATCTCCATAAGGATGTGGGAAAATGTCATCCTATAGACGTTGGAGGAAGTCAAATCAACCATCAAGAAATCCCCAAGGGCCTCCCCCATAGCCTCCAAGACTGAATCCAACCAAAAGTGAATGGGAAGGTTCGACAGCCAAACCTAAAGAGGAATCTTATTGAAGGTTTCAGCTTTCAGATTAAAAGTTGGGTACCAAGGCTTAGCCATCAGGGGGAACCTTTCCTCCCAAGAGAAACCATAGCCCAAGATGGAATTTCTATCATCAGCATTAGCAAATTTCACAATAAAAAACCCTTTGCAATAAGGTAAATCTGAGCTGAATCTAAAATGATTGGTTCCCAGAATTTGGAGATCCAAGCATGCAAAGCTAAAATACAAGGCCAAAAACCCCTAAACCTTAAAATAGTAGTAGTGGAAGAGTAATCTTCCATAAATGTAGAAACGTCATCAATAATATCTAAATCTAGATGAAGCATAATCAGTTTACTTATAAAAATAGGCACTGTCGAATGACTAACAGAGGGCACATCCAAATGAGGCCCCAACTTTAGAACAGGAGCACCAATACCCACCTCAAATGCAACCACATCCACATAGGAAATAATAGGTCTTCCCATAAAAACCCTTGATGCAAAAGGAGAAGGATCCCTAGCAGCAACCAATGAGTGCTAAGTGTTCCATTTATTCTCATGAGAGATGGATTCATGTTGAATCACTACTCATGAAACATGGGTCAATGAGTTTGACTCAAAATCACACAGTTAAATCCTGATAGCAATATCACAATTTGACTTACTATGGAAATTATCTCCTACTTATCAGAAGGATCCCTGGTAGCAACTAGAGGATGAAGGGTAGGAGAGGCAGTCGGATGAGCCCCAACAAGAGCAGTTAGGTTAGAAGCAGGCACAATAGTTTGAGCAAAAGCATGCATGGGAGCTAGAGCAGAAGCAAGCACATGAGCGAGAGCCAAAGTAGGCATGTGAGCATGAGCCTTCATTTCAAAAAAATGAAGAAACAATGTTAATAAATTCTCAAGTTGATCAATGACATCAAATTGTTGATAAAAATTATTCAATTGTATATTGTCATTGATGTGACACAAATGTTATACTATAACTAAGCACTGCCAGTTGGAACTGAGTTTAAAAGACTCTAGTACCAACCGAGCATAAGTTCTAAAGAATAAAAGTTTAGGGATTCTTGTGTAAACTGAGTCAAGTCAGTTACCAAAGGAGTTCAGTGTAAACTAAGTTAGGTTAGTTACCAAGGAACTCAGTGGTAACCAAGTGAGTTAGTTTTTAGTTTTAGCCAACCTACAATAGATTAGTTTTATTTATTAGTTGGTTTATGCAAGCTGACTTAGTGGATGTTATTTGTTTATTTAAAAGGGTATTCAAGCCCACATGACATTGGATTTCATATATATGAAAGTTCAAGATGTGGATTGAAATATGAGAGTGGAGAAGAAGATAAGATGTGAATAAAGAAGGAAATCTGACTTAGAGAAGAGTATCTAAGGAGTTGAAAAGAATATTCTAATCAAGGAGGATCTAGAGGACAAGCTAGAATAGTGATTTGAATCTGCAATTTAGTTGCTTTGTCAATCAGGTCAATCATTGTCACTCTCTAACAATTGTAGCAATGAAGAAATCTCTTAACAGCATTGAATTAATAGTTATTTTGTATTTCTAGATTGATGTGTCTTAAGACCTATAACAAGGTCACTCCTAATAGGGTGATACAAATCCTTTAATAGGGTCACACCTAAAAGTGTGTTTTGTAACCTTTAATAGGGTTCGCTCCTAACAGGGTTCACTTCAAAAGAGTGAAAAGTTGTAACTTGTTGCATTGGTTGTTTCCCCAAATTGGATTTTCCACATTAAATCTTGGTGTCTCATGTGTTCATGTTATTTGCTTATTGATTTATCTTTCTGCACTAAGTTACTAAAGGTTAATATACATCATTATCTTAAGATTTCTTTGTTAATTGCATTACAGTGAATATCTAGTTTTAACTGAGCTATGAGTTAAAAGGAAATTTGTATTGACATTTAAGGGATTTGTAATTATTTTAGTGGTAATTGATTCACCACTCCCCTCTTAGTTAATCCTCTTATATTTCCAACACAAATCACTATCATGTATGTTACCAAGCTCATTAACTTCTACTTCTTATCCAAAACATGTTTCATATGGCTATTTTTTATTTTCCTAGCTTGGGTAATCTTGAGGATATGGTCCTTGAGGATCATATCATACCTCATGCATAATTACCTATTCGTCTCACCCTTCATCTTTCTAATCTATCATGTCCTACACCTTGTCAGACATTTGAACAAAATAATGCGATCTTTCCTGAAATTGGTAATTTCTAAATATTATGAGAAAATACCAAAAATATAAGAAAAGTCCTAAAATTTTGATCATCGTAGTGAAAACCTAGAAAATAGGTGCTTTGATGAATCCAATTTTTTTGAAAATCTCAAACTAATATTTTATAGTTTTTCAAAAAAAAAAAAAAAGTGCTTTGGTGAAAGCTTGGAAAATAGGTGCCTTAGTAGTAAAAATAGAAGTCCTATTAAGTGGTGAACACCTAGTAGACAAATAATGACTCACAATAATCCTATGGTTTGGATTCATTCTTCGTCTAGGTCTTACTATGGGGCAATTGTGTACCACAACTATCTCCAAATAAAAAGATATATTTCTCAATACCACCCAACTAATATTTTTCAACACTTTCTTGGAACATCAATATTTTTTAACACTAATTGGATGAGCTATCTCAAATATATATTCGCATATTAATCAAGTATGTCTCTTGACACTATGTACCTACCCTCTCTCACAAGCACATGTATGTGAAACACATATGTGGACTTTAACAAAATGCTTACCTAAAATGACTAAACTATTCTTGATCATTCCTCCTCCACAAGAGGATGGATCATGGATCTTCTTTGTGTGTTGTGTATTATTATTGGTTTTTATTATGTTCCCTCCTTAATCTCTCTAAGATGTCAAACAACTAGAGAATTGGGGGCTTGGGGCATGATATTTGCTTTGAAATATGCTTGTGGGTGTGGTTTTGATGATCCTACATATTTTATGCATCATGTGTTTATGGTAAGAGCTTTCATCATGATTAGGATGTCGCATATACCTCAACCTAGTTCATTTCAACACTTAGGTGAGTTAAAATCTATCCCCTTGACTTTTATCAATGTGTTTATTCAAGAAAGACTATACTTATGCTTATCTCAACTCTAAATGCCTTGAACTTGAAAATTAACTAAGTTCATCCCATCATCTACACCTCAATTCATATGTTAATCTCCTATATACTATATAATATATAATAAATATCATATTCATATCCTCATGGTTATAGTAGCACCAGTGATAGTTGTATGATCCCATGATGTCTTGCAAAAAAGCTCAATGATGATGCTAAACAACAATGAGACAATTACTAGAGATTCCATATACATTTCATCCTAGGATTTCATGGTAGTATTTGTATCTTACATGTAATAAGGTATGCATTCATCTCAACATAATCATATAATTGTGATTCTCATCAATTCTTGGTGGACAACAACACAAATCATCTCTCCTCCTCTCTAATCAAACATGTCATCAAATCTTCAAGCTCAATCTCTTTCAACTTGCATGATAAAAGGGGTTAACAATCTAAATAGCCATCTCATAATCTAATAATGAAAGCATTACTTTTAACATCGTGGACACATTTTTGGGATCAGAATTGAAATTTGACATTATTTTGCTAGTAAACTCTTCTAGTTGAATGTAATTGATCCCCCTTTAGAATCAGACATAACAATGCAAAATAAATCAAATTGTTTCAAAATTGTCCAATTTGACCTAATTTCATTTCTAAATATTTATGGTCAACCTAGTCAACTCTAGTCCAACTTGGTTAAATTAGGGAAAATTCTCATCGTCAAGTGGTCAAACATGGTCAAAATGCTCTTCAATTTAGATTTGATTCTCAATTATCTTTGACCCTATTTAATATATATTCAATAAAATCTACATCATATTTTAATCTGCTCTAATTCATTTTGACTTCAATCTTGAGAAGGCAAGAACATTTTATCATAAAATGAGCCAAGATTCCATTGCAAGGGGCATCTCAGTATCATCCAACCACATCAGGTTGAGATTCTTTGATTTTTGCACAAGTGATTTCATCTGTTCACATCAAATTTATCAGAGTAGGTACTCAATATAAATAGGGGCATATTATAATCGATTATAATGTTTAGTTTCATCGCTTCAGAGTAAGGTGTGCACTCGTGCTTCTTTCCATCAATTATAGTTCACTTGAATTTTGAACTAGTGTAACTAATCTTTATTCAATCAAGATGAGAATCAGTTGCCTATTACACTTTCTAATCTTTAATTGAATCAAGTTTAGAGTTAGTATCCTTTAAATCAAGCTCATTGTGCTTCATTCATTCAAGTTCATAATTAGTTTCTTAGAGGATAATTTTATAGCTTCAAACAATTATTTGACATCAACACATTCTTTGATTTAATGTGTTCCTCATACAATTTCTTAAAGAGGGGAAAATTTAATAACCTAATTTTAGTATAGTAAACTATGTGCCTTTTTATTGTTATGTTAACTTTAAATAATTATTTACTAACATGGCTCTACTCAATATAGTGAACTCCTCTGTGAAACAAGCTCACTTTGAAAAGACTAAATACGCAAGCAAAAAATCTATTCCAATTGCAAGCAAATTTGCATTACTGCAAAATCCTTTAGTCTCTATTATAGCAGGCAAGGATAATGATAATCTTAAACCAAAACTCAATGTATTTTTTCCACAGAGGAATCCAGGGATTGGCTCCATTGAAAGATAGAAGAATTTCTTCAATAAAACACAATTCTCCAAATGCAAGCAGAAGGGTAGGAATAAATCTCAAATTTCTTTGAATCATTGTCAAACAAATGATAGAGATAAGCTCCAATTTTCCCATCATAGGAAAAAGTTTGAGAAAATAGTGAATAAAACAATGCAAAACAATACTATCAAAACCCACTCCAACAAACCCTTCCAGACTATTGGTGCTTACAAAAGGGATAAGCTTAACTTCAACTTGTGTACTTTTTTAGGTCTATTATTAATAATGTCGTTACGTTAGTGTCATCATTACCAAGTTGGCTACCATCACTTTCATATTGTTAATATAATAGTTTTATTGATCGTTGATTAATTAGAGATCAACGACAGAAGATGCATTTCAAGGCCAATTGCTTGAAAAGACCTGGAGTTGTATGAAATTCTCTGGAATGGAGACACGTGGAAAATTTTGCACGAAAACCATTAATCGGAATGTAGTGAACATCACATCAAGATTAAAATAGTGAATAAAGCAACGCAAAACAATACTATCGAAACCCACTCCAACAAACCCTTCCAGACTATTGGTGCTTACAAAAGGGATAAGCTTAACTAGACCAAGCCCAGAAGCTTGAACCATTGCCCTTAGATCAATCCAGAAGAAAAACAAGTGATTGTTCACACTTTCACATGCCACAACTACTTTGAAATTCTTTCAAAACTCCACGAAGTTAAAGGAAAGCAGTTAACTAGGGCCTGGAAAAAAGAAGGCAAACAATGGATCAACAATCATTCTTCAAGCACGATAAATGAGAGAAACAATATGGCAACTTGGAATGGTTCCCTTAAAACTCCATGGAAGACACATTCTCAACCGGATCTAGAAGAAGGATGGAAAATAGTTTGCAAGAAAAAAATCTAAACCCTATGTTAAAGCATTGGAATCCAATCAACATCAATTTCATAAAATCGAGCAAACAAAGAGTAATGTTTCCAAAAAGAACTACATTTCTTAGGCTTATGATCAGATGATCAATTCAAACCATGAACTATATCATAAAAAAATTTGCTCACTTGTAGAGAAAAGTGCTCAAATAGAGGAAACAATAGGGAGGCAAAGAAACTACTTTGCAAAAATGAAGTACGCAAACATAGAAGTAAATAGACCAAATAATCAACTAGCTTGGGTGTGGTCCCATGAGGGGGGCTTAAGCTCTATTTTCTAGGAAGTGGGTGGTCTCATGAGCAAAATATAATTTTTCTACGGGATTATTTAGAATCTTCTCCTGAAAAGTAGAAACCCCAGATTTTTAGGAATTGGGTGAAAAAGGGGTGGGGCTGGAAATAGCCCCACTAGCTTAGGATTTCTTTTTGCCATTTTTCAATAATCTAAATTTTAGATTTTAATTAAAATGTATTTTTAGAGGGAATTTAAATTTTTAGCTTATTTTAAATGCATATCTTCCTTAAATTTTGGAGCTATAATTTTGAACAGCATAAATTATGGGACCACTAGCTTTAAAATATTCCCTAAAAAATAGCAAGTGGCTTTTGCTCTATTTTATAGGAACCCCCCTTCCATGGGACCCCAGCGTTATTAGATCCAACCAATTTTAGAAATGCAAATGGAATTGCTAAACCCAAGGTACCCCAACAATTTCCAAAAACTTGGGTGGGTTAGAATTTAGAACCTAATAAGAAACTTAGCCTTAGTAAAAGATGGCCAACATTTATTTCATACATAGGCCTTTGAGAAGATCCTTCCAAGGGAGAGACATAATAGAAACAAATATGCAAACAGTAGAAAAGCCAATAGGAATAGGAACTCATCAATCCACGATTAAATGATGCACTCAACAAAGATAGTCATTTTTTTGCTAAAAGGATATACAAATTATAAGTGATGCTTATAGTGAAGAAAGATGGATGGAATGTCACAATCTAGGACTATATGTCCTTTGGAATGATCCAGAGTCCAAAACCTCTAATTTGATAAGCTAACTATAGGACTTTTGTAAAGACCAGGTAAGTATCTCTATTATATCCAATCATTTTTCTTATATGCATTGTAAGGATAAAAATATTATAGTAGACTTTATTTCAACTATGTATTGTTTTTATAAAGGAAACATAGTAAAATTCATAAACTAGGAACCTGGTTTTAACTATACTAAGATTAGAAAACATAAGGTTCTAATATGGATGGAATGCAAAACAATGCCACCAAAACTCAACCATATTCAAATTTTAAAATGAATAGGAGAGGGCTTATGAGAATTGATAGGAATAGAAGCATAAATTAAAACATCTAATGATATCAAATTTTTAATAAACATAGAAATGGAACAAACTAAGATCAAGAAGGAAAAATTAATTACAAATAGATCAATTTGTAAGTTAAAATTTACAAAATATGAAAGAAATTTTATGAAAATCATTAAAATGAATCCCTTCATAAACATTAAAATCCATTATCTTAAAAGGTCATTGGACCTTAATAATACCTTCTTTATGATAAAACTCTAAAATAAAAACAAAACAACAAGGGAGCATAATAAGAAAAATAGAAATGGAAAGCATAGAGAAAAAGGATGTTAACAATGTAGGAGAGAAGAACAAAGATTTAGGAGTATAGTTGAAGGAAGGAAGAGTGGAGGAAAACAAAGAATATCTATGGCACTATAAAAATAGGGAGCAATTAGATATTAAAAAAAAATTACTGAAAGAAGAAAACATTACAACAATTGAGCAAGATATAATAAGATCAATTCAATGCAAACATTGTCAAAAAAAGAACACACATACATAAGAGATTAAAACCAATATGCACAATCTCAAAAGACATACTTATGATCTTCTATTGACTTAGAATGACATCCAAGATTAGAGGATACTATGGAAAAAAGTTCATAACAATCACATGCATAGCCAGGCTAAGGCAAAAGAAGAAGACATAACTAGAAAGGGAGGGCAATGTAACTCAGAACAAGTAGACTTACCAAAGAAAAAAATAGTGGAAACACTAGCAAGGAATATAGAAACTAAAAAATATCCCTTAAGTGATCAGAAAGCAAAAAGGATGGAAATAAAACATAAGACAAAAAACACATCTAAGAAAAGAGATGAAAGGAATAATGATCAGAATGAAAATGTCTCAATTAAAGAGATCGTAATGGAGGAAACATTGAGTAGTTTTAGAGAAGAAATAATCAAGGGAAATATTATTGAAATTAAGAAGAAGAATATAAGAGAGGATGATGAATAGATATAAGGACAATAGAAAAGTGAAGTAAATACCAACAATGGAACAACATATGAGACATCTAGTAAACAAATTAAGCAAATACTAAATCAGATAGAAGTACAAGAAGAAGGAAGGGGACCTTATGATCATCAAAAACATAGTGCAAAGATAGTTGGGAAAGTATAAAGCCCAACTTTTAAAAGTACTATTCTCCCTACAACTTCAGAATAGTGGGGGGATATCACTATCAGGAAAAGAGCAAAGGAAAAGAAGTGGAAATCCTACAAATTCTAGAAAACACCATTGAACGAGATGGATTCATTTGAGGAAAATAATGACTCAATGGCCAAAAAAAACAAGGATAATATGGTTATAAATAAAGAAAATATTATACCATTAGAAGTAGAAACATTCGTAAATAAACTATTGGCAACAAGCATTGAAGACTCTAAATATAACAAGGAAATCAACTATTTAGGAAGCTTAGGAACACGGAAGAACAAAGTATGGGAAGAATTTAGAATAATTGATACAATGGAACAAGATATAGAGAATCAGAAAACTAACATGGTTAATATCCAAAAGGAAGAAATAAGGGACCATGACAACGAAAAGGCTGAAATAAGCGAGCAAATTTTACAAGATTTAATAGAAGAAGATGAAGATTTAGAATCTGTCATATAAACAAAAATTATAATTAATACACACAACAACCTAGACAAATTAGGATTAGCTATCAATAAAAAAGGAATAACAATAGCAAGGTATGGTAAACAAAAGAAGAAGACAGGTGGAAAGTCACTTGTGGAATTGAGATCTACAATAGGGAAAGCTGGAAAATGAGAAAAAGATACATGATGTTCTAAATGTAGGGAAGGGGAAGTTCCTTCCCAACAAGAAATGAGGATTACAACATGGAATATTAGGGGACTCAATTCCCCTAACAAGAAATGCTTGTTAAAGCGCAATCTAACACAATTTGAATCAAAAATAACATTAATACAAGAGACAAAACTAAACAAAAATGAGGGAGAAAAACTAAACAAGAAACTCAGATATTGGAAAATGGAACTAGAAGAATCTAGAGGGGCCTTAGGAGGCATTGGAGTCATTTGAGATCCCTGAAAGATAGTATCAAACAACAACTGAATGGGTGGGAGAATTAAAAGCTTTCAGAGCAATATACAATTAACACTAATAAATGTATATGGACCAACACAAACAACAAATTTATTTTTTATGGAACCAGATAACACATTCATAGAAAACAAATAAGCATACATACTATGCATTGGAGGATATTTCAATGCCATTTTAAGCCTAGATGAAAAATATGGAGGAACTAAAATAGTATCATAGGTTATGAAAGACTTCAAATATTGGATAGAAAGTAACAACTTAATGGATATACAAGAAAACAATATAACCTTCCCCTAGAACAATAGGAGACTAGGTTTCTGTCAAATTGCAGAAATGATTGACATATTCATGATCAAAGGGGACCTAAGAACTTTTGACTTTGAAATTCATACAACAATTTTACCAAATGTTGGTTCGGATCATTATCCAATAAGAATAGAATTTAAGGAAGGGAAAAAAACCAACAAGAAATCTATTTAAATGCAAAAAAAAAAAGTGATTTCTAGATGAAGACTTCATGAATAACATTCAACAATGGTGGCAAGAGGGTAAATCTGAAGGGTCCAAAATGTTATGCTTTATCTCCAAACTAAAACAACTCAAAGAAAATATATTATAATGGAATAAAAATCATTTTAATAACATCTTCAAGGAAAAAGTAGGCACTAAAGAAGATTGAAAGAAACTAAATGAGGCAATAATAAAAAATGGAATGGATAGTAAAATGTATGTCAAAGAAAAAGAACTACTAGGAAAACATGAAAGCATATTAGCAAAAGAGGAAATATTCTGGAAATAGAAATCATGAGAAACATGGTTGTTTGAAGGAGATTAGAATACAAAATTCTTCCATAATAGCACTATAACCAATAGAAATATAAATAGAATAACAAAAATCAAGAACAATGGAGGGCAAGATATAGAAGATCCAACATTAATTGTAGAAGAGTTTGTAAGCTACTATATAGATATACTAAATAATTTTGAAGGCTCCAACCTTAAAGCCCAAAATATAATGAAATTTTCAATACCAAAATTAGTCACATATGAGGATAAAAAATAATTAAATAAACCTTTTTCTTTAGAAGAAATCAAAGAAGCCTTATTTGGGCTCAACCTAGATAAATCCACTAACCCCAATGAATTTCAAGCCTTCCTTTTAAAAACATATTGTGATATATTAAGAAATAATCTATGGAAAGTAATTGAAGCAACAAGAAACTTTGGATCTTTACTCATAAAGATCAATAAAACTTTCCTAGTCTTAATACCTAAGAAATCAAACCACGAATATCCAAAAGATTTTCAACCAATAACACTATGCAATACGATCTACAAAGTATTATCCAAAGCATTAACTAATAGACTAAAAAAGCTCCTACCAAAACTAATATTAGAGGAACAAACATGCTTTGTGCCAGGAAGATCAATCCTAGATGGAATCATTATCATACAAGAAATACTACACACTACCCAAAATAATAAAGAAGCTTGTATGTTGATGAAACTCGATATCCAAAAAGCCTATGATAAGATAGATTGGATATTCTTATGTAAAATAGTAGAAGAATTTTGGTTCTCACAATGATGGACAAACTTAATATTTAACTACATAGCCACCCCTAAGATCTCCCTACTCATCAATAGTACCCTAGAAGGATTCTTGAGTATATCTAGAGGAATTAGACAAGGGGACCCAATCTTCATTCCTATTCATAATAATGGTAGAAGCATTTGGTAGAGCCAACTAAAACTACACAAGCAGATAGGAAAATCAAAGGAGTGATAGCAGTAGATGGAATACCAAATATAACACACCAACAATTTGCAGATGATATTATACTCCAAGGAAAAAGCATGAAAGAAGAAGCACATGATTTTAAGCATATTTTACAAACTTATATGGAAGCATCCAAACAAAGAGTAAATGTAGAAAATTCAAAAATCTTCTTCTTAAACACTCATCCAGACATGGAAAGAAGCATTTTCAATATAACGAAATATAGGAAAGGCACGTTTCCTTGTAAATACTTAGGAATACATCTAGAAAAAAGTGCTAAGAGAAACAATACTTGGAACCCCATTTTAGAGAAAATGGACAAACAAATAGAAAGTTGGAAAGGGAAATGGATAACTAAGGTAGGGAGAGCAACAAAAATCAAAGTTGTTTTATCTGCAATGCCCATTTATCAAATGTCTTGTTTACCTTTTCCTAAAGGCATAAAAAAGAAAGTAGATAGAAAACTTAAGAATTTCTTTTGGAGTGGGATAGAGGAAAAGAAAAAAATTTCCATGATCAAATGGGATAACATTTGTAGACCAAAAGAATCAGGAAGATTAGGTATCAAAAACTTCAATTGGCATAAAAAAGCATTAGGAGAAAAATTACTATGGAGAATGTACCATGAAAAGAAAGAAAATGGCCAAAAATCCTTTATCAAAAGTATCTCAACAATGTGGATCCTCTATCATTATTTAGAACTAGTAAACCCCCAAAAGGATCGCAAACTTGAAATTTTATGTTACATTGTCATCCCCTTATCACCAATAATTCAACATGGGATATAGAACAAGGGAGAGAAAGCTTATTCTGGGAAGACTCATAGGATGGACATCCGACACCAGACAACTATAATATTCCTAGAAATATAAAAGATAGTCTAATAAACCATTGGGGGAACATGTCAGCGACTATAAATGCAGAATAAATGAGCATGGAAAAGAAAATTGGAAATGGAAAGACATAGAAGAAACAAGTAAAAGAAAATATTTGAACAATTCCTTAATCAAAGACAATCAAATCACAAAGAAAGGTAGGACAAAATAATTTGGGAAGCCTCCAAAAGTGGAAAATACATTGTTAAAAAAGGATATGAACTAATCACCAAATCACAAAGATAAGAGAAAATAGAGATCCCTGTTAACCTATGTTGGGATCCCGTTTGCCTCCCTAAGGCAAGCATTTTCCTTTGGGCAACAATTCAAAAATGAATATTAACAATAGACGTACTCACTAAAATGAGTGTTAAAGGACCCTCAAGATGCTCATTATGCAAAAAGGACTTAGAATCTGTAGAACATTTACTATACCAATGCCTGTTCGTCCAAAAAAGTTGGCAATGGTTAAGCTAGAAACTTAATTGGACTAAAGTATAGGTTGAAAACCTTTGGAACCATTTGAACAATTGGCCTAAAAATAAAAACACAAAGGTAAATAACAGCTTACGAAAAAATTCCCATCATTTTTCTTATGGGAAATATGGAAGGAAAGAAACAAAAGAATATTTAACAATGAAGAAAAGTTGACATCCTCATTCTTTAACAAAGAAAACAAACAAGCGAGAGAAAATTGTAGATGGGAGCCACCCCTAATAGGGTGGACAAAACTTAATTTTGATGGAGCATCCAAAGATAATCCAAGCAAGGTAGGTTTAGGATGTATTGTTCACTCAAACAATGGAGCATGGTTAGCCAGACAAGCCAAATCATTAGGAATAATCTCGAATAACATAGTAGAACTTGAAGGACTAAGGGAAGGAAATAATCTATGTTTAGACCTAGTTATTAAAAAAGTAATAATTGAAGGAGATTCTCAAATAATCTTAAATGCATTAAGGAAACGAAGCACACCCAATTGGAAAATAAACTCAAAACTTGAAAACACACTAACCTTAATAGACAAATTTGATGAAAT
Organism: Cupressus sempervirens; assembly: GCA_028749045.1. NCBI lineage: Eukaryota > Viridiplantae > Streptophyta > Pinopsida > Cupressales > Cupressaceae > Cupressus > Cupressus sempervirens. Next base: position 288,862,658 of record CM053788.1, on the reverse strand, counting down.
TAGACTACAACATATATTCCATGAAGGAAATAAAGAGGTGGATAATCTTGCAAATATGGGTGCAGATGGTGAAGACATTTACATTAAATCAAAGCAAGAAACTCAAAACACAAACAAAGTACAAAACATAGCGGGAGGGTGAACAAGAATTTAACTCTCTTAGACAATAAAATTGAAAACAACAATTCAATTTCAAAAGAGAATCAAGATATATTTAGATTAAATAAAAAGTAAAGGCTAAAAGGAAAATTTGAACATATCTCAACAAATTTTAAAAAATTAAAATGGTAAAGTAATTAAATTAAAACAACATAAAAAAATTAGTAGAAAGCAAGCCTATAACCAATCTTTTGCATTTAATAGATAATCAAAATTCAAACTGATTAAAATGTTATAAATCTGAGAGGTAAAATATAAAATTTCACATTCAACCCATTAAGGAAATTAAAGTACTTAACAAGAAAATAAGTAAAAGCCAAATGTTTTTAACCTAGTTATAAACAATAAATAAATGTATGGACAAACCTCAAATTAGGACCTACAAATAAAGTAATTAGCCAAATACTAACATGCAACATTTTGTTTATCAAATATCAGTAGAAATATCAAGAAAATCATTTTCATGTGATCAATAAGAGATATTTTATTGATTTATGGCTAACCACTAACATGGAGATCAAGATGTTTTAAGTTGTAGAATGCAGATTATGCTAGAATTACAGAATGTTCTACCAGATGCTAAGAGAGGTTCAAAAAACCAAGATTGCTAAAACAAATCAAAAAGTAGCTTGTAACAAAAGAATCATATAATCATTCATACACAAATGTAAAGGAAGGAATCAAGGATAACTTTGAGAAACCCCTCCCAAAAAAAAAAGCCTAAAATGCTAGCGAATCCAACATTTTGTGGGCGGGAAAATTTTAATGTTGAGGGCGATTTTTTTGTTCCATGTAGGTAAATAAAATATTATATGTTGGTGATTTTTTTCTTGCCCTAGCAAAAATCATTTTAAATGTGGGGATTTAATTTTTTTCTTGCTGACAGATAAATAAATGATGACTATTTTTTCCCTTGCCAAAAATGAGATTGAAATGTTAGAGGCGAATTACTTGTTTTGTAGGAAAATGAATAATAATGGTCTTGGCTAATCTTTAGTGGTAAACTAAAAAATTATTTAATCTAAAAGCAAATTTGCATGTGTATTGGCTTGTGATTGTACTGACTACTGAGTAGTCACTTCAACTTGTGTACTATCTTAGGTCTATTATTAATAATGTCATTATGTTAGTGTCACCATTACCAAGTTGGCTACCATCACTTTCATATTGTTAATATAATAGTTTTATCAACTGTTAATTAACTAGAGATCAAAAATAGAAAATGCATTTCAAGGCCAGTTGCTTGAAAAGACCTGGAGTTGTATGAAATTCTCTAGAATGGAGACACGTGAAAAATTTTGCACGAAAACCATTAACTGGAATGTAGTGAACATCACATCAAGATTAAAATCATAATATGGTACTAACAGTTATAACTATTACATTCCATTTACGACCACCTTGTCAGGCACTCTGATTGTTCGAAATTAATGCGAGTACATTTCACACACTTGAAAATTAATAGGACTGAAAAATAAGATATGAAAGACCGCGAACACCAAATTTTTTTATCCAATTGCCATTAAATAGGCTCTTCAATTCCTCTTTCATTATCATTTCTCAAATTCTTGAATCTAAATTCATTATGCAGAATTTCTTAGTTTGTAGAGTTTCATAGTCATGGATACGCCAATTCACTTGAAATGCACTACAATGGGTTTGCAAAAGCCCTTTTTGGGCATGATACCTGACGATGTCCTAGCCATGGTTTGCAAGGAAGATGCTCAAGATCCTTTTATCCGCAATGCTGTATTCATGGTCCTTGGCCATGAATTCTTAAGAAATGATAAGAGGTACCGCATCTCCACAGATATTACCTCCCACTTCCTCATGTCTCTTCTTGACCTTGGGGGAAATCAAGTAGACATTTTGATGCTTCTGCACAACATTTTTAAGGAAACATTTTTAGAAGACAACGTCAAAATTCTTGTATTGGTTGAGTAGGTACTAGGGCTGGGCATTGGCATCCCCTTTGCAGACGTAGCAGACAAGTGTTGGGAGCAAGGAATAGGGAGCATTGTACATAAGCATCCCTTCATGCTTGACATGAATGAGCGGCAATTGATTCACCATCAAAAGTGGGCGCAACTTGGGAGGGATTTTCTATGGAAGTGGTTATTGTTGGACGACATCAACGAGACTGACTTCACACAAATGGACGAGTTTAGTGACATCATCTTCTCCAAGAGATTCCTCACAGAAGGGCTTGAAGACCTATCTAATTGAAGGCTTCATGCCCTCAGCCCCTCAGCCTGCTGATGCTCCCAACCTCCTTGTTCCTTGTTTCCTGAATCCTGTTTCCTTGACCCTTGCCCTTTGGGGGAAAAATATTTTTAAGATATTTGTTTTTCTTCGAATTGGGCCTTGCCCTTTAATGTAAATTACAAAATAGTAAAACCAAGTTGATTTAATCAACTATTTTGAATATCTATGCTATGAATTAGTATTATACACATTATACACTCTAAAATATTATCAATGAAAACAATAGATTTTGGCTTCTTAAATTGTTGTTCCTGTTAATCTACGACTCTATTTTTGGCATCTCAATGCACTATTGAAATGTTAGTCTACGACTCTGTTATAAAAAATTATCTGTTAATAGTTATAAAGTTAGAAATTAAAAAAGGGTTTCAACAATCCCTTTATGGTTTCATATTTGATTAATGATTTATAGTAAAAAAATATTCAATTGAAAATCATCCAATAAAAATTTGTAAATTTTTAATATGTATATAGATGTCCTTTAAATTTCAAAACCTGTAAAATTCGATAATATATGAACGCAGGGGCCAGGGCCATGCAAGTTAATAGTTATTAGTTATAATAGTTTTAACTATTATTAATTTATTTAAAAATATTAAATAAATAAAAAAATAGTTTGTTAAAGTTAAACTTATGATACATATAACATCATGATTCATGAATCATGAATCATGAATCCTGATGATCATGCAATTTAAATTGTATAGATAATATTGAAATTTGATTTGAAAATAAAAAGTTCAAATTATAACTTATATATAAATGTTCATATAAAATATTGAATATTAATTTATTTATTCATTTCTTCCTATTTTGAAATGTAAATTTATTTAAATATCATGATCATCATAATATTTTTAACTTTTTATTATATTTTTATTTAAATGAAAAATGTTGCAGTTATTTAAATTTAAATTATCACTTATCATTATCAAGTTGAAGCAATTTAGCAAATATTGATTATAATCTAAATTAATTTTAATTAAGTAAAAATGCTACAATTATTAAATCAAGTTATCATTATCAAGCAATTAATGATCGATGAATGATAATTGATTACAATTTACAAATTGTAATTTTTATATTTTTGAAAATTTGATGTTTCATTAATTTTATATGTTTAATTTTATTCATCCAAATCATAGATTTTGGAAATTGTCAAAACTTCAAATAATTTGTATGTTTGCAACTGGTTACTGCACTTTGTGATTTAACTTTTAATTTGCATTGTGCAACAATGATATAGGGGAGAGGAACCAATAGTCGTGAGAGCTAACTTCGTCAACATGTAGCCACTACATGGGATATCGTAAGACCTTCATTTTTTTTAGAAATTTAAAATGGACATTGAACTACCTACATGCTACAACTAAGGTTTGAAGCCATGACTCATCACACAACTCGTTAAAATAGTGCACCTAGTGAGATGTGTCCAAAAAATGACTTTTTAAACATTCGACCAAAGCTTAATTAAAAATTATCTAATAATTGAATTTAAAATTATTATCTGTTGTTAATAAAATATTGTATAAATATATGAAATGTAACATATATGTAACTTAAATGGGCCAAATAGTTAAATTATTAATCATAAATATTTGTTATATATAACTTTTATATATAACACAAAATGACAAATACTTCAACAAAAAGAATTTATTTGTTGTTATAAAAACAACACATTATTATATAAAATACACCCTATAACCAACACAAAGGGACCATTAGTTGAACACTAAATTTTTTTGACAATCTCACACATTTCATAAGAAAATACAAAGCATTTATTAGTATTCACCTTTTATATTTGTGATGAAATATATTATTGATATGATTTACTCTATGCATATACATTGTTACCCCAATAGTTTTACACATAAGAGTAGTATTTGTATACTAAGATATCAATGTTTATATAATTGAGCATATTATGTTTTGAGTGACACACATATATGAAATAGCTATGATATTTTAATTTTTATTTGAGACAAAAAGTTATTTATTTCACTCATTAATGAATTCATATATTTATTCTTTCTATAACCTTTATAAGTTTTCATGTGTTCAAGTATTGGTATTTTTTTTTAATCAACATTTGAATTTTTTTATATGTACAAATAGATCAATTAATTACAATATATAGTAAAAATGTGTTGGAAGATTGGACTCTATGTTCATGATAAAGTGATCGACTATTGGACCTCGCTCAACTATTGGGTCCTCTCCCCTAAATTATATTTTGAATAATTAATACTAGTTATGCGAAAGGTTTAGCGATTCACAATTTGATCTAGACCGTTCAATGATCGATAGATCAATGACCATGGCTCTATTTCGAGCCAAATGTTAAAAGATTAAAGTTAAATTCTATTTCTACCTGAAATTGAGACACATGTAATCGAAGATTCTTTCTTATAAGTTATAGTTATGTCTGAGTCCTCACTCCTACCTTTGACTAAAAGAAAGATCAACAACTCAAGATGAATTTTAGACTGATTTGGGGAATGTTTTCCCATGTGCTTAGATTCATCTAAAATTGTGATATGTGTCTAGTCATTGCAAAGATTAATTAAGTATCAGGACTCGATTAATATTAATAATAATTATGTTTAGTCTTTTAAAAAAATTATTACTTAATCCTGACTTGGTGATTATCAAGTAAAAGATAGATCAAAGGCCCGAGATGAATTTCAGATAAATTTTGGGAATGTTATTGCTGTTGTCAAGAAACATCTGAAATCATGACAAGTGTCCTTGACAACTGTCATGATTCCAGATGACTCTTGACAACAATGATAGCATTCCACAAATTGACTTAAAAATTGTATTGATTATTAAGTTCATTTTTTATTAATTTATTTATTTAAAATGAACACATTTCAAAATTCAAATCTATATTAATGTAATAAATTTTTACTTTTTATTATTATAGTTATGTACATTATTAAGTCTTGATTTCATTTGCATGTACATTTTACATAGTATTATTAAAGTACTTAAAACCATTAATTACCTAATACTTACATTTTAACTTTTAACTATTAACCTTTTATGTTTTTAGAATATAAAGTTCAGAGTTCTCAAAGTCAAGAGTCTGAAACGATAGGGTTTTCAAATTTTAACTTTTCAAAGACTGATTGAATTTCATTTTGTGTTCTGAGGAATAAAAGTGTGAAACTTGAGTATCACAGGACAACACCAATAATCTAAGCATCTGCTAGCACTAGTATTGTTGAATCATGATTCTCGATTCTGGGTATTTTAAATTTTTATTTTTTTCAGTGCAATTTGCAGCAATAGAAATCTTGATTCTTATTGTCTTAGGTTTACACTTTGCAATTTTTTTAAATAGGGCTTGAAGAAGAATTTTGTGTAATAACCAGTAGCAAGCATGGGCAAAAAAAAGTCAAAAACTTCCAATACAAGCGCAAGCATAAAGGAAAATAAAGACATTATCAAACTCAGGCAAGTGCTACAAACTCGAGGTTTCATAGATGAATGTCATGATATTTTCTATCCTATTATCCATGGAGATTTTGGAATCATGGGAATTGGACATTCACTGTTTAATAAGTGGAAAGATCCACAAAAGAGGAGAAATTATTACAAATATAACAAAAGTATTCGTGCACATACAAATAAACTAGTTACTTTGGTTACTGGATTAGCAAACCTCGTTGTACCCAAAGTATTTCATTCTGAGTGTTTTCCAGTTTACAATTTCCTTTCTATTTTCATCATAATTTTGAGTGCATAGCATTACAATTTCATGGCAAGTCCATGGAGATTTTGGAATCATGGGAATTGGACATTCACTGTTTAATAAGTGGAAAGATCCACAAAAGAGGAGAAATTATTACAAATATAACAAAAGTATTCGTGCACATACAAATAAACTAGTTACTTTGGTTACTGGATTAGCAAACCTCGTTGTACCCAAAGTATTCCCTTGCCATGAAATTGTAATGCTATGCACTCAGAATTATGATGAAAATAGAAAGGAAATTGTAAACTGGAAAACACTCAGGATGAAATTTTATCCATAACTGAGAGTTAATTTTTCACTCTATTAGACCTAGGGCTAGGATTTGAACCAGAAAGCTTTAACGAGTGCATTGACTTGGATAAATTAGCACACGCTTATGACAAACTAGATAGAGTTTTTCAAGATTCATATATTAAGAGTTTAATAAACTCAAAGTCATATTTTGATCATACTAGTGTTACTGTTACACTGGACATAGACCATAAGCCTCCCTATCAGTATGATATTTTTGTGACATGGGTTCAAAATACTATTTCTTTGTTATCATTTTGTATGGGATTGGATAGTAACAAATAAGTGGGGGCTAGTGTTCTTGAAATGATTTATAATATCCATTGTCAAGATCAGTTAGTTGAGAAAGTAGATATAAGATATAATTTTGTTTAGCATATTATTGAATCTATGCAAGAACAATTACTAATGATTAAACAAAGTACAACTACAGGAAAGATGAAGACATTTAGGTTCATAAGTTACTTGTGCTAGCTTCTTTTAGCAAAGCATCGCCCAATATTTGAGACAAAGAACAACAAGCTTGATATTAAGGTCTATAAGTTTGATGAGAAAACCCAGAATAAATCAGAGACTCCAAGTCCAGTATAGGACTTCTTTTTGGTATCAAAAAATCACAAGCACTTTGATGCCTAGATTGCCTGTGTCTTGTAAAGATTGCATTAACTGGAAATTCAAATTCAATTGGCTCACTAGTTCTTCATGGAAGAGTACATTGTCTCAAGGTTTTATGGTTTAGCGGTTGAACCATGCAAACTTCCAATACATGTTACATAAAGGGTTTTTACACTGGAATATGTATGGTAGATGGAGAGTGCAAATGAACTTTTCACTGGACAACAAAAGAAAATGATATTTTCTTCTTTGTCTTTCCCAATTAGAGGCCTCACATTTGAGAGAAAGGCTTTCAAAGTGGCAAATGAATTGGTAACCCTTTTTGGCTTTGATTTTGTTAGTCACTAGAATTATGATCCATTGAACATAATAAAAACAAGACTTATTACCAATGGAAACTCTAAAAGAAAATATCAACATCAAGAGATACCATTGATAGAAATTTTTTTAAAACATGGATTCGTGGGATGAGGTTAAGAAAGAGATGGAGAAACATGCAATAGAGAATAATATTTCAATGAAAGAATTGTAATCCCAAATTATGATATTGCACACATCAGAGTCACACAAATCAAAGCCTCTGATATATGTAAATTTATATAAGGAAGCATCTCGACCTTCTAAGACTTCTGTGCCAAAAGAAATTAAAGAGGTATGCACATCTAAATTTTGGTGTCTATTTTTGAAAAATGAGGCAAAATTTGGGTGAACCAAAGACCTCAATAGTTTTTGAGGAAATTGAGGAGGATGAACTTTTAGCAATTATTGGAATAAAGAGCATCCAACTATACTATATGATTTTGGTAGTTTTAGTGACAATGATATTCAAAGACAAAAGGAACTCGAGTTTGATAGAGACATTCAAGGTATCCAAGATTCTAAGTCAACTAGGGGTAGGCATATTGTTAATCTTTAGATGAGTGATTCCATTAAACAAACATATAATAAAGGGGAAACTATGATACAAAAAATGGGTTATGCAGGTATAGCGCCCATTGATGCAAGTGGTGAAGGGATTTGGAATCCAGTTTCAGTACCAAACTCACTTAAAAGAGGAAGTAAACCAATCATTGGACTCCTCAATGAGATTGAAGATGATTCATCTAGAAAGGGCAAAAAATATTATACTTTTGCTTCTAAAGGTCATCCCAACACAATATTTGCTAAATCTTCAAATCCATTTGTAATTGGTTGCACTGGCACTGACACTAGAACTAGCATGGATGAACCTTGTGAAAAAAAGAAAAAAGTTATGACAATTACAATGCAAGCAATGTCAGTGGTTACTTCATCAATGTATGCACTAGTAGCTTTTGTACAAAATCCTGAAAATAGTCCTAAAAAGCTAGAATTTGGAATGGGCCATCTTCAGTACGCTAGCAATCCTCAAAATACAATTATAGGTGGAGTAAGTTTAACTAGAGTTGGAGGAGCATACAATAATACAATTGATAATTCACCTTTCAAACACTCAATTGTGTCAACAAACTCATATTTTAGTTTAAAAGAGTTTGCATCAAAATTTGATTAGACAAGCAAAAGAAATAGGCAAATTATGAAGACTTTGAAAAGTGATGCAGTTGCTAAGCATCAGGGATCTACTAACAGTATATTTCCAACATATGATCCAAACATCGAAATGATGAACTTCATGGCTATTATGCCCTTGGCTAGAGATAATAATGCACCAGAAAATGTAATAAATTGTAACAATGTACAAGTTACCAGTCTTCAAATGGATTTCTCAAAAGTGAAAAATATTGACAAAATCAATATATCAAAAGAGAGCAACAAAATGGTCTACTCTACACTTCTGAAATGAAGAGGGAAAACAAAAGGCTTACAATGCAAATAGAAAATTTACAGGCAGAGCTTGATAATGTGAAGGCCAAGGAGAAAGCAACGGACAATAGGTTCAAAGAATTACAAAAAAGGATAAAAAATTCTTCTTCTATAGAGGCAATTGTCCAACAAGAAAAGATAAATGAACAATTGAAAATTTTGACTGAAGAATTGGATGAGAGAAAAAAAAGAATTCAGCATGAAAAAGCCTCTACTACACAGTTGTTCAAGTCTGTAGAGAATAGTGTATAGCTCAACAATAAATCTAAAATTGACCTAGACTCTACTATCAAGGAAAATAATAATTTGAAGATTGAATTGGATAATAAAAAGAAAAAAGGGGAGTCTAAGGCAAGGATAATTGGTAATTTGTAGAAGGAATTGGGGAATGAGAAGAAAAAAGAGGAGTCTAGTGCAAACACAATACACAATTTGAAGAAGCAATTGGAGAATATGAAGTAAAAAGAGGAGTTAACTGCAAAAACAATCCTTGATTTGAAGAAGGAATTGGAGAATGCAAAGAAACTAGAGTCTAGTGCTACTGCAAACAGTAACACAATCCACCATATGAAGAAGGAATTGGAGAATGCAAAGAAAAAAGAGGAGTCAACTGCAAAGAAAATCCTACATTTGAAGAAGGAATTAGAGAACGCGAAGAAAGAGGAGTCTACTCAAACATTCCATGATTTGAAGAAGGAATTGGACAATGTGAAGAAAAAGGAGGAGTCCACTGTGAAGACAATCCATGATTTGAAAAGGCAACTCAAGGATGGGATGAAAAAAGAGGTAACTATTGCAAAGACAATCCAAGATTTGAAGAAGGAATTGGAGGATGAGAGCAAGGGAGCAACTAAATGGCAAGAGAAACTAGAGGAAATACAAAAAAATAGTGAAATAGAGATGTCTAAATGAAGAAAAAGATGGAGAATGTAATTGCAAAAAATACAAAGACATCTTCTGAAGACCATCATGTCAAGGATACTATAATAAACACGATTAAGCTTATCAAATAAGAAAATCGGGACAAAGTAATGAAGAACAGTGATAGTTTGTTTGAATGGCTTGATTTAAATAGCAATCTCAAAGTTGACGTTGAAAATGTAAAAAAAGATGTTGAGGGTAAAAGAAGTATCTTCACCAATTCCTTAAAAAATCTTGCTAAACAAATTTTGAATAAAGTACAGAGATCCAATGACAGGGATTTGGCAAACCAAGGAATAAACAACCGCTTGGATGCCTCTCTAATGACCTTTCATGTCTATCACAATTTTGAACAATTAATGGAAATAGATGAAGCTCTCAAATTTACTTCCAGAGACTTGATGAAGATGAATCACAACATACTGAACTTGCTAAATGTTGGATTACCAAATCCAACTTACTCAGATCACAAACTCATTGGAAAAGAAGATTACATGAAAAAGTTGCACAACACCATGAATTCTGATTTAGGCAACTTTCATGAGGAAATCACTCCAGAAAGAATTGCAAGTTGCATCAAACCACTATCAACAATGAATGCAATTATAGATAAATTCCTTGATTCATGTAAAAATATCTCTTCAAAGTATTCATTGTTGAAGAGGTTACAACTATTTAGCTACAACCTCAAAAAATAGAGCTTCCAAATGATGCAGAATGGAGTGCCTTAAAGAACATCATTGGAGTTGGGTCATCTTCTCAAACTATTATTGTTGTGTTAGTGATAGTCATAACTAATAGCACTAAGAAGTAAAAACTTGGTAAGTGATAGTATTATAATCGTTTTGTTACTTGTTGCTCTTTAATTTCAAATTTTGGATTTAATTTCAACTTTGTTTAATGTTAATTAATACAAGAATCAAGAGCCATCATATTAGGAGAGTTGGACAATGAAGCACTGGCATACTATTACTACACAGAGCATATGGAAAAAAAAATTCCTACTCTACTTGAAAAAATTGTACAATTGGCAATGTGGCAATGTGATTGTACACACATAATGTAATATGTAGTAATAATCTAATTATATATACAATTATAAATCGACCTACTACTATTGTTGCTCCCTTGTATTTGTAAAAGAGAATTCAAGGTCATTTGACATTGAGTCATTTGCAAAGGGTTGTAATTATTTGTAATTGTTAAATGTATTATGTTACAGGTTGATTTATAATTATAAATTATAATATAATTTTTTTAAATAAAGCTTATTATGTCAAATGCATTATGTTACAATTTATTAAGGAAACTAGAATCAATGAAAATCTAAAAATGTCTAAAAACTAGAATGAATGAAAATCTCAAGTTCAACATGTATTATTGTATTAAAACTAGAATCAATGAAAATCTCAATATGTTTAAAAAAATACAATCAATGAAAATCTCAACATGTTTAAAAAATACAATCAATGAAAATATCAACATGTGTAGACTCTAAAAGTAAAAACTAGTTTCAATGAAAATCTCAACATGTAAGTTTGTAACATTGACATGTTTAAAAAAAAATTAAGCATCTATAAAAGGATAGTCAATGAAGGCTATAAATTAACTTCTACAAACATAATTAATTAGTAGATAGAGTCTTAGACATTGGTAAGACCATAGCACATAAATTAATTTGAATTGAAATGGGTAAGACTAGAGCTACTAGCCTACTACTTGACTTGCATAGAAGTTAGGACTTGAAATTGAGAAGCTGCTATAGTTGCCACTCCACCTAGACTGGCTCAGTATCACTATCATCAGAATCCTCCTCATTTATTGCATATAACATTTCACTGTTCATTGTGTTTCTTCAAATTCACTATTAGTGTATACCAAAGTCAACATCATCTTCATTGCTTCCAATATTAGGACATGAACCACTACCACCGCCACTGCCACTACCACTGTCGCTGCCACTTGGGTTTGAAATGTTGGCAATTTGTTTCTCCAAATGTTGAGAGCCCTGTCATAGGGGAAACTATCTACCTCATACCTAGAATTATAGAGCCTCAAACAATTATCCAAATTTTTGTCTAATTTGTTTCTAACCTTTGACTTCAAAAAGTCCAAAAAATTGAAACTCTCTCATCCTCCATTATACCCAATATCAATGTCAAACATAAATCGATAAGCTTGAAATATTCTAGTATTGACTCTCTTAACTGATTGCTCTAACCAAGGTTTTTCCAAAGCTTTGTTTTTTATAAGATAAGCAGGTTTTATAGGGACACTAAAACCCAAAAGTAGCTACAAACCAAGGCTGAAAATAAGCAAAAAAGCCCAGCTAGAAACAACGAGTCTAAAGGCTAATAAAAAGCACAAGGCCTAGCCAACAATAAAGGCCAACAGAAAGGCCAGATCCAATTGTCTTTAACAAAACTAATCTAAAGCCAAAATGAAAAGCCAAAAGAGAAACAACAAAAACACAAAAAGATAGAAGAAGAGGGCTATTCTTCATTCTTCTTCTCAAAATCGTGCATGGTCTGGGTAGCCTTATAAATCTTCTAATGCTCCTCGGCATTTTGCTTCTGGACTTTCTTTGTTTCTTGGTCCAAACTGGTAAAGGTGATGTTAGTGGTCATATCATCATCAGACCTGGCTTCTCTATCCTTTTTGTCCTCACCTACCAACAGGCCTTTATCTTTGAACACACCAATTAAAGTGAGAATATTGTCATTGATTGAATTGAGGAGAGAGATCATCTGACTAGCCAAATTATTATTGTAGTTTTCAAGATTCTTAATTCTTCTTTCAACCAGACTGGCTCTATCACTCTAATCCTCATGGTTCTCATTTTCAGTCTTCCTATTGTTGCCCTCCATCTGAAAAACCTTCTCTCTAACCTCTTCTAACGCATGGTAGAGCCACTTGATTGATATGAAATTATCAATCATGTTGTTATGAGCATTGTTGAGAAGGTTCATACCCATCTCCCTTGCATTATCAAAGATGGCCACAATAGCTGGGTCTATGAGCTCTTCAAGCCGAGGCTCTTCCTGATTTTTCACCAAAATCTGAGGATTTATAGCTTCTCTATAAATTCCCAAAGTCATAGTCCTTACATTAAAATTCCTCCAAGCTTTTCTCCTATTTTTGACAAGCACTTCCCCCTCTTTAGCACCAGTATTATCCTTTTCCTTCTCCTCAAAGTGAGATAGAGGATGGGGATGAACAAGGGAAAGGGGGAGAATCAAAACCTCCAATCCCTGATTTGAAACCCTCTCATTATCCACATCATCTCTCTTCTATTTTTTCCTGGCATGGTCCTTTTTAATCTCCTCTTCCATCTCCTTGTCTTTGTCATTAGAAGCCATGTCCTCCTCATCCTCATTATAATCCATATTATCTTTACCAGAGATTTGGCTATGGTCCCTTGGGCTCTTTGTTCTAGGGGTTAAATCAAAGGACTACTTCTTAATGTGACCCTTAATTTTCTTTCTAGAAGAAACATTCCCCTCCTCCTCTGAGCTTATGCTCTGAATTTCATTAGATTCAGAAGAGTAACTAGAGCTACCATTGTCCTCATCCGCATCCAGTGAAGGATTGTTGCTAATCGTTTGAGCTTTGAAGTACTCATGGATTAGTAGAAACAATCCCTCATGCAGAACATGGTTGACAATGGGTTTCTTCTTAAAGCTCGTGATAGCCTTACTCATGGAGTTAAGTAAATAGTAAGGGAAAGAAATTTTCCTATCATGGTGGAAATGATTAAGAAGAACGAAATGGTGGGTTCTTACTCGATCAAACCTAGGGTCCAAAGTAATATATTAAATGATAGCATGCAACACATACCTCCAGAGCTTCTTGATGGAATCCGTCACATAAAAAGTCTCAGTTTTAATCAGTTCATTCATTTCTTCGATGCTCTTCACAAAATCCTTCATAGCATTGGTAGAGAGTTTTTTATCCCAGTAAAACTTGAAACCCTCCATAGGAATCTCGGTGACTACAGTGACAACCTCCTCAATGATTAAGAAAGAGACACCATTCACTTTCACCTTGCCATCTTTCCATGAATTCACCATATTTTTGGTGACCTCACGATCGAAGCCATGAAGTTTGGCAATGTAACTAGCAACCCCTCCCTTATTCAACTTTTTCCATACTTTTTCCCTATTCCTCCATTTCTCCAAGTCCCCCATCGGCTCCTTTCTATAGTGTTCTCCCACTATCTCTTCAGTATTAACTCCAAAAATTCTCATAAACTTCGGGCTATGCAGCTCCTTTGCAAACAAAATTTTAGCATTGTTTCTCTGATACATGCCAAGATAATTCACCTTACTAAAACACAAGTAGTAAATGACAATTTCAACCCACAAAATGTGTCGAAAAGAAAATGATAGCCTTAACTGCTTTCATAAACCAAAAAGGCCTTTATGACTCGTATTCATATCCCATATTCCTTTAATATTCATTATTACCATTAGATCTCCACCGTACACCCCCAGATTTTTTCCAGGTCGATAAGGGTCTTGGCTTTTATCAGAATATCAATTCCAAAATGCCATGTAATCAACATGTCAGATCCCACACCTTTATTGGCAAACTAATCCGCAACTGGATTTGCTTCTCTGAATGCATGTGTGATGTGGACAGTCTCAAATTTAGCAAGGGTGTCACGTGTCTCTTTAATTAGATTGGCAATCAACCAAGAAGGATGCGATTTTTCATTGATACAATTAATTATGTTATTGGAATCCCCTTCTAACCAAAGCTTAGTTATTTCGACTTCAAAAGCCAGTTTAACCACATGGCACACAGGTTTGGCTTTCGCAAAATGATTATTTTGGGTTCCCAGTTGAAGAGAAAAAGCTGTGACTCCCTCACCAAAACTATTTCTTATTATTCCACCACTTCCCGAGGGACCTAGATTTCCTTTTGAGGCATCGTTGAAGTTGGCTTTATGTCATCCCTCTAGGGGAAGAAGCCATATGACTTCCTGTCTTTTTAGCTTCTTGTCTTTTTCCTCTTCAGTCTTTTTGCTGCCAACTTCAAACTCTCCCCACTTCTTGACTTGGTAGTTTTCCTTGATGTTTTTATAAATCTTCCTCCCAAGAATAAGAGTTGGCTCCTTCCTATCCCTAAAAATTTTGTTGTTCCTTTCCTTCCAGATACTCCAGCAAAAGTGAGGCAAAATTCGGTACTTAATTCTTGCAAAATAGAATATTTAAACAGACTTTTCCATTGACTGAAGAAATCCAAGAGATTATTCAGCATGCATCAGCAAATCTCAAAATCCTAGATTAGGAACTCCCAAACCTCCCTAGAGTAAACACAATAAATGAAAAGATGGTTTACCAACTCCACCTGGTTTTTACAAAGAGGAGATCTATTAGGCATGACATGTCCTCTCTTTTTAAGATTTTCTTGAGTGAGGATTTTATTCTAAAGGACCAGCCAATAAAAGATGTTGACCTTGGGAGTGAGACCCGGAAGCCAGGCACTCACCCAGGGGGGTTTCTCCCTCCTACACAAAAGAGAGTTATACCCTGAAGCAACAGAATAACTACCATTAGGATTATCCCCCCAAATCATTTCATCTCTTTTATTGCTGAGAACCATAGAGTTTAAAATTAACATAATCAGTTTCAGATCTTCAGATATGAGGGAGAGATCTCTCCATCCCTGGCCAATCCTATAATTGCGAACTTTAATCCCAAATTATCACGTACATTCATTCACCCATACTTCATAGGTAGGATTGTTAATAAGGGGACCTTGAAATAGCCAACTATCAGACCATAACTGAATATCTTCTCCATTACCCAGTTTCCAAGAAACCTTGGCTTTTGCCAGGTCCCTGGCCTTCAAGATACCATTCCAGATAATCGATCCTTTAGGAATATCCTCATTGTTTAAAATGAAATGAAGAGAAGGCCTTCTAATATATTTATTAACCAAGACATACCTTCATTCACCAGTGCTATTGGAGATGCGCTATATTTGCTTGGCCAGAAGAGACTTATTAAGATGGGTTAACTTTCTTATGCCAAGGCCACCATACCTCTTTGGAAGACACACATTCTCCCAAGTAACCAGAGGATACCTTTTTCTCCCTTCAAGGCGAGTCCATAGAAAGTCTCTCTAAATTTTTTCATTTTCTCTGCAAATCTCCCAAGAATACCATACAAGCTCAAAGCATACATAGGCAAGTTCTAAAGAATAGATTTGACCAACTGACATTTTCCTGCCTAGCTGAGCAAAGCACCTTTCCACCCGACCAAATTTCTACTGAATCTGTCCAAAATCTCATTCTAGAAGGAGTTTGGGGGAGAAGATCCCAAAGGGATCCCAAGATAGGTAGAGGGAAGCTTACCTACTTCACAGCCAAGGATCCTAGCAATTTTGCTCTGCCTGACTTCAGGGGTATTAACAAAGAAAATCGAGCTCTATTCCCAATTGATCAGCTGACTAGACCCTCTAGTGTAAGTATCAAAGATCTCCTTCATAGCCTTAGCCTCCCTAACAAAAGCCTCCCCCCCATTATTGTGTCATCCACAAATTGCTGGTGGGAGAAAGGCTCACATTTATTTGAAGGCTTGATCCCCTTAAGACTTCCATCTTTCTTATTATGCTCAATAAGCCTACCAATACATTCAGCCAAAATAATGAAAAGAATAGGCGAGAGGGGGTCTCCTTGTCTAAGACCTCTAGAAAGTTTAAAGAATTCTAAGGGAACTCCATTGATCAAAATAGCAAGAGAAGAGGTAGAAACAAGCTGAGAGATAATTTTATAGAATTTTTGATCAAATCCAAAGGCTTGAAGGACTAGCCCAAGAAAAGACCAGTCAACCTGATCATAGGCTTTAGAGATATCTAGTTATAGCAACATACCTTCATGTTTACTAGCTTCCAAAGAATGAATAACTTCATGAACCATCATAATTGAATCTAAAATCTATCTTCCAAGCACAAAGCCAATTTGCTATTGAGAAATAATCAGAGGGAGAATTTTGAGCATTCTAGAAGTAAGAACTTTTGAGATGATCTTATAAAAAGAGTTGCATAAATTGATAGGTCTGAATTTTTCCAAAGAGTTAGGAACGAGGACCAAGAAAGTGGAATTAATCCCCTTGAGAATACTTCTCACACCAAAGAACTCCTGAACAACCTTCACCACATCTACCATTACCACCTGCCAATAGATTTGAAAAATGAAGGTAGGAAACCCATTCAGACCTAGAGATTTGTCAGTAGGCATGGAAAAAAGAGCTTCTTTAACTTCCAGCACATTAGGAATAGCTTGAAGCATTTTGTTGTGGTGGGGTTGGATTATCTAAGGAATACAAGAAATAATGTCCTCCTAATCCGCCCTTGATAACAAGGGGTCCCATGATAGAAGAGAAGAGAAGAACGACACCACCTTAGCAGAAATATCATTATTCAAAGCTTTGTTACCGCTCCCTCTTCATTTGGATTCTCCATAAGATCATATTGTTCCCTCATTATGTTTGCAAAAGAATATGATTGATCTCTTAGTCAAGATTCATCTAAAATTCTATTTATAGTTACTCCATTGATTACTTTAGGTTTGCAAAAATGTTGAATCAAAGTCGTTATCCTTCTTCAAAAATCACTCGAACAATTGAGTGACCAATATTGAGGAAAAACAATAGACATTGCTTTGAGCAGTTCCTCTAAAGGGAATCTGAATCTAATTTTTGACAAAAGATTGTAGCAAACTCGCTTAACAAAATCAAGCATAGAGTCTTTGATCTTCTTGAAGTCTTCACTTGTAACATGTGAAAGTACCTTCTGTGGTTTTGGTTCTACTTCGTTGGGGTTGGAGTCAAGGTCGACGCAGGCATAGTACTACATTGGTATGTCAACTCCACGTACCTTGGCACATAGCTCATCATTTGCACCAATATGTAAAAAGTTTCCAGGATTGTTCAAATCTATGATTTCTATTCACTTTGCAAACTTTGATTCATCTAATGGTAGTAATTGATACAAAGTATCTAGGCTACTACATGTCATTTTATGCAGTTTATTATATTCAACAATGTACATAGCTTTTTTTTGAACCTTTTTCATAATATTTCTCATGTCTTGTACCATGGGGAGAATAGCTATTAAAGTTAAGAGTATCTTAACATTAGTTAGACTTGAATATAGTTAGGGGGATTTGTCTCACACGGAGTGGATTAGTCCAAACAATGGAAGATATTCAAAGAATACTTGATGTGCTAGTCCATCCAAAGAGATCCATCTGGTATCACTGTCTTTAAGAAGCTTCCTCCCATCAGTAAGTCCTTGAGCAAAGTGTTTAAATTCCCATACTCATTTTGGACTTCGACAAAAGTATTGGTAAATCTCTTTGATTAAAGATTGTTGACAATTCTAAAAGCTAGATTCATTCGATGTGCTATGCAGTGAATGGGAATAGCGTAGGGTGTCAAATCATTCTTGATCTTTTTGCAAAGACCTCCTTTATGACCTTGCATAATCGAAGCTCCATTCGCTCCAACACACACCAACTTTTTGGCAATCTTCATATTATCCATACCTCCACAATCAATTAGAGTACTCTTTAATAAATCATATAAATTTTTGGTTGTCACACTACAGTTCAATTTAGCAATAGATAGTAGAAAGGATTGACGACAAAGATCATTTACAGTATAAACATGCATGCACACCCACGAAGTATTATCAATTGTTGTAACTTCATCTAGAGACAATGCAATGAAATTTGAGTGTTTTATTTTTTCCTTCATATCTTCTCTTTCAACCTGTGCAATACAACTAGCCCATTCCCCTCCCCCCCCCACCCTGTTGTTTACTAACCAGCGACTGTTCATATAGTTTTAAACTTTTAAAAAGTGTAATAAAGCAATAATTGTAGGGTAGTCTATCATAGGATGCCCTTTACTCAAAATATAAAAGACCACACTTAATTGAACTACCTTTCCCATATTTTACACTTCCATTGCTATCCCAATGAAATCTCCGGTGGAACCTTTTATTGCAAAACGCTTCTCTCGTAATTGCTTGTGTAACTCGTATATTTTGACATTTCTGATATGCAAACAATTGTCCTTTGTTTTCCAAGTTAGCATGGATTTTTCAACTCCATCTATAGTTTCCTTTTTGTAAACTTTACCAACATGCTTTCCTATGGTATCAAGTTTTAGCTGCAACCTCTTCTCTTTCTTTGTTATCTCTATGCAAATCTTAAATCTACATTCTAAAGGAGGCTCACCATCAATTGGATTGGTCATTGGTTCGATGAACCAGTACTTTTCAACCCATTCTAATTGAAAATTCCTTTTGGATAGATCCCAACGAGATCAATCTTTTTTTTATTCCAATTTTATTTTCCCCTTTTGTGCATGAACATGATTTATAGAATCACTTTTGGTTTTCTCACCCGACTAGTTTGGAACTGACTCCAAGTCTATAATATTAGTTTTTGATTCTCTACTCAAGGGAAGTGCCTACAAATCATGTTCAAGTTCATCCTTCACCGAGATATCAGGTTCACCAACTTGAACTTCTTCAATATGGTCTCCAACTTGTGATGAATCTCCTTTTTCAATAAGCGCTACAGATCTAATTTGTGAATTTTGTAGGTTGCCAACATTTCCACCACCAAAATATGTGGATATGGTTCTACATTTTGGTAATGGTGGCCTCTCTTGGCTTTTAGAGATCCTACCAGAACCCCTATTACCCCTCTTGTTTGACATTGCAAACTAATAAAGGCTGAAAAAAAATGGCTTAGTTTTTGAACAAAAGACTCAAAGAGTGACGAGTCAAAGACTATGATAGTAGACTACTTAGACTACATATGATAATAGTAATATGATTATTCTCATAAAAAGGGTACTACTACTACAGTACTACAATCTATGGTACTACCCAATAAAGTTTACAAATCTATCTTAGTATGTGAGATGTCCAGTCACCAGTGGACACTAGATAGTAAAACTAAAAAGTAACCATTATTACCGTCCACATAAAAAATAAATTAAAAATCACTTACATTTTATGAAAACCACAGTCCATGAGTCAATGGGCAATGCACTGAGCATTCTGAAACTTTGACAGCAATAAGACATGTCAGTCTCCAGATCAAAAAATAGCGAATTTTGTAGAATAATAATATCTTATAATCCAATCTAGGTTGGTGAATTATGTAGGATTAACAAGCAATAATATCAAATGTAGGTGAAACACACCTTCCTATGCAAGCCCACAATAGGAACCAATTGGCTAATGGGGTTGGTGGTCAACACACGTCAGGAAAATGGTAGGCAGTGCCCAACCCAAGGGAAAATTATTTGGTTGTAGTAATGGCGATAAAACTTTGTCCAATAAGAAACAATATGCAAAGGATGACAATTTTTTTAAAATAAATGTATCCAAAACGTATATTACATTGGCGATTGGAGCAAGATTTTTAACTAATCATGTGATAACTAATGGGAAACTACCATGGGCATTGGACCCAAATCTGATTAATATTTGGCGATGTGGTTGACCTATGATACATGCACTATTCACCAAATGACGATCAACCATGAGACAAGATTACCAAATGGTGAAGATTTGACACTAAAGTAATCTTTGGAAGGAATGCCTTCATAAAACCCCCACTATGACAAGGGCACATGTAAAAAAAAAAAAAAAAATCTTCAAGATGTCTAATATCAAATATAAGAGAGGGTATTCCTGTCATCAAATTTGAAAACTTGGGTATTGCCCCTTTTAAATATTTACTCAAGTATAGGACATTTTCCTGGGCAAGATTGATGGTCTTCTTCTCTGTTCTTTCCTATCAGTGCCCACTTGAATGGATATTTTGTAATATTTTTATTTAATAAAATATATAGGGCCTCTACCTTTTACCAACAAAAATTATGTGTCTTTGTTCTAAAATGATTAAATTAAATTAGTATTAGACATGATTATGCATTATTTAAAAAAAAAAAAAAACAATCAAATCATCAATTAATCAAATAATCGATTACATTCTAAAGTTTGATCACCTAACTCTGTGTCTCATTCAAATAAAAGAACACTTCCTTTTTAATTAAATAAATAAAGTCCCCATTTAATGTGCACACATAAGAGAATTTATAAATTCAAAAATAAAAGAAATTAACTTCACTCAAAGTGCACATATTTTGGAAACTTCTAAAATCAAGAGGACACAGATCAAGAATGAAAACATCTCCACCTTTGCTCATCTTTGTATCATGATTGTTCATCTATTATGTTATTGTTTCAAATTTTTAACATTTTAGTCTTCTCTTCATTTAAATTAGCTAGTTTATTTGCATTTTCTTATTAGATTAAATAACATAGATTCATCTTAAATGACTGGAAATTAATCTCATTTCTTGGTTTAATCTCATTCTATCTTAGAATACACATTCTTACATCTTGAAGTTCTTGAGGATTTTGTATGCTCATTGCATTACCTCTATTTGAATCTTCCATTTCATAGTGCATCTTGTATGGTCTCATTACTTAATCTAAGAGAACAATCAATAACATAGAATATTATACACTGTGAATAGGAAGTTGTAATTTGGCATCTAGAGATTTAGAGTAGTTTAATCTTTGGATGCAATGATTTATAGAATTGTTAGTATTTTAATATGTTAATCCACAAATTTTTGATACAATAGGCAATATAGTCTCACATAAGACTAGGGTTTGGCAAGTGGGTGAAGTGAAACTTTTGGTGGAGATGAAGGTTTTCTCTTGGCCTTATGTATAGTGGTGGGGTTTGGAGTGAAAAGTAAATCTTGTAGCTCTTCAAAAATAGAATCTATAAATCCTTATTTTCTCCTTGATCAAGTGAAGGACCTTGAATCCAGTTTGGTAGTTTTTCTTATTCTTCTTAATTCCTTTTGGTTTGTTGGTTTCTTTGGGAAATAGTGGCTTATCTGATTTGTAAATTTCTTTCATGCCTTAGCCTTTTCCTAGCCAACCACAAATTTGAATTCTCGACTGATTATTCCTTATTTTCAAGAAGTTCACTCACCCTATGATATTATTCAATGTGTTTGCTAAATATCCAAACACAAGTGTTGGCATTTGTAATTAATAGGAGAAGATTGATTAGTTGGTGAAGCTAAATATGTGATAGGTAAATAAGTGATAGTTTGTCCTTGATGAATACCCAGTTATAGAAGGAACCAAACTAATTGGTGTGATAAGGAACATGATTAGTGACACTTAGTCATGAATCGTATGTTAAGGATAAGTGACATGTTAAAAGGAGTATGTTGGAAAAAATTGAGAGGAAGTGTGAATCTTGTGGAATGGTCACCAAAGAAGATGATATTATTCTCAAGATTGTGATATCAATTCATAACATTGAGAGGTAATCAAGAATCTAAGTTTTAGAACTTGATTAGATGATAGGTTCATATACTACTTGTGGTAGAAGGATGATCAGATGATTGCTATGATTCAATAAGGTTGAAGACAAAGAAGTAATGATCAATTTTCTTGAAAGGAACGATCTAACTGGCACAATTAGAAGATGCAATCAAGACATGTAAGAAGTTTCAAGATGAAGTAAGTGCAAGTTAAACATGTTTTGACTAATATATGTAATTATAAAAGAATACCTAATGATGATCAAGACAATGATTATAAATGTGTTAAGGACATAGAGATATGTGTGTGTACAGGTTAAAGAAGATAGGTGGTGAGTAAAGATACATCATAGATTACAAGTTTGGAGAATATATGTGTAGAGACATTGAGAGGTGAGTGCAGAAGAAAATATTGAGTAAAGGAATACCATAGAGTGAAAATATAAAAAGGGATCTTCTAGGCAAATAGTGCTAAAGATAGGTCAATCAACTTATCGTTACCTAATATTTTCAATGAACTAAATCCCTTCAATCGATGGATCTTAACCAATATTTTATTGTGAGTTCTTTAATAGGGTGGACTCTCAAAAGGAGTTTTAAATCCTCTAACTAAGGTAAATCCTAATAGATCTTCTTGTACTCCAAAAGGTGTACAAAACACTCTAATAGGATGAACCATTAGAAAGGGTATTTCTAAGATCACAAAAATGCCACCTTTTAAACAAAGTGAAAGGATTGCAAGTATTATCCCCATTGTAGGTTTTACCTTCTAACATGGGTGTATGCATGAAAACCTAACCTATTGGGAGCATGTGTAAACAAGTAAACATTATTTCTACATGTATATCAAAGATTGAAGTAAATCAAAATACAACTAATTCTAATTGAGTTCTAAAACTTATGCAACCAAAAGACAAGAGTCCCCATGCAACCTCAGAGAATCTCAACAAGAACGCCCACAAGAGGCCTTGTTGGTGTGCTCCTCAAACACAACTATAAATGAATCCCTTCAAAACCAATCGAATGAATGCAATAATGAAAATATGAATCTATACTAAAATGTATGTGGAATACCTTCAAGAAATGGCTATGAGTAAGCCAACCTCAAAAGGATTCCAAGGATGTGAATGTTGAAATGGGATGTAATGAAATAAAATAACAATGCTATTGCTACCATGAAAATGTGCAAGAACTAGGAAATGAGACAATGCATACTAACAACCACCAAAGATTAGCTCTAAGCATGAAAATTTCTAAGAAAGCTCTAACACTATACTAGCATGATAACAATGCAATGGAGGAGATTGAACAATGCTTGAGATAAGGGCTCTATTTATAGGCTTGAGGGAGATCTTGAGGAGGTGGCATCTATGTGTCATCCACATATATTCCACAAGAGAGACGCATGGACTAAGGGACAAGCTATGCAAAAGTCAACATCAATCTTTTATGATTAAGATGGCTCAAGGTGTGCTCACACATGTGTGAGCAACCTTAGAGAAAGGAAGGTGGGGACAAGGGTGAAAGAGGCTTTTGGAGGAATTAATGAAAGGGGGGCTTTCTTAGCCTTTGAGTTGCTTACACATGTGTAAGAAACCACTTAGGGGCTAAAAGGTGTTTAAGAGGGTATTTAGGATAATAAAGTGAGATTAATTAGTGGGTAGGCTTAGAAGGATGAGAGTGATGGGTGGTAGACTAGGTTTTAGGTGGGATTAGGATTAAATTAAATAGGATTTAATTTAATCATAGGATTATAGAATTTAATAAAGTGGAGGGAAATTAAATAAATTAGAATTTATTTAAAAGGGGATTTATGGAGCAGTATGCATTAAACAAATTTAACACATTAGGGGGGAGTATTCAAATTAAATTTAAATACATTAGGGAAGTGAACCTATTTAATTAAATAAGTAGAGGAACATGACATATATAATTAATTAATATATAATTAATTATAATGTCAAGGGAAATATTAAATTAATTAATATAGCATTTGGGACGATTTTAAGTGTCTACAATGGGTTTTATGTAATACCAAAATGATTGTGCTATATATTATGATCGATCAATGATCTAAGTTCATTTTGTATAAAAGTTATCCTCATTGTACCAACAATTAGTATTAGAGCCTAAGTCTTCAAGAAGATTAGCCTAACCATAGGAGGAAAATATTACTAAAGATGGATAGGTATAGGTATGAGAAAGAGAATGAGAATAAAGATAACATGATTCATAATCTAAGGAGAAACTAAGTAAATCATTGGAAATAAGAAGAGATCTTGCTGATAGATTAAATGAGAGTCAAGACTACATTGACAAATTGAGCAATTATCTGAAGGTGCCATATTTGGAGAATATGAGAAAGTCGTTAAAGAACTAATGGAGAAAAATGGAAATCTCAAGGAGAAAGTCAAGAATCTAAAAGGAGAACTTGAAGGAAAAGTTGTTAGTATATTGTTAGATTTTTAGAATAGTAAGGGTTATAGTTACACCAAAAGATCAAATTGTATGTATAGTCTTATATAACCACAAGACGTGATTAAGCCATGTTGCAAACCTCGCAAGGGACATTAGCCCACAATCAACAATCCCCCTCTCTGCATCACTCCCCATGGCCTATGTGGATTCGAACATGTTACTAAGCTTTGATACCACTTGTTAAAATGGTCATGGTTGTTGTTGTACCAAATATCAACCTATCAATGCCCAATAAAACCAATAGTATTGTAGAACCACATGAGGTAGTCAATCATGTTAGCATGAATATTGATGATACTACTTTGTGGGAGTATCCTAAGCATTGGAGAGTATTTACATGTTGCATTCATGATTGTGTTTGTCATTGATGTCAACATCGCACGGTTTCTGTAAAGACTGGTTGAGTAGAAAACATAGATCTTAATGGTACAGATAATGGTTTGATTGTTTGGTGATGTGTGGTTATGGACATGTGTGACATAGTGTACTAATGACATGGTTGAGTGCGTAAAGTCTAAGCTGAAGACATCTAGAAGTTGTACTTGGTTTACAAAGAGTAGTTCAAAGACATAGTATTAGGCAAGTAGTTCCTGATTTTTTTTCACTATCTTACATCTGAGATGTAGTAAGAAGATGTGTAGTCAAGTAGTGACAAAGGATAGTATGTTGATGATATCAGCAAGTGCACAATCCCTAGTATCACACTATAAAGTTTTTGTATAGACTATGAGCTTACAGTGCTATTGTAATTGTAATTAATTAATTATCTTATTATAATTATTTGGGAAAGCCTCAAGGTCAACTCAATGAATTATTATGAAGATATGGTATAAAGGAAAGATCTTTTCCTTGTTTGTAAGAAGAGAATGAGTGTTCTGATTGTTGTATGAAGTGTGAAGTGCGAAAAAGAGTAGAGTGCTTATTGAATGTGTGTAAGTGATGCAAGTGATTATTGGATGTGATTTATGTGATTTGGTTACAAGATCATAAGGAGTAGAGGTCTGGTTGACAGGATAGAAGAAGAGGAAAGAAGTACATTTCATTTCTATATTCTACAAGGAATAATATAGAAACCATTTGGATAGTGGGTCCATTGGTCTTGCCCTTAAAGCTATTTGAGAAGTGGGTCTAACTGTCTTCTACAACTCCTTATAGGGATCAAAGTCTCCTAACAGGGACTCATATGTACTGAATGTATTCATAGACTCCTAATAGGGTCCATCCTCTAACAAGGAATATTTATATTAGTACATCGTATTGTGGGTACCATCCCCATTGGGGTTTTCCCTCTGATCAAGTGTTTCCCTAGTTAACATATCTGGTGTTATTGTGTATGAGTATCTTGTTGTGGTTTCAGTTTATATTACTCATATGGTTAAGTTTGTTTAAGGTTGATAATTGTGATATTAGTTGGATAACTGATTGAACACCCCCCCCCCCACCCCGCCCCCCCCCCCCCCCCCAAGTTATATTAGTGGACTATATATTCTAACATATCCATGTTTCAAACCCCACAAGGGATGTTGACACACTACCAACATATATTTGAAGGCCTTGAGACAAAGAGAGCTACTGAAGATGCAAGAAATCATGCTAAATATTAAAAGAAGATTGATGAACATGTATTAAAGAAAAAAGAGGCAGAACTCAACCAGGGCAATAAAGAATTGGCACTAGTATAGAGGCAAACGAAGGATACCAATGATAAAAATTAATAATTTGTGAATGATAATGAAAAGTTGGGGGATTAAGTTGAAAGGCTAAAAAAGGAACTCAAAACCAAGAAAGAAAACAATGAAATAATGAAGAGGTATAATAAAATAAAAAATAAGCTTGATGAACAATTGAAGAGTCAAAGGAGACACAAGGACACAACATGTTTAGGCTACATTAATGAAGGAACATATGAAGTCGAAGAATCATAAAAGCCAAAGGAAAACTCTATAGGATTTAAAGGTACAATTGGACATGAATCATAAGATACCAAATAAACCTATATTGTTTTGATTGTGGAAACGTTGGGCATATTACCAATTTTTGTAGAAGAAGATCAATGAATACTAAGCTTCAAGTATATAATGGTCATTGTTATAATTGTGGAAAGTATGGTCGCATGCAATATGAATGTAGATCAGCTATAAGAAGCAAGTCAACTGGAAGTAGAATTGATAGTTTATGTTATGCATGTAAAATTATGTTCATAAAGCTGAAGATTGTAAGTCAAGAGTACAGGGTCCACAGTCCCTATTGAAGCCAATGTTAACACTAGCTAGAGAATGATAATGTATTGTCACTTGTTCAATATTTAGACATTATGGACATATGGAAATAAATTACAGAATAAGAATAATGAGAGGTAATATTGGACCTCGAAGGTGAATTGACATGACATATTTTGTTTTTCACAAGATTGGTCATTTGGAAAAAGACTACAAGTTCAACAACTGATCAGAGGACAACAGAAGATTTTTTTTTTTGATGTGGAAATACTAAGGAGTGAGAATGAAAAAATATGGAAAAAGAAAGAAGATATCAAGCAAGAGGCCAAGACACATAATCATGATCCATCAACCTTAGGTATGATGGACTTTTCATAAAACTAAGTCAAAAATTGACTTAAGGGGAGTACTTAAAAGAATATAGTCAACCAATCCCCAAAAGGTACGGAAATTCATTTATAATTTGTATAGAGAGATGTGATATGAGCATTAGGCCTTGAAAAGCTAAGATGAATAATTTTTAAGCATTTACAAAGTGATAGGTTTAAAAGGTAGTAAAATTAATAGGTGTAAGATAATTGTTATAATGACCAATAACTCTAACCAATGCGAAAGTATTGTTAACCATTAGAAAAAGGTGCATCATCTACTTTTTTGAATAAATAAAGGAAAATGAGTTCATTCACCACAAATCTATATCAAGCCACTCTTGAGAAGTTGTCTATTGCGAATATCAAAATTGTAATCTTGGAAATAATAAGAAGTATTTAGTTACAAAGATGTTAACCAAAGAAGCTAAGATTATCTGCATGAATAGTGGAAAGATCAAAAATTTTATACTCGCAGTGAAATATGGAGCACAAAGTTGATAATCATATTCTGATTGATGTTATTGAGAAGCCACAACTAAATTTTAAGCTACATCTATTGAAGGTAAGAAAGAACAATATGATAGGTGCCCTATCTTTGATATGACCTAGAGTCTTGTTCATATAATATATTTGATTGTACGTTTACTAGAAGATTGAATAATTAGGAGTTGAAGATATCAACAAAATGTATGCAGAACTATGTGTAAATAACAAGTCAAAGAACATGTGCAAGCACTTAGAAGAAAAAGGTTTCACATACATGGTTAATATTCCAAATAATTTCCAACTTGAATGGGTCAAATGTGTATTGAGCATATTTCATGAAGAAATGTTATGGTTAAATAAACCACACGTGATAACCAAAGAGTTCATTCATGCAGTTATGGGATTATGCACAACTAGTGAATTACCATCCATGGGAACAAAAACTAGAAGCTTGGTTACATGGCTAATTGAGGCCAAATCTAATTCTAGAAATATGAGGATCAATAGCATTGAAGATATAGAAGCGATGTTTGCATTAATGATAGATGGTTACAAAGTTTATCAATCAAGTATATTGAACAAAGTTCCTAATGGAGCCATACACCAACATTCAAAATGGTAAAAGAAGACATAATTTATGATCTAAGCGAGATGTTGAGGAGTCAAATTTTCACAAATAGAGACAAGATTAGAACAAAAATTTAAGAAAATCACTTGGGTTTGGAGCCATCCTAATATGGATCTTTCTCTATCTACAAAATTTATTTCCAAAGAAAGGCATGGTTCAATGGTTAAAAGACAAACCCTTGGTAGCACAAATTAGTGAGTTCATTAAGGACTTAGAAAACAACTTCAATAGTATTATGTGGGGTTATTTTAATGAACTTTAGTTAAGAATGAATAAGAGAAAAATTATTCATGCGCACATAATTGAAGAATACAAGCAAGACATATGTTTTCTAGTTGACACTAATAAATGAATAATACAAGCAATTCAACCTAGGAGATTCTGGTTACCATCAATCAAGTATAAATTTGATGAAGACATAATAAGGACATATGCTGATAGATTGTTTCCTATACCTAAAGATGCCACAACTCAAAGACTTAGAACTTATGGGGAAGCATTTTTTAAAATAAAAAATAGAATTGAAAAAACCATATATTCAAAGAAAGTCTCAAAGGATGATGATCACATTGTCTCAAAGGTTCACAAGTGCAGAACCAAGCACACCAATAGGCACAAGTGAAGAACCCAAACAAATAACTCCTATTGATTTGACTAGTAAAGAAGAAGAAGATAAAGATATACCTTCAACTAAAATGACCTATCAGGGGAAAGATAAAGGGAAGACACATGGTCCCCAAAGACAAGGAAATTCAAACAAATGGAAGAACAAGAGGTCAATAAAGAAGAACATGACATACAAGAAGACACAAGTACAAATGTTGCTAAACAAGATGAACCAGATCAAGCCAAGGAAAGTGATGAGACCACATATACCCATGTAGATTTCATTATGAAAGACATAATGAATAATGGAAAGTTGAGTGATAGAGAAGGCAACTATGAACTCTATCATCATAAAGACAAGAGGAAGATAGAGGAAGCAATTGTTAATATATGCATGACTTTCATAAGACACCAAGTGAACTTAATGGTTCAATCCAAAAGACTTACAAGCTAGTTTATGGAAGATGGAGGACAACATTGAAGCTAAATAAGGAGATCATGGAAAGAGCACTTACAGAGATACTATGTGGTGATTAGTTGCTCTTGTTTGATAGATTTAGTCATAATGATTTGTGAACATAACTTTGATTAGCAATTTTCTTTATCATCTTGGTCAATCTTCCATGTGTTTTGTAAGGATAACATCATCTCGGTATTTTCCTTGCTTGTACTAGTTACCAAAACTCCTACACCTTTCTATTTGAGATTATTGTCACCTTTGATTTATTGTTGAAGTGTACTCATTTTTTGGGATTTACTGTTGAAATTGATAATTCCTCCATTTGAAGTATTTCCCTTTTGCTTTATGGAAACTATTTTGAATATCTTCTATTGTTGCCCAATTTTGTATTGTGACTCTATTATGTTCAATACAAACCTCTAATAGTATGTATGAGGGAGAACATTATAGAGAACATTTTGTGGTATCTTTTTTAGTATATATAAAGGAGTCAGTGAGAATGTATTTAATTTTAGCTATGACAAAATCATGTTCTATTCTTGAAAAGAAAAGAAAGTTGAAAGTAATGTGTGTGCTTGTAAGTCTTAACAGATTACAATGCAGTGAAATGTAAACATATTTGTTTGGTTGTTCATGATTGTACATACAAGAGACAAGTAAATGTAGGTCATGTTAACAAAGACTATAGTGATAAATTATGTGGTATTATATTTCATTTCATGTCTTACGTTGGTGTCGATGTTCCTACTCGTTGGTTGTTTAGAGCATCTTACATGTTGCATGTTTGACAAAATATACTTGATTATTTTTTGTGACATTCAATTTTTTTGATGGTAAAAAATGGTTTTATTTTCATCATTTTGTAGATCTCATTAGGAGCTTTCAACACTTTTTGAATGAATTCAATTAGAGTATGGATATAAAAGTTATGGCTTTATTGTTGAAGGTCATTTTAGTTTGGTAAGTGTAATGACATATGAAAAATCACTTGTTCATATAACCAAATTCCTTTGGATGCATTTTGCCATTAGGGAGCCTACTTTGTTGTGTTGCATAAAGGGCATAGAGTATTTTTTACCATTTGCAAAGGAATCTAATGATTGTTCTAGACACCCTTTATCAAGTAGAGGTCACTTAAGTCATCACACATTAGACTTGCATTTATTAAAGAAGTTTAACTTGTGTACATGGAAGGTTATAGGATAAACCATTACTTCCACTAAAAACCTCTTATGCCTTACTTGGGATACATACTTTTGTGTGCATGTTGATTATCATACTAGTCTACTTTGTGATGTGATTTGTAGAATGTGAGTGTTTCCAATATTGGTGTAAATGTTATCTCTAGGTAATTGGGTGCAACTTAGTCCACCTTTGAGTGTTGATCTATATTATGGGTCTTCATTTCCATGCATTTCTCCAAGTTCTTGTTGTTAGAGTAAAAGGTATTTTATTATTAATTAAATCATTTTGATTTAATTATTAAGTCACTTATTATATCTATTTTACTTAAGCTAAACTTTAGACACATAATAATTGTTTTTTTTTTCATTTTTATAATGAAACCTATGTTAGTTACCTTTTAGGTTTTTGATCTCCTTTTTTAAGGATTGATCTCTCTTTGTAATTAAGATAATTCAATTTCAATTTCTCTTTTGCACATCAAGAATGTTTCCTCTTTTATGGACCTCTGAATTTGAGTCTCCATATCTTTTCTTCTACTTTCTCCGATAGGTGTTTGCATGCAAGTGATTCCTAGGAGTTATGGGTTGAGATTTCTTCAACTTCAACATGGTATCAAAGCTCCATACTTTCATACCCCTATTATCTTGATGGGAGGTTTGGCTACAATTTTTAGATCTTTTTCAGAGGATTTTTTTTATTGCATCTCAGGTAAATTTTATTTCTGTTCACTTTGAGTCTAAATTGACATCACCATTGAGCTTAAAGTGCCCAAAAACCCCTATTTCCATTTAAAATGTATCTAGTTTAGATGGCGTTGCAATCTATGGCAAAAATTATTAGCCCAAGGCTATACGACCTTGGGTACAATTGTCGAAGCAATGATCATTTATTTATTTTTCAAAAAAATTAGAGGCTTTGAGTTTTTTTTTTTTTTTAAATTTTTACATGCCTTATCAAAAATTGCATATGCAATTTAATGAGTGGGAGGCAATTTTTTTTAAAAAGGGAGCTCTTTGTATGAAGTGTCCCCTTGCACCTACCAAGTGTAGGGCTATCAAACCATTTTGACTTTGATAGACGTGTATCATTCCACACCACCTTGGCCCCACACCAAGCTCTATATGTAGTCCATGTAAGCATCCACTCACAACCCATTTGTGAGTCCCAAGGCCTGCGTTTGACACCATTTTTTGTTGGATTGTGCCTGTTTATTTATGTAATTCACACAATTTTTGGAAGGCCCTAGTTTTTGTTTGGTTCATGAGCCTCCTCTTTCCACATGCTCTAACTTTTGGAGATCATGCAATCAAAAACCCTTGGTTTTTGGCACTTAACCCACGTGCCTTATATGCAGGCTTTGACCCTGTACATAATTTTAAGACCTCACTAATAATGCCATCTGCAATGCCTTTTGACTAGTCCATCACTGACTATGGGCCCTTGTACATACTTTGGAGAAAGCCCCATACACTTAGTCAAATCAGTCTCTAATACTTTTTCACATGCGGGCTCAGGTGCTTAGTTAGTGCCCCCTTCTCTTGCAATGACTTCCAATGGTGGTCACAATTTTCTAATCAATGATTTTACTTTCTCAAAAGTGGTTTTTGGCATTTACCTATGGGTTTTTTGGTCATCCAAGGTAGTACCACTTTTTGTTAGTGGCTCTAGGATTCATGCAATGTGGTTTTAGTTTATGGTTTTTTAGAAAGTATTCGTGGTTTACCACTTTTATAGTGGGCTTTTTTGGTCCATTTGAATCTGGCTTGTTGTCTTCATGAGCAATTTTTCTATTGACATGTGGAAATTTAACTGCCGCCTATTATTTTTATTGACACAAACTATGATTTTTCAGTGAAGATACTTTTCTTTGGCATATTAGTCTTTTTCTAGTGATTGGTTTTTTTTGCCTCAATGACCATTTGATCATCAAATTTAGGCTTGTCATATGCTAACACTAGCACTGCATCATCACACCTGTTATGCTTTTTGACTCAGTCCAGACCTATCTTCAGGTTTTTTTCTCATATCTTGGGCATACAATCTCTATTTTTTGAAACTAAAATATCGTTGGAAAGATGGTTTTGATCCTGTCATAGTAGTGTAGATTTTTTAGTTTTGATGTTTTTTTTTTTTTATGGTTGTATTTTCTATCAAAGTCAAGGGTTTTGTTTTGCACTCTAAGAGACATATCTTGAGCATCTAGTCTCCATTTTAGGAAAACTTTATATCATTAGACAACTTTTCTTGTGCTCTTTCCAATGATGTTGGTTGTTTTTCTAGATTATGATCTAGGTACATTCTATTTAGTTTTTTTGCATTTTTTCACTCTAGTGGATATCTTGGTTGTTTCAAGTCTGGGGACCATTTTTGCTGTGCAAGATGACTATACTTTCTATTGTACCAGCCTTATGTCTTTTATGATATTATTGATATCTTTTGTAGCATGTTATGCAAATACACCAAGATAAAATGTCATAGTCTACATTTTTTACTTCAGTTGTTTGCCTTGTTATGCCTTCTGATTTGAGTAGTGTCATTTAAGGGAACTCATACAAATTACTATATTTTTGGGATTTACCATATATGAACTACTCTGATTAAGTGTCTTTGGGGGTTGATGTTTTCCTTTGTTTGTCATCTACCTTTGTCAGTGAGTATTCCTTCCATGACATTAGCCCCATGATGTGTTTAAGATTGATCGCCTCATGAAATTATCACCTATTTTTTGTGTGCATCATGATTGTGGGTCATTGACATGAAATTCTTATTGGCCATATTTTGAATTACTTGTTAACTCACCCTTGTCTTCACTAGGTGGGTGGGGGTGGTTCTCTTGTTGGTTCTCATGCTTCCTTGATTTGATGGAGTAAGCTATGTACTTAGTATATATTCCTTTATACTAGACAAATGCAATATTTGGGTACTTATGCATTTTGGTGAGATGGATCATTTACCATATGGACACTTTTCTTTTTGTCCCTAATTTGGATGCAACCTTCCATGTTCAATTGATTAGATCTTTAGGCTTTGGTGTTTTATGCCATATATATTTTTGAGTTTAGTTTTTTTCCTTTATTTTCCTCCTGATTCAAGTTGTGTCATCTGAGGGAATTCATGTAGGCTATAGTCTTCTCTACCTAGTCAAGTTCTATTTCAGTGGAGGTTCTTCAAATCGACAATTACTTTTTTGACAGAGCTTTGAAGCTTCTTCATGCTTCAGTGGTGTTCTTAATGATCATCCTTTTGTTCCTATCTTCTATGTCATTCTCTAGTTTGGACGCTTTTGCAATCCTTCACTTGTTCTTTCAACATTCTTTCCATCTCTTCTTGGAGTAGAGTTTTTCCCATGTGGTATTATCTATTTCTAAACTTTAAAAAAAAAAAAATTGTGATTGGGTACCTCATCAGGCCTTGTTGCCTTGACCCAAAAAAAAATTCAGTAGTAGTTTCTAGGTTTTAGCTACTCCTTCAATTTATCTTTAGGGAGGGTGTTTGAGTAATAAGGTATTTTCTTATTAATTAAATCATTTTGATTTAATTATTAAGTCACTAACTATCTATATTTTACTCAAAGTAAACTTTAGGTATACAATAATTAACTCTTTTATTAATTATTATAATGCAACCTATCTTAGGTACCTTTTAGGGTTTTGATCTCCTTTTATAAGGATTGATATCTCTTAATAATTAAGACAATTCAATAGACTTTTGACACAATTACAATTTCTCTTTTGTACATCAAGAATTTTTTCTCTTTTGTGGATCTCTAAATTCAAGCCTCCATAGCCTTGTTCCTTTCTTTATATGATATGTGTTTCCATAAAAGTGATGCTTGGGAGTTGTGGGTTGAGTTGTCTTATAACTTAACACTTGCCTCTTTCAGAGTGGGTGTTTTGGTGTTGTATGTATTTCTATTTTTAGTTAGTGGTGGGTGAGTGTTCATATGGTTGGTTGTGTTTTAAGTTTCCCTAACTCATCTTGGACTAGCATGGTGAGGAGGTTGAGGGACTCCCTATCTAGCCTTGGAACTCCATGTCAATGATTGGGTTTTATAGGGTGTTGAGATAGTGGTATTCATAAGTTTTGGCTAGAAGGACATAGTACTACTAGGTGCATCTTACCATCATAAGAGTTCATAGAAAGTTAAGCGTAAGATGACATCCACTATTAGGATTCATTCCCACCATATTGAAAGTGATACCATGCCTAGTTGGGTTAAGAGACCCTTTTTACCAGCAATAGTTGATCTCTCTATATCATAGATAATATATTTCTCCTATTCTTGGAGATAAGTGGTTCTATGAGTATCCCTTAAAAGGAAGGAGTGCACTATTGAGCCTTTATGATGTGAGTGCTCTTGGTTGTGAGTATACAACATGGTACACTTGTATGAATTTCTACCCTAAGTTGGGTGTAGTTTCCCTCATAAGAGCACAATATTGGGGAAAAAGAGACTTTTTCTTTTGATAGTTGTGGGTGAGTTAGTGAAATCTTGGTTGGATTTAAAATATCCCAAATGGGCATGGTAGGGTTCTTCGATATTTTGGATGATTCCTCCTTGTGTCCCAAGTTTGACTTAGAAGTATGTAGCACTCCAATCTTAAATATTTCCTAATTAGGTGCTAGCTTATGATTGGGAACCTCATGGTGAGGTAGAGTCATTTTTGTTATGCCTTTTTAGTGAAGAGACAGTGGCTAGAAGTGTTTTTCTAGCATATATTAGTTTTTCATGGAAGGATTATTTGAACATTTGGTACTCTTTCTTTTGGTGGTTAACCCTTTCACTGGTTATAAAGATGATTGACAAATATTGGTGTGAGTTGCTTAGAATTATGGAGAAGTTGGTTGTCTATTCTTGTGTTTAATTAGCTTTGATCCCACACTTGGTGTGCATCATGTGGTTGACTTTTTGGCTTCCAGGAATAAGACTAGTCCATGGGGGGATGATTTAGTGCCTCTCCCATTTACATTTGAATGTCATATTGATGGATGTGACCTTGACGTTATTACTTATTGAATGATCATTTTGGGACCCATGAGTGGTCTACACCCTTGGGTGATTTGACTTATGTTATTTCTTTAATAGATTAGTTATGTTTTATATTTGACTTATAATGCATTCGATGGTTTCACTGAGGTATGTGCCATTAGTTACCTAGTTTTGGATAGTATCACTATGTCATTATGTGCATACCCTTTAGAGATGAACAATGGTTATACTTTGATGCATTGGACTATTTCACCTAATTCTAATTTTTGTAGTAGTGTTGACTATTGGCCTAAGTATTGAAGACTAACTGATAGACTTAGTCATTGAGGGTGTACTGGCAACACAAGTGAAGGGATCATGACCAATAGAGCATGATCGACAAGGAACACCAACATGTGACCCTAACTCATAAGAGAAATTAGGAGAGATGGAAATCTGAATGGAAAGTAATGACAAAGGTAATCCACTTAGACAAATAATGCTAAGTGAAGTCTACACAAGAATAAGGAATCCAAGTGGTAGAAATAATAGACAAAATAGAGAAATGATTTTGCATGATGAGCATGAAGCAAGATACCTACAACTACCAAGTCATGTAGAGGATAAGAGTACATTTGAAGTTGTATTTAATGGTGATGGGAGGAAATGACCAAGGAATAGTTGAAAGAACTCAAAATTGAATTCTTTCCAATTAAAGCTAGTCACTAGGAACACATAGCTCACATGACTTTTGTACAAAATACCACAACCTAACAAGAGCAACACACCACAACAATGAGTGACTAAGTCAACAATAGGGAGGGAACTCAAATTCTAAATTCTTAGATCAAAGATTCCAAGCATAGTAAGAAGAATATAAAAGAAAATGAAGTTGAAAGGGAGAATGTTAGATTTTCAAGTGAATAGCCATAGATCTAATCGAGCCAATAGAGCCAAGTTAAAGTGGAATCTCATAAAGTGAAGAAGAGTGATCAAGGATAGACCATCTTCAAGGAAATGATTATGTGGAGAGGATAAGAGCGAGCTTAAATAATGCAAAGAGTATCATGTGCTCAATCTAAGAGAGAAAATCACACAAGTTATCAAAGACTAAAGTTGCAAAGTCCAGAGAAAGCAGAGCACATTTCTAAGGCTTTTCAAGAAAGTAAGAGAAGGATCTAAACCAAGTTAAGTTCATAAGCTAAATTGTTAGATCATTTCTCTGTTATTTGCTTACCTATACAACAACAAATCCCATCAAGGGTGGACCCTAACAAGTTCTTTGTATAAATCCATTAACAGAATGACACATTAACTTGTGTTTTAAAGTTCTTTAAGTAGGCTAATCCTAATAGAGAAAGATCTTAACAGGTCTCATTCAAATCCCCTAACAAGGTGGCACTTCATAGTGTTATAATATTTTAATAGGGATAAGCTCTTGACTGAATGCACTTCAAAAAAGTGAAAATTTGTGAGGATTAACTCACACACCATAGATTTTACCCTAGTTTTGTTTCCATGAGAAAAATATCAGGTTATGTGTTGCTATTTTCATGTGATATTTTTTTCTTAACCCTGATCAATTCAGTTATAGCTCACACTAACCTGCATAGAAGTAGTGAGTGTGAGTTGTAGTAAAAAGTTGTGCATAGTGAGTATATTGATTCACCCCCCTCTCAGTATACTAACCTATGGCTAGGAAATGTACACTATAAATGTGTCATGCTCCAAAATCATTCTATCCAAGTGATTCGATGAGTTTGGAATGCTTGGATGCTAGGTTAGAGCTCTCTATCAATAGAGTGCAAGGATGTTTAAGATAAAATGCAATAGGCTCTCAACTAAGCCTTAGAAGTGTATTCCTTGCTAGTAAACCATGAAATGGGAGGTTCCAAAGATAAATTGAAAGAATGCAAATGTCCATAAGGAGTTCTTCAAGGATGCAATGCAAATGTGAAGTAAGCTAAGATGAAATGCAAAATATAGCTATAGTAACCAAGATAAGAGTATTACAAACCAACCTAGTTATACTATGTGAGCTAGATTATAGTAAAGGAAATAAAGCTATCATGCAACTACACTAAAATGCCATGATATGTGACAATTTAGACAAGAAAATGGAAGTTCTCCACAAGCTATCAAGGAGTCAATCGATAAACCTGTAGCATAACAATACTCAAGAGTGTGGATCCTTTGAGGGGGAAAGCTCTCTCTCTTTTAAAGTCATACGGATGAAAAAAGATCAAGATCAAGATGATGGATGATCAAGGGTGGAGTTTGAAAATTGGATTGATCCATGTGCACACACAAGTAAACCAATAAAATAGAAGTTGACTTCCCATATAAGACAAAAGTCACAAAGCCTTTTCTTTTGATTTGCAAAATTAAATAAAGGACTTTATGTGTGCACTTTAAGTGGGTTAGAAGAAAGGGAGCTTTTATTTAATTAAAAGGGGACATGTTCTTTTAATCAAATAGTGGACTTAGGATAGCATAGCCAAACTATAGGTTATAATCAAATTAATTGATTTTAGCAATTTGGTCTAGGTAAATGAATAATTAATTTAGCCAAAATGTTGAGAAGGGGGCTAATAGTCTAGATGAAAATTTTAGGTGATTACATTTTCCCCTCTTTGACTAATGTGTGATCAATCTAGGAACACATTACATCAAAGAACATAGAAGCCAAGTAGGTAATGATAAAGATATATGATTTCGAAGAATGAAATGCAGAAAGAGATAGAAAATCCTAAATGCACAGCCTAATAGCGGTAGTATTGAACACTAGGAAAGAGACGATGTCATCACTCAAGAAGAATGCTAACACTTAGCAAAGTAGATAGATCAAGAGCAAATGAAAAGATCAAACATATGCTCTTGAGATTTATAGATAGTTGTACCAAGCGATGATAGAGTATTTCTGCCCCCTTGGGATTGAAATCAAAATGAGGTAAGGGAGATGCAGAAATGAGCTAGATATGAGTAAATCAAGATCTAAAAAAGTCCATGATGACAGGTAGGTGATTAGAACCAAAGAGTGACCATAAGGAAATGATAGAAGGCCCCAATTTGACTAGGGTTGACCACGAAGGATAAAGCATGAAAATTAGGTCAAATTGAGTAGAAAGGTGATTTTAGCCATGAAAAGGTGAATTGAAGAAGATATCAAGTGTAAAATGATGAAGACATGAAGAAATGAAGATGCCCTAGCGAAGATTCAAAGATTAAACCTCCAAAGGTCAGCTCATTGAATAGAAGAAGTTAGAATTTTAAAATGTGATTTTGACTATCAAGAAGAACTTAGATTTCAATTTTGATTCCGAAAATGAATCCAAGACATCAAAATGAGATAAGAGGCTCAAGTAGGTAGATAAATGTGATGATAAGATTAACATTTTCTATGCAATGATAGCAAAGAGGCAAAGATAAAGATTAAGAGGATGAAAAGGCATGATTGTGAAGAAAGCAAAGACGATGTGAAAGTAGTTAGTTGATATGTCTGAGAAAAGATGAAGAGAGAGCTCTCCCCATATGCAAAGAATGCAATAATATGCTAGAAAAATGATCCTATAATGAAAACTAATGTGCAAATTGGTTTACCAGCAAGGAATGCAAAGCATTTAGACTCTACTTTCATCATTGAGCATTTATTAAGGACATCATGAGATCATACAATCATCACTAGTATAACTATGAAGATATGAATACGATCAAAATTAGACAGGTATGTATAAATCCAATCTG
The DNA here is from genome assembly GCA_028749045.1 of Cupressus sempervirens. NCBI lineage: Eukaryota > Viridiplantae > Streptophyta > Pinopsida > Cupressales > Cupressaceae > Cupressus > Cupressus sempervirens. The sequence continues at coordinate 288,823,270 of CM053788.1, read as the reverse complement.
AGAATCAGAGACATGTAAGTCAAGATAACTACATGATTAGATTCCCTAAGTTTAGTGTAGCATGATTACACCTGTATCAAGACATAAGTGTCAGGATAACCCTCGAGTGCAATCTTGTGAAAACAATCAAGGATAATACGTTGTAGGTCCAAAGTGTCATGTACGAAAAGCATGAATCCTCTAAACACCTTAGACTAACAAAGTATACCCACCAGTAGAAAGCAAGTAAAACATGCCCCATGCCCCCACTCTTCTAGTTCATGACATCCTCAAAAGACTATTAGGGATGGAACACTCAGCAAAGAAATTGTCATAAATAACACACAAAGAAAGATAAAGTTCATCACAATTCATCAGTTTAGATGTTTGTGTGTGTGTGTGTGTGTGTGTGTGTGTGTAAGTCACTTGGCCATTTCTTTGAGACTTGATTTTGATAATGAGAAATATCATGATATTTGAGATTGTGGGTAGACTATCTGAAAAGTGTTGTGAAACACTTGATGTCAAGTGTAGGTAGTGTTGAGAAACACTGTTTGGAAGGCACTGTCAAAGAAAAATCTCCTTGCGCAAGAAGATCCTTGATAAGCTAGACAAACAATGACCCCCTAGACTATGACAAGAGTTAATTCCAAGCTAGGCAAGACAAGATAGAATAGTAAAGTGGGCGGGAAACAAATGTGTAACAAGCCTGATAGACATAGGTGCAAGGAATCTTTTTGTTGTTTTTGGTGAGACATCAAAGTATTTAGGAATAAGCTTTGACTAAGATGCTCATTTTTTTCAGGATGTTTTATATTTTTAAGGATTTTTTCAACATTATATATGGTTTTTAGGATTTTTTTAGGACTTTTAGAAATCACTAATTCTCAAACTATCCCAGTGTCTAGCGAGGTGTAGGATATGATGGAGTAGAAAGCTAGTGGATAAGAAAAGATGGATATGCGAGGGATATGAAGCAAGTGAAAGTGATCCTCAAGGATAGACTCCTCAAGAGTACCCAAGCCAGAGAAAGATAGCCATAGGAAGCAAGTTTTTGATAAGTAATGGAAGCAATGAGCAAGATAGCATATAGAATAAGTAGTTGAAGCCAATAAGTGAGATAACATATAGGATAAGTAGTGGAGGCCAATAAGAAATATAGCATGAAAGTGTGTAGTCCAAAAGAGTATGCATGCCAAGAGACCTATGTGAACCTTTTTTTTTTATTGTGATCATGACCAAGGAGTGAACTAGATAAGATAACGATGGGATAGAGAATTAAGAATGAAGCTAGATATGAAGGCTATGAATGAATGAGAAAGAACAATAGGGAAGCTAATGGATAAGATAGCCAATGCGCTTGGATAGCTCAACAATGTCAAGATCAAAGAGGAAGAGGGAATGGATGGATTATGAAAGAATTTCACATGATGCCTGTTTGCCAGGTTTTCATCATGGTACTTATCCAAGGTGTCACAAGAAGTAGTTTTCACCATAGGATGAATTTTATTTCTCTTTACTTTTTCTACCAAGGTGTCACAAGAAGTGGCTTTCACCAAGTTGCATTTTCATTTTTTTTTTTTTTATAGAAAGAGCTCAAATTTTTTCAAGTTAGATAGCACTCTTATAGGAAGGATAAGTCATGATAAGCAAAGACCATAGAAAGGTATGCTCAAAGACGCTAATAGGGTAATAGAATGGAGATTGTAGGAAGAAGAGAGGTAGATGGAGGACAAGGTTGTAGGTTTTGAATAGATAGACAAAAGATGGATAATAGGAAAGTGTAGGCTTCAAAAGATTGTCAAAGGTATAGCACATTCAAAGACATATTAAAAACATTCTATCTAAAGGACATAGTTCATTACTCAACAACTTGGCCTACACTAAGTGCTCCTTCGCCTCACACCAAGTGGTTTCCCACAAGAGATATTGACTTTGTCATGGAAATGCCATAAGCATAACCAAGGGAATACAGATTGGGAGTGTAAAATCTTGGGGTGATCCAAGTAATCCACTAGGATCGATCCTTGCACTAAGAAGTTGAGTGGCAAAATAAGGTAGCTACTAACCTAGGGTGTTTAGAAAGAATTTTCATTCATAACACTCCTCTTGCTCCTGATACAAAACACCTCACCTTGTGGTGAGTAATCAGTCTCACGACCACAAGAGTACCTTAAGCATTCCTCCCTAGTGATCTTCTCATGATCGCAATCCCATAAGAAATCACACTAGCTAAGACAAGTGCTCTATCTATCGAGGTTTTGTGTCCTCAATAGCCTTGAGATTATAGTGGGTCAGAATAGATGGGTTCACTTGTCCCCACTTGGGTCATTCCTCTTGATTGCTTAAGAGCAGGCCTACTAAATAATTCTAACTACCACATATTGGATCCACTTTCAAGAGTCAACATTTTTGATTCATTGTGTGGGTGAAGAGCATACTCTCTTATCTTAATTGTTTTCCTCCTTTGCTTTTAAAGTCCAAAGGTGAGTCAAGATTTCTAATTCACCACAAGGGTGAAGAGCATACTCTCCTATCACCAAAGAATCTCAATCACAAGTTTAATGTGCCTAGGAAATGAAAGCAACTAGCAGAATGTCGCACATGGGATTAAAAAAATACAAGCAGGTTTTGTTTGTATGATGTGGGCAGCCCCTGCAAACAAGTGTTAGTAACCCTTGCGCATTTGAATCTTTGACATGCATTTTTTTATTTTGTTTTGGCAATTAAGTGTGCAAACCCTACAAAACAACAAGGTTAAGGTAGAAAAAATAAATAAGACTTGCAACATAAAGTGGTTAGTTGCCAAAGAAAATCCAAGTTATCTTCCAACCAAGTGTATGCAAAGAAAGTGCAAGCTAATCACAAAACAATCTTTTTTTACTCTTTGCTTTTGACCTAGTCATCAAGATTTGATTTGTTTGCTATTTTTTCAGCTCCAAAAATAGAAATGAAAAGAAGAGAACCCTACTAAAAATTAGAGAGCTTTACAAAAATGCAAGAAATTTAGCAATATTGTGCCCTAGGGACCCATTTTGTCAAAACAAACTAGATTTATCAAATCCTGTTATTGTTCCTTAATATGACCTCTAAATTCAAAACACAAAGAAATAACCCCTTGTAGAATTCTAAGACCTTTCTAAAAATGTAATTTTTTTTTTTAAAAGTCATTGATTGAAACCATAAACGACTTTTTATGAAAAATAAAGAAAAAATAATAACATATGCAAATCAATCTAAACAATCTAAAAATTGGATGGAGACATCTCAGATGTATCCCCAACCTGCAAAAAATAATTCTGAACTGAAATCCAAGCGGTTTAGAGATATAATCAAATCTTTGAAAACCTAAGGTTGTAGCCTTCAAACCAATCTGCATAAGGGTTAGCCTTAAAATCAAAGTGAGAAACCTGCAAAACCACTTGATTAGATCTAATATGCTACTATAAAAAACCAGAAATGATAATCTAACCAAAATGCAAGCAATAAAAATGGAGCTAGAAACTTGGTTCTAGCCCCATGGTGGGCACAAAAAATGTACACTATAAATTTGTCACACTCTAAACCATTCTATCCAAGTGATTCCATGAGTTCATAATGCTTAGATGTCGGCTTAGAGCTTCCTATCCATAGAGTGCAAGGATGCTTAAGATAAAATGCAATGGGCTCTCCATTGAGCCTTAGAAGTGTATTCCTTCCTAGTAAACCATGCAATGGGAGGTTCCAAAGACAAGATGCAAGAATGCAAATGTTCATAAGGAGTTCCTCAAGGATGCAATGCAAATGTGAAGTAAGCAAAGATGAAATGCAAAATATGGCTATAGTAACCAAGATGAGAGTATTTCAAACCAACCTAGTTATACCATGCAAGCTAGATTATAGTAAAGGAAACTAAGCTATCATGCAACAACACTAAAATTCCATGATATGTGTGAATGTAGACAAGAAAAAT